>CM077163.1:159244910-159844910 GCA_039583875.1 Platanthera guangdongensis | reverse complement strand
AATAAACTAAAAACTAGCACTTGATCTAGACTCACCTTGAACTCAAAAAACTTCTATAAAATGCAAACTTTTAATTATCTACTTCGACCGTGGAGGTTCCCAAAGTACGAAAGCATCTCTCTCGAGCTCATGATTTTGACTAACCGTAGGTTGATCGATTAAGACCTCTCGGCCAGTTGAAAACCCTAAGCTTGCTTTAGGAGGTGAACCCCTCTATTGGATTTGACTCCAATCCGAAAGATTTATGTCGTCCTCTCTCGAGGTGTGCAATCAAAACTTATTATCTTTGAACGACCTACTCGTATCTGTAACCTCTCGGTCATTTAGCATATGAATCTAGGATCGAAGAACATATCCGCGAAATATGAATTCGACACAAAAATAAATCAAAGATAAATCGAAAGTGATAAAAATAGAGTTTTGACAAAAAGAGTTTTATTTTATTCAAAGATTATCATGATCAAGTGCTAAAGAAATTAGCTAGATGACATGATGTAAAAGTTACATAAAAGAATAAATTAAGACGTGTTTGTCGAAGAGAAATACTTGAATTGAATTACGAAAAGTAAACTAAGCTATCGATAGGAAAAGTACAAGAAAGAAATGTAAGATAATAGTAAACTAAGCTACAAATTACTAATAAATCTTGCTCCTAATCTTCCTCCTCAGCTCCTGTAGATTTCTGGAATTTATAGATTTTTCTCTAGTAGGTCACGCCCCTAGGTCACGCTCTTGACTAGGGGCGTGTCAAGTTGGGAACGGTCCTCTTGAAAGCCAGGGAACGTTGGGAGAAAACCGCCAAAATTGGCTGCTTTGCTAGTCACGCCCCTAGGTCACGCCCGTGACCTAGGGCATGTCTAGACTGTAGTTGGAAACGGCGGGAATTAAACTCTGACATATGAACAAATAGTTGTATGCTGGATCTCTTGTTGGCGGCACGCCCCGTGTAGGCTGGTCACGCCCATATCACGCCTGTGACATGGGGGAGTATAACTTTAATTGACATGGAATCGTGGCAGATCAGCACTTGGAGGTCACGACCCATGAATACTATTACGCCCCACTATCACGCCCGTGATAGGGAGTGTACTTGGGAAAAATTCAGCTTTTCTCCAGATTTTCTCCGGATCAATCTCGTCAGCACCAAATTGCTATTAGCAGCCCAGATTGACATGTAATAAGAAAACAAAGGAATTAATACACAAATTAAAAAAAACTAAATAGAAACCTAACTATTTATTAAATAAAAACTACATAAAAACTATTATAAATAATGACTTATCAAATACCCTCATACTTAAGCTGTTGTCATTCCAGAGCAAAATATGAGAAGTACTTATAAGAAATTAATATAATTTTTTAATTAAACTAAAAATTTATTAAATCAAAAGAAAGTTAAAAGTAAAATTTAGTGATTTAAAATTAAGTCCTAAAATATGAAATTAAAATACGAAAAACCAAATATATTTAGCAAAAGTTTCTCATATAAATCAATTAGACTTCAAAATTGAGTAGTTAACAAACAAATTTAGATATAAATTATTAACACTTTTTTAACTAAAAAGAAACTTAAAAGAAAATTTAACCTACTACTTATGCACTCTTTGAATTTTAATTTAATTCTAAGGCAATTATATTGGCTTTTGGGTTTGGAAAAGGAAATTGAAGAGGTTTTGGATTGGGGGTGTGAATTTTATCCTCTTATTTTCCATGACATATGAACAAATAGTTTTTCTCTCTTCAAATAACAAAATTGATAAGGAGTAATGAAGTTTATCCTCTTACTCCCCCTTTTTTTTGGGGGGGGGGGCTGCATATGTGTACCTAGGAATACTTGATTCCCATGACATATGATCTCACAAAATAAAAGTAAAAAATTACATATATGTACCAAGGGATAATGAGTTTTATCATCTTTTCCCCATGAAATATGATCTAACAAGAAAAATTAAAACTAAGTGAAGGCTAAATAATATTTAGATTAAATTAAAATAATTACAGAGCAACTATAGTAAATTAAAATTTGCTCAATAGATTATTCTAAATAAATTTAATTCATAAAGTATTTCTCAAAATTAAATTGCCTAAAAATTAAATCTAACGAACAATGATAAATTAAAAAATTAGAAAATAAAAAATTATAAACATTCTTATAAATTACCACGAAATTATTTTCCGAAAATCAGAAAATATTAAGTAGTGGTTTATTATATTTTTGATTTTATAAAAAAATAAAATCCTAATTTTTTGTTATTCTTGGACTTCCCGAGGGCTACCCAGTGACGGGTTCGCAAGGTACTAGGCTATTTTGTGGGATGAAAGCATAACACAGCCCTTTATAAGAAATTAATTTTCAATTTTCTATATTTTTTGTATTTTTGATAATAAAAAGAAAACAAATTTTTTTAAAAAACAAATTTAATGATTTTTTTCATTTTTTGGATTTTTAGATAAAGACAATAAATGAGAATCTCCCCATACTTCAAAATAAACATTGTCCCCAATGTTTATAAGCCAAGTAAGAGGGAGGAAGAAAAAGAAATAAAATGCACTGAAATTTAAATTGCAAGAAAATAAAGATAAGCAAGGGGTGTCTCCCAAGAGCGTTTTTTTTCCCATCTTAAAGCTAGACGGTGTTGGTTAGGAAAAAGGAAAATAAAAATTTAAGTGTAAGGGCAACTTCCTTAATTCCCGCTTGGGTGAATATCCCGAAGACACTCGCTCATCTACTCCTCCGCTTTCTTTTTGATTTTCCTTCTTATAATTGACTTGATAATGTAGATTCAAATCACCTATCCATACCTGAGGAGATTTGAATCTCTATAGATGAGCGACAAATGGATCGGGGACAACATTTGATTGTAATGGCTCATCTTCAAACTGAAAGTTGTTAGTATAGGAAAAATAAAAAATAAGTGCGTCATAAAAATCTCCGCAAGGAGGAGGCTCTTGCGAAGTTATATGATTAGGCTCTGGTTGTTTATTTTCTAAAATAAAATTGTTATCTAGAATTTCGTTAAAAAGAAAATTACTGGGCATAATATTTTAATGAATTTCAATTTCTAAATATTCATAAGTGGAGTTTGAAAATTCATGAGGATAGGGAAAATCAGGAGAAATAGGAGAAGAAACATGTTTTTCTTCTATTTCGCCTGGTGTGCCCATAACTTTAATAAATTCTTGATATAATAATTCTTCCTCCTCTTCCGAATAAGGCACCAAGAGGGCACATGAAGTTTCATGTTCCGTCCTAGGTGAACTATTTGAAGCGGGTGAAGAATCATTAGAAAAGTGGTTAATAAATTCTTGATAGAATAATTCCTCCTCCTCTTTGGAATAAACCACTAAGGGATCACATGAGGAGTCATGTTCCGTCCTAGGTGAAATATTCGAAGAGGGGGAAGAATCATTAGAAAAAGGAATATTTTCTTCTAAAGTTTGGGGAGGATCAACTATGAATTGTGTAAAATCACCAAAATTAGAAGAAGAAGGTTGTGGTGTGATAAAAGAAGAATAAAAATTCGAATCTAAATATTTATTCTCATAACTCGGGGAAATTTCTGGTTGATCTTGTGAACAGGAAAATTAATATCCGAGGTGGAAGAAAGATTATATAAATTTGAAGAAATATTCTCGTAACAACTTGAAAAAGTATTTTCATGAATATTAGTTAAATCAAAAAAATTATTTTCATGAAAATATGAAGAAGAATTGGCATCAAAGTGAGAATAATTATTAATTGCAAAATTAATTTCATTACAAAATTTTTGATAATAATAATAATAACAATTATCACTTTGACGTGGAGAACCACAATAATGACAAAAACTTTGGCGCTTTTTTGCGGCTTCCAAAAGATTAACTTTATGTGTAAGCTCGGCAATTGTAGCGGCCAATTGTGATATCATTTTTTTTTATATAAAGACAATAAAACAACCGGTACTTAATAGAATGAAATTCAAAAAAGAAAATGAAAATGTGAAGAGGGTAGATAAAAAGTGAAAGTGAGCTGTTAGATCAGGAATACTCTAGAGGGGGGGAGGGGTGAATAGAGTATTCATGTTTTATAAAATTTTCAATTGATTTTATCTAGTGCAGGAATAAAATTAAATGCATAAACAACAAACCTAACAACTAATACAACCACAACAAGAAACAAAAGAAAATGGCAATCCAAACAACACAAGAATTTATAGTGGTTCTCCTAAACTTTGGTATATCCACTCTTCTACCACCCTGGTAGGAATCCACTCAGATTTTTGATCAGGTGCCTGACACCAATGAGCTTTTGATCAGGTGCTCAAAAACCAATCCTCAAGTCTTTTGATCAGGTGACTTGCAACCAGGAATAACTTTTGAAGGGACTTATAACCCTTTATACAGTGGGGGGTGAGAGTTGATACGGTCGTATCTTTCTCAATATACAACTGAGAAGACTTGTGGATATTGATTTTAGAAATTGCTCCCCCTGAGGTATAGAATGGTTCAGAGAGATGGAGCCTTGCTGCATGGTGATAGGCCTTCAGTAGTTCAGCCGTGATCAGCAGCTATTCAAGAACTTCTTTGACAGATAAAGTTGTAGTTGTCCTTTGAAGTGTCCTGGAGTGTTGAAGACAGAAGACTCTTGATTTTTATTTGGTGTTTTTCTTATTCAGATAGCTGATGATCTTCAGGTCTAGGGCTTCTTGAGTTGCTGTAGCAGTATTCAGAAAGAGAGAGAAGATAATTTCTTGTTGCAGCCTGATTGTAATTTTCTTGTCTCTGTGATTGTATTCTCCTGTATTCTCTATCAGATCGTCTAGGAAAGGAGAGAAAAATTGCTTTTATATTTCCTGTCAAAATTAACTTCCAAAATTTGAAATTCTCTACAATCAATGCTGACGGCCTTGAGAATAGTCTGCATTGATTTATTTCCCCAACTGTCCCATGGAAAAATGGCAAGTAATAATCCTGGAGAAGACCATAATCAATGCTTTGTCTAACGGTTATATTCCAGAGAATATTTGAGCATTAATTACTCAAGAATTATTGCAGTAAGAGGGGGATAGAAGGATGGAAAATAACTAAGTCTGGATTCATCGAACTGATAACAGAAATCATCGAGCTGAGTTCACAGTTCATCGAGCTTAGTTGCTGTGTTCGTCGACCAGACGACTTCTGTTCGTCGAGATGAGTTGCAAGATCATCGAGAAGAGTGCAGAACTATATTCTCTAGAAACTTTGCCTTTTCTGTGTATGGAGTTCGTCGAGCTGATAACTGGTTTTGTCGACTGAAGTTCAGCAAAATATTTCTGGACTTAGAATAATTTCAGATGCTTCTGGATGAAAGTGTTGAAGTGATGTATCCAGAATTCGTCGACCTAAGAATTGTTTTCGTCGAGCTGAGGACCACTAACTGCTGCTGGATAACTTTAGCTATTGTGGTCAGAGTTCGTCGAGCTGAGAATTAAGTTCGTCGACCAAAGTCTGACTCTGGACTTAGAATAAATAGATGTTTTCTGATCTTGAGGTGTTGAAGTATAGTGTCCAAAGTTTGTCGACCTGAGTACCATGTTCGTCGAGCTCAGCTCAGAGAATTTACTCTGAGATCGTTAGGCTGAACAAGACTTTCGTCGAACTGTATTCGACGAACGTCGAACTCATTTTACTTAGTATAAAATCTGTCTAAGTCTTGAGTCTCTGGCAGTGTTGATGGCTGGTCCTTGCAGTGTTGATTCTAAGGACTTGGCCTAGACTCTAGGACACAACTACAACCCTGGATATACATGTTGGGTCAAATGATCCTAACTTAGTGAACCTAGCCCAAATCAAACTAGGGATCCAACAATCTCCCCCTATTTGGGTGAGGTCACTAATTACATAGTCAGACTCAACTGAAAATAAACAAAGTAAGAAATCATATATCTGGTAGAGATCAATAACACATGCAACAGATATATATATATACAGATAAGCTTTGTTCAGAAATAGAAAGAAGTTTTAAAAAAAAGCATAAAAGAAATAAAAAATACCAGAACTCATTTCTTTTGTTTCTTTTCCTTTGGCTTTTCTTCTTTGCTCTTGTCTCCTGACTTAGTGAAGATAATCTCTCTGTTAGGATCAGAAGCTTGCACATTAGTCACGGTCATGTCAGCAGCCCCTATAATATTCAAAGATGTGGCTCTGGGGACAACTGCTTCTGGGTGCAACTTCATGTAGTCATCAATATTGAAAATCTTATTTGCTTTCTCAAACATCTTAAGCTCTTCTTTCCTGTACGTAGACATTGTGGAATACTCAGAAGGATCGTTTCCTCCAGCTTTGGCCTTGTTAATCATAGAAAGACCTACAAGTTCTTGGAACCTGGTCATTCTTGCTGTATTAGCTGTTTCAGGATCTTCAAAAGGAACAGGAGGAGAGTTTGGTCTTTTAGGACTTTCAGCTTTCTGATCTGCAAGGAATGATAATTGTTATTGCTGTTGCTACTTGCCAGAAGAATATTGTCTTTGATGGCTACTTGAGGAGGACGGCCTACTCTGATGACTTTCATAAGTTTGAAATTGAGTGGACCTTTGAGAAGATGTGCCTGAAGCACCAGCACCTGGAGGAGGAGGAGGAGGAGGGTCCCTTCTGTATTTCTGAGTTGGAGGAGGGGAGTATCTTCTGCTTCTTTTCCTTTCTTTCTGTTCATTTTTAGATAACCACATCCAAGCTGGCATCGCTTTATATGGAGTTATCTTCTGAAGAATAAAGTAGGGAGTGTCATTGGCTGGAACTGGTTTAGGAGCACCAGGAGGAGGTGCTTTCCTCTTCTTAGACACTTTCTTATTCTTTGGATCCTCATCAGAATCCTCATCCTCATTATCATCCTCATCATCATCAGATCCCTGAGAATTATCATATAAGGCATCAATGGCCTTTAGTATAGACTTATCAATTGGCTTTTCAGCCTGAGCAGTAACATGAGAAGGAGTAGGAACTGGAGCTGGAGGGGAAACTGCAATAGGAGCAGGAGAAGAAACTTCAACAGGAACTGTAGAACTAACATTGATAGTGCTTTCAGCAGCTGCCTTATTCTCTTCCTCAATGTCAGCCAAGATAAAGTCATTAAGATCTGGCATTGGAGAATCATCCATAACAAAACTGGGAGCTGAAATAGCCTCTAGAGGGGATGTGATGACTATGGGCTCTGGAGCAGCAAAAAGAGTTTTGAGTTGCTTGGCAACTTTTGAACTAATAGGGGAGGAGTATGGAACAATAGCCAAGGATGGCTTAGTGTGATCTGCTGGAATAAAACTCAAAAATGCAGTATCAAAAATTTTCTGTAGATATACTAAATCTACTTTGGGATTAATAGTGAAATTACCAACAGTAATTATTTCTTCTGGAGCTGACTCTTTTATATCCATGTCAGTCTCAATAAAATTGATGAAATCAACCAAATCTGTATCTATAAACTCTATATCTATTGTTGTTGCTACCTCTGCATTTGCTGGAGCTACTGAAACTGAAACTGAAACTACTGCTACTTCTGGAGCTGCTGCAGCTTCTTCATCAAGCATCTCCCCCTGCCTGGTTTCAGTAAGGACTGGAGCAAGGCCCCTAAATGAAGAGGGGGTAGTATAAAGGGCAGAGATCTGGGCAGATAGAGAGGAAATGGAAGTAGCAAGAGGTGTAATGGCCCTGCTATGATTGTTTTGAGGAGGGGTGTGATGAGACCAATGATAGAAGAGATGTTGGAGGGGTCCAGTGTTGGAGTGGCAGATGGTGTTGAGGTGGAAACATTTGGATGGATGGTAGATGTTGGTGAGGATGGAGGAGGAACATCTAGCATGTGGACATCCTGGATGTATGCATTGTGAGGAGAGGGGGTATTGGGAGTAGATGATAATAGATTGAAGGATGGTATGGAGGATAAGTCGGGTGGAAGAGGAGATGAAGGTGGTGTTGGGGCTGGTATATTATGGGGGTATTGTGGTGATTGAGATGGAGTGGGTTGATTGTATTCCTGGTTGGGTGAGGAAGGAAGTCGGTAAGGTCTATTGGTGGAGAGGTGGCAGGTAATGTAGCTGGAGTAGGAATATGAACATAGGGTTGTGGTTGTTGATGTGATTGAAGTTGTTGTTGGAGTTGTTGATGTGGTTGAAGAGAGGGAGTATGAACTGTAGAGGGTGATTGTTGTTGAGTTACTGGAAGGGATGGAGGTGTGGGGATGATCTCTTCAGCAGGGTGGGAAGTGGCCCTAACAGCCCTTGTGCTTTCAGAAGCTGTGGTGGAAGAGGTTGAAGACTTGGATGGCTTGGATATGGTCCTCTCCCATATGCCAAACCAGGCACAGGTGAGCCTCTTGCTGGCATTAATGAATATGGTCGGGGAGACCAGTCATTCAGCAGCCTTCTCCTTCAGGAAGATCCCTAGGATCCTTCCAAAACACACTTCCTTCTTATTAGTCTTTTTCTTTATTAGATCAAAGATGATCTGTGCCCAGTTCACCTTCTTCTTGTTAACCACTGCACACATGACCAAAAACTGATGTCTGCTAATATAATCATGTGCAGTGTGCTTGCTTAGCAAGACTTTCCCAAAAATATATGCCAGAAATTTGTATTTTGTAGATAAATGTTTCTTCAACAACTTATTGGGGTTATCTCCAGTATAACCCATCAAACTCAACATCATATCATATTCTTCAGAATCTATTTCCATTTCTTCTTCTCCATTATCCAAACCAAAGATTTCAGTTAATACAGCGGGAGATAGGGAGATAGTGTTACCCGCAATTGTTCCAATCATTGTATTTTCTTCTGTTGTCGATGATGTATAGACTCAATCTCTTATCTCAGTTCCAGATAATTTTATCCTTGTTGTCATCAAATTCTTCAGTTGTTTCTCTTCTAGAAGTTGTAGAATGTTTAGAAATATCGGATCTGAATGCTGAAATGAATCAAAGTTAACATCAAATCCGGTGTCGAAGTTCATCGCAGCCAATGTTCCCGCTAGAATCGCCATGAAATCACCTGTAATAGAGAAAAATAGTGATCAAGTGCAAAGGGAACAGAAAGCGCGGGATGAAGGTCGAAGAAAACCTAGATATAAGGTTTTCCAGAATATGAATCGAAAAACTCCGTTCCACGAAAATTAAAACATTCTTCGATTCGGGTTCGACGAAATATTTTAAAGTTAAATTATTCGTCGAGCTTAGTTTGAAGATTTGAAAGAAATTTGGTCGAGTTCCTTTCGACGAAAGTTTTCTGAAGTAGGTTCGTCGATCTTCGTTCGACGAAAACAACTTCACTCACAGAGAGTTCGTCGACCGCCGTTCGACGAATATCCCCTGAACTTTCCCTAGTTCGTCAAGCTCCGTTCGACGAACTCTGGAAAATTCGTCGAGTGTAGACAGAAACTAAACTAAGTCTTCTCCATTGATCATTCCAAGCTGACTTATAAAGAATAAGTGATTTTTCTCATCCAGAGGTTTGGTGAATATATCATCTCTTTGTAAATCAGTGTAGATATAGACAAGATTAATTTTGTTTTTGTCCACACACTCTCTTATAAAATGATGTCTAATATCTATATGTTTGGTCCTACTGTGATGGACTGGATTTTGTGCTATGGTAATAACACTTGTATTTTCACAAAGTAGAATTGAATTATTTAAGTTGAGACTATAGTCTAGTAATTGATTTTGAATCCACAACATCTGGGAACAATAGCTGCTAGCTGCAATATATTCTGACTCAGAATTTGAGGTAGACATATATGATTGTTTCTTACAAAACCAGGACACTAATCTCAAACCCAGGAACTGGCAGGTTCCTGAAGTACTTTTCCTGTCCACCCTGCATCCAGCAAAATCAACATCTGAGTATCTAGTTAACTCAAATTCTGATTCAGTGGGATACCATAGGCCTAGACTAGGATAACTCTTTATATATCTCAAAATCCATTTTAACAAAACTAGGTGAGATTCTTTTGGGTTCACTTGGAACCTAGCACAAAGGAATGTGGCAAACATGATATCAGGTCTGCTTATTGTAAGATAAAGTAGGGACCCAACAATGCCCCTATATAATATTTGATCCACAGGTTTCCCATGTGCATCAAAGTCAATCACAGCATTAGTAGCCATGGGTGTTTTCTTTGCTGAGGCATCAGCCATCCCAAACTTTTTGATATGATCTTTTGCATATTTAGCTTGTGAGATGAAGATGCCATCCGGCAACTGCTTCACTTAGAGACCAAGGAAGTAGAAGAGCTCACTCATGCTACTCATTTCAAATTTTGAATGCATGAGGTCAGAGAACCTCTTGCATAATTTAGAATCAGTAGACCCAAATATGGTGTCATCCACATAAATTTGTACTAATAAAGTTTGGTCCTTATGATGTCTAGTGAAGAGTGTCTTATCTACTATGCCTCTAATGAATTTATCCTCTATCAAAAAGCTAGCTAGGGTCTCATACCAAGCTCTTGGAGTTTGCTTGAGACCATAAAGAGCTTTATTCAATTTGAAAACATGATAAGGGTGAGTTGGAGAGACAAAACCTGGAGGTTGTTTAACATAAACCTCTTCTTTAAGTACTCCATTCAGGAATGCACTCTTCACATCCATCTGATACACCTTGAATCTATTGTAGGCTACATAGGCAAGGAATATTCTGATTGCCTCTAACCTTGCCACTGGTGCAAAGGTTTGGTCATAATCTATTCCTTCCTCTTGCCTATATCCTTAAGCAACAAGCTTAGCCTTGTTCCTCACTATTGTACCTTGGGCATCCAATTTATTTCTGTATACCCATTTGTTTCCAATGACTGGATAGTCTTTGGGTCTTGGAAGCAAATCCAAAACTCTACATCTCTCAAATTGGTTTAATTCCTCCTGCATTGCAATGATCCAGTGGTGATCTTGCTCTGCATCATGGATGGATAGAGGTTCAACCTGAGAGAGAAAACAGGCATGCATCAAATCTTGGTTGAGTTAATACCTTGTCTGTACACCTGTTGATATGTCTCCAATCACTTGAGATCTGGGCTGAACCCTTAGTGTGACAAGATAAGTGGGTGGAGTTGGTTCTGCAACAGCATTAGGAACTAATTCCTATTGTGGAATTATGTTTGCTGTTGAGGGAAGATCAATTCCTTCAGTGCCTTCATCTTCACTTTCTTCAATGACTTGTGGAGAAGGATGTGTTGGAACCTCTTGGGTGAGGTTTAGTCCATCCAAACTCTCGCACAAGTGAGGTACCTGCAAAGTGCTATTGGTAGAAATCTCTTTCTCCTTTCAAGACATATTAGCTTCATCAAATGTAACATGAATAGACTCTTCAATTTTTAGAGATGATTTATTAAAAACCCTATAGGCTTTGCTTACTTGGGAATATCCTAGAGAAATTCCTTCTTCAGCCTTAGCCTCAAACTTTCTAATGTATCTTTTGTTATTATTGTGAATATAACATATACATCCAAATACATTAAAATAGTTGATTTTAGGTTTCTTTCCTTTAAGTAATTCATAGGGAGTCCTATTCTTTAGTTTATGAATTAAACTACTATTCAGGACATAATTTGCTGTGGTCACAGCCTCTACCCAAAAGGTTAGGGGCATGTAAGCATCTGCAAGTAATGTACCTGCAGCTTCAATAAGTGTCCTATTTTTCCTTTCAGCTACCGCATTCTATTGGGGAGTTCTAGGAGTAGAGAAATAGTGCCTGATACCTTCCTTCTTACAGAACTCATGCATAAGAAGAGACTCAAACTCTGTGCCATGATCACTTCTGATCAATGCAACATGAGTAGAGAACTCAATCTGTATGGTCCTGAAAAAATTTGTAAGAACCTTAAAGGTATATGACTTAGATCTCAGAAAGGATACCCAAGTGAACCTGTAGTAGTCATCCACAATAACCAAGGTGTAGGATTTCCCTCCTAGGCTTTATACAGTAATGGGTCCAAAGAGATCCATATGTAGCAAATACAAAATCCTAGTTGAATCACTTTTATTAACAGATTTAAAACTAGATTTAGTTTGTTTGCCTAATTGACAAGCCCTGTAAAAGACTTCCTTCTTGTAGGGACCAGAAGGTAGACCTCTAACAAGGTTGTCTTTTGATAGCCCAGCAATGTTTTTCAAGTTTACATGACCTAGCCTTTTATGTCATAAATCATTCTGGTACTAATTAAATTGAGTAAGCAGATATCAGAATTGGCAGAAAGAAAATCAACTAAATATATGTTACCTTGTCTATTCCCAATTAAAACAGTTTGTTTTTCTTTATTAGAAATAGTGTAAGAAGACGAGTTGAAGTGTACCTGATAACCTTCATCACATAACTGACTTATGGAGATGAGGTTATGCTTGAGTCATCTGACATAAGTGACTTTCTTGAAAGTAACAGCTCCAATCTTCACTTCTCCAAACCCTTCAGACTGACCAGACTTGGAATCACCAAAGATTACTTTTGGCCCCAGCTTGGACTTGTAGTTGGTTAAGTTGTCCTTGTTGCCTGTCATATGTTTGGAGCAACCACTATCTAGGTACCATGTTTGACTATTTACTGGACAAATCTTCACCTGCAATGAAATACAATTAATTGTTCTTGACCCAGGTTACCTAGAGTCCTTTGTATTGTTGATATGAAAAACTAGATATAACAGAGAATTTTGGTTGAGATTTATATCCTAGAGGGTGATATCTTCTAGGTGGGATTACCCAATCAGCTACAGTGTTAAATGGTTTTCTAGGATTATTAGAGTTATTGTTATAATTAACATTCCTGTTAAGTCTTTCTGGGTTCGACGAATAACTGAGAGTTCAACGAGCAGAGAACGACGAAAAGAGGTAAAGATCGTCGATCTCTGCCCAGAGAATGAACGTATTCATCTTTTGTGCCCCATGTTTGTCGACCTCTGCTCGACGAACCGTGCAGAGTTCGTCAATCGCAGTTAGACGAATTATTATAGTTATAGTTTGCGTTCAACGTTCGTCGAAAGGGGTTCGACGAACTGGCAACATTTTGTCGATTTTAATTCGACAAATTCTGTTGAACCTTGTTTTTAGTTAATGTTTTCTGATTTTTGTTGTTTTGACTTATTGATTTTGGCATTTGTTTTATGGTTTGATTATGGTTTATTTTCTCTTTCCCTTTTGTAGAAACAAATTTAATAGGGGTTGACAAAATGTTTTTCTTGAGGATGGGGGGCAAAATTGATCAAGCACCCAAGCCTAGCTTGACATTAAGCCTGACATTTACAGTGCTTGTGATGTCCATCAGCTTGAGGCTTCTCTCATTGAGAATTTCTTCAAGTTGTTTAGCCTCACATAACTCAGTTTTTAATAATATGATTTGTTCATTAGCTAAGGTTAATTCATCCTTTAACCTATTGTTTTCAGAAATAACATTCTTTAGGTTTCCTAATTTTTCCCAAAGAGTCTTAATTTATTTTTCTGAATTAATTAAATCTATGCACATTGTTTTAAATTCAAATTTAAAAGAATCAGAACTGTAATCAAATGAAGATAATACCATGTCAGCTTCAGAATCTTAAACTGGTTCATTTTCTGAATTTTCTTCTTCTGGATGGCTCCTGGAAGCATCAATGGCCATGAGGCAAACCTATTTGGCCCTTGCCTCTTCCTCTTCTTCACTGGAGCTGGAGGATGATGATTCATCCTCTGTTTCACTCCAAGATTCAACCACAAAACCTTTCTCCTTATTCTTATATTTGCTGGAGGAAGGTCTGCTGCTGTGCTGTCTTCTTGTGTCTTTTTCTCTTCTCTTCTCCTTCTTCAGATTCTCTGGACACTCAGAGATGAAGTGTCCAGGTTTACTTCAACCAAAACACACCACTTCTTTAGTTGGTGTTTTGTCATACCTTAGTTGGTCATCCTCCCTTGATGACTTTTTGCTGAAGTCCTTTCTTGCCATTTTGTAGAATCTTTTGGCAAAAATGCTCATAAGCTCTTCATTTGTGGTTGGATTCTCTGTCTCCTCAGCAGTCTTGAATGCAATGCTTTGTTCTCTTCTTGATGGAGGAGGTGTTCTTTGCTAAGCTGCCTCTCTGGACTTGATTAGCTGTTCATAGGACTTAAGCTTGCCTAATAGAGATTCAGTGGAGATCCCATTTAGGATTCTAGCCTCCTTGATAGGCCAGGTCCTTGTATCCCATGAGCTTGGGAAGCACATAAGGATCTTATCATTCACCTCAGTGAGGGTGATGTCCTTGTCAAAGATTTTTAGCTCATTGATGATTGAGCTTAACCTATTGTACATATCAACTACTGTCTCAGCTTCTTCTTTCTTGAAGTTCTCATATAAGGATATGAGATTGGATCTCCTATCCTTTCTTTCATCTGCTGATCCAGCCACCAATTGATTTAAGGAGTCCCAAATGGCTTTGGCTGAGGTGCATTCAGCGACCTTTTGAAAGATATCATTTGACATTGTTTGTGATAGTATATTCATTACTTTAGCATCAACAACCTTGGACTTCTTCTGAGCCTCAGTCCACTCAGGTGGTGGAACTTCATTTGTACTTGAAGCTGCTGTAGATGTAGAGGCAGTGGCTTGAGGAGGACCTGTCAAGATGGAATTGTAGATATCTTCATCAACAGAGTTCATATACAATTTGATTCTTGCCTTCCAGATGGCAAACCTATTTAGGCTCCAAACTAGAGTTCTGGTGCTTGCATAGTCTTTGTTTTGTGTCATTGCTATGTATATAATCTAAATAAAAATAAAGATAAAAGATGAAATCTGATATAACACAGGATCTTTGGTTTAGAGGTTAGCTTGTACACCAAGGAATCCAAGCTCTGATACCAATTGAAAGTGAGTTGTTAGATCAGGAATACTCTAGAGGGGGGGGGGGTGAATAGAGTGTTTAAGTTTTATAAAATTTTCAATTGATTTTATCTAGTGCAGGAATAAAATTAATAGCCTAAACATCAAACCTAACAACTAACACAGCCACGGCAAGAAACAAAAGGAAAGGGCAATCCAGACAACACAAGAATTTATAGTGGTTCCCCTAAACTTGGGTACATCCACTCTTCTACCACCCTGGTAGAAATCGACTCAGATTTTTGATCAGGTGCCTGACACCAATGAGCTTTTGATCAGGTGCTCAAAAACCAATCCTCAAGTCTTTTGGTCAGGTGACTTGCAACTAGGAATAACTTTTGAAGAGAGTTATAACCCTTTATACAGTGGGGGGTAAGAGATGATATGGTCTTCTCTTTCTCAATATACAACTAAGAAGACTTGGGGATATTGATTTTATCAAAGGTTCCCTCTGAGGTATAGAATGGTTCAGAGAGATGGAGCCTTGTTGTAGGGGATAGGCCTTTAGTAGTTCAGCCTTGATCAGCAGCTATTCAGGAACTTCTTTGATAGATAAAGTTGTAGTTGTCCTTTGAAGTGTCCTGGAGTGTTGAAGACAAAAGACTCTTGATTTTGATTTGGTGTTCTTCTTCTTCAAATAGCTGATGATCTTCAGGTGTAGGGCTCCTTGATTTGCTGTGTCAGAATTCAGAAAGAGAGAGCAGAGAATTTCTTATTGCAGACTGATTGTAATTTTCTTATCTCTGTGACTGTATTCTTTTGTACTCTCTATCAGATCAGTCTAGGAAAGGAGAGGAAAGTTGCTTTTATATTTCCTATCAAAATTCTCTTCCGAAATTTGAAATTCTCTGCAATCAATGCTGACGGCCTTGAGAATAATCTGCATTGATTTATTTCCCCAACTGTCCCATGGAAAAACGGCAAGCAATAATCCTGCAGAAGACCATAATCCATGCTCTATCTAACGGTTATATTCCAGAGAATATTTGAGCATTAATTACTAAGGAATTATTGCAGTAAGAAGGGGACAGAAGGATGGAAAATAACTAAGTCTGTATTCGTCAAACTGATAACAGAAATCGTCGAGCTGAGTTCATAGTTCGTCGAGCTGAGTTGCTGAGTTCGTCGACTAGATGTCTTCTGTTCGTAGAGTTGAGTTCCAAGATCATCGAGCAGAGAGAAGAACTATATTCTCTAGAAACTTTGCCTTTTCTGTGTATGGAGTTCGTCGAGCTGATAACTGGTTTCGTCGACTGAAGTTCAACAAAATATTTCTGGACTTAGAATAATTTCAGATGCTTCTGGATGAAACTATTGAAGTGTAGTATCCAGAATTCGTCGACCTAATAATTGGTTTCGTCGAGCTGAGGACCACTAACTGCTTTTGGATAACTCTAGCTATTGTGGTCAGAGTTCGTCAAGCTGATAATTAAGTTCGTCGACCAAATTCTGACTCTGGACTTAGAATAAAAAGATGTTTTCTGATCTTGAGGTGTTAAAGTATAGTGTCCAAAGTTCGTCGACCTGAGTACCAAGTTCGTCGAGCTCAGCTCAGAGAATTTACTCTGAGATCGTTGGGCTAAACAAGACTTTCGTCAAACTGCATTAGACGAACGTCGAACTCATTTTACTTAGTATAAAATCTGTCTAAGTCTTGAGTCTCTGGAAGTGTTGATGGCTGGTCCTTGCAGTGTTGATTCTAAGGACTTGGCCGAGACTCTAGGACACAACTATGACCCAGGCTATACATGTTGGGTCAAATGATCCTAACTTAGTGAACATAGCCCAAATGAAACTAGGGATCCAACAAAGAGAATGATAAAATTAATATAATTCGCGCTTTCAAAATGTCAACAAAGAAAACTCCCCTGCAACGGCGCCAAAAACTTGATGAATAATTTTATATAGTTTTAAAAATAAATCCAAACTAAAATCCCAAATAGGTAAGTGTACATATCAAAATATAGTATAGGAAATGTCGTATTAGAGTCGGGGCCTGTTGAGTACTCCTACTCACTCAAATTAATATTATTTTATCTAAATATAAAAGGAGATTAAATTAAACTAAATGAAAGAAAATAAACTAAAAACTAGCACTTGATCTAGACACACCTTGAACTCAAATAAACTTCTATAAAATGCAAACTTTTAATTATCTACTTTGACTGTGGAGGCTCCCAAAGTACGAAAGCGTCTCTCTCGAGCTCATTCTATTGACTAACCTTAGGTTGATCGATTAATACCTCTCGGCCAGTCGAAACACCTAAGCTTACTTTAGGCGGTGAACCCCTCTATTAGATTTGACTCCAATCTGGAAGATTTATGTCGTCCACTACCGAGGTGTGCAATCAACTCTTTTTTCTTTGAACGATCTACTCGTATCCGCAACCCATCGGTCATTTAGGATACGAATCTAGGATTGAAGAACATATTCACGAAATATGAATTCAACACAAAAATAAATAAAAGATAAATCGAAAGTGTTAAAATTACAGTTTTGACAAAAAAGAGTTTTATTTTATTCAAAGATTATCATGATCAAGTGCTAAAGAAATTAGCTACATGACATGATGTAAAACTTACATAAAAAGAAGGAAACATAAGACATGATTACCGAAGAGAAATACTTGAATTGAATTACGAAAAGTAAACTAAGATATGGAAAAGAAAAGATAAGAAAGAAATGCAAGAAAACAGTAAACTAAGCTACAAATTACTCCTAAATTTGGCTCCTAATCTTCCTCCTGAGCTCCTGCAGATTTCTGGAATTTATAGATTTTTCTCTGGCAGGTCATGCCCCTATGTCATGCCCGTGACTAGGGGGCGTGTCAGGTTGGGAACGGTCCTTTTGAAAGCCCGGGAACGTTCGGAGGAAATAGCCAAAATCGAATGTTTGATGGTTACGCCCCTAGGGCACGCCCGTGACCTAGGGCATATCAAATCGGTTTCTTGGAAATGGCAGGATGGAGAAACAGCGGGAGTTAATCTGGCAGTTGTTAGACGGGTCACGCCCATTGGTCACTCCTGTGACCTAAGGCGTGTGGCTTGAACGCTCTGCAACGGTATCTGCTGATTGATGATCAAGTAATGCTGGGGAGTCGGGCCTATTGTGCACGGCCGTGACCTAGGCCAAGGCCATGTCCAGGGCGTGTAACCCAAAAATGATGTGGCGTTGTGTGCTGGAGCTCTTGCTGGTAGCACGCACCGTGTAGGCTGGTCACGCCCATATCACGCTTGTGACATGGGGGTGTGTAACTTTAATTGACGTGGAATGGCGGCTGATCAGTACCCGGAGGTCACGACCCATGATTATGGTCACGCCCTACTATCACACCCGTAACAGGGGCATGTACTTGGGAAAAATTCAGCTTTTCTCCAGATTTTCTCTTGATCAATCCTATCAGCTCCAAATTGCTATTAGCAGCCCAGATTGACCTGTAATAAGAAAACAAAGGAATTAATAAAAAAATTAATAAAAATGAAATAGAAACTAACTATTTATTAAATAAAAACTATATAAAATCTACTATAAAATAATGACTTATCAATGGGAGTGACCCGCTAGTCACAGGTGTGTACTTCCAGGAATATGGAACCCGACGCTGGTTTCGAAGGGAAAGTTTTTCCTGTTCGTCTTCCGTAAATTTCAGGGGCGTTCCCTTTATTAGTCACGAGTATGACATTCACGGAACATCCGTCCTAAGACAAAATAAAATTTCTTTTTCTAAAAAAAGTTCAATTTCACAAGTCACGCCCGTGACATTCTATGTCATGCCCGTGATATAGGAATGTCACGACCATGACCTCCCCAGGAAAACCGAAAATAATAATAATAAAAAAAATTCATCATTTTTAGTTACATGCCCCAGGGTCACGGGCGTGACCCTGAGCTGTGACAAATGAATCGGATGCAATGACTCGGTCATTGCATCGGATTCCCTGTTTTTTTTTTTCATATTTTAGGTTACACGCCCCGTAGTCATGGGCATGACCCTATTTTTTTTTTTCATTTTTAGTGGCTGAGTTCGTCGACCAGATGTCTTCTGTTCGTAGAGCTGAGTTCCAAGATCATCGAGCAGAGAGAAGAACTATATTCTCTAGAAACTTTGCCTTTTCTGTGCATGGAGTTCGTCGAGCTGATAACTGGTTTCGTCGACTGAAGTTCAACAAAATATTTCTGGACTTAGAATAATTTCAGATGCTTATGGATGAAACTATTGAAGTGAAGTATCCAAAATTCGTCGACCTAATAATTGGTTTCGTCGAGCTGAGGACCACTAACTGCTGCTGGATAACTGTAGCTATTGTGGTCAGAGTTCGTCGAGTTGAGAATAAAGTTCGTCGACCAAATTCTGACTCTGGACTTAGAATAAAGAGATGTTTTCTGATCTTGAGGTGTTGAAGTATAGTGTCCAAAGTTCGTCGACCTGAGTACCAAGTTTTTCGAGCTCAGCTCAGAGAATTTACTCTGAGATCGTTGGGCTAAACAAGACTTTCGTCAAACTACATTAGAAGAACGTCGAACTCATTTTACTTAGTATAAAATCTGTCTAAGTCTTGAGTCTCTGGTTGTGTTGATGGCTGGTCCTTGCAGTTTTGATTCTAAGGACTTATCCTAGACTCTAAGACACAACTATGACCCAGGATATACATATTGGGTCAAATGATCTTAACTTAGTGAACCTAGCCCAAATCAAAATAAGGATCCAACAAAGAGAATGATAAAATTAATATAATTCACGCTTTCAAAATATCAACAAAGAAAACTCCCCTGCAACGGCGCCAAAATCATGATGAATAATTTTATATAGTTTTAAAAATAAATCCAAACTAAAATCCCAAATAGGTAAGTGTACATATCAAAATATAGTATAGGAAATGTCGAATTAGACTCGGGGCCTGTTGAGTACTCCTACTAACTCAAATTAATATTATTTTATCTAAATATAAAAGGAGATTAAATTAAACTAAATGGAAGAAAATAAACTAAAAACTATCACTTGATCTAGACTCACCTTGAACTCAAATAAACTTCTATAAAATGTAAACTTTTAATTATCTACTTTGACCGTGGAGGCTCCCAAAGTATGAAAGCGTCTCTCTCGAGCTCATTCTATTGACTAACCTTAGATTGATCGATTAATACCTCTCAACCTATCAAAACACCTAAGCTTACATTAGGCGGTGAACACCTCTATTGGATTTAACTCCAATCTAGAAGATTTATGTCGTCCACTACCGAGGTGTGCAATCAACGCTTTTTATCTTTGAACGATCTACTCGTATCCGCAACCTATCGGTCATTTAGGATACGAATCTAGGATTGAAGAACATATTCACGAAATATGAATTCAACACAAAAATAAATAAAAGATAAATCGAGGGCAGAGCATCTTCTTTGTGGTGATGTTATGGACTTGGAGGAATTTTCGGTGTAGTGGAGGTGGCCCATAGCATAATTCTAGTGGAGGAACGGTGGCTCGCTGGTAGAGCTCTATCCTGAGGTATAAGAAAGCATGAAGGAGAAAGAAGAGAAATTAGAAGGCCTGGGGGCCGTTTTATAGCCTCTAGGAGGTAGGTATGCGGCTATTCGCTCACAGTAACCACCAACATTATTATTTTAAGTATAGTTTTGGGCGCATATTATCTGCATAATATATTTTACAAAATGCAGGCCCCCGCTAAAAACATACTTACCCCCACCCCACTAGTACCAACAACGATTACGCGGGTGGTTACCCACATAACGGGTGGTAACGATCGTGTCAGGGCTGATTGAACTATAAAGAGAGACTGCAATCAAGGGAGGCGGTCAGGATGCTGCCCCAAGAGGATGAGAGGGGTGGTCGGCAACCTCCTCGCGATGATGGTGGCGCGACACCTGTTGGGTTTTGCTTCTCATCACAATATTTGTGCGTAGCAGAATAAAGAAATAAGGAAAACCCAAAATTAAGTTGTGGATCATGCGATGATAATTTATCAAAAAGTAATGTTGCAATAAATAAATTTATACCTTCGTGGTATTGATTCAATACTCAACCAAGGTGCTCCAATTGATTCCAATGAACGGTAACGGCCGGAGTTCCGAGTGTAGAGTAGTGTCCACGCCTCTACGGGTATCCACGCCAGTACGGAGAACCCCAGACTCTTGTCGCACAAGATCTTGGTCAGAAAGAGGCTTTCCCTCAACGTCTACACGGAGTACCAGATCTTATCAAGGAGAGGCGGCAATGACGAAGACGACACCTAGGAAATTCTTTCCTGCGGCGGATAGGGACGGCGAACAGTCAGTGGCGACAAGCGGCGGTCGGTGGCAACGGCAGTGACGGTCGCGGATATGGAACAGTTCCGTCATGAGGAGATCGTCGATGTCGGCTTTGCGATTTAGGTCTAGAATGAACAGTCGTTTTTTTGGTTCAACAGTAAAATCCCATTTATACCATAAACCGAACCGGCCAATGCCAGTAGAAAACGGCTGACCCGGACTCAGAAGAAATAAACCGTCAGACAGAATTCGGTGAGTATCAGTTTGATACACCAAGAATCGGCAAATGGTCATGACGAAACATGATGAATCAAAGAGTAGTCATGACGATACACGACGAATCGTCGAGTATTACTTCAATACTCAACGAATCGTTTAATGGTCTAGACAATACTCGACGAATCCAGACCATTCATCGAAACCCCTTACCCATTCTCGACGAATTTTCCTTAGCTTCTACCGACTACATACTGGTCGACCCATATTCAAAATACAGGTCCCGGAATGAAATTCCACCGTGTAAAGAACGTCATAAGCTTTGTGCTTCACTTATATCACATATGAGCAAGGCCAACACAGACCTATCCAACTCCACCAAAACTCTTATGTGTGACCACATAGGCTTATATTGCGTTGGCAGTGAGGTTACATGATTGAACACTTCCAGATCACCATGGTTGCTCCAACAACAACGACTTGCATGTGACCGGTCGGCCGAAGGTGGAGAGGGTCTGCAGGCTGCACTTGGGCAGCATGCCTGGTGCAGCACCAGCACCAACACCGAGCGCCGGCCACGAGGCCTTCACCGGCTGGCCACAATGATCGGACAGCCTGGACTCAGTGCGAGGGGGTGCTGCCGGACGAATGCACCTGCCCGGAGGGGCTTGAGCGGCTGGCCATGAGACGGCCCTCCCGCGGAGGCCGTAACAGGGAGGGCTCATAGAGACCAGGTTGGCCGAAGAGATTACTATGCTACTCGGCCACAGGTGTATGACCGAGATGTGGGGCATCTTGGCCGGCCGAAAACCGTGTCGGCATGAGTCGGCCAGCCGGTGGAGGGGGAGAGGCATCGGCCTCCTCAACAGGCCCCGTCCGGCGAGGTGGAGTGAGATACTAGTGTGCGCAGATCTTCTGCGATCGCGTGTGTGGATCGCACGAGTGGTGGTCAAACCCATGTCCCCACTAAAATAGTGGGGATCATGATTATTGTGTTATCCACATCTCAAAACTCTATAAAAAGAATCCCATTTGTTGCAGCCTAACTCGACGTCCCGGTCACATGGGAATAACCTGGACCGCTTTAGTTCTCAGAACCGTCGAGCACGCACACAGTCAATGATTGTTTTGTCCATTGATCCACATGACCCAGATTTGTAAGAAGTCAAACAAGTCATTGGTAAACACACTAGTTGTATTTGATGCGTGTTTGAGTTTATGAATGCAGGTCAGTCCCCACAACAATGATTAGACAGGTGGACACCAAGAAAGCTGGTGATCCAGCAGGAAAATATTACTAAGTCCCAAGCGTTAAGTGGAGGAAGCTCACTTAATGCCAGTATCCTTGAGAAAGAAAGCTGGACAGAAATATATTACAAAGTCGAAAGGCGTTGAGTGGAGCAAGCTCACTCAATGCCAGGAGTCAAGGGAAGATGTTGTCAAGCAAGAAATTCATCCAAGTCCATAGGTATTGAGTGAAGAGAGTTCACGCAAAGCCATGAGCCAAATTGCGCTGAGTCGTGTGTGGATAGTCACAGCCTTTGCATCAGCAAGCAGAAAATTCAGCCAAGTCTATTGGCGTTGAGTGATGTCAACTCACTCAATACCATACTGCTTAATTCATTGAGTAAAGCTTATTCTGTCAAAGCCATAGAGTTTCTGTCAAAGAAAAAAGTAGCTATGTCCAGAAGCGTTGAGTGAAGCCAGTTCACTCAATGTCATACTGATTTTGTCAACACCATAGAAGTTAGACTGGAAAATTCATTTAAGTCCACATACGTTGAGTGAAGCCAGTTCACTCAATGCCAGATGATAGAAGGCTTTGAGTCAAGCTTTCGTAGTCAAAGCCAAGATGAAAGAATGAAACAAAAAATGGCTAAGTACAAAAGCGTCGAGTGATGAAGCTACACTCAATGCTCTCAACGCCATGTAGTGGAGCAGTTATGTCCAAGTACAAAAGTGTTGAGTGATGTCAACGCTCTCAATGCCAAGTTGCTTTGGTGTTATTCCTTAAGAAAAAGGATGAAACCTTTGAAGTCTTCAAGACTTTTGTCAAGCAGATACAGAATGAACTTGACAGTACTGTGGTCAAATTCAGAAGTGAACATGGGACATAATTTCGCTATGCAAGTATGATAAGGTTCTGTGAAGAGCATGGGAGTCACCAGGAATTCACCTCTCCTAGAATACCATAGCAAAATTGAATTGCTGAGAGGAAAAATAGAACTCTCATAGAGGTTTGTAGGACTTTATTAAGTGACACATCTCTCCCAGAATATTTCTGGTCTGAGGCAGTAAACATTGCATGTGATATCCTTAACAGGGCTTCCCTCAACAAAAGTCACAGGAAGACTCCCTATGAGATCTTGAAAGGCAGAAAACCAAACTTATCCTACTTTAGAATTTTTGGTAGCAAATGCTATGTACTGAACAATGGAAAGTTCTATGTGACTAAGGTTGCTGCCAAGTACCATGATGGGATCTTTGTTGGGTACAACAATAATAGTAGGACATATAGGATCTACAACTTAACAAGTCAAGTTGTAGAAGATTCAGTTCATGTTGTCTTTGATGAATCAAACATGACTAACTATGAGCTGCCTAGCTCCTCTTCTAGTTCCACAGGCATAGATGAGGTGATGGACAAGCTTACCATCAAGGAATATGATCCAGCAGTCCAAGATAAAAGAAAAGATATGTGTTGTCTAGAGGGAGCTTAAGACTCACAAGTTGAGGATGAAGAATAGCTAATTGAAGATAATAAAGAACAGTAAGATGAAGTTAGATTGCCTCCAGCTGTAAGGTATGTAAGGGATCATCAAGCACACCAAATCATTGGTGAGGCAAGCTAAGGAGTACTGACCAGAAGTAAGAGTATCAACACAACACTCTACTCAAGTTTCCAGTCACAAGCAGAGCCGAATAAGATTGAAGAGGCAATAAAAGACCAATTCTAGATTGGAGCAATGCAGGAATAAATAAACAAGTTCAAGAGATGTAAAGTTTGGAAGCTTGTTCCCAGACCTAAGGGATATAATGTCATAGGAACTAAATGAATATAAAGGAACAAGTTAGATGAGAATGGAATTATTATCATTAACAAGGCTAGACTGGTGGCTAAAGGATACAAACAAGAAGTAGGGATCGATTTTGATCAGACATTTGCCGCAGTAGCCAGATTGGAAGCAATAAGACTCTTTCTTGCATTTACTGCCTATCAAGGATTCAAAGTCTACCAGATGGGTATGAAGTCAGCCTTCCTGAATGGGGACTTAAAAGAGGAAGTCTATGTAGAACATCCATCAGGTTTTGTTGACTCTAACTCTCGTCATATTATTTATAGGCTTTGGAAAGCTCTATATGGGTTCAAGCAAGCCCCTAGAGCATGGTATGAGACTTTGCCTAGTTTCCTCATTGAGAACAAATTCTCAAGGTGGAAAATAGACAAGGCCCTATTCCTAAGAGAATCTAAAGGGAAGATCATCCTAGGTTAGATATATATTGATGACATTATCTTTGGTTCTACTAATGAAAACATTTGCAGGAAGTTTGCTAAACTTATACAAGGGATGTTTGGGATGAGTAGTATGGGTGAGCTCAAGTTATTCTTAGGACTCCAAGTTAGACAGAATGATGATGGCTTGTCCATATCTCAGTCCAAGGTCAATGGGGAGTTAATTAAAAATATGGAATGGAGAATGCCTCCACCATGAAAACTCCCACGGCATCAAGTATGTTTTTAAGTAAAGATGAATCAGGGAAGCATGTCGATGAAACTTTGTATACAGGGATAATTGGATCCCTACTTTACCTCACTGCTAGTAGGCCTGACATCATGTATGCTACATATATCTGTGCTAGGTATCAGGCCTGCCCTAAAGAATCTCACTACTCTTCTATAAATAGGATCTTGAGATATCTTAAGGGCACAACAGATCTTGGCCTATGGTACCCTAGAAATATGGATTTTTAACTAACAGGCTATTCAGATCCAAATTTTGCAGGATACAAAGAGGACAGGAAAAGCACTACTAGCACCTGTCAGTTCTTAGGAGGAAGAGTAGTGTCTTGGAGCAGCAAGAAGCAAACAAGTGTTGCTATGTCAACTATCGAGTCAGAGTACATTTCAGCAGGTAAATATTGTGCTCAGTTGCTATGGATTCAGCATTAGCATCATTATTATGACATCAAGGTAAGTAGAACTCCTCTTTATTGTGAATATACTAGTGTTATTCTATTGCTTGGAATCCTGTTTCACACAGTAGGGCTAAGCACATAGAAATTAAATATGATTTTATTAGGGAGCATGTGAAAAGGAAGATATTAGTCTTGAGTTTGTCCCCATAGACAAGCAAGTGGCTGACATATTCACTAAGTCACTAGATGAAGCAAAGTTCAACACCTTCAAGTTTGAGTTGGGTATGGTTAACCTAGTCTAGCTTCGGTTACTCCATATAGCTTTAGTTTTGGTGCAGGATGTGTTCTTCTTGAAGAAGATGCAGACCTTAAGTGGTAAGAAGACCAAAGTGGCCATCAGTAAAATGATGGCAAAAATGGATCATATTGAGGGGGAGCAAGTCCAGCAGCTACAGAAGCAGAATTTGCCTCATATAAAGAGGTAGCTAGCAGTTGTAACAAGGGTATAAACTGCAGTCAAATAGGGGGAGATTTGCATCAAAATAAGACATCTCTTCCCTGACTATTCTTCAAAAGTCAAAAAGGGGGAGATAAAGTAGGAATTAATCAAGTGGCATATCAAATGGCTTCAAAGATTGATCAAGTGTAGCATCATCAAGTGTGGCATAAGAGCTTGATCAAGTGGTATCAAATTCACGGGGAGAAAGAAATGCTTCTCTAATCAAGTGGTATTAGATTTAGGGAAGAAAGAAATGCTCTTATGCAACATTCAAGTTGTCTGTTCTCGAGTAACAGAAGCAGTTCTAGAGAAGTCACTCTTCTTCTCAAGAAATGCTGGAGTAGAATTTGAACTGCAGATTTCGTCGATCAGATTTCGTCGAATGCAGTCCGCCAGATTTTGTCGATCAGATTTTGTCCAACGTCGATAAGAATTCGTAGATCGGAAATCCAAATTAGTAGATCTGATTTTGGTCGATCTGAGTTCCAAACTCGTCGAGCAGTGTTTGACGATCAAATTTTGAATATCTGATTTTCGATCGGGATTTAGATTTATTCGATGTCTATCTCTCGGGAAATAATCATCCTCTTGAGAAACGCAGTTGCACTCTCTGAAGGTCAAAACAGAAAGACATGATTTCAAATTCAGTATCAAGTTTAGAAAGTTTGATCCTTGTGGAGAATTCCTTAATGTTAATTAGACCGTTGAGAAAGGTCTATAAAAGGTCTTGTCTGAATCGACAAACCCTAAGTAGAATACAAAATATTCTTACGGTATTCTGTATCGTTCTTTAACTTCTAAATCGGGAAGCATCGCTGCCGACAAGATTGTTCTTCATCGCCGAACTTCTTGATCCAGAGATTTAGATAAGAAGAATCAACTGATCAAGATTTTTTGACCTCTACAAATCTATCCCTTGATCGTGGTGATTCTATGTTCTGAGATCGAAGCATTCTCAGATTTCATCCACGAATTTTCTGATAGGGATTTTCAATTTTTCAAGAAGGAAGAAGCCGAGATTCTGTCAGATCTGTGTAGACAAGTTTGTATTTCTTTGTAAATCCATTTTACTCTTATAGGAGATTCTTCTCTGAGTTGTAGGAGCTTGGTTCTCCAAGTTTTTGTAGGAAGTTTATCTTCCGAGTTTTGATCCTATTTCTAGGGATCGAGTTGTAGGAACTTTGTTCCGAGTGGTAGGATTGTTTTCAATACGAGATTAGTGGAGTAGCCGAGTCCAGTGCTTTGCTAGATCGGTGAGGTGGAAAGTGGATGTACCCAAGGTTGAGGAACCATTATAACTCTTGGCGTCGTCAGTGAATGCCTGATTATTTGTGTTCATCGCTCACGAAATTTTTTATTCCGCAAAAAGACGCACAACTCACCTATTCACCCCCCTCTAGGTTATTTAGGTAGAAAACTTAAAACATTTTCAATTGGTATCAGAGGGAGGTTGTTCATAAAAAGGTTAACACCTTGAACAGATCTGCCCAAGTTGTCTTTTGAGTAATCTAAGCATGGACAAAGCCAAGGATTTTGCAAATCTTCCTCTGTGCACAAAGACCAACTTTCTCATGTGGAAAGAAAGGATTAAGTTTTTCATGGAAGCTGTGGATCCAAGGATCTTCATGATTGTTGAAGAAGGTCCTTATGTTCCTATGACCATCTCCATTATTGATCATATCAAGAAAGTTCCTAAGAGGTTGATGGATCTTGATAAAGATGAGATTGCACTTGTCTCATTAGATAAGAAAGCTAAAAATATCATTGCAAGTACAGTCGATGATTCTATGCTGCAAAATCTGATTCAATGCCAATCCGCTAAGGAAATGTGGTTGTCTCTTATCATCTTGATGGAAGGCACAAAAGAAGTAAAGGATGACAAAAGAACCCTTTTGAATCAGAAGTATGAGGCCTCAAGCAAGGCCCCAAGGAAGCGATTGCCGACACATATGAAAATGTTTTCAAAATCTTCAATGGCCTAAGGAACTACGGACGAGTGTTCATAGATGGTGAACTAAACGACAAGTTCCTGAGATCCTTAACAATGGAATGGGACAACAAAATATATGCCATTAGGGAGTTCAGGAGATTAGCAGAAACCGACCCACAGAACCTCTTCGGGAAGCTTATGTCATATAAGCTTCAAATCAATACAAGAAAAGTTGAAGAAGAGGGCAATGGATCTTCATCATAAGATAAGTCTATTGCACTAAAGGCAAACAACTCAAGAAAGTCCAAAGCTGCATCTTCTGTTTCCACTCAAGAAGACTATAAAGAAGAAGACTCAGAGCCAAGCACCTCAGGCTCAGAGCTATCTGATGGAGAGTTCTTCCTACTCTCCAGATAATTCAAGAAGTTTCTCATCAAGAAAAAACAAATGAGAGGAAATGATTCCTCAGTCAGAAGATCACGTCCCGGCGGTGACTATCAAAAGAAAAGTCACACATTTGACCGGTATAAATCTAAACCGAACAAATATGTTTCATCTAGTGTTGTTTGTTATTGTTATAATAAGTCGGGACATATAAGTACTGACTGTCCTCACAAGAAGAAGGATGGTCGAAAGAAAGAAGAGCACAAGTCCTCTCACAGCAAGAGGAAGGAAAAGAGCCTCATCGCAAAGAAGCAGAAGACTCTCAGTGACACTGACTCGTTTGAGTCCAGTGATGATGAAGAAGCCCACTTCGTGCTCATGGCTCATTCTGCTAAAGAAGGACTAGTCCCCCAATTCCATGGGGAGGTAAATTCTCACACACTTCTTTCTGCCTCAGATACTGCCTCAAGTGGTCATGATGGTTATTCTTCTGGGGAGGATGATTCTGAATTAGTAAATCAGTATCAAGTCTTGTTGACTGCATTTGACAAATGTCGGAAGGTATTCAAATCACAATCAAAAGTGATCGTATCCCACAAAGAGGTGGAATCTAATCTGAGGGAGGTGATTGAAAAATTGACTCCTATCAGAGATGAAGTTCAATCTTTGAAGGAGGAACTTAAAGACTCCACTGAGCTAATAAATCATAAGGAGTTACTCTGAGACGAGCTGTAAGCAAAACTGGTCATTGAAAAAAAACAAGTTGAAAGCCTCTCCAATCCTACAACTATGCTTCCACTCACTGATGGGGTGGCTCCCTCCGATAAAAATAGCAATATAGGACATGAAGCTGCCAAAGGTAAAGGCAAGGCTATTCTACGCCAAACTATTTTTGAAAAGTCAGTCACCTTACAGAATTATGGTCCTTATGTTCATGGACAAAATGAGAAGAAGGCACCAAAAGCCAAGCCTGTTGTAAAGAAGAAAAAGGAGGTGCAGAAATCATGTGAGTACCATCATCATGAGGCCTCTACCTCCAGATCCACTGCCCCTGCTAGACCCCACATTCAAAAGATAAAGCAGGAGACTTAGAAGAGATACAACAGATTTGACTGTTGGTGTTGTGGCAAAGTTGGTCACTTTGCTATGGATTGTTTGCATAATCCTAGAAATTATGAAACTCCTCAAGTTAATAATACGAGGCAGACCACTCGTAATGTTAACACTTCTAGGGGGATTATGCTAACAAGAGACTTAGGACCCAAACTTGTTTGGGTTCCTATGGGATTCTAAACTTGTGGATGTAGGTATGTCCAAAGGCCAACAAAAACTCCTATCTGGCAAATGGACAAGAAGAAGTTCCAGGAAACCTCTTGAATTAGAAGATTTAATCTGTGTTGTTGAAAGTTTGACGACAAAGCAACTGAAGAAGTGTTTCTCCTTAATTGGTTGAGGGGGGCTTCTAACTAAAAACACTATCCAAAAGGACCTCAGAGGTGATTGAGCTCTCAGTTAGGAAGAGCCTATGATTGGGTCCTCTACCCTATTCTAATTAAAGATGTCAGAAAGGGGGAGAGAGTGAGAGATGAAAAGAAAATGGAGGAGAAAAATGCAAGGCTTAATGAAGCTGTCAGAAAGGGGGAGAAATGCATCGGTATCCCCTTAAGAAAAGTAAGGCAATGCATTTTTTTCTTTTCTCTTTACAGTTTTTATTCCATGCAATTCAAAGTAGTATATGGGATTCTGACTTCTTCAAATAGGGGGAGATTGTTGGGTTTTGTTACCACAATAATGTTGATTTGAAGAAGTCCCCCTAAAACTAAGGTGAATTGTAGTTGTATTTGATAGTGTTTGTGTAGATGTGCTTGCAGGTTATAATTGCCAAGTGTAGACCAATGCCAGTCTACAATGAGTCACCAAACACAGGACCATACAATGTAGTCCCTCATTGTGTGATCCATGGTGTTGACTCATGTGTAACCTCTCTATTGGGATACATTTCATTTTCAATTACTAAAGATATGGAAGAAGCTATGGGATGCTGGTCTTCAAGAAGAAGAGTTAAAATCATGTTAAGAAATTTTTCTAAGTCTAATTCTCGAGAAGCAAAGTCTAGTTCTCGAGTGAGGTTTGTTGTACTCGAGTAGAAGTTGTCTGTTCTTGAGTAGCAGAAGTTGTTCTCGAGAAGTCATTCTTCTTCGCGAGAAGTCATTCTTCTTCTCGAGTAGAAGTTGTCTGTTCTCGAGTAACAGAAGCTGTTCTCGAGAAGTTATTCTTCTTCATGAGTAGAAGTTGTCGGTTGTCGAGTAACAGAAGCTGTTCTCGAGAATTCATTCTTCTTCTCGAGTAGTCTTGTATGTTCTCGAGTAACAAAAGCAGTTCTCGAGAAGTCATTCTTCTTCTCGAGAAATGCTGGAGTAGAATTTGAACAGCAGATTTCGTCGATCAAATTTCGTCAAATGAAGTCCGCCAGATTTCATCGATCAGATTTCGTCATACATTGATCAGAATTTGTCGATCGAAAATCCAAATTAGTAGATCTGATTTTCGTCGATCTAAGTTCCAAACTCGTCGAGCGGAGTTCGACGATCAAATTTTGAAGATCTGATTTTCGATCGGGATTTAGATTTATTCGAAGTCTATCTCTCGGGAAATAATCATCCTCTCGAGAAATGCAGTTGCAGACTCTGAAGGTCAAAACAAAACGTCAGGATTTCAAATTCAGTATCAAGTTTAGAAAGTTTGATCCTTGTGGATCATTCCTTAATGGTAATTAGACCATTGAGAAAGGTCTATAAAAGGTCTTATCAGAATCGACAAACCCTAAGTAGAATACAAAATATTCTTATGGCATTCTGGATCGTTCTTTAACTTCTAAATCGGGAAGCATCGCCACCGACAAGATTGTTCTTCATCGCCGAACTTCTTGATCCAGAGATTTAGACAAGAAGAATCAACTGATCAACCTTTTTCGACCTCTGCAAATCTTTCCCTTGATCGTGGTGATTCTACATTCTCAGATCGAAGCGTTCTCAGATTTCTTCCTCGACTTTTCTGATAGGTCTTTTCAATTTTTCAAGAAGGAAGAAGCCGAGATTCTGCCAGATCTATGTAGACAAGTTTGTATTTCTTTGTAAATCCATTTTACACTTGTAGGAGATTATTCTCCGAGTTGTAGGAGCTTGGTTCTCCAAGTTTTTGTAGGAAGTTTATCTTCGAGTGTCGATCCTATTTTGAGAGATCGAGTCGTAGGAACTTTGTTCCGAGTGGTAGGATTGTTTTGAATCCGAGATTAGTGGAGTAGCCGAGTCTAGTGCTTTGCTAGAATGGTGAGGTGGAATGTGGATGTACCAAAGGTAGGGGAACCACTATAACTCTTGGTGTCGTATGTGAATGATTGATTATTTTTGTGCATCGCTCGCTAAATTGTTTATTCCGCAAAAAGATGCGCAACTCACCTATTGACTCCCTCTAGGTTATTTAGTTAGACAACTTAAAACATTTTCAACAGGCGTTGAGTGGAGCAAGATCACTCAACGCCATGAGTCAAGGAAAGATGTTCACAAGCAAGTAATTCAGCTAAGTCCACAGACGTTGAGTGAAGCCAGTTCACTCAATGTCATGAGATAAATAGTGCTGAGTCGGGTGCGAATAATCAAAGCCTATGCATCAACAAGCAGAAAATTCAACCAAGTCCACAGTGGTTGAGTGATGTCAACTCAATAAATGCCATATTGTTTAATTAGTTGAGTAAAACTTATTCTGTCAAAGCCACGGAGTTTCTGTCAAAGAAAAAAGTAGTTAAGTCCAGAAGTGTTGAGTGAAGACAGTTCACTCAACGCCAAACTGATTCTGTCAATGCATAGAAGATAGACTGAAAAATTCATCCAAGTCCACAGGCGTTGAATGAAGTCAGTTCACTCAATGCTAGATGATAGAATGCTTTGAGTGAAGCTCTAGCAGTCAAAGCCAGGGGGAAAGAGTGAAACAAAAAATGGATAAGTACAAAAGCATCGAGTGATGAAGCTACAATCAATGCTCTCAACGCCATGTAGTGGAGCAGTTGCGGCTAAGTACAAAAGCATTGGGTAATGTCAACGCTCTCAACGCCAATGTTGCTGAAGAAGCAGAAAATAATTAAAGGCAAAAAGCATTGTGTTGTATCCCTAGTTGATTTGGGCTAGGTTCACTAACTTAGGATGTGACCCAACATGTATAGCCATGGTCAAATTTGTGTCCTAGAGTCTAGGCCAAGTCCTTAGAGTCAATATCAGATGGACCAGCTATCAACAAGACCATCAGAGACTCCATACTTAGAAGATTTCAAGACTAACTAAAATGAGTTCGATGTTCGTCGAACTCAGTTCGACGAAAGGCGTTCTCAGCTCGACGATCTTGAGATAATTCTCTGAGCTGAGCTCGACGATCTGCATTCTCAGTTCGACGAAAATTTGGGACACTTCAACAAACTAAAGTCAGGGTAACTCCATATTTGTCTAAGTCCAACTTCAGGCTTCGGTCGACGAACAAGATTCTGAGCTCGACGAACTTGGACCTCAAGTTCACAACTTCTCAGTTCGACGAAGTCAACTTCTCAGGTCGACGAAGTCAACTTCTTAGGTCGACAAAGTCAACTTCTCAGGTCGACGAAGTCAACTTGTCATGTCGACGAAGTCAACTTCTCAGGTCGACGAAATCAGTACTCTACTCGACGATCTTCAGACAGAAAAGGCAAAGGTTGTGAAGTATGCAGGTTCTGTTATCATCTCGACGAGTAGAAGTTGTTTGGTCGACGAACACAGAATCTCAGCTTGACGAACTGTTAACTCAGCTCGACGAATTCTGTTATTCATTCGACGATTCCAGATTTAGCCATTTTTGGCATTCAGTCCTCACTCAAATGTAAAAATTCCTGACAAATTAAATGCGCAAACATTCTCTGAAGGTAGCCGTTAGAGGAAGCATTAATTGCAGTCTTCTTCAGGAATATTACTTGCAGATTTTCCATAAGATAGTTGGGAAAATACATTAATGCTGATTATTCTCAAGGCGCCAGCATTAATGACAGAGGATTCAAATTTTTGAATAGATACAAAAGACAAAAAGGATATACAATCAGAATGATTAAGCAGTGATACACAAGGCAGACATTACATTCAAAAAGTCTTTCAGAAATCAGAAAGTTTTTTTTTGTAATCAGCCAAGTCCAGAGAACATAATCAAGAAGAAGAAGAACATACAATCTCCATCAAGAGTCTTCTTCTTTCAACCCTACAGGATAACTTCAAAAGGACAACAATAACTCTATATGTCAAAGAAGTTCCTGAAGCAATCTCTGGTCAAGGCAATCAAGATCTGAAGAGCTGTCACCCTGATGCAGTGCTCCAGATTTCCTGATCCATTCAAGATCTCAGGGGGAGCAATCTGCTGAAATCAATCCACTAGTCTTCTCAGTTGTTATTGAGAAAGAGAAGACATCATCACCCCTATTCCATCTTTTGTACAGGGTTTTAAGTTCATTCAAAATTATTCCTGGTTGCAAGTCTCCTACAAAAGACTTGATGTTTTGGTTTTTGAGCACCTGAACAAAAGCTCATTGGTGTCAGGCACCTGATAAAAAATCTGAGTGGATTCCTACCAGGGTGGTAGAAGAGTGGATGTACCCAGGTTGGGGAACCACTATAATTTGTTTTGTCGTCTGGTTGCCCTTTTTCTTTTGTTTTGGATGTGTTCTGTGATTTGCTAGGTTGCTTTGCTTATTACTTTATTTGCTAATCTATTCACATAGGATTACAACAAAAGTTGTAATGTTTTTTTTAAGAGAGCACAATACTCTATTCACCCCCCCCCCCTCTAGAGTATTTCAGATCTAACCTTCACTTTCAATTGGTATCAGAGGGAGGTTGGTTAAACTACCACACCTTAGCAGGTTGGTTATTTTTGGTTGCACAGGCTAACACCTGAACCATAAAGATCCCTCTTGTTAGATCTGATTGTTTTGTTCCTGTTATTAGATTTATTTCTTCACAGAAATGGCTCAAAATAAAGATTATGCAAGCATCAGACCTCCAGTATGCAATCTTAACAGATTTGCCATCTGGAAGGCAAGAATCAAACTGTACATGAATTCTATTGATGAAGATATTTTTGCTTCTATCTTAACAGGAGTACCTCCAGCACCTGCAGCTTCTACAAGCACCTCTACAAACATGACTGCAGTACCTCCTCCAGATAATAATGATGCTTACAAGAAAGCCAAAATTGCAGATGCAAAAGAAATGAACATCTTGGCTCAGACTATGTCTGATGACATATTTCAGAAGGTGGCTGAATGCACCTCAGCCAAGGCCATTTGGGACTCCCTCAATCAAATGGTAACTGGTTCAGCTGATGAAAGGAAATACAGGAGATCAAATCTCATATCCCTATATGAGAATTTTAAGAAGGATGAGGCTGAATCAATTGCTGAAATGTACAATAGGTTGAGCTCAATCATCACTGAGCTTAAAACCTTGGATAAAGATATCACCCTTACATAGGTGAATGACAAAATCTTGATGTGCTTCCCTAGCTCTTGGGACTCAAGAATCTGGCCTATCAAAGAAGCCAGAAGCCTAAATGAGATATCAACTGAATCTCTGCTTGGCAAACTAAAGTCTTATGAGCAGTTGATTAAATCAAGAGATGTAGCTGAATAGAAATCAACAACTCCAGTGAGAAAAATCACAGTATAACGTTCAAAGCATCAGAGTAAAGTGAGACCTCAACATCCAATGAAGAATTAATGAGCCTCTTTGCAAAAAGATTTTATAAGATGGCTAGAAAGGAATTCAGAAGAAAATCATTCAGGCGGGATGATAAGCCCAAATATGACAAGACACCAACCAAGGAGGTTCTGTGCTTTGGATGTAGAAAGCCTGGACATTACATCTCTGAATGTCCAGAAAGCCAGAAGAAGGATAAAAGCAGAGAAAAAGACTCCAGGAGAAAATACAACAGCAGACCCTCCTCCAGCAAGTACAAAAAGAGATACAAAGGCTTTGTTGCTGAAACATGGAGAGATACTGAAGAAGAATCATCCTCTTCCAACTCAAGTGAAGAAGAGGAAGAAGCAAGATCCAAGGAGGTTTGCCTTATGGCAATTGATGCCTCTAGGAGCAGTTCAGGATCAGAAGGTGAATTTGAAGATGACGCAACCTCAGAGTCAGAGGCAGATCAGGTTCTTTCAAATTTTGATTTTAATTTTGATTCCTTTAAAATTGAATTCAACGTTATGTGTTTAGAGTTAATTAGTTTAGAGAAAGAAATAAAAACCCTTAGAGAAAAACTAGGAAATCTTGAATCTGTTAACTCAGAAAATCTTAAACTAAAAGATCATTTAACTTTAGCACATGAGCAGATAATTAAATTGAAATCTGATTTATGTGAGGCCAAACAACTTGAGCAATCTCTCAATGGAAAAGTCTCAAGCTGATGGACATAACAAGCACAGTAAATGCTAGATTAAATGACAAGCTGGGCTTGGGTGCATCATCAGGTTTGCCCCCCATAATTAAGAAAAATATTCTCACCACACCCAGTAAATTTGTTTCTGCCAAGGGAAAAGAAAAGATAATAAACAAACCAATGTCTGAAAACAATCCAAAACTCATACACAAGAGCAATAGAAATCAGAAAACAACTAATAAAAACAAGGTTCAGCAGCATTCATAGAACCCAGATCGATGAAATTTGGCCCGTTCGTCGAACCTAGATCGACGAATGCTGAATGCAAACTTCAGTTATAATAATTCATCTAACTGTGATCAACGAACTTTGTATGGTTCATCGAGCAGAGGTCGACGAACGTGAGGCGCAAAAAATGACTATTGTCATTCTCTGAGCAGAGATCGATGAGCTCAGCCCTATTCGCCGAACTCTGCTCGACGAACTTACAAGAATTCGTCGAACCCACAAGTACCAAACATAAATCATTTCTCTTACAAAAATTCTAAGCCAGCTAATAAACCATTCAATCCAGTAGCTGATTGAGTTATTCCACCTAGGAGATATCACCCCTTAGGTTATAAATCTCAACCTACTTTGTCAGTTATATCCAGCTTTTCTTTTCAACAAAATAAAGGACCCAAGGTAACCTGGGTGAAGAACAATTAATGTTTGTTTTTCATTTCAGGTAAAGAGCTGTCCAAGTGTAAGTAAGACCTGGTACTTGGACAGTGGTTGCTCCAAGCATATGACAGACAGCAAGGACAATCTATCTAATTACAAGTCCAAGCTAGGACCAAAGGTGATCTTTGGTAATTCAAATAGTTGCCAGTCTGAAGGATATGGAGCAGTAAAGATTGGAACAGTTACCTTCAAGAGAGTAACATATGTAAGAAGACTCAAACATAACCTAATATCCATAAGCCAATTATCTGATGAAGGTTATCAGGTACACTTTAACTCTACCTCCTGTTTTATTATTAATAATGAAAATAAAACTGTTTTAATTGGAATTAGACAAGGTAACATATATCTAGTAGATTTTATTTGTGCCAAAACTGGTGTTTGTTTACTCAATATCACTACTAACCAAAATGAGTTGTGGCATAAAAGATTAGGTCATGTAAACCTTAAAAATATAGCTAGGTTATTTAAAAACAACCTTGTTAGAGGTTTACGTTCTGGTCCCTACAAGAAGGAAAACCTATGCAGGGCTTGTCAATTAGGCAAGCAAACTAAACATAGTTTCAAATCTATTAATAAGAGTCATTCACCTAGGATTTTGTATTTGCTTCATGTGGACCTATTTGGACCCATTACAGTACAAAGCCTAGCAGAGAAGTCTTACAGTTTAGTAATTGTGGATGACTTCTCCAGATTCAGTTGGGTGGCCTTTCGGAGAACTAAGTCAGATACGTTCAAGGTTCTTACAGATTTTCTCAGGACCATACAGATTGAGTTCTCTACTCATGTTGCATTGATCAGAAGTGATCATAGCACAGAGTTTGAGTCTCTTCTTATGCATGAGTTCTGTGAGAAGGAAGGTATCAGACAGTGCTTCTCAGCTCCTAGAACTCCCCAACAAAATGGGGTAGCTAAAAGGAAAAATAGGACACTCATTGAAACTGCAGGTACATTATTGGTTGATCCTTACACTCCTCTATCCTTTTGGGTAGAAGCTGTAAACACTGCTAACTATGTCCTGAATAGTAGCCTCATATATAAGCTGAAAAAAAAGACCCCCTATGAATTGCTTAAAGGGAAGAAACCTAAAATCACATATTTTAAAGTTTTTGGCTTTATATGTTATATTCACACAAATAACAAAAGATACATTAGAAAGTTTGAGGCTAAGGCTGAAGAAGGGATTTTTCTAGGACACTCCCAAGTAAGCAAGGCCTATAGGGTTTTTAATAAATCCACTCTTTAAATTGAAGAGTCAGTCCATGTATCTTTTGATGAAGCTAACATGTCTTATAAGGAGAAAGAGATTTCTACCAATAGCTCTTTGCAGGTTCCACAACTGTGTGAGTCTATGGATGGACTAAACCTTACCCAAGAGGTGCCAACCCATCCTTCTCCACAGGCTGCTGAAGAGAGTGAAGAGGAAACTCAAGTGGAAGTGGCTGAACTTCCCTCAATAGCTAATAACATTCCTCAAGAGAAATTAATTATAGAAGTTGTTGCTGAACAAACTCCACCCACTGATCTTGTCACACTTAGAGATCACCCCAGATCTCAAGTGATTGGATACATTTCAGCAGGTGTTCAGACAAGGCATCAACTCAACAAAGACTTGATGCATGCCTATTTTCTCTCTCAGATTGAACCTCTCTCCATCCATGAAACTGAGCAAGATCCCCACTGGATCATTGCAATGCAAGAGGAACTAAATCAGTTTGAGAGATGTAGAGTTTGGGATTTGGTTCCAAGACCTCATAACGACCCAGTTATTGGAACCAAATGGGTCTACAAAAACAAGCTAGATGCTCAAGGAAACATTGTGAGAAACAAGGCTAGGCTAGTTGCTCAAGGCTACAGGCAAGAGGAAGGAATTGACTATGACCAAACCTTTGCCCCTCTTGCAAGGTTAGAGGCCCTAAGAATATTCCTTGCCTATGCAGCTCACAGGAGATTCAAAGTTTTTCAAATGGATGTCAAAAGTGCATTTTTGAATGGAGTGCTTCAAGAAGAGGTTTATGTGGAACAACCTCTAGGTTTTATCTTTCAAACTCAACCCTCTTTTGTATTTAAATTGCATAAAGCTCTCTATGGTTTAAAGCAAGCTCCAAAAGCTTGGTATAAGACCTTAACAAGCTTTCTTTTAGAGCTTAAATTTACAAGAGGAACCATAGATAAAACCCCTTTCACTAGACATCATAAGGACCAAATTTTGTTAGTGCAAATATATGTGGATGACATCATCTTTGGGTCTACTGATCCCAAATTATGCAAGAGGTTTGCTGATCTCATGCATTCCAAATTTGAGATGAGTAGCATAGGTGAGCTCTCATACTTACTTGGTCTCCAAGTGAAGCAGCTCCCTGATGGTATCTTCCTCTCCCAAGCTAAGTATGCTAAAGAGCTTATTAAGAAGTTTGGGATGGGAGATGCTTCAGGAATGAAAACACCTATGTCTTCCAATGTTGTTGTGGATTCTGATGCAGCAGGGAAACCTGTAGATCAGAAGCATTATAGGGCAATTGTTGGCTCCCTATTATACCTAACAGCTAGCAGACCTGATATCATGTTTGCCACATGCCTTTGTGCTAGGTTCCAAGTGTACCCCAAAGAATCTCACCTTATTTTCTTAAAAAGAATTCTGAGATATATAAAGAGTTGTCCTAATCTAGGACTCTGGTATCCTGTAGAGTCAGAGTTTGAGTTAACTGGATACACAGATGCTAACTATGCTGGATGTAGAGTGGACAGGAAGAGTACCTCTGGAACTTGCCAGTTCCTGGGTATGAGACTTGTCTCTTGGTTTTGTAAAAAGCAAACATCTGTGTCTACATCAACTGTAGAAGCAGAATATATGGCTGCTGGCTGCTGCTGTTCACAAATGTTATGGATACAAAACCAACTCCTAGACTATGGTGTCAACTTAAATAATTCAACATTATTTTATGATAATACTAGTGCTATTGCTATAGCACAAAATCCAGTTCACCATAGTAGGACTAAATATATTGATATAAGGGATCATTTCATTAGAGATAGTGTAGACAAAAAGAAAATTAACCTAATCCATATTCCTACTGATTTACAGAGAGCAGACATTTTCACCAAACCCTTAGATGAGAAAAATCATCTGTTCTTTATAAATCAACTGGGAATGATCAATGGAGAAGAGTTAAACTAATTTCTGCCTGCATTCGACGAATTTTCTCGAGTTCGTCGAACGGAGTTCGACGAATTAGGGAAAGTTTGAGAGATGCTCGTTGAATGGAGATCGACGAATTCTCTATGTGGAAACAATTTTCGTCGACCGGAGATCGACGAACTTTGCTTCAGAAGATATTTTGTCGAACGGAGTTCGACGAACTGTTTTTGTTTCTTCTGGATGAGATCGACGAATTATTTGTCTATAATTTATTTCGTCGAACTCAGTTCGAAGAACTGTTTCCTTTTCGTGGAACGGAGATTGTCGATTCATATTCTGGAAAACCTTATATCTAGGTTTTCTTCGACCTCCATCCTGTGCTTTCTGTTCCCTTGCTCTTGATCGCCATTTTCTCTATCTATCTTGCAAGTGATCTCAATGGCGATTCCAGCAGGCGCTCTGGCCACAATGAAGTTTGACACTGGCTTCTATGTCGTCTTCGACTCATTCTAGCACTTAGATCCAATCTTCCTCTACATTCTGGAACTTCTGGAAGAACAGAATATGAAGAACTTGATGACCACCCGAATAAAGTTGGCAGGAACAGAAATCAGGGAATGGATCTATACTTCAACCGCTTTTGAAGACAATACCATGACAGGATCAATCGCTGGTAGCACTGTCTCCTTAACCGCTGACATCTTAACTGAAATATTTGGTTTGACAACTGGAGAGGAGGAATTAGAGATTGATTCTACAGAATTTACTATGATGCTAAATCTGATGGGTTATGCTGGTGACAACCCTATCAAACTATTGAAGAAACATCTGTCTGCGCCATATAAATTCTTAGCAGACTTGGTTGGTAAAGTGCTACTCGGGAAACATACAGCACACGACTACATCACCAGACAATAGTTTCTGGTCATGTGTGTCATTATCAATTAGAAGCAAATAGACTGGGCACAACTACTATTTGACTTGATTAAGAAGAAGAATACCAAGATGGAAGTATGTTTTGGAAGGATCCTAGGGACCTTCCTCAAGGAAAAGGCTGCTGAATCCCTGGTCTCCCAGACCATATCCATTAATGCCAGTAAACGGCTCACATGTGCCTTATTTGGCAGGTGGGAGAGGACAATCACCAAGCCCACTAAGGCTTCTACCTCTTCCACCCCAGCTTCTGAAGGCACCAGGGCTATTAAAGCCACTCCCACACCTGCTGAGGAGATTCATCCCACTCCACCATCTCTTCCAGCACCCCTTCCAGCAACACAACTCACTTCCTCTCCCATTCCTTCTTCAACACTTCAATCACCACAACATACTCATGTGCCTACTCCACCTCCATCTCCACCACTTGACATCACTAACATTCCTACTTCCCCTCATCAAGCAAATCAACAACCAACACCTCCTGCTTCCCCGCATGACACATATATTCCTACACCACCACAGTCTCCACTTCCCCCACATTTATCCTCCATTCCATCTTATATCCTACCCTCAGACACTGTAATACCAGATGCCACCCTTCCATCCCCATCACCATCCACTCTTCACACACATGATGTTCCACCCTCCATTCCATCACTAGTTGCTCCCTCCTCCACACCAAATGCAACATCCTCTCCCTCTTCCTCATTTAATCCCTCTACCATATCTTCTATCATCACCATCATAACTCCCCTTCTGAAATCCCTTCTATCAGAGGGCATTACACCTCTTGCTTCCACCATTCAATCTTTATCTGCCCAAATCTCTGCTCTTACTGCTGTCCACTCCTCAGTCAGGGGCCTGACCTTAGTTCATACTGAAACCAGGCAGGGGGAGATGCCTGATGATGAAGCAGCAGCAACAGCTTCAGATACTTCAGCTCCAGCAGATACTACAGATATTCCAGTCCCACCAGAAGTATATCCAGATTGTACAGATACATATTTAGTTGATTTACTTGATTTTATGAATTCTGATATGGACATCGCTGAAACTGTTGGTGATTTTATCCTCAATCCCACAGTTAATTTACAAGCATTGCTGAAAACTTTTGATACTGTATATATGCATCCTCCTCCAGCAACATTCACTAAGCCACAGTTGGCTGTTGTGCCTTATACGTCTCCTATTAGTACAGCATTTGCTAAGCAACTCTGTGACAGTTATGAAATTCCAGCTTTTGCTCCAACCTATATAGTTATTCCATCCTCTCCTGAAGCTATCTCAACACCAATTTTTGTCATGGATGACTCACCTATGCCTGATCTGGATAAGTTAATCTTGGCTGATATTGAAGAAGAAAATAAGGCAGCAACTGAAAGCCCTGTCCCAATAACCTCTGATTCTTGTATAGTCTCTTCTTCAACTACTGCTGAAACTCCAATTTTTGAAACTTCTTCTTCTGCTACAGAAAAGGTTGTCATTGATGATAAAGCTTTGAAAGCATTGGATGATTTATATGATAACCCTCAGGGTTCTGGCTGTGAAGAAGATGAAGATGATGATGAAGATGATGATGAAGATGATTCAGATGAAGAAGCTGCCAAGAAGAAGAAGAAACTATTGTCAAAGAAAAGGAAGGCTCCTCCCCCTCCTGCTCCTAAACACAATCCAACAGCTGACACTCCCTACTATATCTTGCATAATGTTACTCCTTATAAGGGAATGCCTGCTTGGATGTGGCTGTCAAAGAATCAGCAAAAGGAGAGAAAAAGAAGTAGGAGATACTCTCCTCCACCAATTCATAGATACAAAAAAGATCCACCTCCTCCACCTCCTCCAACAGCTGGTGCCACTGGCTCTAGCTCTCAGAGATCTGCCCCTATGCAAACCTATCAGAGACATCAAGGGAGATCCACTAGAAATAGTCAGCAAGGGCATCATTCCTCAGGAAATCAACAATAACATCAACAGCAACAGCAACATACATCTGCAGATCAGAAAGCTAAAAGCCCTGAAAAACCAGACTCATCTCCTATTCCTTTTGAAGATCCTGAAACAACCAACACTGCTAAAATGGCCAGGTTCTAGGAACTTATTGGTCTTTCCATGATTAATAAAGCTAAAGCTGAAGGTAAAGACATATCAGGTTATTCAACTATGTCAAAATACAGGAAGGAAGAATTAAAAAGATTTGATAAAGCCAACAAATAGTTTAATGTTGATGATTACATGAAGCTCCATCCTGAAGCAGTTGACCCCAGAGCTACATCTTTGAAGATCATTGGGGCTGCTGACATGACCATGACACATGCATAGGCTTTAGATCCAAATAGAGAAATTATCTTTAAAAATCCAGGTGAGAAGACAAAAGAAGACAAGTCCATGCAGAAGAAGCATAAGAAGTAATCTTTACTTTGTTTCAATTTTTTTCTGCATTTGCTTTCAAACTATGTTATTTGCTTAAACAAAGCCTATGTACATATATATCTACTGCATGTGTTAGTAATTCTCTGCCAGATATATTTCTTTTCTTGCTTTGTTTATCCGTGTGTTTATGTTTTGAGTCTATTAGTGACCTCACCCAAATAGGAGGAGATTGTTGGATCCCTAGTTGATTTGGGCTAGGTTCACTAACTTAGGATGTGACCCAACATGTATAGCCAGGGTCAAATTTGTGTCCTAGAGTTTAGGCCAAGACCTTACAGTCAATATCAGATGGACTAGCTATCAACAGGACTAGCTATCAACAAGACCATCAGAGACTCCAGACTTAGAAGATTTCAAGACTAAGTAAAATGATTTCGACGTTTGTCGAACTCAGTTCGACGAAAGGCGTTCTCAGCTCGACGATCTTGAGATAATTCTCTGAAATGAGCTCGATGATCTGCATTCTCAGTTCGATAAAAATTTGGGACACTTCAACAAACTAAATTCAGGGTAACTCCAGAATTGTCTAAGTCCAACTTCAGGCTTTGGTCGACGAACAAGATTCTGAGCTCGACGAACTTGGACCTCAAGTTCACAACTTCTCAGGTCGACGAAGTCAACTTCTTAGGTCGATGAAGTCAACTTCTCAGGTCGACGAAGTCAACTTCTTAGGTCGACGAAGCCAACTTGTAAGGTCGACGAAGTCAACATCTCAGGTCGACGAACTCAGTACTCTACTCGACGATCTTCTGACAGAAAAGGCAAAGGTTGTAAAGTGTGCAAGTTCTGTTATCAGCTCGATGAACAGAAACTGTCTGGTCGACGAACACAGAATCTCAGCTCGACGAACTGTTAACTCAGCTCGACGAATTCTGTTATTCGTTCGACGATTCCAGACTTAGCCATTTTTGGCATTCAGTGCTCACTCAAATGAAATAATTCCTGACAGATTAAATGCTCAAACATTCTCTGACTGTAGCCGTTAGAGGAAACATTAATTACAGTCTTCTTCAGGAATATTTCTTGCAGATTTTCCACAAGACAGTTGGGAAAATATATTAATGCTTGAAAGTGTGAGTTAGATCTGATATACACTAGAGGGGGGGGGGGGTGAATAGAGTATGGTGCTTGCTAAAAACTTTTACAACAGTTGTTGTATTCTAATGTGAACAGGGAAGCAAATAATAAAAGGTAAATCTAATCAAAGAATGATCACAGAGCAATCTAGTCACAAAGCAACCTAGTCACAAAGCAACCTAGTCACAAACCAACCTAGTCACAAACCACAACCAGAAACAAAAAGAAAAACAAGCAACCAGAAGACACAAGGAGCTATAGTGGTTCGCAAATCAATCTGGGTACATCCACTCTTCTACCACCGTAGGTAGGAATCCACTGCAGGATGAGTTGATCAGGTGTCCTGGGCACCAATGAGCTTTTGATAAGGTGCTCAAAAATGAAACCAGATTTTTTGATCAGGTGTCTTGCCACCAATGAGCTTTTGATAAGGTGCTCAAAAACCACACACAAACGTTTGAAGGGAGTTTGAAAAACCCTTTACAGAGGTGGGGATGAGAGAGTGATGAAAGTCTTCTTTTCTCAATCATAGTGAGAAGACTATATGGATTCAGTGATGTTGTCAAAGCTCCCCCGGAGATCTATAGTTGTTCAGGAAGTGAAGCTTTGCAGTAGGGTGATAGTCCTTCAGAAAATTGATCTGCAGCAAATGATGATTTCAGCAACAACTGAAATGTGAGGTGTCTGAAGTCTTGAATGATGATGGCCTTGAACACTTGAATCAAAAGAGATCTGAAGATTTCAGTTTATTGATCTCCTTTTGGTGTTGGTGTTCTTGTATGAATCTTGAGACTAAGAATGTCTGGAACTCTCTTTCTTTCTCTGTGTAATTATTGTTTTTAGAGCTGTTGCAGAAATTGTTTTTGCAGAGAGTTTTTCTAACTTCTTCTTCTTCTTGTGTCAGGAATAAAAAAAATCTTGTCTTTTATTCCTTTTTCTCCGAATAGAAATGATCCTTTGTCCAAGATATCCGTTGGCCTGTCATTAAATGACTTCCTTAATTGCAATTGTCTTGTGGAGGAAAGTCCAATAAAACATTCCTTGAAAATCCCTTGAAACTTGCTCCAGAATAAATGAAAACGGCTACAAGATCTCTGAATTAAATGCTGACAATAATTCCTCAACTGTCTGAAATTGAATCTTAAAAATCGTTGAACTCTTCAGAAAAACGTCGAACTAAGCTCCACTATCGTCGAACTGAGCTCAGAGATTTGGACTTAGACAGAAATAGAGATCGTTGATCTGAGCTCAACTATGGTCGAACTAAGCTCAGAGATTGAGAACCAAACTGAAGTCAAGATCGTCGATCTGAGCTCGAAGATCGTGGAATGGAGTTCGACAACTTGTTGACGTTGAGCTCAGAGATCGTCGAATGGAGTTCGATGATTCATCGAAGTGAGCACACCGATCGTCGAATGGAGTTCGATGATTCGTCGTACTGAGCTCGACGAAATGACTTAGTTTCCAAACTGAAAAACCTGGTCTTGAGGGCAGCTTCCAAACCTGACTACTAACCCTTAGACTCAATTCTATTTGACCTTTAGATCTATACAATGAGGTCAAAACAGGTTTCCTAAGAGATATAGTGATCCTGACCCAAATCAGTAATAGGGTGTTCCAACAATACCCCCTATTTGGGTTAGGATTACTATTTACAGAAATTTGAAAATTATAAACATACAGAACAACAACATAACAACAAAACATTGCAGAAACACAGATATTATCTCAGACATATCATAAAACAGCATATATTGTCACCTTACAGAATTACTCCTTTTCCTTGCTCTTTATAAGTTTTATTTCCCTGTTTGAATTAAGGGCTTCCTTCTTAGATCTTCTGTTATCAGCTGCACTTAGAGATGTTTGTTATTTTGGCCTTGGTACTACAGCTTCAGGGTGTAGCTACATGTATCTTTCAAAATCAAAGAACTTGCTGGAGGAGTATCTTTCCAGTTCCTTTTTCCTTTGTTCAGATAAAGTAGTAATGCTGGAGGTGTCTTTGCCTAGCTCTCTGGCTTTCTTAATTTGATCCAAAGCAGCTAATTCCTTCATCCTATCTGTCCAGAAAGTTGGATTATTCTCTGGATCCTCAAAGGGAACTGGAGGCTCATATCTGTTTGAGGGATTGTTTGGAGGAGTTCTGGATGAGACTAACTCTTTAATCTTGTAAGGAAATGGACTTGAAGTAGTAGCAGATGGACCTGGTCCTTCCCTTGAGTAAGGATGTTGCCTAGAATAGCCTTTTGAGTAGACTTGAAATTCTCTTTGGTTTCCTCTATAGCTTCCTCTCCTTGACTGATAGCCTCTGGATTGGCTTCCCATATGTTGAGATCTTCCTGGGGGTTTGGCTTCTGGCAGAGGGTTGAACAACAGAGCTTCCACCTACACCTGCATCAGGTGAGGGAGGAGGTGGAGGAGGATGATGGAACTGAGAGGAACCTTTCTCATACTTTCTATTCTTTTTCATAGCCTTTAGTTGATTCTTGGAATATTGCATCCAGTGTTCTATAATGGGGCAGTTATGCAATATGTAGTAAGGAATGTCATTTGTGTCTTTGACTTTAGCTGGAGGAACTCTTTTCATTGCTTTGCTTCTTGCTTTTCTTTTCCTTGCCATAGTAGCAGAAGAATCATTTGAATCAGTTCTGAACTGATCACTTTCTGAGCTTTGTTCATCATACAGTGCATCAATCCTTTTGAGATAGTCTTTCTGTTGTTGTGATTGAGCAGGAGAGACAGTAGTGACATCACTGGTAATAGAAACAGCAGAAGGAGGAGTAGTAGCAACACTGGCAGAAGAGATTATGGCAGCAGCAATAGATACAGCAGTAGATACAGCAGATTCATATACACATTTACAGCAGTTTCAGAAACAATACTTTCAGATACAATAGTTTCAGCAACAGAAATATCATCAGCAATAACAGTAGGCTCAAGGTCAAATGCCTCTGTCTGCATATCCTCAGAAACTAAAACATCAGCCACATCAGAACTAACAGAAACAGCAACATTTGCAGCAGTAGGAGCAACATCAGTACTTTCAACAGAGACTGAAGGAGCAGCAACAATAGAAACAGCAGGGGCAGCAGCAGAAAGGGACTTTATAAAAGAATTAATGAGACTGGTGTCACAGCTGGAAAAGGCCACAATGGCCTTAGACAGATCTTCTGATGGCTGGACTGCATTATGCTCTGGAAGACAGCTGAAATATATATAATCAAAATCTGATAAAAGTGACTTGAGGTCCACTGAGAAAACTACAACTTGTGGTGTTGAGGCTTGAGCTTGAACTGAGGTAACAGCAGCAGCAGGCAATCTAACTACTTCATGAGGCATCTCCCCCTGCCTAGATTCAGTCAGGACTAGATCAAGGCACCCAGATGAAGGGATTGCCTGAGGAGGAATGCGGGAGGAGAGCCTGGCAGACAGGTCTGCAACTGACTTTAAAAGTGGAGCCAAGGAGGTCTCCAACAAGAGGGATAGCCTGGGAGCTCTCAACTCATAAAGTCTGTCTGCTAAGGCTGGAATATCTACATACTCAATAGGGATTTGAGCAGAGATAGGGACTGAAGGTGGAGCAGCTGGAGATGTTGGAAATGAAGGTTGAGATAAGGGGATTGTTGAAATGGAAGATAATGGAGTGGAAACAAAGGGTGTGAAGGAGGGTTGTGCAATGATATCTTGAAGTAACTGTTGGTATGATGTGTATGAAGAGGGTTGATCAGGAGGGGATGAAGGGGAATCATCCATAAGTGTGAAAGATAGAAGTTGAGAAGATGAATCAATTTCCTGATGTTGGTAGTGATGAAGAGGATGAAAGAGTTATTCTGTGAGAGGTGGAGGTGGAGAAATTGAAGTTGGAGATGAGGTTGAAATAATGATTGTGGAGGAAATTTGAATGGTGGAGGTGACTGGTGGAGATGAAATAAGAGGTGAAGGAGGAGAAGAAGATCTAAGCAAGTCTTCTGCAGGGGCAGAGACTGGAGGGGAAGAGACTGCAACAGCCCTGGTGCCTGAAGTGGTAGATATAGAGGGCCTGCTGGGCTTCACTATCTGCCTGTCCCATTTGACAAATAGGGCACAGGAGAGTCTCTTAGAGACATTGATGTGCATCCCATTTGAGACAAGCAGGGCAGGGCATCTGTTTTGAAGAAACAGCCCTAATATCCTTCCATAATTCACAAAATTCTTGTTGATTTTCTTCTTAATCAAGTCAAAGAATACTTCTCCCCAATTCAGTTGTTTCTTATCTACAAGAGCACCCATCAAACACAGCTGATACCTGGAGATGGTAACATGGGCTGAGTGCTTGGCCAATAAGACCTTTCCTACAACATCAGCCAAGAATCTGTACTCAACAGCCAAATTCTTTTTCAGCAGCTTGCTAGGGTTTGCATCAGAATGACCCATTCTATCAAGCATAGTAGAAAATTCTTCTCCAGATATCTCAGCAGAATCTCTTCCAGAATTTAATTAAAAAACCTCTGTCAAGATAGTAGGTGTCAGAGGTACCTGGGTTCCAGAAATTGATCCAATCACTGTATTTTGATCCTGGTTGTGGGCAGTATATACCCATTCCTTTATTTCATCAGCAGGCAATTTGATTCTGGTGGACATTATAGTAACTATCTTTTGCTCCTTGAAAAGTTCTAGAATGTCTTGGAAAATCTGATCACTGTTATTGAAAGAGTCCATATCTATATCAAATCCTGCATCAAATTTCATGGCGGCCAGGACTGCAACTGAGACGGCCATTATTTCCTGCAAAAATCAACAAACGAACGACCAAGTGTAGAGAAGTTTGGAGGGAAAGAGAATTTTTGCAGAAAGTATGAAAGCGCAAGGGAGAACGACGGCCGAAAAAAGAGTTTTATATTAGGGTTCGACGTAGAAATGGAAATATCGTTGAACTCAGTTCGACGATCGGGGCTCCTAAAGGAAACTAAAAGGTCATCAACATCGTCGATCTCCGTTCGACGATATTTGAGAGCATCGATCTCCGTTCGACGATAGTTTAGAAAACAAAATCGTCGAGCTTTGTTCGACAATCGCTGACATGGAGAGATAGTGGAACACTATCTGAGAAGTACTGAACTCTGGTCGACGATTTCGGAAAGCGCCGATCTCCATTCGACGATCGGGGGATAATCATCGAGCGCAGTTCAGAGACCAGAAACACTCTATACACTAGAAAAATCAAGATATTTGCCTAGTCTTGGTCATTTTTTAGAGTTTTAAAATCTTGGAACTTATTTTAAACTTCCTCCATCTAACATTCCTAAATTTTTGCTTTCTATTTTATTTTTTCTAGAAGTCTTTTTGAAACTCTTCCTCTATTCATAACATTTCATAAATTAGGATTTAATTCTTTAACCCCGGATGTTTATTTTGATCTTCCTTTTAATTAATTCAAGTGGTAGCTAAACTTAGGATCTTTTTTATTCCTTATAAGTTCATCTCCAACTTTTGCTCTGGAATAGCAAAAGCTTAAGTATGGGGGTATTTGATGAATTGTAAATATACCTAATTTTATGTACATTACTTAAGTTGTTTTATTTAATTTTTGTCATTTCTACTTGTTTTTATTCAATAAAATGCTCCTATTTTTGTAAATATTATACTAACTTGTTTAATTTTATTTGTTAGGAAAAAAGTCAAAATCTGCAAAAAAAATGGCATGTCACGCCCGTGACATATTGGTCACGCCCGTGACCGGGGCGTGACAGCTCAAAATCTCGAAAAGAAGCCAATGTTGAAGAGGAAAGCCTGACACGCCCGTGTTCCATGATGCGACACGCCCGTGTCAATCCAACACGGGGCGTGACCAAGCCGTGTCCATCCTACTCGACGAGTTCAACTCGACGTTCGTCGACCCAAGAGGGACACGCCCGTGTCCGATGTGCGCCACGCCCGTGTCAGCCCGACACGCCCCGTGCCAACCAGGTCAATGTTTTGCGCTCAACGTTCGTCGAACCCAAGAGGGACACGCCCGTGTCCGATATTCACCACGCCTGTGTCCGCCCGACAAACTGCCGCCGGCGAATCCCGAATTCAACATCGCCTTTAAGCGCCGAACGACACGCCCACCGTCACGCCCGTGACCTGGGGCGTGACCGCCGCGTTTTCGGCCGGAAAGTCAAATCTCCGTCAAATCCGTCAGATCGCCGAATCCCGCGGTAAAATAGTGCTGACACGCCCCCCGATACGCCCTTGTCGGAGGGCGTGTACTTGGAAATTTTTGCCTATAAAAAGGCAGCTGCTGTATGAGTTCAGGGTTCCCAAAATCCGAACCATTTTGATGTATTAGGGCTGCTGTTGGAGTTGCTTTAGTGCTATGTAAGGATCCCCCCTCCCTCTCCTTTTTAAGTTTGTATATTTGAACTCTTGTAATCACCCTTTTTTGTAATAAAAATCGTTATTATTTCATCATTATATGCTTTGAAATTTCTCCAATAGCCTCCTTTTCATCAATCTTATATACTTTCATTTTTATTTTCATAATGCGTGTGTGTGTGTGTGTATGAGCTTAAAATTGCAAAAATTATGTTTTAAAACGCAAATGTTCACGTTTTCTTTTCAAATATAACAAAATTTATAGCCGTTATTATGCCCGTTTTCATTCTCAAACTCTTTAAATTTGGTTAGACTTAGGATTTTCATGCTTCAAAATGCGTTTTTATGAACTTGTAAAACATTAAAAAGGTAGTCTTCATTAATCTTAACTTAGCCTTTACTTTGTTTTAACTATAAAACTACTGCTTCTTTTTAGCTTACTCCTTCTTTTTAAACCATTTTACAAGGCTATAGTAATGTAGAAATTGTTATTTATATTTTTCATCAACTTTCATTTTAAGTAGTTACAAAAAATATTTTCGCTCGAACAATTTTTATTTTCACTTTTTAAGCATTTCTATCAAAATCTAACGGTAAAAATGTAAACGTTTTAATTTTTCGGGCACTTGCCTTTCTCTCTTTAATTTGAAAACTTTTTCCTCAAACAATTTTTATTTTGCCTTTTTATGCATTTCTACTGCATTCCAGCGGTAGAAATGCAGTCATTTTAATTTTTCGATAACTTTGATTTTTGCAATTATTGTAGCCCGAGTGCGTGAGTTTATGAGATAATCTTTATCGTCTTAGTTTATTCAAGTAGAGTGCGTGTGTTGTTTTTATTTTTCCGCCTACTCATTTGAGTTAATTGGCTGGATTTTATTCAAGTAGAGTGCGTGTGTAGTTTTTATTTTTCCGCCTACTCATTTGAGTTAATTGGCTGGATTTTATTCAAGTAGAGTGCGTGTGTAGTTTTTATTTTTCCGCCTACTCACTTGAGTTTAATGGCCGGTTTGTATTTTCAGTCCTACTCGTTTGAGTAGGACTTGTAATTTTCAATCTTTATTTTTTCCGCCTACTCACTTGAGTTAAATGGCTGAGTTTGATTTTCCGCCTACTCGCTAGGAGTTTAATGGTCGGACTTTATTTTGATGTAAATATTTAAGAAAGCTTTGTAATCGCATTTATTTTCTCCTACTCGTTTGAGTAGGACTCGCTTTCATTCCAGTCCTACTCGTTTGAGTAGGACTTGCAATTTTCAGTTTTAATTTTCCGCCCCCACTCGTTTGAGTGGGACTTGCAAATTTCAATTATGCACTTTTCAGCTTTTATTTCCCGCCCCCACTCGTTTGAGTGGGACCTGCAAATGTCAATTATGCAATTTTTTATGTGTAACTTAGTTTTATTTCTTCCTTTTGATTATATGTTTGAATGAGTGCGGGTGTGTTTATTTGTAATTACTTTTCTAAAATTAGGTTATTTTGCTTTTCTTCTTATTTTCTTTATAACCTTTCAGCGAATAGTTTAGGACGCTCGCACAACCAATCATATAAGTTATCCCCATTCCGATGAGTGGCTAATTTCTTTTAGCCCTCGGTATCGAAGAGCTTTGGGATCTAAAATGTTTTAAATAACCAAATGTCTAATTTTTCGATTTAATTAAAAACTTAAGGTTTACCCCGGGTTAACGACGTGTAGACCCACATATCGATGTGTGGGCTCTTTTTCCGTTATCCATACGCTAGCTAGCCGAGAGGCCGTGCATATGGACAGATCCCCCCTGGGTAGATAGAGTTCCACACTAACCCTCGAGAGAGGAGGCGCGCTAACTCTACCGGATCGGGTTCCCCACCCAATAGCGAGGTTCTTAGCGTACTGCGGGCATTAAGGGGAATCCTTCGTCGGACGAGAGCCCGGTCGAATAGCCTTAATGTCTAGGTGAGCGATATTCCTAGAGATAGGTGAGCTCATTATTTTGAACCTCCACGGCCAAGTTTCCGCATTAATTAAATTGAAACTTTAGATATCCAGTTATTCAAATCTATTTTTAATCCTAACGCAATTCGATACCGGGAGTTATCTCTTCATCGACTACTTTCTTAAAATCTATTTTCGTTCCTATTTTACTTAAAACCCTCAACTTCTATTTCGGTAAAATAATAGTGTTTTCGGAGGAGTAGGGGTAATCAACACGTTCCCGGGAATAATACGACCTCGGTATTCTCCCGAATATCGAGTACTACTTGCGATAGGTGCACTTGCCTACCCTTGCAAGCCCGCGGCGATCGACTCACCGAACCAACCACAGTAAGAGTCTGTTCGCGGGCCAATCAAGTTTTTGGCGCCGTTGCCAGGGACTTCTCTTTGAGTTGTTATTCCGAATCCGAACTCTATTACTTTTACTTTTATTTCTAAAAACTAAAAAAAAAAACTTAAAAAACTTTTCTTCAAAATCCAAAAAAAAAGAGAGTTAATTTTTCTACTTTTCATTCGGGTGTATGACCCGTGGACAGCCTTCGGAGTCCGAAAATTTGGATTTCGATCCTGAGATCGAACGCTCTCTTGCGCGTATTCGGTCTCAACGCCGAAATCCCTCTTTGGATCCCGCAGAATCCATCGGAGAACCCTCTGCCGTTCCTATGGCCGACCCCAATCCGAACGCGGCCATCGAGCGTACAATGTCATATTACGCCCGACCAAATTTGGACGATACTGGGTCCAGTATTGTCCGCCCGACGGTGGCGAACAATAATTTTGAGATCAAATCGAGCGTTATCCAAATGATCCAAAACGCCGTGCAGTTCGATGGACAGCCGGATGAGGACCCGAACGTTCATTTGTCTAGTTTTTTGGAGATTTGCGACACTTTTAAGATTAATGGCGTCACTGATGACGCCATTCGTTTGCGCCTTTTTCCATTCTCCCTCAGATCCAAAGCTAAGGCGTGGTTGAATTCCCTCCCACGAGGATGTATCACCACCTGGGCCGAGCTTGCGGAGCGGTTCTTAATGAAGTATTTTCCGCCCGCCAAAACTGCAAAGTTACGGGCGGACATTTCTTCGTTCGTGCAGAACGATTCTGAGTCTCTTTTTGAGACTTGGGAGCGCATTAAGGAATTCCTCCGCAAGTGTCCGCACCACGCGCTGCCTGCGTGGTTGCAGGTCCAAATCTTCTACAATGGGCTTAATTATCAGACGTGTCAAATGATTGACGCGGCTGCCGGGGGTACCTTGAATAATAAGACCCCCGAGGCTGCCCAAGCTCTTATTGAAGAGATGGCTATGAACGCCTACCAATGGAACGTCCCTCGGGGACGTCACAAGCAGGCGGCCGGCCTCTTCGAAGTGGATGCCACTGCCCACTTGGCCCTTTAAGTTGAAAGGCTGACAAAGCAGGTGGCGTAGATGTCTGCTGCCTCCACCACTCCTCCTTGGGCGATTCCCCCTAATGCCGGCGTAGCAAATGAATTCGTAGACTACGTGGGAAATGCTGGGCGACCTTCCTTCAACCCCACCACTCCTCCTTTGATAACGAATGCGAGTCTGCATTTAATTTCATAAAACAAAAACTTATCAATTCACCTATTTTAGTGGCGCCCGATTGGACCCTTCCGTTCGAGATTATGTGCGACGCTAGTGATATTGCTGTAGGAGCCGTTCTTGGCCAACGTATAAACAAATATTTTCATCCTATTTACTACGCTAGCAAGACCCTCACTTCCGCACAAGGAAATTATACGACAACGGAAAAGGAACTTTTAGCCTTCGTATTTGCTTTCGATAAGTTTCGCTCGTATCTAACGTTATCCAAAGTTATCGTATTTACCGACCATTCCGCCTTAAAATATTTGTTAGCAAAAACGGACGCCAAACCCCGCCTTCTTCGATGGATCCTCCTCTTGTAGGAGTTCGATTTAGAGATCCGGGATAAGAGGGGCGCGGAAAATTTAGCCGCCGATCACCTCTCCCGCTTATAAAATCCCACTGCGGAAGCGCTCGTCGAATCTGACATAAATGATAGATTCCCCGAGGAACGCCTCCTAGCCATAACTACTAGTTCTTCTTCCCCGCCTTGGTTCGCAGATTTTGCAAACTATTTAGTTGCGAGGGTACTTCCAAAAGACTTTTCAAGCCAGCAAAAGAAGAAATTCTTTTCTGACTTGAAATATTTCTTTTGGGAGGACCCTTTCCTTTTTCGTCTCTGCGCGGACCAAGCAGTCCGAAGATGTGTCGCGGGTGTGGAGTGCACGCAAATCCTTAGGCACTGCCACGAGGGTCCGGCTGGTGGCCATTATCAAGCTAACCGGACCGCGCGGAAGGCGCTAGAGGCGGGCTTCTTTTGGCCCACTCTATTCAAAGACGCTCACAATTTTGTGCGCGCATGCGATAGCTGTCAGCGATCGGGTAACATCTCTCGTCGCGACGAGATGCCCCAAAACATGTTTTTAGAATGCGAAGTCTTCGATTTATGGGGCATAGATTTTGTTGGCCCCCTACCTCCGTCTTTCAAAAATATGTATATTTTAGTAGCGGTCGACTACGTATCGAGATGGGCGGAAGCGCAAGCTCTCCCCACCAACGATGCGAGAGTCGTCGTTACATTTCTTAAAAAGCTATTTTCTCGCTTCGGCACTCTGCGCGCCATTGTAAGTGATAGGGGGACGCATTTCTGCAACACCCAGATGGCTAAGACGTTAGCTAGATACGGCGTCACGCACAAACTTGCCACCCCCTACCACCCGCAAACTAGTGGCCAAGTAGAGGTAGTAAATCGGGAGATAAAGCGCATATTAGAGAAAACCGTTTCACTTAATAGGAAAGATTGGTCCATCAAGCTCGACGATGCGTTGTGGGCTTATCGTACCGCATACAAAACCGCAATTGGTTGTACGCCGTATCGATTGGTGTACGGCAAAGCATGTCATCTACCCGTCGAATTAGAACATCGCGCACTTTGGGCTTTAAAACTTTTAAATCTCGACGCTAGCTTAGCCGCCCAAAATAGAAAAATGCAACTAAACGAGCTCGATGAATGGCGTGCCAACGCATACGAGAGCAATAAGTTCTATAAGGAGCGTTCTAAGTTTTATCACGACCGAAAACTCAAGCCCCCAAAAACTTTTTCTCCGGTCGATCTTGTCCTTCTTTATAACTCACGACTTAGACTTTTCCCCGGGAAACTTAGATCACGTTGGTCCGTCCCCTTCAAAGTTGAAGAGGTTTGGCCTTATGGGACCATACTCGTCTCCCACCCGGATAAAGGCTCGTTTAAAGTGAACGGTCATCGCTTAAAATTATACATAGCAGGCGATCCTGTGGGCGGTAACTTCGAATCCATAACCCTCCTAGATATATAAACCGCCAACATAGTCAAGCTACGTGACTATAAACAAAGCGCTCCTGGGAGGCACCCCATGTTTATCTTTTTCGCTATCTCTTTACCTTTTTCTTTGCTCTCTTTCTTCCTAATGCAGGGTTCCTAAACTGCGCCTTCCCCACCTCCTATCAGGGAAGCTTCTACCCCCCCCCCCCCATTTCTTTCTTTTCTTTGTCTATATTATCTTACCTGTTTTGTTCCGCATACTTACGTTACAACATTGGGGACAATGTTGGACTTAAGTATGGGGGTGTTTTCTCGCTTTCTTTTTCATATTTCTATTTTTTGCACTGTCTTTCTATTTTCTTCGCGGTCTTTCTATTTTCTGCACTTTAAACATAAAAAAATTATGAACAAAAAAAAAACTAAAATTCTAAAAACCCAAAAAAATTATAAAACCAAAATTCCAAAAAAATTATAAAACAAAAATTCCAAAAAAATTATAAAACCAAAATTCCAAAAAAATTATAAAACCAAAATTCCAAAAAAATTATAAAACCAAAATCCCAAAAAAATTATAAAACCAAAATTCCAAAAACATTTTTAGTTTCATTTTGTAAAAATCTGTGTACCTATTTTTGTAAATAACTCTTCTTTCTCTCCTCATTCTTGTAAATAATTTGTCCTCAAAAACTAAAAATCAAAAAAAATAGAAAAACCCAAAAACCCTAAAAAGATAAAAAATCTAAAAATCCTAAAAAGATAATAATTAAAACACAAAAAATGATAAAATCCCTAAACAATTCAAAAAAAAATGTATTGTTAAATTATGTAACAAAATAATTCGAATATACCATATCTTAATCCTTTTTGCTTTCCAAAAATCTAGTTTCGAGTTAATTTATATGCGAATTTTAGTTATTTTTTGCTTACTATTCGTTTATTAATTAAAGTTCGATAGATTTAAGTGTCTGGGGTTAAGTCTTAAAGAATTTTTTATGTCTTTTCCTTATAATAGGGAACTTGTTTTTCACCACCACTTCTAATTTTATAAATAGAAGCTCGTTTTTTATGTTAGAAAATAACATCCATTGATTTCAATTATTTCTACTTCATGCTTTTAGAAATATCGGAACGTTCATTTTAAAAAGGTTGCTCTCAAAACTTTTTTATTAAAATCTAGTTTTATTTTTGAAAAAAAAAAATTAATAATAAACCCACTTCTTTTTTTTTTCATATCTTACTTGACGTGATTACCCCCTATCCCTTAAAAGATCCTATGTCAATGGTAATAAGATTTCGTTCCGTAAACATAGGCACCCAATAATTTAAAAAGATTATATATGGAGTAAGAGGATAAAATTCATTACTCCTACAAATATACATTGGGTTAATTTTATCCTTATGAAGAAAGAAAAAAAAATTTATGTGTTAGGAAAATAAGATTTCATTTTCCTAACTATCAAAAAAAAAAATTTGGAGGTTCGAGAAAAAATTACCTCACCTCAATATTCAAGCCTTCTTCATAAACCACCAAACCACTTATCTCATTTCAATGATTGTAGACTTAATTTAAAATTTTTTTTGAGAGCATAATTTTTAAACTGCATTATTTCCTTTAACTTCTTTTAAGCTAAGGTTTTTTATATAAATCCAATCCATCTTTGTTAAACTAACAAAAATAAATTTTTGCTTTCTATTTTATTTTTTCTAGAAGTCTTTTTGAAACTCTTCCTCTATTCATAACATTTCATAAATTAGGATTTAATTCTTTAACCCCGGATGTTTATTTTGATCTTCCTTTTAATTAATTCAAGCGGTAGCTAAACTTAGGATCTTTTTTATTCCTTATAAGTTCATCTCCAACTTTTGCTCTGGAATAGCAAAAGCTTAAGTATGGGGGTATTTGATGAATTGTAAATATACCTAATTTTATGTACATTACTTAAGTTGTTTTATTTAATTTTTGTCATTTCTACTTGTTTTTATTCAATAAAATGCTCCTATTTTTGTAAATATTATACTAACTTGTTTAATTTTATTTGTTAGGAAAAAAGTCAAAATCTGCAAAAAAATGACATGTCACGCCCGTGACATATTGGTCACGCACGTGACCAGGGCGTGACAGCTCAAAATCCCGAAAAGAAGCCAATGTTGAAGAAGAAAGCCTGACACGCCCGTGTTCCATGATGCGACATGCCCGTATCAATCCAACACGGGGCGTGACCAAGCCGTGTCCATCACACTCAACGAGTTCAACTCGACGTTCGTCGACCCAAGAGGGACACGCCCGTGTCCGATGTGCGCCACGCCCGTGTCAGCCCGACACGCCCCGTGCAAACCAGGTCAATGTTTCGCGCTCAACGTTCGTCGAACCCAAGAGGGACACGCCCGTGTCCGATATTTGCCACGCCCGTGTCCGCCCGACAAACTGCCGCCGGCGAATCCCGAAGTCAACATCGCCTTTAAGCGCCGAACGACACGCCCACCGTCACGCCCGTGACCTGGGGCGTGACCGCCGCGTTTTCGGCAGGAAAGTCAAATCTCCGTCAAATCCGTCAGATCGCCGAATCCCGCGGTAAAATAGTGCTGACACGCCCCCCGACACGCCCGTGTCGGAGGGCGTGTACTTGGAAATTTTTGCCTATAAAAAGGCAGCTGCTGTATGAGTTCAGGGTTCCCAAAATCCGAACCATTTTGATGTATTAGGGCTGCTGTTGGAGTTGCTTTAGTGCTATGTAAGGATCCCCCCTCCCTCTCCTTTTTAAGTTTGTATGTTTGAACTCTTGTAATCACCCTTTTTTGTAATAAAAATCGTTATTATTTCATCATTATATGCTTTGAAATTTCTCCAATAGCCTCCTTTTCATCAATCTTATATACTTTCATTTTTATTTTCATAATGCGTGTGTGTGTGTATGAGCTTAAAATTGCAAAAATTATGTTTTAAAACGCAAATGTTCACGTTTTCTTTTCAAATATAACAAAATTTATAGCCGTTATTATGGCCGTTTTCATTCTCAAACTCTTTAAATTTGGTTAGACTTAGGATTTTCATGCTTTAAAATGCGTTTTTATGAACTTGTAAAACATTAAAAAGGTAGTCTTCATTAATCTTAACTTAGCCTTTACTTTGTTTTAACTATAAAACTACTGCTTCTTTTTAGCTTACTCCTTCTTTTTAAACCATTTTACAAGGCTATAGTAATGTAGAAATTGTTATTTATATTTTTCATCAACTTTCATTTTAAGTAGTTACAAAAAATATTTTCGCTCGAATAATTTTTATTTTCACTTTTTAAGCATTTCTATCAAAATCTAACGGTAAAAATGTAAACGTTTTAATTTTTCGGGCACTTGCCTTTCTCTCTTTAATTTGAAAACTTTTTCCTCAAACAATTTTTATTTTGCCTTTTTATGCATTTCTACTGCATTCCAGCAGTAGAAATGCAGTCATTTTAATTTTTCGATAACTTTGATTTTTGCAATTATTGTAGCCCGAGTGCGTGAGTTTATGAGATAATCTTTATCGTCTTAGTTTATTCAAGTAGAGTGCGTGTGTTGTTTTTATTTTTCCGCCTACTCATTTGAGTTAATTGGCTGGATTTTATTCAAGTAGAGTGCGTGTGTAGTTTTTATTTTTCCGCCTACTCATTTGAGTTAATTGGCTGGATTTTATTCAAGTAGAGTGCGTGTGTAGTTTTTATTTTTCCGCCTACTCACTTGAGTTTAATGGTCGGTTTGTATTTTCAGTCCTACTCATTTGAGTAGGACTTGTAATTTTCAATCTTTATTTTTTCCGCCTACTCACTTGAGTTAAATGGCTGGGTTTGATTTTCCGCCTACTCGCTAGGAGTTTCATGGTCGGACTTTATTTTGATGTAAATATTTAAGAAAGCCCTATAATCGCATTTATTTTCTCCTACTCGTTTGAGTAGGACTCGCTTTCATTCCAGTCCTACTCGTTTGAGTAGGACTTGCAATTTTCAGTTTTAATTTTCCGCCCCCACTCGTTTGAGTGGGACTTGCAAATTTCAATTATGCACTTTTCAGCTTTTATTTCCCGCCCCCACTCGTTTGAGTGGGACCTGCAAATGTCAATTATGCAATTTTTTATGTGTAACTTAGTTTTATTTCTTCCTTTTGATTATATGTTTGAATGAGTGCGGGTGTGTTTATTTGTAATTACTTTTCTAAAATTAGGTTATTTTGCTTTTCTTCTTATTTTCTTTATAACCTTTCAGCGAATAGTTTAGGACGCTCGCACAACCAATCATATAAGTTATCCCCATTCCGATGAGTGGCTAATTTCTTTTAGCCCTCGGTATCGAAGAGCTTTGGGATCTAAAATGTTTTAAATAACCAAATGTCTAATTTTTCGATTTAATTAAAAACTTAAGGTTTACCCCGGGTTAACAACGCGTAGACCCACATATCGATGTGTGGGCTCTTTTTCCGTTATCCATACGCTAGCTAGCCGAGAGGCCGTGCATATGGACAGATCACCCCTGGGTAGATAGATTTCTGCACTAACCCTCGAGAGAGGAGGCGCGCTAACTCTACCGGATCGGGTTCCCCACCCAATAGCGAGGTTCTTAGCGTACTGCGGGCATTAAGGGGAATCCTTCGTCGGACGAGAGCCCGGTCGAATAGCCTTAATGTCTAGGTGAGCGATATTCCTAGAGATAGGTGAGCTCATTATTTTGAACCTCCACGGCCAAGTTTCCGCATTAATTAAATTGAAACTTTAGATATCTAGTTATTCAAATCTATTTTTAATCCTAACGCAATTCGATACCGGGAGTTATCTCTTCATCGACTACTTTCTTAAAATCTATTTTCGTTCCTATTTTACTTAAAACCCTCAACTTCTATTTCGGTAAAATAATAGTGTTTTCGGAGGAGTAGGGGTAATCAACCCGTTCCCGGGAATAATACGACCTCGGTATTCTCCCGAATATCGAGTACTACTTGCGATAGGTGCACTTGCCTACCCTTGCAAGCCCGCGGCGATCGACTCCCCGAACCTACCACAGTAAGAGTCTGTTCGCGGGCCAATCAGATTTCTCTTCATGATGTTGAATGTCTTCTTCATCTTCACTGTTTTCCACTTTTTGAATGATTTGTAATCTGTCCAAGTCTTCAGCAAGAGAATGTACCTGCAAAGGTTCTATTGTAGAAGTGTTCTTCTCCTTGAAAGACATGTTAGTTTCATCAAAAGATATGTGAACAGATTCTTCAATTTTAAGAGTTGATTTATTATAAATCCTATAAGCCTTACTGATCATGGACTATCCCAGAAACACTCCTTCTTCAGCTTTAGCTTGAAATTTTGCTAAATATTTCTTGTCATTATTATGTATGTAACAAATACAGCCAAAAATTCTAAAATAATCTACTTTAGGTTTCTTCCCTTTGAGTAATTCATAGGGAGTCTTGCGCTTTAGTTTATGTATTAAACTTCTATTCAACGCATAGTTGGAGGTGTGCACTGCCTCTGCCTAAAAAGATAGAGGAAGGTGAGTATCTGACAACAATGTAGTGGCAGATTCAATAAGGGTTCTATTTTTTCCTTTCAGCTACCCCATTTTGTTGAGGAGTTCTAGGAGCTGAGAAAGTATGCCTGATCCCTTCACTCTGACAGAACTCTTGCATGAGAAGAGAATCAAACTCTATCCCATGATCACTTCTGATTAGGGCAATGTGAGTATTGAACTCAGTCTGTATGCATTTGAGAAACTTTGTTAAACACTTAAAGTTATCAGACTTCTTCCTCAGAAAGAACAGCCATGTGAATCTAGAGAAGTCATCTACAACTACTAAAGTGTAAGATTTCCCTCCTAAGCTTTCTACTGTAATGGGTCCAAAAAGATCCATGTGTAATAGATACTAAATCGTAGGTGAATCACTCTTATTAAGTGACTTGAAACTATTTTTAGTTTGCTTGCCTAATTGACAAGCCCTACAAAGTCCTTCCTTCTTGTAGGGGCCAGAAGGTAGTCCTCTAACAAGGTTGTACTTGAAGAGCCTAGCAATGGTTCTTAGGTTTATATGCCCTAGTCTCTTATGCCATAAAACATTAGGTCTACTAACAGAATTAAACATGCAAATATCTACTTTAGTTGAAAGAAAGTCTACTAAATAGATGTTACCTTTCCTTTTACCTGTCAACACAGTTGTGTTGTCCTCTGATTGGATCCTGCATAAGGATTTGCCGAAAGTCACCTGGTAGCCTTCATCACATAAATGACTGATGCTGATCAAGTTGTGCTTCAGTCCTTCCACATAGGCTACTTTCTTGAATATGACTGTCCCAATTTAGACTGCAACATATCTTTTTGTTAATCCAAAGTTTGAATCACCAAATATGACTTTGCGTCCAAGCTTGGCTTTAAATGATATGAGGTTGTCCTTATTTCCTGTCATGTGCTTTGAGCACCCACTATTCAGATACCATTGCTGGTTTGATGTTGGATAGGTCTTCACCTTCACATAAAATAATTTACTTGTTTTTGACCCAGTTTACCTTGGGCCTAGGTTGATAACCTTTAAATTCAGAAATAAATGACATCCTTGGTTGACTCTTATAACCTTCAGGATGATATCTCCTTGGAGGTATTATCCATTCAGTATAAGGGTTAAATCTGGATGAAGGACCCCTAGGATTTGAATTTGATTTACCCTTGAAGAAGTTTTCAAATCTCTGATCTCTGCTCGACGATCGTTGAGCTGCATTCGACAATCTTGGGTCAGATCGTCGAGCTCCGTTCGACGGTCGACTATGGCAGAGTTCAGGAATTAGAGATCGTCGACCTGAGTTCGATGATTTTGCCTGAGATAATCGATCTGCATTCGACGATCGTCTAGCTCCGCTCGACGATTTCTGTTGAACACTTGTTTTCTTGGGTAAGTCAGAATTTTTCCTAGCAACCTCTACAACACCCTTCCATTTATTAGAAATAAACTTAATTGGGGTTGTTAGAACTATAGGTTGGCTGGATGAAGCACCCAAGCCCAGTGTACTATTGAATCTAGAGTTCACTGTGCTTGTGATGTCCATTAGCTTTATGATTCTCCCATTGAGGGATTCTTCAAGCTTCTTGGCCTCTGATAGCTCACTTTTAAGTGAAGCTCTCTGCCCCATACAACACTCCAACTCCTCAGAGAGTTTGAGGTTTTCTGATTTTAAGGTACTGTGTTCAGACAATTGATTTCTGAGAGAAATGATTTCCTTCTCAGATTTTAATAGGTATAAACATAGTGCTTTAAATTCATACTTAAAGTCCTCAGAATTGAAATCAAAAGAACTTATCACCTGGTCCTCTTCAAGTTGAGTCTCTGAGTCTGACTCTGAATCTTCTACATCAGAGTTATGTTGTGAGGCATTGATAGCCATCATGCAGAATTCCTTTTCTTTAGCATCATCCTCATCATCACTTGAGCTGGATGAAGCTTCTAATTCCTCTTCAGTCTCACTCCAAGATTCAGCAACAAATCCCTTCCTTGTGTGTTTGTTCTTGCTTGAGAAGGGTTTGCCATTGCTGTTCTTCTTGAAGTCCTTGTCTTTTCTTCTTTCTCTCTTGTCCTTTCTGTCCTTGTTTTTGTTCTCTGGACTGTCAGGCACAATGTGGCCTGGTTTCCTGCAACCAAAGCAAATAATTTCTTTATTATTTGATTTATCATACCTTGGCTTGTCATGTTCTTTGTATGATCTCTTCCTGAAGTCCTTTCTGGCCATTTTGTAAAATATTTTGGCCAGTAAACTAAGCAGCTCATCATTGTCTGGGATTTTGTCTTCAGGCTGATCTTCAGTGGCTTTGAAAGCTATTGACTTTTCCTTTCTTGTGGCTGGTGAGGCAGCCTTTTGCTCTTCTTCTCTATTTTTGATGAGCAGCTCATAAGACTTGAGCTTGCCCAAGAGAACTTCTGTGGTGATCTCATTGAGACTTCTGGCATCCTTGATTGGCCAGATCCTTGAGTCCCAAGTGCTTGGGAAGCACATTAGGATTTTGTCATTTAGCTCAGTCAGTGAGATCTCTTTATCCAAAGTTTTCAGCTCATTGACTATCAGACTGAGTCTGTTATACATTTCAGCAACTGACTCAGCTTCTCCTTTCTTGAAATTCTCATATTGGGATATGAGGTGGGATCTTCTGTCTTTTCTTTCATCAGCTAATCCTGAGACTATTTCAGTTAGCTTATCCCAGATTTCCTTTGCTGAGTTGCATTCAGCTACCTTTTGGAAAATTTCATCAGACATAGTCTGGGCTAGAATGTTCATAGCCTTTGCATCTGCAACTTTCCATTTCTTGATGTCAACATCTGTTCCTGAGGGAGGTGGAACAACACTGTACTTGTGTTCTCTGGAGGTCTTGGACACACTGTCAAAACAGAATTAAAAATGTTCTCATCAATAGAATTCATGTAGAGTCTAATCCTTGCCTTCCAAAGTGCAAACTTGGATAGATTGCATACTGGAGGTCTGGTGCTAGCATAATCTTTATTTTGGGCCATGATTTGTGATGAAATAATTCTAATAACAAAATCTACAACAAGCAGATCTAACTAGGGATATTTGGGTTCAGGTGTTAGCCTGTGCAACCACTGAGATGTGGTATTTTTAACCAACCTCGCTTTGATACCAATTGAAAGTGTGAGTTAGATCTGATATACTCTAGAGGGGGGGTGATTAGAGTATGTTACTTGCTAAAAACTTTTACAATAGTTGTTGTATTCTAATGTGTACAGGGAAGCAAATAATAAAAGGTAAATCTAATCACAGAATGATCATAGAGCAATCTAGTCATAAAGCAACCTAGTCACAAAGCAACTTAGTCACAAAGCAACCTAGTCACAAACCAACCTAGTCACAAACCACAACCAGAAACAAAAAGAAAAACAAGCAACCAGAAGACACAAGGAGCTATAGTGGTTCCCCAATCAATCTGGGTACATCCACTCTTCTACCACCCTAGGTAGGAATCCACTGCAGGATGAGTTGATCAGGTGTCCTGGGCACCAATGAGCTTTTGATAAGTTGCTCAAAAACCAAACCAGATTTTTTGATCAGGTGTCTTGCCACCAATGAGCTTTTGATAAGGTGCTCAAAAACCACACACAAACTTTTGAACGGAGTTTGAAAAACCCTTTACAGAGGTGGGGATGAGAGAGTGATGAAAGTCTTCTTTTCTCAATCACAGTGAGAAGACTATGTGGATTCAGTGATGTTGTCAAAGCTCCCCCTGAGATCTGTAGTTGTTCAGGAAGTGAATCTTTGCAGTAGGGTGATAGGCCTTCAGAAAATTGATCTCCAGCAAATGATGATTTCAGCAACAACTGAAATGTGAGGTGTCTGGAGTCTTGAATGATGATGGCCTTGAACACTTGAATTAAAAGAGATCTGAAGATTTCAGTTTGTTGATCTCCTTTTGGTGTTGGTGTTCTTGTATGAATCTTGAGATTGAAAATGTCTGGAACTCTCTTTCTTTCTTTGTGTAATTGTTATTTTTAGAGTTGTTGCAGAAATTGTTGTTGTAGAGAGTTTTTCTAACTTCTTCTTCTTCTTGTGTCAGGAATAAAAAAAACTTGTCTTTTATTCCTTTTTCTCTGAATAGAAATGATCCTTTGTCCAAGATAGTCGTTGGCCTGTCATTAAATGACTTCCTTAATTGCAATTATCTTCTGGAGGAAAGTCCAATAAAACATTCCATGAAAATCCCTTGAAACTTGCTCCAGAATAAATGAAAACGGCTACAAGATCTCTGAATTAAATGCTGACAATAATTCCTCAACTGTCTGAATTTGAATCTTGAAAATCGTTGAACTCTTCAGAAAAACGTCGAACTGAGCTCCACTATCGTCGAACTGAGCTCAGAGATTTGGACTTAGACAGAAACAGAGATCGTCGATCTGAGCTCAACTATCGTCGAACTGAGCTCAGAGATTGAGAACCAAACTGAAGTCAAGATCGTCGATCTGAGCTCGAAGATAGTCGAATGGAGTTCGACGACTTGTTGAAGTTGAGCTCAGAGATCGTCGAATAGAGTTCGACGATTCGTCGAAGTGAGCTCACCGATCATCGAGTGGAGTTCGACGATTCGTCGTACTGAGCTCGACGAAATGACTTAGTTTCCAAACTGAAAAACCTGGTCTTGAGGGCAGCTTCCAAACCTGACTACTAACCCTTAGACTCAATTCTAATTGACCTTTAGATCTATACAATGAGGTCAAAACAGGTTTCCTAAGAGACATAATGATCCTGACACAAATCAGTAATATGGTGTTCCAACAATGCTGATTATTCTCAAGGCGTCAGCATTAATGACAGAGGATTCAAATTTTTGAATAGATATAAAAGACAAAAAGGATCTACAATCAGAAAGATTAAGCAGTGATACACACATACAGACATTACATTCAAGAAGTCTTTTAGAAATCAAAAAGTTTTTTTTTTGCAATCAGCCAAGACCAGAGAACATCATCAAGAAGAAGAAGAACATACAATATCCATCAAGAGTCTTCTTCTTTCAACCCTACAGGATAACTTCAGAAGGACAACAATAACTCTATCTGTCAAAGAAGTTCCTGAAGCGATCTCTGGTCAAGGCAATCAAGCTTTGAAGACCTGTCACCCTGAAGCAGTGCTCTAGATTTCCTGATCCATTCAAGATCTCAGGGGGATCAATCTGCTGAAATCAATTCACTAGTCTTCTCAGTTGTTATTGAGAAAGAGAAGACAACATCACCCCTTTTCCATCTTATGTACATGGTTTTAAGTCCCTTCAAAATTATTCCTGGTTGCAAGTCTCCTACCAAAAGACTTGAGGTTTTGGTTTTTGAGCCCCTGAATAAAAGTTCATTGGTGTCATACACCTGATCAAAAATCTAAGTGGATTCCTACCAGGGTGGTAGAAGAGTGGATGTAACCAGGTTGGGGAACCACTATAATTTCTTGTGTCGTCTGGTTTCCCTTTTTCTTTTATTTTGGCTGTGTTCTTTGATTTGCTAGGTTGCTTTGCTTATTACTTTATTTGCTAATCTATTCACCTAGGATTACAGAAAAAGTTATAAAGTTTTTTTTAAGAGAGCACAATACTCTATTCACCCCCCTCTAGAGTATTTCAGATCTAACCTTCACTTTCACGTTGAGTGATGAAGCTACACTCAATGCTCTCAACGTCATAGCATAAAAAGCGCTGAGTGATGAAGCTACACTCAACGCTCTCAATTCCTAGGATGCAGAAAAAGCGAAAGTCTAAGTTAAGTATAAAAGCGTTGAGTGAACGTCATTCACTAAACGCCAAGGAAGCTTCAAAATGACTAAGTACAGAATCATTGAGTGAAGGCCATACACTCAACGCCTGAGCGAATTCTGAGAATTTGGCTAAGTCCACAAAGGGGTGACGTCAGCAAAAGTCAATAAAGTCAACACAGTTCAAAATAGTTTCGGGAAAGCTGCAGAACAGCGTTGATGGCGTCGATGGCCAGCTGGTTGTCTTTTTGTGTAAAAGGAAGGTGACATTCCAACATTTAAGGCTAGGCCCACATAGAAAAGAGCCGTTAATCCGCGTACAATAAAAAGGGAAGATTGGCTGAGTCAACGAATGAAATTAGTGTTTTTTGTTTACATATTCTTGCAATTGAACAACATCTTCGTTCTCGCCTTCTTGTCGAGCCTGAAGAAGAAGTTCAAATCAGTAAACTTGAAAGCGAATCGAGATAGCAGAAGCGATTTTCATCTGCGACAGCTAGTTCGAAATCATATTTTGAAAAAGGAGGATTAGAGTTATCAAACATCTACAGGCAAGTTGGTTGATTGAAGAAACGAAAATCAGAAGCTAGGGCTGAGATGATCTTTGTCCAGGAAAGGCAGACATAGAGAAATCCTATAGTGTCAAAATCAACACATCTATTGTTTATTCTGTAGGATCCTTTAGGATTTGAGTGCAGGCCTGATCTATAAAGGCTGAGAGGGAAGATTCTTGTGTGAATCAGAGTTGTAAGTGTAACATCTCATTTCCAACTAGACCCCTAGGAGTGGTTTTGTCCATGACTAGGTCAGGACAAACCCTAGGAAGCCAGGAATGGGCCAAAAGATAGGAGACAAAATGTGGAAAATCATCATGGTCTGCAAATAGTAAAGCTCTAAACAATGGTTTAGGATGACCATGGGCTACACCTTGACCCCAAGACCCTACCACAACACCCCTTAATACCTTGGGAGGCCCATTAGAGCCATAAGGACCCATTGGGGTCAATCAAAGAGACCCAGTTGACCCAAGTCAACTCTAACCCAAAATGGGTCAAACTGGCCTACTTAGGGTCAATTGACCTACTCCTAGCCTAGAGGACCCCACCTTTGCCCCCCTAACTCTAAAGAGAAGTCAAGGGGTAACTAAGGACACATTGGGGTCAGCCTTAGAGGTCGGGTTGACCCAAGTCAACTCAAGCCCCTAATCTGGTCAAAGTACCCTTACTAAGGGTATGTGACCTCCAAAGTGCAAGGTAACCATACATAACCCTTCCTAGACCTTAGGGGAGGCCAATGGGTCACCAAGGACCCATTGGGGTCAACCCAAATGGTTATGTTGACCCATGTCAACTCTAGCCCTAAAATGGTCAAAGTGCCTTTACCAAGGGACATGTGACCCCCAAGATGCTCAACCAACCCTATTCAAGTCTTCCTAGACCTTAAGGGAGTCCAATGGGTCACCAAAGACCCAATGGGGTCAACCGAGATGATCAAATTGACCCAAGTTGACCCTAATTTAAGCCAAGTTAAACCTAGCCCAAAAGGACTAACCCAAGCGCAAGCCACTTCTTCCTTAGGCTAACCTCACTTTCATGATCATCATGACTAAGTGGGCTGCACATAGCCTATGGGGTTGACCAGTCAATAAGGGTGACTAGGAGAGAGAAGCGAGCTTCCCTCCATGTTAATGGTGGAGAGAGAAGATGGGGGAGAGGAAGGGGAGAGTGGAGCCGGCCAAAGGGACACTAACAACCACCTTTAATGGCTGCAATACCCTCCTCTAGGGAAGAGGAGTTGATTCCAGCCATTTCTCGGCCACCAAGCGGTGGATTCAGCCCCCCTCCACTTAACCCGAGCCACACCATAAATGGTGTTGATGGGCATTGAAGAACCAGCCGCCCCCTCCCCAATTGCCCGTTTAAACATCATCAGTGGGCAGAGGGGAAAATTTTCGAGCTTTTACCTGGAGGAGACAGGCCGTCTCACTGTGCTGTTGCAGAAGCCGAGCGCCGCCGCCGTCAACTATGGCATCCCGCCGCTCCACCCGCATTCAGGCCGCCAGGAAGGTCCTCCCCCTCTCCTTAACTCACGGGTAGATCATAGGTCTTCTTAGGTTTAAGTTTCTGGCTCAATTGAGACCGATCAAAACCAAGATTTTCATGGTTTTCGGCAAAAAATTATCCTGCTAGAACCGCCGGAAAACACCTCTCCGGCGGCTGAGCCGCCGCCTGGCGATAGCCACCACCTCAACGGAGGTGGTGGTGGCGGTGGTCGGCCGGGGAAGGGGCTGTATCGCCGGAGGCAGAGCTTGGAAGCGGCTCCAGGCGGGATGGATCCTGGTCGTCATCTCAAGGAGGAAGATGAAGGGATCCCGTCCCTTTTGCTTCAAGATCCGTGCTGCTATATGATTAAACTATAGGAAATCTTTTTATATTAATGTGATTTATGTCACAGATTTTGATATTAATGGTTTTAAATTTTAAAAATACTTAGGCCCCTCTGCAGAACAAGTCACCAACATGAAGGTTGTAGTCCTTTTTGTCTACGTTATTTTAAAATTGGTTTGAACAAATTTGGGTGCATGGTCTGACCAGGGCACCCATTTTGGTGGGACATACACTTAGGGCTAGGCAGTCATTAAACTGAGTACCCACACCTCCTCCCTAATCCAAATCACTTGAAATTTTGGCAGGGAGTTTAACTTAGTTATACCTAGGGCCTACCCAAAACTAAGAATTTTTGGAGACACGTTGCCTAAAGTTTTTGCTTTTATTTAATAATACTAGGGTAAATTAATTAAGTGGACAAATGACCTCCAAACCATCCCAAGTTTTGGAGTGTGGTCCCTGGCATCAAGGCCTAGTTCTATACAAAATTTCATCTCATTTGTATATGTTTTGGTTAAGAAATCACCAAACCCTAGTTTGTCCTTAAGAGGGTATTTTTGATTACAAGTGCACTATGGACTTAGGGTGGTCCCCTCCCCTCAACAGAGGCTGGGGATTTGGACACTGACTTGGCATGGACAATTTCACCCTCTTGAGGAAGATGGGATGATTTAGGCTTGATTTGCCATAGGGTTCAACCTCAAACCCTAAGGAAGGACCTTTGAGGGTTGTGAAGGACATGGGGGCAAATGCCCTTGTATGGCCTTGGAAACCCAGTAGAATTGAGGGTAATGTAACCTAAGTTCTCTGGTAGGAACCTTAGAGGAGTTAGAGCAAGGTAGACACCTCAAAACCCTAACCCTAGTTTTAGGGTAGGAGCACAAATTTGAAGATTCAGCCACAAAACCTTAACCAAAAGTTATGCAACTTGGCTAAAGTAGGTTTTAGGCCATCTAGAAACCCTGGTAATTTCTATAAAATTTTATGGATTTTATTCCTGATACTTCATTTGTTAATTAGCAAAAGGCCCAAAATGATATTTGATTTTCTTATGGTTATTCCGTGCATTTGAATCTAATGAAACTTGGTCAGAATATCTTAATGGCCTAAGTGAATATCCCTGTATTTTATTATAATTTTTACTTGAGCTTATTTAGTACTTCCTTCACAAATTTTGGAAAGGGGCTTGGTAGAATAAAATTAATTAATGATGATTTATCTGTTGAAAAATCATGAGACTTAGGTTTTGATGTTTTCAGGCCAAAAAGTACTTGTAGAAATTTATTTATAATTTTTAGAGGTATGTTTTCAGAACTTTGTTTGCAAGGCCTTATTTTTGAGAATTGGATAATTAATTAATTTAGGGGATAATTCTTTCAAAAAAATTATGAAACTTTACTTATAGGTTTTTTGTGCCCTCACAATCATCCTGAAATTTCTCTGAATTTTTGGAAGTATTTTTGTTGTACATCCACTTTTAATGATTTATTTTGGAATAAATTGGAAATAAAATTTAAGGGCTTAAACTTTGCTGAAAAATTGGGAGATTCTGGATTTTTAGATGATTATTCATTTTGCATTTAACATAAATTTAGTAGAATTTTATCTTGTATAAAACTTGTACTTCATGTTCAAACTTGGAACTTTTAGTTATTAGAATAAATAAATAAATTATCAGTTAAATTATGAAAATTAGGAAATTATGGATTCAGTCTACAAATGTCAATATAGTCCTCCAATAATTATTATATGAGTACTGGATGATCATTTGGTATACCTCCCATGTTACGAGTCACATAGCTTAAGTGGTCTGCATTTAGTAAAACAGCAGGAAATCATTCGGGTTATGAATTAGAGCACATGTGTTGGGTTTTGTTGGTTTTCTGGAAAGGATAAATAGAATTAGGTGCATCACTGGAAGATAAAGTGAGTAGGATGTTATTTTGCTAGGGTTTAGAGGCGCTCGGGTCCGATGAAAGATCATCCTCCCCGAGGTGAGGTGGAGTCAAGTCACCTTAAGATTAGCCAATCGTAACATGAGAAAGTAATGGGTAAGGGGATCAACCAATAACAAAAATAAGTACCTTGCGAAAGAGAACGCTGGGCGTAATCCCAACATAGTTCCTAGTGCCCCTTGAGAGTCATTCACAGGGAATACCGGGGGCAGTCCTGGGTTAACGTAAACTGTTTTAACAAGCTGAAAAGAGTAACTTAGTAATTAGGGTTGCACTTTTCACAAACACTGATAGCACTGGAAGTTAGCTGGGAGCTTCGGCTCGGATGGTTAAAAGACGTACTTTGGGTCCGGGGAGCTTCGGCTCGATTGTTTGAGACGGACGTGTTGGTCCGGGGAGCTTCGGCTCGGTTTTTGATTACGCTAAATTTACATGTGCATAAAAGTAAGCAAAAAATTAAGGTGGTGGGTCTTCGGTATTAGAGGGTCGATGCACCGACGCCAATACATTTACTCGGCAAGTGTGGTTAGCACTTCGCCAACAGAAGTCTGGTGCGCCAGCCGGCAAGAGTACGCAGGAGTCCTCTTCGTGCACCAAGCATTGAGGCGTACGATAGGTCTGACCGGTAGTGCTTTACTGGTTTAGAGGTGGGCGAGGCCCAACCCACCGCTTCTGTCTGCCACTACGGAGGTATCCTGGGAGGTTACGGCTCCAGAAAGGGGGAACTAAAGGTCTGTGTGCACAGAGTCGGGTGCGTGTATTGCACTTGCATGTTCCATCATACCCACTTGCATGTCATAGCATAATCAATTCATTTAACCCCTGACACCTAATGTATAAGTGGAATGGGACGCTTATACATTAGGACCTGCAAAACGACCCCTTGGTCTATTTACTTGTGTGGGCATGTTTATAAATTAAGGTCAATTTTGATATATATATACGTATACTGCTGTTTGATAACCGACACCCCAACGTATAAATTGGTATGTGACTTTTTATACGATGGGAGCCTTGCAGAAGACCCCTTGGCTTATGTGTTCTCACATAAGTGAAGGTTACTTTTCATATTTTATCTTATTCTCAATACATATTATAGAATTGCTAGTATAGGTCCGCTGCCATCTGTTTTTGATTATTCTCCACATTCAAGTCCTCCCCTTTCTTCCTCTCTGCTCGGTGCTTAGGAGCCATGGGGGAAGGGGCGGGGGATGATAGGGCTTAGTCTTTTAGACAAACGGTTTTAGAACCGCATCATTTAGGGGATCGTGGAGCCCAGCATGGAGGAGCAGCCCCAGAGACCGGTGCGCTTGGAGGTGGGGCAGTATAGCTCCGGAGTTCATACAGTCAGGACCGTGAGTCTCGACCTTGAGTAGTTTTTCTGCTTTTGCTTCCGCATGAATGATTTTGTAGTGAGGATATGATGTACTGGGCTTAAGCCCGTATTTTAGCACTCTGATGTATTATTCTATGGACACTCCCTTCATGGAGATTTATTTACTATGGTATGTGATTTTCTGTGGACTGCACTTCATTATGCTACTTTTATGTGATCGAATTGGCCGGCAGAATTGGCACTTTGTGGTGATGACCCTTCAGGGCGTGAAGGAGTCACCGCAAAACGGCGGTTTTGGGCCTAAGACCCCGGTGTTCGAAAACAGGGGGGGTCTTACAAGTGGTATTAGAGCAGACCTCGATCGAAAAGTAGCAGTCCACAACCTTGGGTCACCCCCGCGCGAGTTTAGTTTGGGGACAAACTAAGCAGCGGAAGCAGTGGTGTGCCCATATGAGGGATCACATGTAAATTGTCCACTTCTTATTAGGTATGGAGTTAGTTACCTACTAATGTAGTTCATTTTGAAGCCCACAGCTCAGCCCACCCCACAAGGTGGAGCTCAGCAGACTCAAGACATTGTACCACCTCCCATGTTCCCCACACCTTTCCTTCAGTCAGACATGGGACAAACTCTTACAGTTATCCTTGAGGCCTTCCGGGCTCAGCATGCTCCGGCCCAGCAGCCAAACCAAGGGGCCAACTGGATGAGCACCTTCCGAGGACTCTATCCCTCGTCCTACTTGGGGACAGAGTCGGCAGTGCGGACAGAGGAGTGGCTGGATATTATGTACGAGATGTTGATTGGGATACGGTGCCCCTGGGAGGAGAGGGTGGCTTTGGTGGTATCTTGCTTGGAGTCCCATGCCAAGAGGTGGTGGAAGACGTTGTTGGACACGACGTTTGCTGATAGGGAGGTTGCGGAAATCACCTGGGAGAAATTCAGGGCCACGCTGTTGGAGCATTTTGTTCCGCAGTAGGCCAGGAATGAATTGGAGGAGCGTTTCTTACAGCTGAGGCAAGGCACCAGGACGGTGGTGGAGTACCATCGAGAGTTCGACCATTTGGCTCGATATGCAGGTTCTTACCAGTTGGATGAAGCAGGATACATCAAGAGATTCTATAAGGGCCTGAAAGAGGAGTTGAGGGAGGCCTTGTTGTTTGTATCGGACGGGCCTATCTCCCGGATTTTGGAGATGGAAAAGAGGATTGAGGCTGATTGGCACACCACTCGGGGCCGGAAGTGGCAAGCGGAGGATCGGGGCCGAGGGCCAGAAATGATCAACGGCGAGGCGCTATACCAGATGGGAGAAGGACGGAGGACCAGCCTCGTCAGGAGGTGAGGTAGGAGCCGAGAGAGCAGGTGGTTTGGGCCCCTCAACCTCTTCGGATACAGGAGATGACGAGACCCGGGGGTATGGCGTATCACCCGCCGGAGTGCTTCCATTATTATCAGGTGGGACACCTCCGGAGAAACTGCCCCATGAGGGGGGCACCACCTCCAGCACCACAGGGTGGCCCACCTTCTCAGCATTTCGGAGGCTGAGGACGCGGCCGAGGACGTGGTTAGCAGGGAGGAGATCGAAGACCGGAAAGGGAGCAGGTATATGCCTTATACCTGGCACATCCTCGAAACCCAGAGCGGGTCATCACAGGTAAGCTAAGATGTTTAAATTGTTTAAAATTAAATTTCCATTCTCATTTGCTCAACAAGTAGAACTGCCCTAAGTAGAATAAATAGGAAAGAAAACCGTTATAAAGTATTAAGAAATTTAAATCGTCTCAGGTATAGTTTTCATCAGCGGCAAGCCCGCCTATACTCTGTTCGACACGGGTGCCTCGCACTCGTTTGTGTCGGAGGCCTTTCTTGAAGGGCTGGAAGGAGTGGAACGGTTCACAGGCCAGATGAGGAGGGTGCGTCTACCCGACGGATCGGAGATACTCACCTCAGCCCACTGCAGCATGGAGGCGGAGATTGGAGGGAAGTCGTTCGAAGTTCTGGCAACGGTCCTGAGGATGCCAGTCTTCGAGCTAATCCTGGGCATGACTTGGTTACAGTGGAATCATGCCCAGATTGATTGTCAAGCGAAGAGGATCACCGTGAGGCACGGGGACTCTATCATCATCATCGAAGGTATAAGATCTGCCTCACGTATCCCCTTATCTTCAGTACAGGCCGTTAAGGCATATTTACAGTGGGAGGAGGTCTACAAGGTACTATTTGAGATGGCGGAGGCCACGCGTTCTATATCGAATATCCCGGTGGTGCGGGAGTTTGAGGACGTCTTTCCAGAGAAATTACCTGGATTACCCCCGCGCAGGGAGCAGGACTTCCAGATACAGCTTGTGGCGGGGGCCAAGCCAGCGTCCAAGGCACCTTACCGGATGGCCCCAAGGGAGTTTACAGAGTTTCGGAGCCAGCTTCAGGAGTTAGTGGAAGCCGGATTTGTCCGGCCAAGCTCTTCACCATGGGGAGCCCCGGTATTGTTCGTCAAAAAGAAAGACGGGACTCTCAGATTGTGCATCGACTACCGAGCACTAACTCGGCTGACGGTCCGGAACACTTATCCACTGCCAAGGATAGACGAAATGTTCGACCAGCTGCAGGAAGCGCAGTTCTTTTCGAAATTAGATTTGAGGTCGGGATACTACTAGCTTCGGATTCAAGAGGAGGACATTCAGAAGACTGCTTTTAGTAGCAGATATGGATTATTTGAGTTTACGGTGATGCCCTTCGGGCTCACCAATGCACCGTCGGCGTTCATGACCCTCATGAACCAGGTTTTCAAGGAGTACCTAGACATGTTTGTCATTGTGTTTATCGATGACATCCTTATCTACTCGAGGACGGAGGAGGAGCACACTCGCCATCCGGCACTGACCCTACAGAGACTGCGGGAGAATCATTTATATGCAAAGTTTAGTAAATGTCAGTTCTGGCTGAAGGAGGTGGGCTTCTTAGGCCAAATTATTAGTGGAGCCGGGTTGGCAGTGGATCCGGCAAAGATTCAGGCTATTCGGGATTGGCCACAGCTGAAGACAGCGACTGACGTACGAAGTTTCCTAGGACTTGCCGGTTACTACTGGAAGTTCGTGGAGGGATTCTCTCGAATCGCCCTCCCGCTCACATCTTTGACGAAGAAGGAGGTACGATTCATGTGGACCCCTCAGTGTCAGGCATCTTTCCAAGAGCTGAAGAACTGACTCACCTCGGCTCCCATACTTGCTCTTCCATCGGGGAGAGAAGGATTTCAGGTCTACACTGATGCTTCCTACCAGGGTATGGGAGCTGTACTGATGCAGAAGGGCCATGTAATTGCATATGCGTCTCGCCAGTTGAAGAAGCACGAACAGAACTATCCGGTGCACGACCTCGAGATGGGGGCGGTCGTTTTTGCTTTGAAGGTCTGGTGCCATTATCTTTATGGAGTCCACTGCGATATCTATTCCGACCACAAGAACCTGAAATACGTGGACACGCAAAAGGAACTGAACATCAGGAAGAGGCGCTGGGTGGAGTTCTTAGAAGATTATCAGTATGAAATGCACTTCCATCCAGGGAAGGCAAACGTGGTGGCGGACGCATTAAGTCGGAGAGCTGCCACTTCCGAGGTCGGGCCCCAGGTTATGTCTATGGAGCTGGTGAGGAGATTGGAGGATATGCACATCACACTGGTGTCATCCGAGGACCCCGAGCTTTACATGGAGTATTTAGCTCCGGTGAGTGTTACAGACGATATCCAGGACCGAGTCAGAGAGGGACAGAGGCGAGATGTCAAATTGGAGCCGATATTCTGGGCCTTGGAGAACGGTACAGCAGGAGATTACACGATGAGGGATGGCGTGGTATGCTTTAGATGTCTGACTTATATACCGGAAGGAGGCCCGGTCCGGGAAGATATTATGGCGGAGGCCCACCAGAGCAGATACTCGGTGCACCCGGGCATCACGAAGATGACTGCGGATTTGAAGAAGACTATGTACTGGCCTGGCATGAAGAAGGATATCACTCGGTTTGTGACCCACTGCGAAGCTTGCCAGCTAGTGAAGGCAGAGTGCAAAAACCTCGCAGGTTTGTTGCAACCGCTCCCGGTACCAGAGTGGAAGTTTGAAGACATCGCAATGGACTTTATTTACGGACTTCCCCGATCACGAACGGGAAATGACTCGATTTGGGTCATCGTCGATCGGTTGACAAAGGTAGCCAGGTTCATTCCGATCAGGAAAGACGACGCTGTGGGAGTATTATTACAGAGATTTGTGGAGCAGTTCGTTCGATATCACGGTGTGCCCAAGACGATCGTGTCGGATCGGGATGGTCGGTTCACTCCAGAGAGTGGAGATCCGTGCAAGCTTACTTAGGCACGTGATTAACCTTCAGCACCGCATTCCACCCCCAGACGGACGGGCAGACAGAACGCACCAACCGGACGCTGGAAGATCTTCTGAGGCTATGCATTTTGGACAGCGGGGAACCGTGGGAGAAGCTCTTACCCCTTGTTGAGTTCTCCTATAACAACAGCTACCAGTCCAGCATCAGGATGGCGCCTTACGAAGCCTTGTATGGAAGGAAATGCCGGACCCCACTCTCTTCGGTTCAGGATGAATATCCGAAGGTGTTGGGATCAGAGTTTGTTGAAGACACCGAGGCTCAGGTGAGGCTGATCAGAGACAGGATGCTAGAGGCGCAGAGCAGACAGGCTAAGTACTATGACGCCTGGCATCGGCAGGTGGAGTTCCAGGTGGGTGACCGAGTGTTTTTGAAGATTCGGCCCATGCATGGAGTCTCGCGGGTGTGTGGTCGGAGGAAGAAGCTCGGCACTAGGTACATGGGCCCTTACAGGATCCTGGAGAGGATCGGGCCCCTAGCCTATAGGCTGGAGTTACCACCAGAGCTGGTAGCTCTGCACGACGTCTTCCACATTTCCTCGCTGAGGAGGGCTCTGCTACGCCCGGAGCAGCAGATTTTGACTACCGAAGGGCCGGTAGCCTCAGACCGGTCAGTTCGTTTGGAGCCGGTTAGGATCGACGACCGAGGAGTACGGGTCTTGCGTCGCAAGAAGGTCCCATTAGTCAAGGTCCTGTGGAGGAACCACGGCCAGGAGGAGCATACCTGGGAGCCGCAGGACTTGATGCGACAAAGATAACCAGAGCTGTTCAGTCAGGTATACCTCACAAACCCCTCAAGATGTTTTAATTATTTTCCTACTTTAAACTAGCAAGGGCTGCTTTAGGCAGGTAGAGGCTTATCTTTTGTTTATTGGGGGCTTATCTTTTGTTTATTGGGATCTTGGCTTCATCAATTGGGTGAATTGGGCATAGATTAGGCTTCCCTTAAAACCTAATTTAGCAAACATGGCGTTGTGATGGGATGTTACAAGTTTCTGTCTTCGGTAGAAAATTCCCGTAGGCTTAACCTTGATTTCGGGGATGAAATATTTGTTTTGTTTATTGGGATTTGTAACATCCCATTTCCAACTAGACCCCTAGGAGTGGTTTTGTCCATGACTAGGTCATGACAAACCCTAGGAAGCCAGGAATGGGCCAAGAGATAGGAGACAAAATGTGGAAAATCATCATGGTCTGCAAATAGTAAAACTCTAAACAAAGGTTTAGGATGACCATGGGCTACACCTTGACCCCAAGACCCTACCACAATACCCCCTAATACCTTGGGAGGCCCATTAGAGCCATAAGGACCCATTGGGGTCAATCAAAGAGACCCAGTTGACCCAAGTCAACCCTAACCCAAAATGGGTCAAACTGTCCTACTTAGGGTCAATTGACCTATGCCTAGCCTAGAGGACCCCACCTATGCCCCCCTAACTCTAAAGAGAAGTCAAGGGGTCACTAAGGATACATTGGGGTCAGCCCTAGAGGCTAGGTTAACCCAAATCAACTCAAGCCCCTAATCTTGTCAAAGTACCCTTACTAAGGGTATGTGACCTCCAAAGTGCATGGTAACCCTACATAATCATTCCTAGACCTTAGGGGAGGCCAATGGGTCACCAAGGACCCATTGGGGTCAACCCAAATGGTTATGTTGACCCTAGACAAATCTAGCTCTAAAATGGTCAAAGTGCCCTTACCAAGGGACATGTGACCCCCAAGATGCCCAACCAACCCTATTCAAGTCTTCCTAGACCTTAATGGAGTCTAATGGGTCACCAAAGACCCAATGGGGTGAACCCAGATGATCAAATTGACCAAGGTCAACCCTAACTTAAGCCAAGTCAAACCTAGCCCAAAAGGACTAACCTAAGCCCAAGCCACTTCTTCCTTAGGCTAACCTCACTTTCATGATCATCATGACTAAGTCGGCTGCACAATAGCCTATGGGGTTGACCAGTCAACAAGGGTGACTAGGAGAGAGAAGGGAGCTTCCCTCCATGTTAATGGTGGAGAGAGAAGATGGGGGAGAGGTAGGGGAGAGTGGAGCCGGCCAAAGGGAGACTAACAGCCACCTTTAATGGCTGCAATCAACTCCTCTAGGGAAGAGGAGTTGATTCTAGACATTTCCCAGCCACCAAGGGGTGGATTCAGCCCCCTCCACTCAACCCGAGCCACACTATAAATGGTGTTGATGGGCATTGAAGAACCAGCCGCCCCCTCCACAATTGCTCATTTAAACATCATCAGTGGGCAGAGGGTAACATTTTCGAGCTTTTACCTGGAGGAGACAGGCCGTCTCACTGTGATGTTGTAGAAGCCGAGCGCCGCCGCCGTCAACTATGGCATCCCGCCTCTCCACCCGCATTCAGGCCGCCAGGAAGGTCCTCCCCCTCTCCTTAACTCACGGGTAGATCATAGGTCTCCTTTGGTTTAAGTTTCAGGCTCAATTGAACCCGATCAAAACCAAGATTTTCATGGTTTTCGGCAAAAAATTATCCTGCTAGAACGGCCAGAAAACACCTCTCCGGCGGCTGAGCTGCCGCCTAGCGATAGCCACCACCTCAACGGATCGTTGAGGTGGTGGTGGCGGTGGCCGGCCGGGGAAGTGGCTGGATAGCCGGCGGCAGAGCTTGGAAGCAGCTCCAGGCGGGATGGATCCTGGCCGTCGGCTCAAGGAGGAAGTTGAAGGGATCCCGTCCCTTTTTCTTCAAGATCCGTGCGGCTATATGATTAAACTATAGGAAATCGTTTTATATTAATGTGATTTATGTCACAGATTTTGATATTATTGGTTTTAACTTTTAAAAATATTAGGCCCCTGTGCAGAAAAAGTCACCAACACGAAAGTTGTAGTCCTTTGTGTCTACTTTAGTTTAAAATTGGTTTGAACCAATTTGGGTGCATGGTCTGACCAGGGCACCCATTTTGGTGGGACATACACTTAGGGCTATGCAGTCATTAAACTGAGTGCCCACACCTCATCCCTGATCCACATCACTTGAAATTTTGGCAGGGCATTTAACTTAGCTATACCTAGGGCCTGCCCAAAACTCAGAATTTTTGGAGACACTTTGCCTAAAGTGTTTGCTTTTATTTAACAATGCTAGGGTAAATTAATTAAGTGGTCAAATGACCTCCAAACCCTCCCAAATTTTGGAGAGTGGTCCCTGGCATCAATGCCTAGTTATATACAAAGTTTCATCTCATTTGGATATGTTTTGGTTAGGGAATCACCAAACCCTAGTTTGGCCTTAAGAGGGTATTTTTTATTACAAGTGCACTATGGACTTAGGGTGGTCCCCTCCCCTCAACAGAGGCTGAGGATTTGGACACTAACTTGGCATGGAAAATTTCACCCTCTTGAGGAAGATGGGATGATTTAGGCTTGATTTGCCCTAGGGTTCAACCTCAAACCTAAGGAAGGACCTTTGAGGGTTGTGAAGGACATGGGGGCAAATCCCCTTGTATGGCCTTGGAAACCCAGTAGAATTGAGTGTAATGTAACCTAAGTTCTCTGGTAGGAACCTTAGAGGAGTTGGAGCAAGGTAGACACCTCAAAACCCTAACCCTAGTTTTAGGGTAGGAGCACAAATTTGAAGATTCAGCCACTAAACCTTAACCAAAAGTTATGAAACTTGGGTAGAGTAGGTTTTAGGCCATCTAGAACCCCTGCTAATTTCTATAAAATTTTATGGATTTTATTCCTGGTACTTCATTTGTTAATTACCAAAAGGCCCAAAATGATGTTTGATTTTCTTATGGTTATTCTGTGTATTTGAATCTAATGAAACTTGGTCAGAATATCTTAAAGGCCTAAGTGAATATCCCTGGATTTTATTGTAATTTGTACTTGAGATTATTTAGTACTTCCTTCACAAATTTTGGAAAGGGGCTTGGTAGAATAAAATTAATTAATGATGATTTATCTGTTGAAAAATCATGAGACTTAGGTTTTGCTATTTTTAGGCCAAAAAGTACTTGTAGAAATTTATTTATAATTTTTAGAGATCTGTTTTCAGAACTTCCTTTAGAAGGCCATATTTTTGAGAATTGGATAATTAATTAATTTAGGGGATAATTATTTCAAACAAATTATGAAACTTTACTTAGAGGTTTTATGTGCCCTCACAATCATCCTGAAATTTTCTCTTAATTTTTGGAAGTATTTTTGTTGTACATCCCCTTTTAATGATTTATTTTTGAATAAATTGGAAATACAATTTAAGGGCTTAAACCTTGCTGAAAAATTAGGAGATTCCGGATTTTTAGATGATTATTCATTTTTCATTTAACATAAATTTAGTGGAATTTTATCTTGTATAAAACATGTACTTCATGTTCAAACTTGGAACTTTTGGTTATTAGAATAAATAAATAAATTATCAGTTAAATTATGAAAATTAGGAAATTATGGATTCAGGTTACAAATGCCAATATAGTCCTCCAATAATTATTACATGAGTACTGGATGATCATTTGGTATACCTCCCATGTTACGGGTCATATAGCTTAAGTGGTCTGCATTTAGTAAAACAGCAGGAAATCATTCGGGTTATGAATTAGAGCACATGTGTTGAGTTTTTTTGATTTTCTGGAAAGGATAAATAGAATTAGGTGCATCACTGGAAGATAAAGTGAGTAGGATGTTGTTTTGGCTAGGGTTTAGAGGCGCTCGGCTCCGACGAAACATCGTCCTCCCCGAGGTGAGGTGCAGTCAAGTCACCTTAAGATTATCCTATCGTAACATGAGAAAGTAATGGGTAAGGCGATCAACCAATAAAAAAAATAAGTATCTTGTGAAAGGGAACGCTGGGCGTAATCCCAACATAGTTCCTAGTGCCCCTTGAGAGCCCTTCACAGGGAATACCGGGGGCAGTCCTGGGTTAACGTAAACTGTTTTAACAAGCTGAAAAGAGTAACTTAGTAATTAGGGTTGCACCTTTCACAAACACTGATAGCACCGGAAGTTAGCTGGGAGCTTCGGCTCGGATGGTTAAAAGAGGGACTTTGGGTCCGGGGAGCTTCGGCTCGATTGTTTGAGACGGACGTGTTGATCCGGGGAGCTTCGGCTCGGTTTTTGATTACACTAAATTTGCATGTGAATAAAAGTAAGGAAAAAATTAAGGTGGTGGGTCATCGGTATTGGAGGGTCGATGCACCGACGCCAATACATTAACTCGGCAAGTGTGGTTAGCACTTCGCCAACAAAAGTCCGGTGCGCCAGCCGACAAGAGTACGCAGGATTCCGCTTCGTGCACCAAGCGTTGAGGCGTACGATAGGTCTGACCGGTAGTACTTTACTGGTTTAGAGGTGGGCGAGGCCCAACCCACCGCTTCCATCTGCCACTACGGAGGTATCCTGGGAGGTTACGACTCCAGAAAGGGGGAACTAAAGGTCTGTGTGCACAGAGTCAGGTGCGTGTGTTGCACTTGCATGTTCCATCATACCCACTTTCATGTCATAGCATAATCGATTCATTTAACCCCTGACACCTAATGTATAAGTGGAATGGGACGCTTATACATTAGGACCTGCAAAACGACCCCTTGGTCTATAAGCTTGTGTGGGCAGGTTTATAAATTAAGGTCAATTTTGATATATATATATATATATCTACATATACTGTTGTATGATAACCGACACCCCAACGTATAAATTGGTATGAGACTTTTTATACGATGGGAGCCTTGCAGAAGAACCCTTGGCTTATGTGTTCTCACATAAGTGAAGGTTACTTTTCATATTTCATCTTATTTTCAATACTTATTATAGAATTGCTAGTATAGGTCCGCTGCCATCTGTTTTTGATTATTCTCCACATTCAAGTCCTCCCCTTTCTTCCTCTCCACTCGGTGCTTAGGAGCCATGGTGGAAGGGGCGGGGGATAATAGGGCTTAGTCTTTTAGACTAACGGTTTTTGAACCGCATTATTTAGGGGATCGTGGAGCCCAGCATGGAGGAGCAGCCCCAGAGACCGGTGCGCTTGGAGGTGGGGCAGTCTAGCTCCGGAGTTCATGCAGTCGGGACCGTGAGTCTCGACCTTGAGTAGTTTTTCTACTTTTGCTTCCGCATGAGTGATTTTGTAGTGAGGATATGATATACCGGGCTTAAGCCCGTATTTTAGCACTCTGATGTACTATTCTGTGGACACTCCCTTCGTGGAGATTTATTTACTATGGTATGTGATTTTCTGTGAACTGCAAGTTTTCATTAACTTCATTATGCTACTTTTCTGTGATCGAATTGGCCGGCAGAATCGGCGCTTCGTGGTGATGACCCTTCAGGGCGTGAAGGAGTCACCGCAAAACGGAGGTTCTGGGCCTAAGACCCCGGTGTTCGAAAAGAAAAAAAAAAGGGGGTCTTACAGTAGGTATGTGTTATAAAGGCTGAGGTAGGATCATTTATTGATCTGAGTGTAGGATCCATTTTGGATCTAAGTGTAAGGTTTAAGCCTGAGTTGTAGGATAATTTGGATCTATGGTAGGGATTAGTGCCCGAGTGGTAGGTCTTGGAGAAGACTGCGAGGTCCTTCAGGATCTGTATTTTAAGCTCTTAGGAGCCGAGTGTCGGTGTTGTGCCTCATGTAACACACTATTATAGAGGTGGGAGGGACAGTGGACATACCCAAGATCAGGAAACCATTATAAACCAACTGTGACATCTGTGATTGATCTTGAAAGGCAAACTAACCAAATCACTAAGCACTGGAAAATCAGTTAATGTTTAAATAAATAAAAAAGAGACCTAAAAACTATTCACCGACCCCGCCCCCCCTCCCCCCCCTCTAGGTGTTCAGCTGACCTTGAAAACAAGACTTTCAATGAGGTAGAGTGATTGTACAAACAAAGTTTTAACGCGAAAAATTTCCTCAATCGGGTAAAAACCACGTGAACGGATCTATGCCGGTCAAAGTACACTATTTCCTGTCTGCTACAGCTTGTTTGCAAAATCAAGGGTAACAGGCCAACTCTCATTATAGTTTCAAGGTGTGAGAACACTTGGAATATTGCGGACGACAAACCATCACGTCGGGAGTTTGTTATAAATTGCACTATATGTTGATGGTCTTCGCTTAGCGCCTTGCTGATTCTGAACGTGGGAGCGGAGCGTCTGAACTTGCGGTTGGGGGTGCCACTTGGAACTTGAGAGATTGGGCTTCGTCGGGTGGCTTTAACTTGGTTCGCACGTGGCTCGGCTGCGGCTCGGGTACGGCTTGAGTGCGGCTTGGGTGCTGCTCATAGGAGGAATTCGGCAGAGCTTTGACTTGAGTAAGAAGAACACTTGGAGGGAAAAGGTGAGAAATGGGAATGCCCGAGGCTCCTTTTATATGCTCCAGTGGGTGGTTATGGTGGTAATGAGGCTATCGGCACACCGTAACCACACAAAATTAATATTTTCTCATAGTTTAATTGTGTGCATTTATGATGATTAATCCCGATATTCGCACCATAAATAAATAATTAAAATAATAATTAAATCCCCTCACTAAATTCATGGTTAGTGGGTGGTTACGTGCGAATCGGATGGCATGGAACGACCTCAAATGATCGGATGGCATGGGCAGAACTTCAAGGGTGGCCGACGAACTTACCGCCAAATTTGCTGGCGATGGGAGGACCAACTGTCGGTGGCCGGGGAGAGGCGGCCGGCGAGGCCACCTCCTCTGACCGTGCTCTGGCGTCCGAGGGAGGGAGCGGACCGGGTGGCCGCTCCTTCGGCTGCGGCCGGCACGGCCGCTGGCTCGGCCGCGGCTGGCGGCCGAAGGAGAGCGACCTAAATTGCCGCTCCCCGATCGTGGCCGACAGTCGGGAGAGAGCGGCCCGCGCGGCCTCCTCCGCGGCCGCGGTTGGCGGCCGGGAGACAGCAGCCCGAGCAGCCGCACTTTCGGCCGCGGCCGATGGCCGAAGCGGAGAGGCCCTCACGACCGTCCCCTTGACTGCGGCCGGCGGTCGAGGGAGAGCGGCCCTGGCGGCTGCTCTCTCGGCCACGGCCGGTGGCCGAGGGTGAGCATTAGCCGGGGCCGCCCCGTCAAACATGCGCCGGTAGCTGGAGTGGCAAGGGAATGGGGCGGCCGGTGTCTGGCGACGAGATCAGCCGCCTGCCACCGGCGAGGTGGCGCTCATGGCGGTTCATCCATCATGCATGATGGGATCGGCACATAGGGTGATCGGGTGCGGTGATCGCGCGTGCAGTCAAACCCGTTATCCCATTATTTTTGAGGTGGAGACCATGGGAGTGTGCATATGTGCACACCTATACTTATGAAATGCATCTCATCCCAAAACATTGCCCACTAGATCCTTATTGCGAAAGACCGGCTCAGACGAAGAAAAATAAAGATCTTTCTTTTCTCATTTTTTTATAGTGGCGACGATGGTGAACGGCGGAGGACTTGAGATGGCACATAGTGGTGCCCTGCCAAATTGGGTAAAAATGTTAGAATATTCTACGGTGGGGGAGAGGTGACAAATGTGCCCAGAGAAGGAAGTTGGCGCACCTGCGCTCGCGAGGGTGCATGTGGGTGCGCGTGCCGGCTCGCGCATGGGAGCCCGTGGGCTTGGCCGTATGCAATCATGCGTGCATGCGGAGGCGCGCATGGTTACACATGGGTGCTCCCGTGTGGTCGTACAGGGGTACGCGCAAACGGTTTTGATCATGCGTGCATGCCTTGCCACGGGGGCACATGCGCCCTGGCCGCGTGCGCACAAAAGCGTGCGAGCGGGCGCGGGCGGGCACGGACGCGCGCGAGCACAGGAGGGCATGGTCGCGCGCAGGTGCGGGCTGGCATGGTCGCGTGCGGGTGCGGGCGGGCACGGTCGCGTGCGGGCGCGGGCGGGCACGAACCCGCGCAGGCACAGGCGGGCACGGACGCGCGCTGGCTCGGGCGGGCACGGACGCGCGCATGCGTGTTTTTGGGGACCTGTAGTGCGCGAGCGGGCGTATTTTGTTGTGCGCGCTCCTAACTGTGTGCGGGCACTTGCGTGACTGCGCCTCCCCGTGTGTGTGCATGGTTGGGCGTGTCATATCATTTTGATCTTATTCGGAGATGCACCATTATGCGCACGACAAGGGCGGATGATTTTTGGTTTGCAGACTTTTCCTTCAAATTTATTCTTAATTTTTAGATCAGGGCTCAAAGCGTACAACAAGGATGATGCATCTTTGCTCCTCCCTTACCGACGATCAGGTTGCAATTCGGAGGAAAAGGTTCGGTCTGCCTGCCGACCATAAAGTGAAGATATTGTCTGTTGCGGAGAGGGTTCAAAATCATCCTCGTGGTTGGTTGACGATCTGCTAGACCACTTTGAGATCGGGTTTCAGATTCCCCCCATGCAAGGAATTGATCGAGATTCTGAAGTTTTGCGGCGTGCCGATTTCCCAGTTTACTCCCTTGGGGGGAGTACGCCTCATGGGGTCGGTTGTCTTCTCTCGCGAACATCGCGGGAAATTCTCTTTGGATTGCTTCTGAGATTGGTGTGATATTCGCTCTGATGGTGGAGAGCGCGTGGACATTCATAGTAACAAAGAGCTGACTTGATTTTGAGACTCGGACAGATAGTAACCACAGAAATACTTTATTTGGTTATGTCAAGAACTCTTGGGGCTTGCCGGAGCTGTGGAATGCATTTCCTGATCATTGTCACATCCTAAAGTTGAAGGAGCAGTAGTTTTCCTCAATGCTAGGATTTTCAGGGCCCCGCGAGTTGGCGAACCGGCTATTCGGTATTTCCTCGTTTGTGGAATAGAAATGTTTGCTGCGGTGCAACATTTCTTCAGATCCTGGGCAGGTTGACGAGACAACTTCAGATTGTGGTCGGAAGAGTGTTGGATCCCTATTTTGGATTTGGGCTAGGTTCACTATTAGGTTATTGACCCTCCATGTATAGCCTAGGGTCAAATTGTTAGTTCAATGGTCTAGGTCAATTTGACTTGGTTAGATAAACATTGATCCAGCCATCAGAATAAATCAGAGATCCAGACATAGAAGATTTGCAGTCTTTAAGAGTTCAGAGAATCAGTTTGAAGTTATTCGAACTCAGCTCGACTATCATTGATCGCAGATTGATTAACTCAGAGTCTCTACTCTAAGCTGAGCTCGACGAACTTGGAGTTCAAGTCGACGATCTTCCCTCTTCTCTTTAGTTCTCTGGTCGACGAAATTCTATCTCAGGTCGACGAACTTGGAGCTCAGCTTTGACAGACTATTTTCCAAATCAACTTTCTCTGAGCTCATCTCGACGAAGACGATTTCTCTGCTCAACGAACTTGAAGTTCAGGTCGACGAAATCTGTCCTGAGTTCGATGATTTCTCTCAGTATCAGTTTGGCATTTTCCCTCATTTTGATTTTAGTTTGGATTATTCTAAGGCTGTAATTCTCTGATAATTAATGCTCATATTCTCAAGAATATAGTCGTTGCTTGGCAGCATTAATTATGGATTTCACAGATCAAATCACTTGACTTATTTACTGAGACAGTTGAGGAAATACATTTAAGACAAATTCCAGCCGTTCAAATCCCAGGATTTCAGCATTAAATTCAGGAATTCTTTTTCAAATTTAAAATGGCAGAAATCCTTCAAAATATAAGAAGAAAATTCTTCTCTTCAAAAAAACAAGGAATTACAAGAGATCTTTTACACAACAACTAGTACAAGTTTTGTAGAGAAAAAGATTGCTATCTACAGGAAATTGAAGAAGAACATCAATACACAGATCCTTAGTCTTCTTCAGTTTCTTCTTCAGGCTTCAAAAGGACAACTCATCAACACCAGTACAAGAAGTTTCTGAAGATCTCCATCAAGGCCTACACCCTGTGCAAAGCTTTCATCTTCCTGAACCCTTTTCTTTCATCTCAGGGGGAGCTTTGAAAACATCATTCACTAAAGTCATCTCAGTTGTTTGAGAAAGAGAAGACAACATCACTTTTCATTTCCAACTGTGTACAGGGTTATAAGTCCCTTCAAAAGTTAACCCCTTTTGTTTTTGGGCACCTGATCAAATGCTCAAAAGGGTTGTGAGTTCTCCCTTGAAAAAATAGATCTTGTGGTGACAAGGCACCTGAGCAAAAACCTTTGGTGGTAGGGCACCTGATCAAAAACCTGTTAGTGGATTCCTACAAGGGTGGTAGAAGAGTGGATATTATTATCTCTAGTGTCTTTCATATATCGTGGCACAGAATAATGAATATTCAAGCACCAAACCTCCAGTCTGCAATCTGAAAAAGTTTGTAATCTGGAAGGCAAGGATTAGATTGTATATGAATTCAATTGATGATGATATCTATAATTCTAACTTGACAGGACCCCTACTCCTTCTGCAACAACATCAACAAGTAACTCAGCAGTTCCACCACCTGAGTGGATAGATGCTCAAAAGAAGTAGAAGATGGCTGATGCTAAAGCCATGAACATCCTAGCTCAGACTATGTCTAATGACATCTTTCACAAGTTGTTAAATGCACATCAGCAAAGGACATTTGAGAATCTCTAACCCAAATGGTTGCAGGATCAGCTGATGAGAGAAAGGATAGAAGATTTCATCTTATCTCTTAATATGAAAATTTTAAGAAAGATGAATCTGAGTCAGTAGCTGACATGTACAACAGACTCAGCTTAATTGTCAATGAGCTGAAGAACCTAGACAAAAATATCTCACTAACTGAGATAAATAACAAGATTCTTATGTACTTCCCCAGTACATGGGACTCTGGGATGTGTCCAATCAAGTAGGCCAGAAGCCTGAATGAAATTTCTATTGAATCCTTGTTATTCAAGCTCAAGTCCTATAAGCAGCTTATCAAGACAAGAGAAGCAGCTGAGCAGAAGACCTCCTCATCTGGAAGGAAGGAGAAAAACATTGCTTTCTAGACATCTAAAGAACAAGAAGCTCCTCTAGCAAATGATGAACTCCTAAGCTTGCTGGCCAAAAGATTATATAAGATGGCAAGAAAAGATTTCAGAAGGAAGTCATCCAGACAAGATGATAGAAAAAGATATGACAAAACTCCTACCAAGGAAATTGTCTGCTTTGGTTGCATAAAATATGGACACATTCTTCCTGAGTGTCCAGAGAATCAGAAGAAGGAGAAAAGAAGAGACAAGGACTCCAGAAAACACTACAGCAAGCCTTCTTCCAGCAAGCATAAGAAGAAAGAAAAAGGCTTTGTGACAGAAACCTGGAGTGAAACAGAAAAAGAATCTTCATCTTCCAGCTCCAATAAAGATGAAGATGAGGCTAAACCAAAAGAAACTTGCTTGATGGCTATCAGTGCATCGAGCAACCCATCAGAAGCTGAAAATTTAGTGAATGAAGATTCTGAATCTGAAGAGGATCAGGTAATATCCTCATTTGATTTTAATTCAAATCATTTCAAAACTGAATTTAAATTATTATGTAATGATCTAATAAAATCTGAGAAGGAAATTAAACTTCTTAGAGTAAGCTAATTGAATAGGAAAATCTGTTATCTAAAAATATTGAACTAAAAGGTAAACTTGCTATAGCTTCTGAACAGATTAATTCTCTAAAAATTAAACTGAATGAGGTAACCAATTTGAAGAATCCCTAAATGGGAGAAGCATCAAATTGATGGACATCACAAGCACTATAAATGTCAGGCTTAATGGCAAGCTGGGCTTGGGTGCTTCATCAAGCCAACCTCATTTAATTCAGAAAAACATTCTCTCAACACCCATTAAATTCATATTTGAAAAGGGTAAAGAAAAGACAGATGAGAATAACAAACCAACTGAATTAAATCAGAAACCCAAGAAAAAGAGAAAGAACAAAAAAAGCCTTAAGCATAAAAATGTTCAATAGATTTCATCGAACTCAGATCGACAAAATGTGTACAGTTCGTCGAACTCAAGTCGACGAACTCTGAATGCAGATTTTTATTATAATTATTCTTCGAACAACGATCGATGAAACCAATATGGTTCGTCGAGCCGAGAATGACAATATTGGGTCATAGAGAATGATTATTTCCATTCTTTGATCGGAGTTCGACGAACTCATCCCTACTCATCGAACTCAGTTCTACAAAATTATCAGAATTCATCGACCCGAGTTAAGATTAATAGAAACTATAATTACACCAGAATATTTAATCAATCAAAAGAATTTGTTAACCCATTTACCCAATGGATAATTCCACTTAAGAAATTTCACCCCTTAGGATATAAAAACCAACCTGAACGTTCTTACATTTCTAGTTTTAAATTTGTAAAGAATCAAGGACCCAAGGTTACCGGGGTCACGAGCACCTAATTTTTATTTTTCAGTTGAAAGGCTATCCAACCACAGAGGAACATTGTTATCTGGATAGTGGATACTCAAAGCACATGACAGGCAGCAAGGATAATTTAACAAACTACAAGTCCAAGCTTGGTGCAAACATGATATTTGGTGACTCCAACTGTGGCCAGACTGAAGGCTATGGGAATGTAAAGATTGGAGTTGTCACCCTTAGGAAAGTTGCCTATGTGAGTGGTCTAAAACCTAACCTGATATCCATAAGACAATTATGTGATGAAGGTTATCAGGTATCATTTAACCATTCTTCTTGCATTATATCTTCTGTATATAATAAAACTTTCTTAACTCGTCTTAGGCAATGAAACATCTATGTAGTAAACTTCAAATCTGCTAGGTCAGAAATTTGCTTATTTAACCAAATCAGTAACAATAATGAATTATGGCATAAAATATTAGGACATGTTAATCTTAAAAATATTGCCAAACTCTCTAGGGACAACCTTGTTAGAGGATTGCCTTCTTGCCCCTACAAGAAGGAAAGCCTTTGCAGGTCTTGTCAACTTGGCAAGCAAACCAAAAATAGGTTTAAATATATTAATAAGAGTGATTCACCCATGATTTTATACTTGCTACATATAGATCTATTTGGACTCATTGATGTACAGAGCTTAGGAGGGAAATCTTATACCTTAGTTATTGTAGATGACTTCTCTATGTTCACTTGGGTGTTCTTCTTGAGAAACAAGTCAGATAACTTTAAAGTTATTATAGACTTTCTTAAGAGTATAAAGACTGAGTACTCTACTCCAGTTGCATTGATTAGAAGTGATCATGGTACTGAGTTTGAATCTCTTCCTATGTAAGAATTCTGGTAGATGGAAGGTATCAGTCATTGCTTCTCTGCTCTTAGAACTCCTCAACAAAATGGGGTAACAAAAAGGAAAAACAGAACCCTCATTGAAGCTGCAGGTACATTGCCTGCAGATGCTTACTTGCCCCTATCCTTTTGGACAAAGGCTGTAAGCACAACAAATTATGTCCTGAATAGAAGTTTAATACATAAAATTAAGGTCAAGACTCCCTATGAACAACTCAAAGGGAAGCAAACTAAAGTGGATTACTTTAGAATTTTTGGCTGTAGATGTTATATTCATAATAATAACAAGAAATATCTTAGAAAGTTTGAAGTCAAAGTTGAAGTGGGAATTTTTCTTGGATATTCGCAAGTCAGCAAGGCCTATAGGGTCTTTAATAAAATCAACCTTTAAATGGAAGAATCTGTATATAAAACCTTTGATGAAGTTAACATGTATTACAAGGAGAAGGATTCTTCTACCAAAGATTTGTTGCAGGTACCACAACTATGTGGTAAATTGGATGATATAAACCTCACCAATGAGGCTACATCACCTCCCTCTCCACATATTGAAGAAGACAGTGAAAAAGATATTATTGAAATAATTGATAAACCTCCAACATCAAATATAATTCCATTAGAGGAATTAATTCCTAATGATTTTGCTGAACCAACTGCACCAACTGATCTTGTCACACTTAGAGATCACCATGTATCTCAATTGATTGGAGACATATTAGCTAGTGTGCAAACAAGGCAGCAACTCAACCAAGATTTTATGCATGCTTGCTTCATATCTCAAGTTGAGCCCCAATCCATAGAAGATGCAGAGCAAGATCCACACTGGATTATTGTAATACAAGAGGAGATCAATCAGTTTGAAAGATGCAGAGTTTGGGATTTAGTTCCAAGACCCAAAGACTATCCAGTCATTTGAACTAAATAGGTTTTTAGAAATAAATTGGATGCACAAGGAGCCATCATTAGGAACAAAGTAAGACTGGCAGCACAAGGATATAGACAGGAAGAAGGAATTGACTTTGATCAGACCTTTTCCCCTGTTGTAAGACTAGAGGCAATTAGGATATTTCTTGCTTATGTAGCATACAAGAAGTTCAAGTTCTACCAAATGGATGTCAAGAGTGCCTTCTTAAATGATGAGCTCAAAGAGGAAGTATATGTGTAGCAACCACCAGTTTTTATCTCTCTAACTCATCCCACTTTTGTTTTCAAATTGCATAAAGCTCTCTATGGTTTAAAGAAAGCTCCAAGAGCTTGGTATGAGACCCCAGCTACCTTTCCTTTAAAGCATACTCACTAGGGGCATTTTAGATAGAACCTTATTCATTAGGCATCATAAATATAAAATATTGTTAGTACAAATATATGTAGATGATATCATTTTTGGCTCTATAGATTCCTAACTATGCAAAAGGTTTTCTGACCTGATGCATTCTAAGTTTGAAATGAGTAGAATGGGTGAGCTTTCTTACTTCCTTGGTCTCCAAGTGAATCAATCCTCTAATGGCATTTTCATATCCCAATCAAAATATGATAAGGAGCTAGTTGAAAGATTTGGGAGGTTTGATGCCTCTACAATGAAAACACCCATGGCTTCCAATACTGTGATTGATTTTGATGAACAGTGCAGCCAGTTGATCAGAAAACATATAGGGCTATTGTTGGGTCCTTGTTGTATCTCACAGCTAGTAGTCCAGATATTATGTTTGCTACATGCCTTTGTGCTAGGTTGCAGGTGAACCCTAAAAAATCTCACCTTATTTTCCTTAAAAGAATTTTGAGATATATAAATGGTTGTCGTAATCTAGGTCTTTGGTATCCAATAAAGTCAGAATTTGACTTAACTGGATTCTCATATTCTGACTATGCTGGATGCAGAGTGGACAGAAAAAGCATTTCAGGAATATGCCAGTTCCTTAGTGATAGGCTTGTATCCTGGTTTTGTATGAAGTAGACATCTGTGTCAACTTCAACTGCTGAAGCTGAATTCATTGCAGTTGGCAGTTGTTGTTCACAAATATTGTGGATTCAAGTCCAACTTCTGTATTATGGTCTCAACTTAAATAATTCAAATATATTTTGTGGCAATACCAGTGCAATTTCTATTGCACAAAATCCAGTGCTGCATAGTAGAACTAAGCATATAGAGATTAGACATCATTTCATTAGAGATTGTGTGGACAAAAAGAAAATTAATCTTGTCTTTATCTCTACTGTTTTGCAAAGAGCAGACATCTTCACTAAACCATTAGATGAGAAGAAACATCTGTTCTTTCTGAATCAGCTAGTTATGATTAATGGAGAAGTTTAATTTGATTTCTATCTAAGGTCAAAGAATTGTTCACAATTTGTCGAACAGAGATCGGCGATCTGAGAACTATTCTTGAGATATTTCGTCGACATGAGATCGACGAACTCTCTGTGAAGTTATTTTTGTCAAGCGGAGATCGATGGTCTTGCTTTAGAAATGTTTTCGTCGACTTGAGAATGAAGAAAATATTTTCCCTCTTCCAACTGAGATCGACGATATCATTTCTTCATGAAATTTTTTCGTCGCCCTGAGAACGAAGACTTTTTTTTATTTTTCGCAGGACAGAGCCCGCCGCTTCATATTCTGAAAACCTTATAACTAGGTTTTCATCGTGCTCTATCCCGCCCTTTCTGTTCTCTTGCACTTGATCTCCCTCTTATTTTTGCAGGAAAACCAATGGCGATTCTGACGCACTCCCTCTCCAGCATGAAGTATGACACCGGTTTCGACATCGACTTCGATTCCTTCAACCATACAAATAGAATTTTCACAGACATTCTACAACTATTTGAAGAACAGCACTGAAGAAAATCATGACTACCAGGATCAAGTTGTCAGCAACTGAAATAAGGGAATGGGTTTATACATCAACCTCTCTGGACGGAGAAACTATGACAGTTACCTTCGCCAGCAATCAGGTTACCCTAACCCCTGATATTTTAACTGAGATTTTTGGCTTGGAAAAGGGAGAAAATGTTATTGAAATGGATAGTAATGAATATGATAATATGCTGATTAAAATGGGTCACTCTGAAAGAAATCATAATAAGCTACTGAAAAAGAATCTATCTTTTGAGTATAAATTTCTGGCAGATGTTGTTGGTAAGGTTTTGCTGGGCAAACACATGGCCCATGACTATATAAACAGGCACCAGTTCTTGGTGATGTGTGCTCTGGTAAATAAGAAAGCAGTAAATCAGGGAAAGTTATTGTTTGAGTTGATTAAGAAGAAGAATTCTAAGAAAGAGGTTTGTTTTGGGAGGATATTAGGAATTTTCCTCCAGGAAAAGGCACCTGAATTATTAGTCTCCCAGACCATATTCATAAATGTCACCAAGAGGATAACCTCTGCCTTATTTGGTAGATGGGATAGGTCTATCCCTAAACCATCCAGGGCTTCCTCCTCCAGAACTTTTGAGGACACCGGGGCAGTAATAGCCTCTCCACAACCTCCAGAATAAGTACTTTCATCCACCAGAATTCCTTCACCTCCTCCTCCACAACAACAACAACCATCTTCACCTCTTCCACCACCATCACCTCCACATTCTCCAATCATCATCCATGAGGACATTCCATCTCCACCACCTCCATCTCCACTCCCAACTCATCCATCTGATATTCAATCCACATCCTCTCAGCCCAATTTCAATCTGCTATCTCCCCTTCCACCATCTCCATGACATTCCCCAGTTTCATCTCCTGTTCAGGAAACCACCTCAACACCCACTACCATAATTCCTACCTCCACTACTGCAATTCCATCCAACCCTACTTCCACATTCCCTGAATGCTTCCATATAGATTTCTCCCATGCCTTCTCTGTATGTTCCAACTGTGGTCATCATATACCTTATACTACCCCTGCTCCTGAACCACTATATTTAAATTTCTCTGACATTGTCAAAGATCTTCTAGCTTTTATTTCTCCAACTCTGGAGCAATTAATAGCAGAAGCTATAGCTCCTCTTTCTGCTTCCATCACTTCTCTATCTACTAGAGTTACTGCTCTCACCTCTATTCCTTCTTCTGGAGGACTGGCTTCAGGACCATCCGAACTCAGGCAGGGGGAGATGTTCCATGAAGAAGTTCCAGTTCCTCCTCCAGCAGCAGAAGCAGCAGCAACAGTAGATTCCCCAGAGGCCGAAATTCCAACAAAAATAATAGATATAATTGATGATTTAGATACTGACATAGCTTGTGATATAATTATTGAAATAACCACTGTTGGTGATTTTATTATAAATCCCACAGTTGATTTGGATTCTTTACTCAATTCTTTTAATTCAGCTTACAGAAATGCTTTACCAAGTTTTGATGTTCAGTACTGTAAGGCTATTGTATGTGTTACTACTCCAATAAGTCCTGCAATTGTGGATCAACTAAAGGCAAGTTTTATAGTTCATGTGATTATAGAACATTTAGCTATTAAAGATGTTAGTGAGCAAGTTCCTGAGCATAAGGCTTTCTCTCAACCAAAATTTTGCTGGTGTGAATCCCCAATGCCAGATCTGGATGATATTTTGTTTGCAGACATGGAAGAAGAAGAAGAAAGTGTTCAGATTGCTACAAAGAGTTGTGCAGAGCCAGCAAGTCAAGCACAACCACAGGTTCCAGGAATCTCAGCTGAATGGCTAAAGCAGTTGAATGAACTATATGATAATCCTCCTGACTCATCTGATGATGATGAGAATTCTGATGATTCCAGTTCAAAGAAATCCAAGGCTAAGACTAGAAAGGCTCCTGCCAAGGTTGCTCCTAAGCCTAATCCTACAGTTGACACTCCTTACTATATTATGTATGTTGTTATTCTCACTCCAGATATGCCACAATGGATGAGATACACTAAGAATGAGCTGAAGGAAAGGAAGAAAAGGAGAAGTTATAAATCCCTACCTAAGCAGACCAGGAGAGGACCTCCTCCTCCTCCTCCTACTGCAGCTGCTTCAGGAAGTATTGCTAAAGATCAGAAGCCAGCTTCCAGTAGCTCTCAGTCTCCCAGGCTAGCCTCTCATCATTCTTTTGGTCTCTGCTGGGAAATACAGTCAATGCAGACCTCCAAGGTCTTACCATTCAGGCCAACCCCAACAGTCTCTTCCTCCAACAAATTTTCAACAACAATCTATTTTATTCAGAAAGTCTCAAAAGTCTTATCACGATGCTTCTAAGTCTAATCCAGAAAAACCTTTATCTCCCACTTATGAACCTGAGTTAGATCCAAATTTCAGAATGGCAAGATTTCAAGAATTGATTGGTTTATCTCAGATGAACAAAGCCAGAGCAGAAGGATCTGATCCATCAAAATTCACTACAATGTCTACCTATATACAAAAAGAGTTTGACAAATTCCAGGTAGACAGACAGTTATTTGATCCCAATGAATATATGCAGGTACATACAGAAGCTGTAGTTCCCAGATCTTCAGCTGTTACACTTCTTGGGGTCCAAGATCTGAAAATGACTCAACAGGAAGGAAAGAATCCTCACAGAAAAATTGTGTTTGGTAAATCATCTTCTTTTCCTCCCTCTGACAAATCTTGAACTTTTATTTCTCTGTGATATATATGTGTATTGAACTGAGCTATATTATATCTGATGAATTGTTTTAAATTCTGTCAGATATTTATATTGCTTTGTGTTTTTTTGTTTTTTTACTTTGTTTAGTGACCTCACCCAAATAGGGGGGGATTGTTGGATCCCTAGTTTGGATTTGGGCTATGTTTACTTTTAGGTTATTGACACTCCATGTATAGCCTAGGGTTAAATTGTAAGTTCTAAGGTCTAGGTCGGTTTGACTAGGTTAGAGAAACATTGATCCAGCCCTCAGAAGAAATCAGAGATCCAGAGATAGAAGATTTGCAATCTTTAAGGGTTCAGAGAAATAGTTTGAAGTTCTTCGAACTCAGCTCGACGATCGTCGATCGCAGATCGACGAACTCAGAGTCTCTACTCTGAGCTGAGCTCGATGAACATGGAGTTCAGTGTAATGCCCTCGATATTTTGATGATTTTATTTGAATGGGCATTGTCGTTAAGGCATTTTCAAGTCCGTGCGGTCGAGTCGGCCGAATTCTTGTTGTAATGGGAAAATTTTGCATTTGAAATTTAAGTTAAGTAATTTTGGACTTGCTCGTCAAATTTCATCACGATCCAAGCGATATTTGGGCCTCTGCGATTTTTCGAAGTTTTGTGGAATTTATGTTCGCCGTAAACTTTAAAATTTTATATCTTGAGAATGGCTCGTCGGATTTTAGTTTTGACTTCGTCATTTTGTTCGTTGCTTAAGTGTTCGTCTACGGTGCGAGTTTCGTTTAATTCGGCGCGCGTTTGGGCCTCCGTTTTGAACTCGCGTTTCTTTATTCAAAAATATATAAATATGACTATTTTAATATTATAGTATTATTCAAAAATGTCTTTTACTATTCATTTATATAGTTTAATTTTTTGGATATATTTGCAAAAAAGTTACTGTTCACGCAAATAAATTGTCTGATACTCGCGTGATCATTTCATTGTACTCGAGTGATTGTTTCATTGTACTCGAGTGATTGTTTCATTGTACACGAGTGAACATTTCATTGTACTGGAGTGAACGTTTCATTGTACTCGAGTGATTGTTTCATTGTACTCGAGTGATCGTTTCATTGTACTCGAGTGATCGTTTCATTGTACACGAGTGAAAGTTTCAGTGTACTAGAGTGATCGTTTCACTGTACTGGAGCGATCGTTTCACTCTACTCGAGTGATCGTTTCACTGTACTCGAGTGATCGTTTCACTGTACTCAAGTGATAGTTTCACTGTACTCGAGTGATCATTGCAGTTTTCGTTCGGGCGCCTTTTTGAGGGTCAAAACGGCGTCGTGTAAAAAAATAGTTAAAATGAAATTTGTTCGTCTCGACACAATCTACAACTCTTATGTTGGGCACTTGTCGATTTGAAGCCATCCTAAACTTCTAATTTCATTTTCCGCACACCCGCTCGTAAATAGTCCGTTTTTAGACAATACTTTTTATAAATACATATATATATATATATATATATATATATATATATATATATATATATATATATATATATATATATATATATATATATATATATATATATATATATATATATATGTATGTATATATGTATATATGTATGTATATATGTATATATATATATATGTATATATATATATACTCTTATACTTAGGGTAATTAGAGAAAAAACTTCATCTTCACCAAAATTTTGAACCGAACCAGAGAGACGTAGGCGAGAGAGAGGAAACCGTTCGTGAATCTTCCGGGGGCCGCCTACGGTGCTACGGTGCTCGAAATCCTCAACCAAATATAGATATGGAATGCTCTCGTCGAGAGCTACGCCGTCGTGGTAAAACTTCTTCGGTTTCTTGAGTTTTCTCGTTAGGGTTTTTTGGCCCTAACCTCTATTTCGGTAATTTTTGTTTAGATTTCAACTTCTCTCATCTTTTATTGCCCCGATCTGCGACGTGGAGTGATTTGGAGGATATTTTTCCGGTAAAACCAAGGCAAGTGGTGGTTCTACACCCCTATTCTATTCTTTCTCATGATCTGTTGCAACTCCTAATTTCATTTGTTATTATCATAAATTTCTTGTTAAAGTATAGTGCAGCCTAAATCTTTTGTCTATATCAACTTGTTCACAATGTTCTTGTTTATTCTAAGTTTAACCTTGTAAAGTGATTCATATTTTGATGATATGGTTGTATCTTGCTCATGTTAACCGTTCCTTAACGATTATGTAGGACGCGTTAGAGTTTCATCTAGGATTGTAAATCATTCCTAAATGTTGATCAAACGCATCTTGAATCTAGAAATGTTAAGTAGAATCTGACGTGCCAAATCTCGAGGTATATGTGGTGGTTTTTTGTGGGTTTTCTTGATTATGGGACTTAGTGGACGAAACCACCTCCGCAATGTTTGATTCCTTTATTAGTACCTTTTGGAAGTCTACCAGGTTTTTGGGCGTCTGCGTTGTATGGTGGAGAGTATGAAACTCCCTCGTAGTTAGAAGGATATTATATTCATGAGGGTGTGTCCAGTTGAGTGACCATCTCGCCCGTGTTTTTGGGTAGAGTCGACTACAGGTGCCTAATAAAGGTTTTGTACTTATTCCTTATGATTTATTCATGTTGTCTCCTTATAGCCTCGTGCGTCTGGTGTACTCTTGTTGTACGTGACGAATCACGTAACAGTTGTTTTCCTGTTGATATCTTGTTTTCTTTTGTGTACTTTACTTCAGTATTTTTGGTTTTGGGTTGGTACACCTGTTGAACTTTGTTTATTTTGGTTATTTTTCTGCCACCATTTGTACCTTCTTGCTGAGGTGTTCTGTCTTTGGAATGCCTCAGGTTCATAGAAGTAGCAGATAGCAGAGCTGGTTTTTGAGTTTCTGGGCGGCAGTGTTGGTCGTGGTTTTTGCCTCGTCTTATCGATGTAGATTGTTGTTTATTTTGTTTTATTGGTTCAGATATACCATACTGTATGTGGGTTTGTGTCAGTTTGTTGACACCCACAGAATTGTTATTTTTAGATACTTGCTTGCTGCTTAGTTTTATATATGTGGATGTGGATTACTTGCTCTCTGGGATGATTTATGCTAGGAATGCATGTTAGGTATTTTCAAGAATAAAATCTACTACTATTACTTCATGCATTGCATAATTTAAAACTCTAACTTGTTATATTTAACGACCGTAAAAGCAATATTTACTATTATTATAAATTTAGGGTCTTGCATAACATGAGTTGTTCTCTGGGGACATTTATACTCATGTAGGATGTTGGAGTCAATCTAAACAAGTATCTTCCGCAGCGTATAATTATATTTTGATTCGTGAACTAGATGAGCCACTAAGTCGAGGGATACGGCTAACTACAACACTTAAACTGATTTTACCTTAAAATAACTTAGAGAATCATTCTTCATGATTAAGTAGGTATTTGCCTGAGCGTCCGCAGTTATCCCTTGCTGACGTGGCATCATGACGCGCATTTTTCGTTACTTTGATAAGTTATTATATGCGGCGAAAATGTGAGTTGTGACAGTTGGTATCAGAGGGAGGTTGCTTGACAATTGGTCGGGCAACCTTCCCATGTTAGTGTTAGTTGTTTAGTGATATTTTATACACATACCAATGTGTCATCAGTACGTCTTAACCGAAGCATAGTCACTACACTCATAGCATGATAAGAAGTATACGGTGCATATTATGTTGTATGGGATGCATAATATGTGTTTTTATATGGATCCACCATAGGTGGAAACATGTGACGGTTATGTAGTATGGGATGCATAACGACCATCACATGGGTGCCCATTAGCACGTTTTCTTTTGTCATTGCATGCGATGTTATGTAGTATGAGATGCATAACATTTCATGTGTACGCTGCTCATGCATGCATTAAGGCCTTTCTAGAATGCATAACACTGCATATATTGCATATCATCGCATAAGCACGCGTGCTAAGTTAAGGTTTACATGATGACACATGTACACACATGATTTTAAAGAAGAATGAAGAATTCATGCATCCATATTATAGGCACATGAGTAAATAGGATGAGAGGATATCACCCTAAATAGGACATAGCATTATTATAAAATCCCAGAGCAAGTTGTAGCGTAAGCGAGTATCTTTTAAGTATGGTCTGAACTAGTTGTGAGGTTTTGTTGTAAGCTAGGATTTTGATGAGTTGTTTGTTTGCATTTTAGAAATGCTGCCAAATCATATTGCAATGAGGCCGACTCCCCAGTCAGAGGGTGAGTCGTCAGTAGTGCAAAGTGATGCGATTATCGAGAGTCTGCTTCAGAGCAATGAGGCTCTGTCGAGGCAATTAGTTGCGATGCAATCTCAAATTCAGTCTTTCTTGTATGCCGCTCCCGCGCAACAACCTTTAGTGCAAGAGCCTGCCTTGGGCCAAGCCGTTCCCGATACCCCTGCTCCTATGGTGCCCCCGATGACGATATCACCAGAAATGAATTTCATATCACACTTCCAATGCTTGGGACCTCCCACCTACGATGGGAGTGCCGACTTTATGATTTTAGATTATTGGATCATCTCCATCGAGTAGATGTTTTCGTATTCCGGAATTTGAGAAGCCCAGAAGGTGATGATTGCAGCCTATCAGTTAAATGGCCTGACAAATAGTTGGTGGATTCGGGAAAGAGAGAGTCTGAAGGAAGGTTGTTCTTGGGAATCTTTTAAGAAGATGTTGCGGAAGAAGTTTCTACCCTCGGTCGAGCAGGACCGCCTGATGAATAACTTCCTGCATCTGAAGCAGACACAGCTCACCGTAAGCGAGTATGATATTGAGTTTAGTAAACATAGTAGGTTTTCTCCTGATTTGGTAGCTTCTGAGGAGGGTAGAATGAACCGTTTCCTCGGAGGATTAAGAAGCGATGTCCAGCAATGGGCATCCGCTTATCGAGCTTAAAGCTATTCTGAAGCAGTGGAAGCTGCTTTAAAGTGGAGGCGACTGAAAATTCCAATAACCGTGGTACTGCATCCAGGAAAGAGAAGAGGAAAGGTGTTGAGGATGGAAGCTCCAGGGCATCTGGCCCTTCTTCAAAGAAGAAAAGTAAGGAAGTTTGTAGTTTTTATGGTCGTCCTGGCCACCCTTACAAAAGGTGTTTCAATAAGACTGCCACCCTGAAGTAGCAGCACATGCACACCATCCAAGGTGCACCCAAGGGAGAGCTAGTGTGCTCGTTCTGTGCAAGGAAGGGTCATGATGTGAGTCGTTGCTGGATGAAAGAAAGGACTTGCTTCCAGTGCGGGCAAAAGGAACACCAAAAAACTTCGTGCCCCCAGGCTTAGTCCCCACTACTTCCTGCCCCGCTTCGAGCTCTGCCGCCTCCACCAAACCTGGATAAAGGAAAAGGAAAGCTGAACGTGATGACCAATGAGGAAGCTCAAACATCTATGCAAGTGATCTCAGGTTAGCCCCAGTTTATTTTATCCTAATTATTTAACGTTGTTTCCCTAGTTATCGTTCGTTTAGTTATGTATGCTACGGTTTTACGGGAGTTTAAGGTGCGGAATAGGTGGGCGCGTGTTCTTTTTGATTCGGGTGCCACCCATTCCTTTTTGGCCCGGAGGTTTGTTGATAAACATCATCTAGATATGGATCAATTAGGAGACTCCTTCAATGTCATGCTTCCCTCCAGTGATTCGATGATATCTAACCAAGGATTTCTGAGATGCCCTATTTGTCTAGGTGATTTCCTAGCCTTTGCGGATCTGATGGTGTAAGATCTGGCAGATTTCGAAGTGATTTGGGCATGGAATGGCTGTCCAGGTATGATGCAGTCATCCAGTGCAAGGCAAAGAGACTAGACTTCAGGATGGACAATGGCCAACCTATGAGCGTCTATGGATTTCAGGATAGGGTTTCCCCTGTCATTTCTGCAATACGTGCTTGTCGTGTTATAGAGTCTAGTTGTGAGGAATTTTTAGTTTCTATTTCTGCTCTGGAAATAGCTTTTGTTACACCACGTCTTGAGGATGTCTCGGTGGTACGAGAGTTTCTAGATATCTTTCCTAATAGTCTTCCAGACTTCCTCCTGAAAGGGAGATAGAATTTGTGATAGACCTCGAGCCAGGTACTCGCCCTATTGCCAAAGAATCGTACAATATGGCTCCGTGTGAGTTGGATGAGTTGCGTACTCAGCTCAATGAGTTGTTGAGGTGTGGTTTTATTAGACTAAGATCTTCTCCGTGGGGTGCTCCTATTTTGTTCGTCAAGAAGAAAGATGGATCGATGAGGCTTTGCATCGATTACAGAGAATTGAATAAGGTGACCATTAAGAATAGATATCCCATGCCAAGGATTGATGATCTGTTCGGTCAGTTGTGTGGTAGCTCGGTATTTTCAAAGATCGATCTTTGCTCAGGCTACCACCAGTTGAGAATTCGTGAGGCAGATATTCCACAAATCGCTTTTCGTTCGCGGCATGGGCATTATGAGTTTTTAGGGATGTCTTTCGGTTTAACCAATGCACCCTCTGCTTTCATGGATTTGATGAATAGGTGTTTAAGGATTTCTTGGACCGATTTATTATTGTGTTCATGGATGATGTCTTGGTGTATTCCCGCAATATTGAGGAGCATACACAACATTTGTGTTTGGTTTTGTCGACCTTGAGGGAGCATAAGTTATTTGCGAAGTTGAGCAAGGGTGAGTTCTGGCTACATCAGGTGTCTTTTCTTGGTCATGTTGTAAGCAAAGATGGTATTTCTGTAGACCTGACCAAGATTTCTATTGTGATGGAATGGGAGAGACCTTCTACACCCAAGGAGATTAGGAGCTTCTTAGGCCTGGCTGGCTATTATAGGAGATTCGTGGAAGGGTTTTCGGTGTTGTCTGCTCCTCGAACTAGACTTACTCAGAAGAATACTGGATTCATTTGGAGTGATAAGTGTGAAGAGGCCTTTCAAGAACTGAAGGAGTGATTATGTGCTGCTCTAATTTTAACCTTACCTACTGAAGGGGTTGAGTATGCTGTGTATGTTGATGCATCACACATCAGACTTGGCTTTGTTTTAATGCCAGATAGCAAGGTGATTGCGTATGGATCGAGGCAACTAAAGACTCATGAGCAAAACTATCCTACCCACGATTTGGAGTTTGTTGCCGTAATTTATACGCTGAAGCTGTGATGACATTTATTGTATGGCATGCTGTGCAAGATCTATACGGACCAAAAGAGTTTGAAGAACGTCTTCACTCAGAAGGAACTAAATCTGCGACAGCGTCGGTGGTTAGAATATGTGACTAAATATGAAGGGGAAATTCTTTATCATCCAGGAAAGGCTAATGTAGTAGTCGATGCTTTGAGTAGAAAGACCGCCAAAATTATTAATCTGTCGGTACAGTCCTTGGTAGAAGAATTCTTGTTGATGGATATTGAGGTTGGGGGTAGTACTGTAACACCTCCCTTGTTATGCCCGTATAATATGGGTCCGGCCGGGGCTCCCCAACATACAGACGCCACAGCTTTAGCATTAAAAGATGATATGAACTACCTAATCTCAAAACTCCAGACCAAACAACAGCGAAAACAGTAAACAAGATCAGAAGCTATCCATATATAAGAGTATCGAAATGGCCTTAAGGCCTTACAACAAAAGAGAGAGTCCAACACTCCAAAAAGATAACATCAAGCATCAATGTGTATGAGCACTCCTAAACTACCTCGGCCTGCAAGCCGAAAAATAAGGGTATCAAAACATACAATGCCACCAAAAATACAGCTAGTACAAACTAAAACACTTCATGAGGCTTAGGCCCTTTTTGCCGGCGAGCTAGCTTCTACTTGCGATCCTTGCCCTGTAAAAATTAGTTGTAACGTGGGTTAGCAAAGGCTGACCTGAAACTATGTAACAAACACATCTCCTCCCGGCCGCCCCTAACGGACCCCGGGGTACCCCTCCAACCTGCAAGTCAGTACTTCATATACCATATAGAAAACATGTAAAGCACTAAGAGAACAGGTTTGGATATCTCAAACAACAAACACGTTTTCTATGTTGAGCATATAATAATAAGGGGCATACTATGCAACATGTATGCAAAACCCGGGCTTCACCCAAGGCACCCTATTGCGTATGCATCTAGCACATCATCATAACATCTGGGTACTTCCACTTTCCCCTTTGGCGTTAAGCCACAAACAAAAAGGGGCACTGCAATTCCCCTAACGACATACAAACCGCCACATGGAACTCTTGCCAAGGCACCACCCGCTCATGGTTTTAGACCCGGGCTTGCCTGCAAGCTCTGACTTCTCGCATCAGGATTCCGTCTCACACACTGACCGATTCTAAGAGCCCTTGCTGGAACCCACCCACTCATGGACTCATTGCCCGGGCTTGCCCCGTGCTTGGCATTCTCGTCAGTCTCATAGAAGGGGACTAGTCTCGCTAGGACACTCTCCCCACATGACTTGCACGTCATGGGATAGCCAGCCGACCACGGAGACAAAGGCGCGCCTTAGTATATCACAATCCATAATCATTCCCACCCTAATCCATCGCTTGTACTACAACGTCCCCGGGCACCAAGGAAACTATCTACCGTTAATGCGGAGCTAACCTTGTCCACCAAGGAAACCATCTACCGCCACTCCAGAGCTAACCTTGTCCGGTTCCGGCTGCATGTACTCACTCGAGAAAAGGGGGAAAACACAAACATCACAAACGGCATCTTGTCACAACGGATTTCTACAAAATCCTTAAAGCTCATTATGCAACATCACCGTGTCGGACTAACGGTCGCGACCACGGCTTCACCCACCATGCCTAATCCACTAACGGAGTAGATCTCTAATGCAAAATCATGTCGGGGACGGACTCAGTCAAACCGGATGTTCCTCGTGAACCATTGCGACCCAACCACCCTCATTTGAGAGATTTGGTGCCCAAAAACTTGAAAGAAAAGATGCTAAACATGCATCCTAAAACCAAGAGGAGAAGTGTCGTTACCTTACGTCCTCTCTTCCTATCCATGGAAACTTAGCCAGATAAAAACCACCGCAATGGACTTGCCTCAACGGATCCGGACTCGGCTCGCGATTTGTGGCCTCGAAGCTTCTCCGGCAGCTGGATCTCTCCTTCACCTTCTTCCTTGCTCTCCCTTCTCTCTAGAACTTAGAAAAAGAGTACTTGATGAAGAATGAGGGTTTCCAAACCCTGTCCCTGGACATAACTCAGCAAGGACATCCCTGGACCATCTGATCCCAAAAGAAGGAAACGAATGGCCACGATTCATGCTTAAAACCAAAATTCTTGGGCCGATCACGGCTTAAGACACGCCCGTGTCCAAGGTAGTGTGCCTCAATCGACGCCGAAATCGTCATACCCAGAACAGGACACAGGCTCTAAACAGGCCCGTGTTAAAGTTGACACGTCCGTGTCACTAAGTACAGCCCCGTGTGCCTGGGCGTGTTTCTCCATCGACACAAGACCAAACACAACCCGAGGAGAACACGGGTACGCAACATGCCCGTGCCACATTTGACACGCCCGTGTCATGCGCGAACATGCCTGGGCTCCAGGCTATCTATATCCCCTCATACGGCCCGGCTAACAACCTGACCAAGACAAGGCCTGGGACACGCCCGTGTCTCAGGCCGTGTTCGTCCTCTCGACCATCGTCGAGCACATTTTCGTCGACTATGTGAAAATCGTAGAACCTAAACATGGCATGGCCTTGGACACACCCGTGTCCAAGGCCGTGTTCATTGTGTCGACACTTCGTCGAGCTCAGTTTGTCGACCACCCGAGTTCTTTGTCGAACCCTAGCACCACACGGCCATGGACACACCCGTGTCCTTGGCTGTGTGATCCTTGTCAAGACCCAAACTTGGTTCTGAACGCTGTCCGTCCCTCTTTCGAATTTTGGGGCGTTACAACTCTCTCCCCCTTAAAAGAATTTTGTCTCGAAATTACAGAAAGTAAAAGGTACACAAAACGTAAATGATACCTGAACGGAAAAACTCTGGATACTCCTCCAGCATGGTTTGTTCTCGCTCCCAAGAGAGATCCTCACGACCGCAGTTGTCCCATCGGACTTTTACGAGTTTGACCTCTTTGTTCCGCAATTGTCGAATTTCTGAATCCTCTATAGCAACTGGACGAACTCGCGTCCTCAAGTCGTCTTCTATCAGCACCGATGTCAATTCGATCACCACACTAGCCTCTACTAAGGCTTTCCTCAAGACGGAGACATGGAAGACGTCGTGTAATCCACTCAGCTTTGCGGACAATGTCAACATGTACACTACTTCTCCCACCCGTTCTATAACTTCGAAAGGCCCCAAAAACCTTGGACTCAACTTCTTGAGTCGGCGAATGCGCGAAACGCCTTTGAACAGCTTGATCTTTAGATAGACCCAGTCGCCTACCGCAAACTCCAGCTTCCTGTGGCGAGTATTAAAATATTTTGCTTGCCGATCTTGACCCACCTTCTTGCGCCCTTGAATGGTTCGCACCAGCTCGCATGCATCAGCTACCACTTCTTTTCCCAAAAGTTTGGTGTCTCTCGCATCTGTCCAAGACGTCGGTGTTCGACACCGCCTCCCATACAACGCTTCGTTTGGCGCTATCTTGATACTTGCTTGGTAATTGTTGTTATAGGTGAACTCCACCATGAAGAGGTGATCCTACCACTTCTTGCCGAAGTCCAGAATACACATCCTCAGCATAACCTCCATAGTACGGTTCGTCCTTTCGGTTTGCCCGTCAGTTTGAGGATGGAAAGCCGTGCTGATCTTTATCTTCGTAACCAGACTTTTCTGAACAAACCTCCAGACCTTGGACGTGAAACGTCCATCACGATCACTAACTATACTCTTAGGAATCCCATGTAGTCGCACAATGTTGCGAACATACAACTCCACCAGCTTCTATACGCTGTCCTCCTTCCGATTTGGGATGAAGTGAGCCACCTTGGTTAAGCGATACACAATCACCCAAATCGCGTCGTTACCCTACTTCGATGTAGGTAACCCATGCAAAAAGTCCATGGAGATGTCATCGAATTTCCCCTCAGGGATTGGAAGTGGATTCAGGAACCCGCCCGGCTTCTAACACTCGGCCTTCACCAAGGCACATGTTTGGTATCAATTCACGTACAAATCTACATCCCGCTTCAGTCCAGGCCACCAAAAGTATTTCTTCATATCTAGGTACATTTTTGTACTGCCCGGGTGAATGGAGTTCATTGTGAAGTGAGCCTCAAACATCAACTCCTCACAGAGCTTGCCGAACTGCGCTACGAAAATCCTTCCTTCCTTCCTTAGGATCCCATCAATCAACTCTTAGGTGCTGCTCTTGCCGTTTTAAGCTTCCACCACGTAAGGTTGAAACTCCACATCCAAGCGAGTCGCTTCCCGAATACGATAAGACAAATTGTTCTGGATTTCAATCCAGTTCAACCGAGCCATGCTAGACTTGCCCTTTGCTACGAACTCCAAGCCGAGGGAATCCCAGTCCAGCACCAACCGCTCATCATGAGCTTAGCTCCAATTCCCTTGCCCCGAGTATTTTCTACTCAAGGAATCTGCCACCACATTGGCTTTGCCTGGCATATACTGAATCGCCATCTCGTTGTCTACAAGGAACTCGACCCACCTGCGCTGCCACATATTCAAGTCCTTCTGATCTACGAGATACTTCAGGATTTTGTGATCCGTGAAGATCTCCACCTTCGCACCATAAACATAGTGCCGCCATAATTTCAATTCAAAAATTATCGCCGCTAACTCCAAGTCATGGACGGGGTAATTTGTATCGTGAGGCTTCAACTGCCGAGACCCATAGGCTACCACACTGCCATGTTGCACTAATACGTAACCCAAACTGCATCCCGATGCGTCACTGAAAATTCGAAATCCTTTGGTCCCTTTCGGTAGACTTAGAATTGGAGCCATCATTAGCCTTTCCATCAGTGTCTCAAATGCCTGACTGCACTCCTGAGTCCACACAAACTTCTGATCCTTACGAGTTAGTGGCGTGAGGGGTAGAACTATCTGTGAAAAGTTTTCTACGAATCTTCTATAGTAGCCGGCTAGTCCAAGAAAACTTCGGACTTCCGCCACGGTCCTCAAGATCGGCCAATCTCTGATGGCTTCCACTTTTGTTGGATCTACTGCCACCCCATCTCCACTAATCACATGGCCCAAAAATTTCACCTTATCTAGCCAGAACTCGCACATTGCAAACTTTGCATAAAGCTGGTTCTCTCTCAACGCTTGCAATACTACTCTCAAGTGAGTCTCATGCTCCACCTCTGATTTGGAGTACACCAGAATGTCATCAATAAGGACAACTACAAAAGTGTCCAAGTATTTCTGAAATACTCGATTCATCAAATCCATGAATACGGATTGTGCTTTCGTCACCCCGAACGACATCACCGAGAACTCAAAGTGACCATACCTCGTACCAAATGATGTCTTGGGTATGTCCTCGTCTCGAATTTGCAACTGATAGTATCCTGACTTCAAGACCAACTTTGAATACACCACCAACCCTACCAGCTGGTCAAACAGGTCATCTATCCGAGGAATGAAATACTTATTCTTGACAGTCAATTTATTCAACTCTCGGTAGTCTATGCACAACAGCATACCACCATATATCTTCTTCACGAACCACACAGTTACGCTCCATGGTGAAGAACTGGGTCTGATATATCCCTGCTCCAATAGTTCATGCAACTGTACCTTGAGTTCGGCCAACTCCTTTGGTGCCATCCAAAACAGAGGACGTGACACCAGCCTATCCTCTGGCACTAACTCAATCAAGAAATCAATCTCCCGTCGAGGAGGTGATCCAGGAAGTTCATCTGGAAACACATCCTTGAACTTTGCCACTACGGGCACTTCCCCAAGTGATAACTTGGAAAGACAAACCTCCAATAATTCTACAAAGGCTACTCCCCCTGGTTAACTGCATGCACCAACTGCATGGCCGAAATCAGGGAACATGCCACCCCATTAAGGACCTCAAACTTGATATCTATCTATCGTTCGCTTCTTCGGGTCATCACCTTGCATAGGCAGTCAATTCTGGCACGTTCGTCTGCTAGCCAGTCCATTCCCAATATCACATCAAACTCAACCAACGGTAGGACCGCTGTTATCAACACGAAGTCAACTCCGCCTAGCTCCCAACAAATGCGCCCTTTTTCCCCGGTGCTCATGGTTGACCCATTGGGCATGCGCACCTTTAGTTCTGCTTCCTCCGAGAACGACCCAACTCCAATTCTCCGGATGAAGCTTTCCGCAAGAAATGAGTGCGACGCTCCCCTATCAAACAATATCCTAGCGGGGTATCCGAAAACTAAAACAATGCCTAAAACACAGACATCAAATATAACGGTTTGAAAGTATTAAGAACATGGTTAAACTTAAACTTCCTCATACTTGTCACCACATCGGGTTGGCGGATCTCTTCCTGCTGTCCAAGGTTGTAAGCCCTTGGTTGCACCGGTTGGAACTGAGAAGCAATAGACTCCGCCATCTTCCCTTTCTCTGTGACACTGGGGCTGGAGCGCATAGTTTGGTCCTGCCTTGTCTCCTGCTCCTCACCTTCTTGATTACAAAAACGAGCAACGTGCCCCACCTTACCACAATTGAAGCACGCCGGTAGTCCCTTAGAGTGAGACCCTCCGGACGTCCATTTGCTTTTCTCACCAGACTTGAATGGGTGGGGCTTTTTCCTCCACCTATTCCTTTCAGACTTACCTTGGGATTGAGGAGGCTTCCCTTCCCCTTGCTTAGGAGCAAAACCGTTACAACGTTGGCTTCGCTCTAGATCACTCTCCAACGTCCTGGCAGTCTCAACCAACTCATTGAAATCAGCACTCTTCATGGCGATGAGGGGTTGCCTTAGATTCTCCCTCAGCCCCTGGTAGAAGAGGTTATCCCTCTCCTCATCATCTGCCATTATCGTTCCTGCATAATAACCCAACCGAGTGAACTCCTGTACAGAGTTGTCCACCGTCTTGTCCCGCTGCACCAAATGTAGAAACTATCTTTGGAGGGCCAACCTTGTCAAAATAGGAATGTACTTTTTCAGGAAAGCATTCCCAAACTCTTCCATGGATGGGGTACGTCCAGGAAACTGGCGGCCGCTATGGCTCACCCACCACAACTTTGCATCTCCCTCCAACATGAAGGCCGCAAACTCAGATTTCTTCTCCTCTAGCGTCTCTGCCGCCCTCAAAAGTTCTTGCATCCGTACCCACCAATCCTCTACATCAGTCGGAGAACCAACTCCCTTAAATGTGGGAGGATGGAAGCTAAGAAAATACTTCATCTGCCAGTCTCCATGCCCGACCACCACTCTTTCGGCCAACGACTCTTCTCGCCTGGCTTCTCCGAGCAGCATGGCCATTGTCGTACCCAGTGTAGCAATGGTTGCAACCTGAGCTGTCGATGCAGCTTACACTGCCACCATTGCTTCTGCAAGCATGCTATAGAAGTTGGCCGGGTTTACACCCATGCCCAAAGGACCCTAAGCAGTAGTGCTGCTCGCTGAAAGCCCTTCTCTTGGTCTCGACATACCTGCCTTGTTGCTTGCACTCTTAAGAAAAGCAAGGAAACAAGGAATTAGTCTCTTAATCGCAAGACCCAAAAATAAGGACACTCATGGTCCCACGTTATTTCTATGTGGATAACTTCTATACACACTGACTCTGGACGAAACCTAGCTCTGAAACCAAATTGTAACACCTCCCTTGTAGTGACCGTATAATATGGGTACGGCCGGGGCCCCACAACATACAGACGTCAGATATATAGCATTAAAAGATGATATGAACTACCTAATCTCAAAAACTCAAGACCAAACAACAGCAAAAACAGAAAACAAGACCAGAAGCTATCCACATATAAGAATATCGAAACGGCCTTAAGGACTTAAAACAAAAGAGAGAGTCCAACACTCCAAAAAGATAACATCAAGCATCAATGTGCATGAGCACTCCTAAACTACCTTGGCCTGAAAGCCGGAAAACAAGGGTATCAAAACATACAATGCCACCAAAAATAGAGCTAGTAAAAACTGAAACACTTCATGAGACTTATGCCCTTTTTGCCAGCGAGCTAGCTCCTGCTTGCGATGCTTGCCGTGTAAAAATTGGTTGTAACGTGGGTCAGCAAAGGCTGACCTCAAACTGTGTAACAAACACATCTCCTCTCGGCCGCCCCTAACGGACCCCGGGGTACCCCTCCAACATGCAAGTCAGCACTTCGTATACCATATACAAAACATGTAAAGCACTAAGAGAACAGGTTTGGATGTCTCAAACAACAAACACGTTTTCTATGATGAGCATATAATAATAAGGGGCCTACTATGCAGCATGTATGCAAAACCCGGGCTTCACCCAAGGCACCCTATTGCGTATACATCTAGCACATCATCATAACATCTGGGTACTTCCACTTTCCCCATTGGCGTTAAGCCACAAACAAAAAGGGGCACTGTAATTCCCCTAACGACATACAAGCCGCCACACGGAACTCTTGTCAAGTCCCCACCCGTTCATGGTATTAGACCCGGTCTTGCCTGCAAACTCTAACTTCTCGCATTAGGATTCCGTCTCATACACTGAATGATTCTAAGAACCCTTCCTGGACCCCACCCGCTCATGGCCTCATTGCCCGGGCTTTCCCCATGCTTGGTGTTCTCGTTAGTCTCACAGAAGGGGTGTAGTCTCGTCGGGACACTCTCCCCACATGACTTGCACGTCACGAGATAGCCATCCGACCACGGAGACAAAGCCGCGCCTCTGCACATCAAAATCCATAATCATTCCCACACTAATCCCTTGTTTGTACCGCAACGTCCCCGCGCACCAGGGAAAACATCGACCGCCAATTCGGAGCTAACCTTGTACACCAAGGAAACCATCTATCGCCACTGCGGAGCTAACCTTGTCCAGTTCTGGCTACACGTACTCACTTGAGAAAAGAGGGAAAACACAAACATCACAAATGACATCTTGCCGCAACGGATTTCTACAAAATCCTTAAAGCTCGTTATGCAATATCACCGTGTCGGACTAACGGTCGCGACCACGGCTTCGCCCACCATTCTTGATCCACTAACGGAGCGGATCTCTAATGCAAAATCATGTCGTGGACGGAGTCAATCGACTTGGAGGTTCCTCGTGAACCATGGCGACGCAACCCCTCTAATTTGAGAGATTTGGTGCCCAAAAGCTTGAAAGAAACGATGTTAAACACGCATGCTAAAACCAAGAGGAGAAGTGTCGTTACCTTACGACCCCTCTTCCTATCCATGGAAACTTAGCCGGATAAAAACCACTGCAACGGACCTGAGTCCGCGGATCTGGACTCGGCTCGCGATTTGAGGCCCCGAAGCATCTCCGGCAGCCGGATCTATCCTTCACCTTCATCCTTGCTCTCCCTTCTCTCTAGAACTTACAAATAGAGTACTTGATGAAGAATGAGGGTTTCGAAACACTATTCCCGGACATAACTCAGCAAGGACAGACCTGGATCATCAGATCCAAAAATAAGGAAACGAATGGCCACGAATCGTTCTTAAAACCAAAATTCTTGGGACGAACACGGCTTGAGACATGCCCGTGTCCAAGGCCGTGTGCCTCAATCGACGCTGAAACCGTCGCACCCAGAATAGGACATGGGCTCTGAACATGACCGTGTAAAAGTTGACACTCATGTGTCACTAAGTACATGCCCGTGTGCCTGGGCGTGTTCCTCCATCGACACAGGACCAAACACAACCCAAGGAGAACACGGGTACGCACCACGCCCGTGTCACATTTGACACGCCCGTGTCATACGCGAAGATGCCTGGGCTCCAAGCCATGTTTGTCCCCTCATACGGCCCGGCTAACAACCTGAGTAGGACACGGCCTGGGACACGCCCGTGTCTCAGGACATGATCGTCCTCTCGACGATCGTCGAGCACATTTTCGTCGACCATGCGAAAATCGTCGAACCTGAACATGACACGGCCATGGACACTCCTGTGTCCAACGCTGTGTTGACTGTCTCGACACTTCATCGAGCTCAGTTTGTCGACCAGCCGAGTTCTTCGTCGATCCCGAGCACCACACAGCCATGGACACGCTTGTGTCTTAGGCCGTGTGACCCTTGCCAAGATCCAAACTTGGCTCCGAATGATGTCCGTCCCTCTTTCAAATTTTGGGGTGTTACAAGTACTGTGCCTGCAAGTCTAGAAGCTGAAGGACCCTCTTGGATTTCCCTTACTCGAGAACATCAGAAGGATGATCCTGATTTGTTGCACCTCCGGAATAGAACTGTGAAGGGAAAGCCACCGGATTTCTCCTTGGTTGATTTGGATACCTTGAAGTATCGGCGTAGATTTTGCGTCTCCGCCTTTGGCGACATTCCGGCTAAGATCTGTGCTGAAGCTCATGGTTCCAGTGTAGCCTATCACCCTGGTTCCACTAAGATGTATAAAGATCTAAAGCAAATTGTTTGGTGGTCAGCAATGAAGAATGATATCGCGAAATTTGTATCGGAATGTTATACGTGTCAGCGTGTTATGGCTGATCATAGAAGGGTGGGTGGTAAATTAACACCGCTTGATATTCAAAGTTGTAAATGGGAGAGTATTTCAATGGATTTCATCACCGGTCTACCAAAATCTCCTCGTGGGCACGACTCTTTTTGGGTAATAATTGATAGATTGACAAAGTGTCCTCACTTTGTTTCCTTTAAGATTTGGTATTCGATGAAGAAGATAGCTGAGCTATATCTTGAAGAGGTCATCAGATTACATGGAGTGCCTGTCAGCATTGTATCAGATTGAGATTCCAGATTTACATCTCACTTTTGGAAGAGTTTACAGGAGGGGTTGGGTACCGATTTAAGGTATTCCACCATCTATCATCCACAGACGAATTGTCAGACGAAAGGGTAAATCAGATCGCAGAAGATATGATCAGGTGTTATATTTTGGATCATGGTGGTGCTTGGGACGAGCGTCTCAGACTCATGGAGTTTGCGTACAATAATAGTTATCAAGAGAGTTTGCAGATGGCCCCGTTTGAGGCCTGATATGGGAGGCGTTGTAGAACTCATTTGTTTTGGGCTAAAGTTGTTGAGAGACTGTTGCTTGGTTCGGAAGCCGTTGAGGAGATGAATTCTGTCATGACTCATATTCGAGAGAAGCTCCATGTAGCTCAAGAGCATTATGAGAAGTATGCTAATCGACGAAGGGTCGATCTGAAGTTTGTCGTTGGAGACTTGATTTTTCTGAAGGTTTCTCTGATGTCTGGCGTTAAAAGGTTTGGAAGGAACCACAAGTTAGACCCCCGGTATGTGGGACCTTTCCAAATTCTTGAGCACATCAGAGTGTCAGCTTATAGGCTGGATTTCCTGCGACCTTCCCCGGTGTCCATGATGTGTTCCATGTGAGCCAGTTGCGGAAGTGTGTTCGTAATGATAGTCAAGTCCTTGACTCGATGCCCCAGATTCAGCACAATCTTTCGTACGTGGAAGAGCTTGTTCGTATTCTGGATTCTCAAGAGCGTGTGTTGCAGAGAAAGATCATCCCCATGGTCAAGATTCTTTGGAGAAATCAAGACGTTGAGAGTGCGACATGCGAATTGGAATCGGCGATGAGGGAATCTCATCTGCACCTCTTCTCTTAGTTTCGGGTATGTCTTTATGTTTTCAGTAATGTTTGATTTTCTCATTTTTGGTTTGGTTTTGTAGTTGTGTTAAGTTTCGGGATGAAACTTCTTTCAGGACGAAACTTCTTTTTCGAGGGAGTGAGTGTAACGCCCTCGATTTTTCGATAATTGTTTTGAATGGGCATCGTCATATTTAAGACGTCGTGGCGTTAATTTTAACGTCGAGTTGACGGAAAAATGTCGTTAAGGCATTTTCGCGTCTGTGCGGTCGAGTCGGCCGAATTCTTGTTGTAATGGGAAAATTTTGCATTTGAAATTTAAGTTAAGTAATTTTGGACTTGCTCGTCAAGTTTCGCCGCGATCCGAGCGATATTTGGGCCTCGGCAATTTTCCGAAGTTTTGTGGAATTTATGTTTGCCGTAAACTTTAAAAATTTATATCTCGAGAATGGCTCGTCGGATTTTGGTTTTGACTTCGTCGTTGTGTTCGTAGCGTTAGTGTTCGTTTACGGTGCGAGTTTCGTTTAATTCAGCGTGTGTTTGGGCCTCCATTTTGAACTCGCGTTTCCTTATTCAAAAATATATAAATATGATTATTTTAATATTATAGTACTATTCAAAAATGTCTTTTCCTATTCATTTATATAGTTTAATTTTTTGGATATATTTGCAAAAAAGTTACTGTTCATGCAAATAAATTGTCTGATACTCGAGTGATCGTTTCATTGTACTCTAGTGATCGTTTCATTGTACTCGAATGATCGTTTCATTGTACTCGAGTGATCGTTTCATTGTACTCGAGTGAACGTTTCATTATACTCGAGTGAACGTTTCATTGTACTCGAGTGATCGTTTCATTGTACTCGAGCGATCATTTCATTGTACTCGAGTGAACATTTCATTGTACTCGAGTGATCGTTTCATTGTACTTGAGTGATCGTTTCAATGTACTCGATTGATATTTTCATTATACTCGAGTGATCGTTTCATTGCACTCGAGTGATCGTTTCACTGTACTCGAGTGATCATTTCACTGAACTCGAGTGATCGTTGTAGTTTGCGTTCGGGCGGCTTTTTAAGGGTCAAAATGGCGTCGTATAAAAAAATAGTTAACATTAAATTTGTTCGTCTCGACGAGATCTACAACTTTCATGCTGGGCACTTTTCGATTTGAAGCCATCCTAAATCTCTATTTTCATTTTCCGCGCACCCGCTCGTAAATAGTCCGTTTTTAGACAAAACTTTTCATAAATACATATATATATACTCTTATACTTAGGGTAATTAGAGAAAAAACTTCATCTTCTCCAAAATTCTGAACCGAACCAGAGAGACGTAGGCGAGAGAGATGAAGCTGTTCGTGAATCTTCCGGTGGCCGCCGATGGTGCTCTGGGGCTCGAAATCTTCTACCGAATATAGATCTGGAAAGCTCTCGTCGAGAGCTACGCCATCGTTGTTAAACTTCTCCCGTTTCTTGAGTTTTCTAGTTAGGGTTTTTCGGCGAACCTCTATTTCGGCCATTTTTGTTTAGATTTCAATTTCTCCCATCTTCTTTTGCCCCGATCTGCGACGTGGAGTGATTTGGAGGATTTTTTTCCGCTAAAACCAAGGCAAGTTGTGGTTCTACTCCCCTTTTCTCTTCTTTCTCATGATCTGTTGCAACTCCTAATTTCATTTGTTATTATCATAAATTTCTTATTAAAGTATAGTGCGGCCTAAAAATTTTGTCTATATCAAATTGTTCACAATGTTCTTGTTTATTTTAAGTTTAACCATGTAAAGTGATTCATATTTTGATGATATGGTTGTATCTTGCTCATGTTAACCGTTCCTCAATGATTATGTAGGATGCGTTAGAGTTTCATCTAGGATTGTAAATCGTTCCTAAAGGTTGATCAACCACATATTGAATCTAAAAATGTCAAGTAGAATCTGACGTACCAAATCTCGAGGTATATGTGGTGGTTTTTTTGTGGGTTTTCTTGATTGCGAGAGTTAGTGGACGAAAGCACCTCTGCAATGCTTGATTCCTTTATTAATACCTTGTGGAAGTCTACCAAGTGTTTGTGCATCTGCGGTGTATGGTGGAGAGTATGAGACTCCCTCGCAATTAGACGAATATTATATTTGTGAGGGTGTGTCCAGTTGAGTGACCACCTCGCTCGTGTTTTTGGGTAGGGTCGACCACAGGTGCCTAATAAAAGTTTTGTACTTCTTCCTTATGATTTATTCATGTTGTCATCTTATAGCCTCGTGCGTCCGGTGTACTCTTGTTGTACGTGACGAATCATGTAAGAGTTCTTTTCCTATTGATGCATTATTTTCTTTTGTGTAATTTACTTCAGTGCTTTTGGTCTTCGGTTGGTACCCCTTTTGACCTTTGTTTATTTTGGCTAATTTTTCTGCCACCATTTGTACCTTCTTGCTGAGGTGTTCTGTCTTTGGAATGCCTCATGTTCAGAGTAGTAGCAGATAGCAGTGCTGGTTTTTGAGTTTCTGGGTGGCAGTGTTGGTCGTGGTTGTTGCCTCGTCTTTGCGAGGTAGATTGTTGTTTGTTTTGTTTTGCTAGTTCAGACATACCATACTGTATGTGGGTTCGTGTTAGTTTGTTGACGCCCACAGAATTGTTATTTTTAGATAATTGCCAGCTGCTTAGTTTTCTATATGTGGATGTGGATTACTTGCTCTCTGGGATGATTTATGCTAGGAATGCATGTTAGGTACTTTCAAGAATAAAATCTACTTCTATTACTTCATGCATTGCATAATTTAAAACTCTTACTTGTTATATTTAGCGACCGTAAAAGCTATCTTTACTACTATTATGAATTTAGGGTCTTGCATAGCATAAGTTGTTTTTTGGGGACATTTATACTCATGTAGGATGTTGGAGTCAATCTAAACAAGTATCTTCCGCAGCGTATAATTATATTTTTATTCGTGGACTAGATGAGCCATTAAGTCGAGGGATACATCTAACTACTGCACTTAAACTGATTTTACCTTAAAATAACTTAAAGAATCTTTCTTCATGAATAAGTAGGCGTTTGTCTGAGCATCCGCAGTTATCCCCTGTTGATATGGCATCATGACGCGCATCTTCCCTTACTTTGATAAATTATTATATGCGGTGAAAATGCAGGTTGTGACATTCATGTCGACAATCTTTCCTCTTCTCTCAAGTTCTCTGGTCGATGAAATTCTATCTCAGGAAGACGAACATGGAGCTCAGCTTTGACAGACTATTTTCCAAAATAACTTTCTATGAGCTCAGCTCGACGAAGATGATTTCTCAGCTCGATGAACTTAAAATTCAGGTCCACGAAATCAGTCCTGTGTTCGATGATTTCTCTCAGTATCAGTTTGGCATTTTCCCTCGTTTTGATTTCAGTTTGGATTATTCTAAGGCTGTAATTCTCTGATAATTAATGCTCATATTCTCAAGAATATAGCTGTTGCTTGGCAGCATTAATTATGGATTTCATAGAGCAAATTACTTGACTTATTTACTGAGACAGTTGAGAAAATACATTTAAGACAAATTCTAGCCGTTCAACTCCCAAGATTTCAGCATTAAATTCAGGAATTCTTTTTCAAATTTAAAATGATAGAAATCCTTCAATATATAAGAAGAAAATTCTTCTCTTCAGAAAAACAAGGAGTTACAAGAGATCTTTTACACAACAATTGATACAAGTTTTGCAGAGAAAAATATTGTTATCTATAGGAGATTGAAGAAGAACATCAATACACAGATCCTTAGTCTTCTTTAGTTTCTGCTTCAGGCTTCAAAAGGACAACTCATCAACAACAGTCCAAGAAGTTTCTGAAGATCTCCATCAAGGCCTACATCCTATGCAAAGCTCTCATCTTCCTGAACCCTGTTCTTTCATCTCAGGGGGAGCTTTGACAACATCATCCACTAAAGTCTTCTCAGTTGTTTGAGAAAGAGAAGACAACATCACTTTTCATTTTCAATTGTGTACAAGTTATAACTCCCTTCAAAAGTTAACCCCTTTGGTTTTTGGGTACCTGATCAAAAGCTCAAAAGGGTTGTGAGATCTCCCTTGAAATAATAGATCTTGTGGTGACAGGGCACCTGAGCAAAAACCTGTGGTGGCAGGGCACCTGATAAAAAACCTGTTAGTGGATTCCTACCAGGGTGGTAGAAAAGTAGATGTACCCAAGTTTAGGAGAACCATTATAAATTTCTTGTGTCATCTGGATTGCTCTATTGCTTATTTCTGTATGATGTGATTGTTTTTATTTTCATATCTCTTTATACATATACATATCACTTATTTTAATCCGCTGTAAAAATTAATTAAAGTTTTAAAATACTCTATTCACACCCCCCCCCCTCTAGTGTTAAATCAGATTTATCCCTCACTTTCAAAGAGGAAGGCTACTGCAGTGCATCGCGATGGCGTTGGTTCGGTGCATCGTTTGAGTTCTCAGGGCAAGATTGTTCCTTCTGATGGTTGAGGTAGGCGTACTTCTGAGGTACAGGTGCTCGGGTGTTCTGCCCACCCCCCCCCCCCCCCCCCCCCCCGGTTCCTCCTGTGGAGGCAGCTACTCTGAGGTTGTCTTCTTCTTTGAAGGCGATGAATGAAGTGGTGAGTTAGTTTAATTATTTCTGGTTCTCCTTTATTGTTATGTATGTTTTGATCTTTCCTCCATCTCTTTCTTGTAGATCGAGGCCCAGTCTCAGATTGTCATTACTTGGAATGATCATTGCGTAAGCTTGAAGGGTGGGTATCTGGCTCTTCATGAGAAGTTTCATCCAGCGGCGAGCTCTCTTGCTACTTTGAGAGACGATCATGATCAGGACATTTCCCAATTTCGGCGAATTGGGTCAGAGTTGAAGGCGGAATTTGAAGAGACTCGAGCGTCTTTGGAGGTGCAAAAATCTCTGGTGGAGAGGACCGTACGGATACTGAAGCATGACCAGAAGGTGACTTTTCGTTTAGAGACAGAGCTTCATGCTGCGAAGGCCCATGTGGAGTCGTTATCTTGGGATAGTCACGTGTCAGGGTTGAAGGTCGCTAGACTTGCAGAGTATATGGTGCCTTTAGATTACATGTGGGATCGTTGCTTGATTAGCATGGAGGTTTGTGATGTGATCTGTACCAAGGAGATGGAGCCTCAAATGGAGGATGTTTGTGAACTGGCGCTTAGGCGTGGAGTACCGAAGGCTTTTTGTCTTGTTGGCAGGAGATTGGGATGCGACGTATCTGGCTTTAGTTTTGAAGATATATCTGGCAACGAGAGTTCTGATATCGACACAGATGATGTATAGCGGCATTATATTCTTGTATTTGCGTGTTTTATTTGGTTGAGTTTGTTTTATGTTTGTCTTTTGCTTTTTGTTATGTCTGGTGCATACTTGTTATCACTCTTTTATATAGCGCATTTGCGACTTTACTTGATATGATAGCATTGTCCTTGGTCTTTTATCTTTTGTGTCCGGAGTCCTCGTGGCTGCTCAAGAGAGCATTACTGGAGAATATAAATATATGATCCATGTATTACAAGGAACGCGTTGCCTGAGGGCAGATGTGGTAAAGAGCGTGCTGCCTAGAAGCAGTTGTTATAAGGAGTGTGTTGCCCGGATGCAGTTGTTGTGAGATGCGTGGTGCTCGGAGGCAGTTGCTGTGAGGAGCGCGCTGCCTAGAGGTAATTATTGTGAGGAGCGCACTGCCCAGAGATGGTTGTTGTAAGGAGCACACAGCCCGGAGGCAGTTACTATTAGGATTGTGTTTCCCGGAGGTAGTTACTGTAAGGAGCATGGTGCCCTGAGGCAGTTGATGTAAGGAGCCCGCTTCCTAGAGGCAGTTGCTATAAGAAGCATGTTGCCCAGAGGTAGTTTTTATAATGAGTGTGCTGCCCGAAGGCAATTGTTGTAAGGAGCACGTTGCCCGGAGGCAGTTGCTTTAAGGAGCGTGCTTCCAGGAGAAAGTCACTGTAAAGAGCGTGCTACCTGAAGACAGTTATTGTGAGGAGAGAGTTGACCGGAGGCAGTTGTTGTGAGGTGTGCGCTGTCCGAAGGTAGTTGCTGTCAGGAGCGCACTGCCTAGAGGCAGTTGCTGTGAGGTGCGCGCTTCCCAGAGGCAGTTACTGTAAGGAGCGCACTGCCCGGAGGCAGGTGCTGTAGGGAGCACGCTGCCTAGGGGTAGTTGTTGTAAGGAGCACGTTGCCCGAAGGCGGTTGCTGTAAATGTAAATGGACACCTTTGCATTTGGGCGAAGTGAGTATGCTTTTCAAACCACACGCAAGATGTTAGCCTTCTATAGGCCTTAAATGAGAAAACATTAAAAGTTATTAAAGTTACAGTCGTGAGACTATTCTTGTGTAAATTTACATGAAGTTTTCATATGAAAATAAAATCGATAAACACTATAATGGGCAGAGCCCTGACAATAGGTACAATGCCCTCTCTCAGGCTGGTCGACTTAGGTGTTACCCCAAGACCATTCTAGCAAGTTGTTGGCTGATTTCCTATCCGCGGACTTGGTGCTTAGCCCCATAAGAATCTTTCCAAGTGGCCTTGTTTGATGAGATAATCGATCTCTGCCTTAAGCTTTGAGCAATCATTTGTGTCATGTCCTCATCCATGGTGGAACTCACAGTGCTTTATTCGGTCCCCCGTATTTTTAGTAGGGGGTCTGGGCTTGCGGAATGCCTCGTTGCTTTCTATTACATAAAGCACATTTGTTCTGGAGGTATTGAGAGTCGTGTATTTCAGGTGATGCCAAGATCGCGGGTTGAGGTGATATTCATTATTTTTCCCCAGGTGTGATGAAGCTTCTTGTTCCCTTCTCCTTTTTATGCCTTTATCTCCTTTTTATGCCTTTATCGAATTGTTTTTGATGTGTCTCAATTTCTTCATCGACGGCAATCTGGGCTTCAACTCGTCGTATTAGATCATGATAGCTTGATGTTGTTTCTTTCATTAGTGCTGAATGGAAGCGGTCGGGGCAGAGTCCTCCTAATAGGAAGCCTCGGAAGAGCTCGGGGCTGATGCCTGGGATCAGTCGTCCTTCTGTAGTGAAATGAAGGAAAAAAATTTATGAGGGTTTCTCCTTCACTTTGGCGGATCCCAGATAAGTGGGGAAAATCTTTAACTATTCAGCGGCTGGCGATAAACTGGTCCGTGAATTATTGTAATAGTTCTGCGAAATTCTTTATCTCCCCCTCCTTCAAAGATAGGAACCAGGTACGAGCCTGTCCTTTAAAAGTCATCGGGAAAGCTTGGCACAACAGTTGATTCGGGGCATTGCAAAGTTGCATCATGATTGCTAAGTGAATTCCATGCTCTAACGGGTCACTTGAACCATCGTACGTCTCGATCTTTGGGAGCTTCAAACTATAGTGGATTGGATGTATTAGGACCTCAGGTGTAAATGATAAGGAATGGTGGAGGGGGCAGCTGGCTGAGGTGGCACATCGCTTGGCTCTCTCACGGTCATCTGTGATTAAGTTGAGAACTTCTTCGTACATGAGCGTCTCGTCAAGGCCCACTATTTCAGGGGAGTTGTAGTGACTTTGAGCTTTAGGTCTTCTGCCTGAACGGGCTCTACGGCCTTGGACATCCACGTAGGGGGTATTTCTTCAGGTATAATGACATGCAGGTGAGAGAGAACTGGACCAACCTGCCCCGGACTGTCGTCCCATTTGTAGTACGGGCAGCTTCTCCCACCATGGTTTCTAATTTCGAGTACTGTTTTGTCGAGGGTATTTTCTTCTGAGGATGCTGGGAACTCGCTTCCATCATACGGTGTCAAAATGTTGTGGTTTAACTCGATATCCCGATCGGACCGGAATAACCTGGACCTTCTTAGCTCTCGGAATGGTCAAGCACGCATACAGTCAATGATGTAGATCGATTGTACACATATAGTTTTAACGTGAAATAACCCATCAACCAGGTAAAAAACCACGTGATTAGATCTTTGCCGGTCAAAGTCAACTATTTCCGGACTATTATAGCTTGTTTGCGAAATTGAGGGTGATAGGACATGTAAGACCCCCCCCCCTCCCTGAACGCAAAACACGGCACGAGGGGAGTCTTATGCCCAGAATAGCCAGCTTGCGGTAGCATTAGCATACGGGCTAACTTGTACCACAAGACGCCTATTGTGACAACCCGCATTTTCTCAACGATTAAATCATATCAGAGCAAGAGAAAACACATGCCATGATGCCAGGTCGTGCAGGGGATAACTGAACACGTTCCGGCAAAACTCCATACTTTAGATTTGAAGGAAAATTCGTAGTTTAATATGAAAGAAAACCAGTTATATTTAATGGTTGTATCCCTCGACACAGTGGATCCGCTAGTCCATAATTAAATATATATTTATAGGCAGCAGAAAAATACTTTGGTTAAGTTGCTTTGACATCCTAAATGATCATAAGTGTCCCCGAGGGGCGACTCATGGTATGCACGACTCTAAGGTTAATATAGTATATATAAAAATATAGTCTTTACGTTATTAGGAAAAGTAGTGTCTTAGTTTTATAAATATTACGTGCATGAGATACATATAGTAACGCTTTAGGGTTTAAAATACCTAACTTGCAACCTAGCATAAATCCTTCCCAGAAAATAAGTGAACAACCTCAAATAGACAAAAGTAGCAGTTTTAGTTCATACCAAGCATCATAAGTAAGCCACCAATTGGCGTCAACAACCTGACACGAACCCACTGGTGAGTATGCATGTCTATACAGAAAGGAAAAAAACTACCTCACAAGATGAGGAACAACAATCTCAGCTACCCAGGAGGCCACAAGCAAGCTCCACAAGAGTGCTAACCGCTTAATCAGCTACCACCTGAACCTGAGGCATTCAAAGGAAGAACACCTTAGCAAGTATAAAATCAAAAGAAGTTGAGCATTAGATTCATGAATAAATAAAGAAAGGTTTACCAACCCGGCAATAAAATACTATCAGTAGAAGAAAATGCATGACAGTAAGGAAAGAACACTGTCTAAAGAGCAAATAAAAAAAACACACCAAGTGTGAGTACAATAGCAACATTCTCTGCAAAAGAAAAGAACCTGCAGCAGCAACAAGACATATTTATACCAATAGAAATAGCAATAAGAAAGGAAAGGAACTAACAGCCCTAATCTTTGTGAATTATTGGCCGTGGTGAAAACCTTGGGTCGGAGTGGGCGGCACAACCTTCAGCAACAACCAGACGAAAAAACACTCCAGGGTGAAAACAACCGGTGGCAGCTACAGTGTCCACACACCTAACCATACCAGGCCAACATGACCTAGGTGGTGGTGGCCACAGCTCAGCACACACAATTCAACCCTTACAGAGCCCACAAAACCACACCACCTGCCATAATCCACGAGTCGGCATCCAAGAAAAACTAGCCGAACACCCAACACCCCCTAGGGAAAAGCCACACTAACAATCCTAAGGAAACATACCAACCCAAGGCAAAAGAGTTGAGTCCACTCGACGCAGCGTTGAGTGAGCTCCACTCACTCAACGCCAAACTTGTCGTGGAATCGAGTGAGCTTCACTCACTCAGCGCCAAACACTGGCCAGGGACGGCGTCGAGTACACTGGACACGGCGCTGAGTGAGCTCCACTCACTCAACGCCAAATGACTTAGCCGCAAAACCTTCGCTGGATGATGGCGTTGAGTGAGCTCGACTCACTCAATGCTGTCAACGCTTTTCTACTTAGCCGCGGAAACTAACTTCGGCGTTGAGTGAGTTCACCACACTCATCACCAAAAAAAGCCTAACAGTCAAGGCGTTGAGTGAGGTCCAGTCACTCAACACTTTTGACTTAAAATAAATTTGAATCTTTAAAAGCTAAAACCTCTGCCTAAGCTCACTCAACGCTTGGAAATAGAGAGTTGGAAATTTAATTCCAACACTCTCTCCTAACCTTTGTACCCAGCCACAACAGCTATCTGACTTATACTACAACTAAATATAACCATACCCTACCTCCAGCTACCAACTAGACACCAAACCGAGAATAAAGAGGGAGAGATTAGCCAAATTCTTAGACAACCTGAACTGGACATGGCTGAAGTAAAGAAACACTGTTGTACTAGCTCTTAGAAGCAAAAACAGAGTTGATTACAGCAAATTAGCAAAGTAAAAAGGGGTCATATTGGCAAGGGCAAGGAGCCACTTGCCTCACCGCCAAGATGCAGCAGCTGCAATAAGAAATCTGGCTTTGGCGGCAAGATCGACAACCTACGGGTCAAAAACAGAGCTTTTAGAGAAGAAGAAGAAGAGAAACCGAATATCCTAACTCCTAGAAACAGCCCTAGAACAAGAATAACTTACCTAGGAAGAAATATCTAGACGAGAGCAAGCCAAATCTGCAAACACATGAGGAAACCGAGCTTAAATCCTCCAGTAATCGCCGGCCAAAGCTCCAGCGCCTCCGTCTCCTGTTCAACCCGCTGGAAGCTAGCAGCAGCTCGGGAAATGGAGAAATGTGGAGAAGAAGCAGCTGGTCCTAAATATATATCCTCCCACTAATTCATCCTATAGCTAATAAAATAATAAGCATAAGCAAACAATCGGCCACTAGCTAAACCGAGTTAGCCAACCAAGCTTATAAATATATAACTATTACTATACAGCAAAATCATTAGCTTCAATACTAATATAATAACTGCAACCAAACTCTTCATTATATACATCATTCTGTACAGCATAAACTATCAGCTAGTTATCTAAACATATATATATATATATATATATATACATGAAATGAAAACAGGTAAACAATTAGCCTAAAAATAGGGCACCAGCCCTACCACGCTCAGCCACACAAGGCCATGCATAGCAAAAGCAACTACTACTAGCTAACAAGCAAACGTCGAAACGACATGAAAAGAAAATGATCTCGGATTTCGATAAAACTCGCACCGTAGCTAAACACCCAAGCTACGAAAATAATGGCGAAGTCAAAAACATCTGACGATCAAACACTCGGGCTAATACCTCCCAAGACATAGTACAAGCATTCCCTGAGAGGCTCAGCAGAGTCACCAAAATAGACTCCGGCTATCAGGGGAATCATGCAAACAGGCTACAAATAGGCTACTCAAGGAACCTAAAGAGCTAAGACCACACTCTAACAACGGCAAAAGGCCAGAAACGCGTCATCGTAATGCCAAACAACGATCAAACAAAGCACAAAAAAACCGGGGGTGTTACACCTATCCTGCCAGCTATAACCAATATCAACCAATGCAAACCCAACCAAGAATATAAAATAGAAATCAATCCACACATAAGTAAAATAGTCCAAAAAGTACATCAATAAAAAGAAGCTACAACAAGCATCTATAATATCAGAGTACAAGTAAATAATGCCCAAAGGGGCTACATCACGAGTCTCTAAAAACTCAAATAAGTCACTGATGGTGGTGATGGAACCGTCCCTTCATGCCCTGTCGTCCTGGCCAGGCTGTCCTGCTGCATAACCTGTTGCTGCTCTGTCTGTGTGGTTTGCTCATAAAAAGAAGAAATAGCAATCGTTAGTCATAAGACTAAGTGGCTATCACATCCGCTCCCCTGGCGACTCCTCGGCACCGGGCGGATAAAAGAATAAGGGTACAATGTAAATAAATAAATCAGCAGTACAAACAGGTTGTGTAGAGTGAGCGATATTAAGGATATCAGCAATATAATAAATGAGTAAACAATCTACTCTAGTAGTTCTATCATCTACAACAGTATATGAAAAATGTAAAGATACAATAGAAAGTAACTCAACTTATATGAATGTTCATACAGACATATAAGTTGAGGACTGGCTCAATAGTAAAGTAACTCGTCGTATAAGAGTGCCCATACAAACTTATACGATGAGGATCTTGTGTATGCAGTATAATGTAATGCCATGAGTGCAATGCAATGACTCACCCATGATCACGCACATGCAACTGCTATGTCGCCATAGACTTGTAGTTCCCACTTTTCGAGCAGGTAGGTTACCTCTCAGGCATCAACCGTCATGGCCAGGTGGTGACAGTAGAGCGGACTTCTACACTTCTAGGCGAGCATCCACACTACCAAGCCTAGGCCTCCGTATTCTTCAACTCTAAGAATACAACAGCAGAGCTCACATGTGTACTACAACTCAGAAGGGGTCTTGGGTAGATGTGCACCAAAAGCCCAGCCCAACTGGCCTATATTCATGGCATGGAAGGTGCTTATGTGAACAAATCACCAAAGAACCAAGGCCAACCATCCACTAGCACGGAGGGTGCCTTGGGAAGTGAGCACAGAGGACCAAGGCCCAAAAGTGCAAGTCTAGCTATCAACTCCCGTCGGTGTGACGACTTGCGAGCCCGTAGACCTGCCACAATATCCTTAACCCGGGATTACGACACTGCATGTCGACTCACACCACATGCATTTCACATATGGGGCTCCACATTGAGCCCCCTTTTCATTATTCACATTTCCTGCTCAACAACACAGGAGCTCCACACAGAGTCTCTTACCAATACATAATTCCAGTGCGGCAACACACACGCACTTTCAACCCTTCCATATTTTCGTGCATCCAAGCACACCAATGGTTCACCATCAAAATAATGGTACTCCACACATATTCTTCAACCATTTGGTTATCATAATTACATGTATACTATGATCACAAGACTTTAACATCACTGGTTAAAATTCTTTAACCAAGTTCGAACTATTCGTGTACATATGGATCTACCAACTAAAAGCCATCAACCATTTGTTCATCACAATTACTACAAGTTATATACAGCAAACTTCAAGTCAACCTCATCAGTATTCAATGTGTTATTATTATCAAGTACATCCCTTTCGATTCACGTATTTAAATCATTCCTACCATCCCAACACGTCAATCCATTTGTTCAGTAACCTCCACCAAATTTCCTCGATTAAGTACACTTTACTACACCATTTGTTCCTTAGGGATCTATACAATAAATATCATTAACATATTTTATCACAATTACTTATAGACTAAATTCAACTAACATTAATGTTAATGTACTACAATCTCTCTACAAACCCAAAGCCGATACAAAACAAACATGAGAACTGTATATGCAGGAATGATTACTATATAGCAATTTCAATTGGGGATTCCCGAGGATACAGGAATCCGATGAAGTCGTGTAACCTCTCGTTGGAAAGGAATTTCTAAGGGCTACAACGTTCCTGTATAGTCAAAAGCCCAGATCTAGCCTTATCGTATATGAAAATGGCCTCAAAGGTTATTGCGCGCAGAAAATAGATTTCTGTGCGCATCTTAAAGCAGATCGAACGTCATCGGTTCATCTTCTTCATCCAACCAAACTTTCCAAATAACATCCAGAATTTCTACTCCCTTATGCACCCTCATATGGCCACTTCTCTTCACGAAACCAGTCCACAAACTTCATTTGAAGTGAGAAAAGGTTGAAGACTGTAATTCCTAGGACACAAGTCCTAGCATGGCCTCTTCCTAGAAACCATCTTCTCACAAATCAAGACTCTTTTGAGTCGATATCTCTCCTAGGAATAACTAGAGATCTAGCACTAAGGGAGAGGGTAGGGAGCTCACATCATTTCTGGCGTTTCCACTACTTCCAGCCATGGATCTTGTCACCCTTCCTGACATCATCTTCTTCTCTTTGGCTGGTGTTCGTTGTAACATCCCATTTCCGGCTAGACCCCTAGGAGTCGGTCTGCCGTGATAGAACCCCCGTAAACCCCAGAAATTGATAGTAACTGATCTAAAAATAGGTTCAGGCACGACTGCTAGCTGAAGACGCAATCCTCCAAAGTCTGTCGACCGAAATCCCGAGTCACGGGTTGGTCACGCCCGTGACCGGCCCGTCACGCACGTGACTTCCTTCTATGGTCGACAAAATCAGGAAGCTGATCGCCGAGCTCAGAACTCATGTAACGGGATGGTCACGCCCGTGACAGGTTCGTCACGCCCTTGACCTAGGGCGTGACGCCCCACCGACCGTCGACCTCATCTCGATGAACCTCGATCGAAATCTCGAGTCACGGGTTAGCCTTGCCCGTGACTGGCCCGTCACGCCCGTGACTTCCTTCGATGGTCGACGAAATTAGAAAGCTGATCGCTGAGCTCAAAACTCATGTCACTGGTTGGTCACGCCCGTGACAGGCCCGTCATGCCCGTGACCTAGGGCGTGACGCCCCCACAGACCGTCGACCTCAGCTCGATGAATGTCGACCAAAGAACACCTGTCACGCCCGTGACAAACGTGTCATGCCCATGACATGGGGGGTGACCCGTGAACCGACGCAGAAAAATCGGTCGTCGACTCGAGAATGACGAATGGACTAATGTCACGCCCGTGACCTACGTGTCACGCCCGTGACAAAGGCCGAAACGCCAGCCATGATGGAAATTACTTTAACACATGCCATAATTAACTCTGATTATGGGAAGTTACACCAGGAGTATTTATGGGCCGTTTCTTTCTCTAATTATTTAATAAAATGAGGAAGTGTTGGCCCAATGGGAAATTGCCACCGGGACACATCTTTTCATCTTCCACTGTGTCCTCTCCCTCCACCATAACCGAAATATTATTAAGTGGAGAGCCTTCATGGGCATAAATGCTTTACCCTTTCCCCTCCCCGCTTGGTGATCTATAAAAGCCCCATTAGGGCAAGATGAGAAGTTTACACTCTTTACCAAACAGATTAGAGTTGTTGTTCTTGCTGTAGGAGAAGTTCGGCAACGCCACTACCGCGCCATGACAACCCGACGTTCATCTCGCCTCCAAACCGCGAACATGGTCCTCCTCTACTTCTTCTTTTATAAGTAGAACTTAGGATCTTAGAAAGGAAGTTCGTGCTCAATGGAGCCGGACCTATCTCGCATTCTTATGCAAAATAACCATGAAAAATATATTTTCGGGTTTGCCGGAAACCGCCACCTCCGGTGGCCAAACCACTGCCGACCGATAGTCATCGCCTCGACGGAGGTGGTGGTGGTGGTGGCTGGCCAGGGAAGTGACCGGACGGCCTGCGACGGATCGCGGAAGAGCTACATGAAATATAAGTTTTCTGTGTTCAGGTTTTTGGTTCTGTAGAAGATGAACAGTAAAAACATTTTTTATAATATAAAAATTATGTATATAATATATAAGGAAAAGATACATTAAATGGGCACATTTTGATGCTGCAAAATGAGGCACATAGAAGCCGATTTAGGACAAATGTCCAGTCACGAAAGTTGTAGCCATTCGAGCTTAGATTAATTTAAAATTAATTTCAACTCGTTTGGGTAAGTTGTTTGACCGCAACTACCGTTTTAGTGGGGGCTGTACCTAGAGTTGGGCAGAAACTAAAATGAATGACACCCTTCGTCCCTTGTCCAACTGACTTGAAATTTGGGCAGGGGGTTACCCTTAGCCATACATAGAGGCTATCCAAAAATGGGAATGTTTGGAGATACTTCGCCTAAGGTTTTTTGTTTTAATTTAATAAAGTTACAGTAATTTATTTAAGTGGTCAAATGACCTCCAAACCCTCCCAAATTTTGGTGAGTGGTCCCTGGCTATAAAACCTAGCTCTGTACAAAATTTCAACTCATTTGGATGCGTTTTGGGTAGGAAATCACCTATCCTTAACTAGACATTAATGAGGCATTTTTGAGTAAAAAGTGCACTAAGAGTTTGAAACGGTCAAATCACCTCAACAGAGGCTGATATTTTGACCACTGACTTAGAAGGGTTATTATAACCCACTTGGAGAAAAATGGAGTGGTTTAGGGTTGATTTACCCTAGGATCCAAACTCAAACCCTAAATGGAGGGTTTTGAGGGTTGTGAAGGACATGGGGGCAAATGCCCGCGTATTGCCTTGAAACTCAGAAGAGTAGACGTTAGCATAATATAAATCATCTGGATGGAATATTGGAGGATTTGGAGATAGGTAGAGACCTCAAAACCCTAACCTTAATTTTAGTGTAAAGTCTCAAATGTGTAAAATCAGTCACTAAACATTATTTAAAAGCTGTGAAACTCGGGTAGAGTGAGTTTTGGAATTGGCAGAACCTATAGCAATTTTACTGGAATTTTATGATGTTTATTTCTAGCACTTCATTCGTAAAGTTTGTTATAGCCCTACCTGACGTTTTAATTATTTAGATCTTTCTGTTCATTAAAACCCCATGAAATCTTGGTAGTAAGTGTTTTAGGTCAGAATGCTTGCTCCTGAATATTTGTATAATTTTTAGTTGAGTAAATCTAGTACTTCATTCATAAATGTTAAAAAGGAATTTATGGTTAAAAAATTAATTATGGATGATATTGCTGTTGAAAATTTATGAGACTTAGGAATTAAGATTTTCAGGCCATTATATGCTTGTAAACATTTATTCATGATTTTTAGAATCTTAGTTACGACACTTTCTTTACAAGTCCACCTTATGGATATTTTCGATAATTACTTTATTGAGAGATTAATACTTACTGAAAAATTATGAAACTCGGCCAATGCTATTTTTAAGGTTGTATCTGCCTAGTATAATTAATTTATAATTTTTGGATGGATATTTTCTGTACTTGATTCATAAATAACGAAACGTAGAAAATATTGCTAAAATAGTTTAGTGCCCTTTTGATGATTGAAAAATTGTGATACTTTGGATTTACAATATTGAGATAACATAATATTTATAATAATTTTGTTGGACATCTTTCATGAGTACTTAGTGTAGTTCATGTTCAAACCGGTAGCCCTTGGAATTTTTGAGGAAATTAATTAAATGCCGGATTAATTAAGACAAATTATAATTTTTTGATTATAGGACAATTATATCATGATATACCTCCAGTAAATAAGTTAGGGCATTTGGATGAGTATTGGATCATTTCCTTTCCGGTTCGACATATAGCATAGGATAGTCTGCAATTAGCAATTTGAGTTAACAGTCATAGGATATGATGGGGCACAGCGTTGGAGATAGTTAATCTGTTGAATTGGATGGATGTGAAAGTGTTCATCATATAAGGATTGGAAGGTTGGTGAGAAGTGGTGTTGGCTAGAGTTAAGAGGTGCTCGGCTTCGACGAAAGATCGTCTTTCCCGAAGAGAGAAAGGTTAAAAACCACAATAGGTTAGTCTATCGTAACACGAGAAGGTAATGGGTAAGGTAATCAACCAATAATAATAATAAGTACCTTGCGAAAGGGAACGGTGGGAGTAATCTCATCATAGTTCCTAGTGCCCCTTGAGAGCCCTTCATAGGGAATACCGAGGGCAGTCCTGGGTTAACGTAAACTGTATTAACAAGCAGAAAAGTGTAACTTAGTAATTAGGGTTGCACATTTCACGAACACAAATAACACATGAAGATAGTTGGGTGCTTCGGCTTGGATAGTTAAGAGATGGATGTTTTGGTCCGGAGAGCTTCGGCTCAGATAGTTAAGAGACGGATGTTTTGGTCCGGGGAGTTTCGGCTTGATTATTTGAGACAGACATGTTAGTCCATGGAGCTTCGGCTCGGTTTTTGAATACGTTAAATTTGCATGTGCATAAAAGGAAAGAAAATTAAGGTGGTGGGTCTTCGGTATTGGAGGGTCGATGCACCGATGCCAATACAATGACTCGGCAAGTGTGGTTAACAATTCGCCAACAAAAGTCCGGTGCACCAGCCGACAAGAGTACACAGGAGTCCGCTTCGTCCACCAAGCATTGATGCGTATGATAGGTCTGACCGATAGTGCTTTACTGGTTTATAAGTGGGCGAGGCCCAACCCACCGCTTCTGTCTGCCACTACGGAGGTATCCTGGGAGGTTACGGCTCCAGGAAGGGAGAACTAAAGGTCTGTGTGCACAGAGTCGGGTGTGTGTGTTGCACTTGCATGTTCCATCATACCCACTAACATGTTATAGCATAATCGATTCATTTAACCCCTGACACCTAAGGTATAAGTGGAATGGGATGCTTATACATTAGGACTTGTAAAACGACCCCTAAGTCTATAAGCTTGTGTGGGCAAGTTTATAAATTAAGGTTAATTTTGATATATATATATATTGCTGTTTGATAACCGACTCCCCAACGTATAAATTTGTATGAGACTTTTTATACGATGGGAGCCTTGCAGAAAACCCCTTGGCTTATGTGTTCTCACATAAGTGAAGGTTACTTTTCATATTTCATCTCATTGCCATTATTTATTATAGAATTACTAGTTTAGTTCTGCTGCCACCTGTTTCTTTGATTTATTCTCCACCTTCATGTCCTTCCCTTTCTTCCTCTCCGCTCGGTACTTAGGAGCCATAGGGGAAGGGGTAGGAGATGATAGGGCTTAGTCATTATGACTAACGGTTTTTGAACCGCATCATTTTAGGGAATCTTGGAACCCAACACGGGGGAGCTGTCCCAGAGACTGGTGCGCTTGGAGATGGGGCAGTATAGCTCCAGAGTTCATACAGCCGGGACCGTGAGTCTCGACCTTGAGTAGATGTTCTGTTTTTGCTTCCGCATGCGTGATTTCTATTGAGGACAAGATGTTCTGTGCACAAGCCCGTATTTTAGTACTTTGATATATTATTCTGTGTACACTCCATTCGTGGAGATTATTATATGATATGTGATTTTCTGTGGACTTACATGTCTATTCTCTTATACTGCTACTTTTGTGATTAATAAGGCCGGCAGAATCAGCGTTTTGTAGTGACGATCTTCCCGGGCGCGAAGGTGTCAATGCAAAGCGGCAGTTCTGGGCATAAGACCCCAGGGTTTGAACGAGAAAAAAAAGGGGGTCTTACATTCGTTCCTCACAACAAAGAATAGGAAGAGAGGGTTTCTTCCAGCAAATCCGACTCGGCGGCTCTTTCTCCTCCAGTGGTTTGGCAAAGACCACTGCTCGGCAAAATTGGTACAGAGATGACAAGGGTTTTCGGTTTACTCCTCTTTAATAATAAGAATTAGGGTTGAAACCGTCTGCCACGTGTCGTCCTATTATTGGACCGCTTATATTGCTCAAATATATCATTTAGAAAGGACGAGGCCCATTTAAGTCGGTTTGGCTCAATTCCCCAAAACCCGGTTCAACCTATTGATATGAAGCAGCAAACAGGGCCAAAAATTCGCCTAAGGCAAAAAGCGTTGAGTTCAGTCAACTTTCTCAATGCCTACAACAGCCAAAAAATTCTATGCAAAGGCGTTGACTGCATTGAGTGCACTCAACACCACGTTGAGTGCACTCAATGCACTCAATGCCTAAAGACGACAGAACAAGTTAAATTTAAAAGTGTTGAGTGGCGGCGAGTGCAATCGACATACACAACGCCTTTCAGCTTAATGACGTTAAGTGCACTCAACGCACTCAATGCCAACTCTCCAAAAAAATTTCTTAGAATTAATTCATCGAGTGGCATTGAGTACACTCAACTCCAACTTTCTCGAATAATATCTAAGTCCATATACTCGACGAAATTACCTCAGCTATGGCCGGAAACATTCTAAGGTAAATGGCGTCGAAGGCATTGAGTCCACTCAACGCCCTCAATGCCTTAACCGCCAGAAACTCCAAGTTATATGGTGTCGAGAGCGTTGAGTCCACTCGACGCTCTAAACACCTTAATAGCCAGAAACATGTCATGTTATATGAAGTCGAGAGCATTGAGTCCACTCAATGCTCTCAACGCCTTAACTCACGAAAATAAACTAAGATAAATGGCATCGAGTGCATTGAGTCCACTCAACGCTCTCGACACCTAACCCGCAAGGATTTCAAAGTGAAATGGCGTCGATTGTGTTGAGACCACTCAACGCTCTCGACGACTATCCCGTCAAAATTTCTCTAAGTTAATTCGCGTTGAGTGTGTTGAGTCCACTCAACGCACTCAACGACTAACCTGCCAGAATTTTTGAAGTAAAATTCTCATTTAGTCATTGAGTCCGATCACAAAATTTACAAAGGAACCACATAGGTGTGACACGCCTGTGTCACTACCCGTGTCCTTCTCGGGAGGAATCTGCACCACCTCCCCCATTCCATTGCAAGCCTATCTGCCAGCACATCCTGATCCCAAATCAGCTCTCCTGACTTAAAAGTGCACACGAGGGGCCTAGCGAGAAACGAGATGTTACAAATCCTATAAACAAAATAAAATATTTCATCCCCAAAATCAGGCTAAGTGTATGGGGAGAGAAAAACATGAAATGAAATAAAATATGCTTTTAAAATTTACCTTGAGAAAACAACTCCGGGTAGTGTTTCCGCATCAAGTCCACCGGCTCCCAAGTAAATTCATCTTTCCCATGATTTGTCCACAGCATCTTTACCAAAGGAACACTCTTGCGATGCAAACTCCTTGTCTCGGTGTCCACTATTAGCACCGGCTCTAGTCGTACAGACCTATCGGTTGCTACTGCTCCATCAATGGTGGGGATATTTTGATCGGGCCGCAACAACGCCTTCCGGAGTGACGACACATGGAATACGTCATGAATGTTCTCCAGCTCTGGCGGCAACTCCAGCCGATAGGCCAAAGGGCCAATCTTTTCCAATATGGTGTAAGCCCCAACGTACCTTGGGCTGAGCTTCTTCAGACCATGTACCGTGACACTCCATGCATCGGCTGGATCTTCAGGAATACTTTGTCACATACCTGAAATTCTACCATCAGCTGCTTTGAATTATAATATTTAATCTACTGACTTTGAGCCTCAAGCATGCGGTCCCCTACTAGTCTAACAGTCGCATCAGTATCATGAATGTACTCAATTCCTAAAACCATCGGGTCTTCATCTTGCACCCATGACAAGGGGGTTCTACACTTTCTTCCTAAAGGGCTTCATGGGGTGCCATACCGATACTGGCCTGGTGACTATTGTTGTATGAGAATTCTACCTGGGGTAAAGGCCTTTCCCACGGCTCCCCTCTAACCAGCACACACAACCTCAATAGATCTTCCAAAGTTCTGATGATCATCTCAGAGTGCCCGTCAATTTGAGGATTAAAGGCTATGCTGAAGGTAAGGCGTGAACCCAAATACGCCTGTACGGCCATCCATTCTTTAAAGGTAAAACGACCATCCCAGTCAGAAACAATTGTCTTTGGCACACCATAGTACCGTACAAACTGCTCCACAAAGAGGCGTACCAAGACATCCACATGAGCCTCTTTCTTCATAGGAATAAACCTGTCTACCTTTGTCAGGCAGTCAACGATTACCCAAACCGAATCATTCCATGAGCGTGAGCGAGGCAACCCGTGGACAAAGCCCATGGAGATATCCTCGAATTTCCACTCGGAGATGGGCAACGATTGTAATAATCCAACGGGGCTCTTGTATTCCGCCTTCACCCTTTGACAGGCCACACAGCGCATAACAAAATATCTGACGTCCCTCTTCATTCCAGGCCAACACATGGTCTTCCGCAAGTCAGAGTACATCTTGGAAATTCCAGGATGCACTGAATACTGAGAGCAATGTGTCTCTCCCAGGATATCTTCCCGAATTTTACCGCCTTTGGGAATGTAAAGCCGGCCACGGAGATGAACAAGGCCGTCTTTTGGGGAGTACTCATCAGTATTCCCACCTTCAATTGACTAAAGCATTGGGGCCAGAGTAGTATCCTTTACTTTCTCTGCCCGAATTCGGTCTTGAATATCACATACTATGCTCATCGCGGTCAAGTACTCCATATACCCTTCCGAATGATCTTTATATACCAGGGTAATCTCCATTTCTTCGAGAATCCGAGCTAATTTCATACTCATCAATCGGGACTCAAGGCTCGATTCTGGTACCTTTCTGCTCAAAGCATCAGCTACGGAATTTGCTTTACCAGGGTGGTAGTTCAAAGTAAATTCATAATAACATAAAAATTCTAACCACCACCACCGTCTCAAATTCAATTCCTTCTGAGTATGAACGTACTTTGGATTCTTATGGTCCGAAAAGATTTCGCAGTGGACACTATATAGATAGTGTCTCCAAACCTTCAAGGCGAATACCACTGCTCCCAATTCTAAATCATATACAGGATAGTTGACTTCATGCTTCTTCAGCTGTCTTGAAGCATATGCAATCACATGACCGTGTTGCATAAATACTGCTCCCATCCCCTGATACGAAGCGTTAGGGTAAACTTGAAATCCTTCCTTCCCAGATGGAAGGGCTAGAATGGGTGCAGTAGTAAGTCTGTCCTTCAGTTCTTGGAATGCAGCTTCACACTGGGGTGTCCACTCATATGGCACACCTTTCTTTTTCAGAGTAGTAAGAGGAAGGGAAATCTTGGAGAATCCTTTTACAAACTTGCGATCATACCCGGCAAGTCCAAGGAAACTCCGCACATTGGCCGCTGACTTCAAGGGTGACCATTCCATTACGGCACACACTTTGGCCGGATCCACCGCTAATCCAGCCCCACTGATCACATGGCCCAAGAAGGCAACTTCTTGGAGCCAGAATTTGCACTTGCTAAACTTGGCAAACAATGCGTGCTCTTTTATCTTTTTCAGTACCAAGGTCTGATGTTCGAAATGTTCTTCCTTTATCTTTGAGTAGACCAAGATGTCATCGATGAAGATGATGACGAAGATGTCTAAATAAGGCTCAAACACTTTGTTGATCCAGTTCATGAAAGTTAAAGGGGCATTTGTGAGCCTAAACGGCATCACGGTGAACTCGTACAAGCCGTACCTTGAGCTAAAAGCAATTTTTTGAATGTCCTCTCCTTCTATCGTCAACTGATAATACCCCGAGCATAAATCCAACTTGGAAAACCAATGCGCTCCTACCAATTGATCGAACAACTCGTCGATCCGGGGTAGCGGATAAGTGTTCCGCACCGTCAGTCGATTGATCTCCCGATAGTCTATGCATAATCGTAAGGTTCCATCCTTCTTCTTAACAAACAGAACAGGGGCTCCCCAAGGTGATGAGCTGGGGCGAACAAATACTGATTCCACTAGTTTTTGCCACTGAACTCTAAACTCTACGAGTTCCTTCAAGGCCATACGATAAGGGGTCCTAGAGATGGGCTTGGTATCCGGTACTAGCTTAATTTGAAAATCCACCTCTCTATACGGGGGTAGTCCTGGCAATTTCTCAAGAAATACCTCAGGCAAATCCCGCACCACTCGCATGTCCTTCATATCTATTATCTTCTCTTTCAATTCGAAACATATCATATAAACTTCATCCCCTCTCATATGGGCTTTCAAGGCCTGAATTGAAGATTGTAACAAGCATGGAGTGAATCGTATACCTTGGAAAATGACTTCAGTGTCTCCATGTCTCAAGAAAATCAGCTTCTTCGCTCAGTCAATTCTTGCATAATGCCAATCCAACCACGCCATGCCAAGAATGAGATCGAAATCTGGCATCCTCAAAACTGTGGCAGGGGTATCGAAGATCTTCACCTCAAGGAGTATCTCCAGTTCAAACTTGGCGGTTGCGGTTATCTCAGAACCATCTGGGACGCGTACTCTTCGAGCAATACCAGTGAAATATTTCACCCATTCTAGGTCTTTTATGAAGTTTGCAGACACAAACGAGTGCGAGGCTCCGGTATCGAATAACGTATAGGTCGGTTTCCCACTGACCATCATGGTGCCTAAGTACCAATAGCAAATACACAAAGCTAGATTTCTAATACATCTTAGGCAACCTAAGTCTAGAACTGAAAATGTTTTAATTAACTGCGACATACCTGCGATCACCTCCTGAGTATTCCGTGTAACACCCCCATCCGTCACATGACATATAACAGAGGTCCAGCTGGAATCCGACGTCATATACCACAGACAGTCGAAAGGGTTGCATAAGAATATTCAAACATTCCAATTAAGACTACTCGACCTACACAGAGCATTCTAGCGGAAGCTTTTAAATAGTCGAAAGAACCCAAACCTTAAATCCATAATCATGAATGTCCACATCCACACAACAGGAATGAAACACAAATACACTGAAAAGGGTTCACGACCTTATGGCCTTACAAATGTTCACTTAACAAAATAGTGTCTTACATACATCGGCTCGCAGGCCGACCACACATGACAGTATAAAAACAACTATTCTTTACGGCCTTCGAGGGCCAACACAGCAACATGTTCTCCAGCCCGCTATCTAGCACTCGGCTCCGCAGCACCTGCAAGCAACATTCCACCGCACGGTGTCAAACAAAGCAACGGTCAGTCAAAGCCGACCAAATTATAACGACCCCGCCCCTTTCTTGGGACGGCGATGCTCCTTCCTTGTATACCATTAGCCAAGCTAAAAAATTATTCAAAAATATACTTCACCACAGGTGTAGGCTCGCATGGCCAAACACCCCGTGCACTCAGGGCACAATAACGGTGAATCCTGACACTTCAGCGTCTTCACCACCACCCCCAGGATGGCAACAACATGAGCATTTTAGCCTTCCTGACCCTGTCTAGTGTAAGGCTCCCGACTATGCTAACGGCCAGTCCCCTTTTCGGGTCTCTCGCACCGAACCACATAGCCCAGGTCCAATTCCACTGGCCCGTTGCTCAACCGCGTAGTTCACATTAAGACGTACGCACGAGCCAAGCTTCTCTCGGATCCTAACATTTTTCCAAACAATCACATAACCCAGTTATGTTCAAGGACGGTTCCCTGACCGCCAAGTTAGCGGAACACGTTTCCGCTCAGTTTTCCAGGTGCGCCTTGGAGCTAACCCCCAAGGATCCCTGCCGCAATCTACCGCGTAGAAACCAGAAAACCCAAAGCACAGAGTCTTCTCCGGCAAATCATAACAGATGCAACATCACCGATCCAGACTAATATGTCCGGGTAGGCTTCACACACAATGCCTTGGCCCGTACTTCGATTTCAGACTCTATATGCAACACAAGGGGGACTATTCACATCAACCCCAAGGAACACCACGCACTCACCACACACTCGCGGGAGCGGGATTCCCTATGCAGAAACGAAGAGCTTCACATGCTCAAGTGGAGAATCGTTACCCTTGTAGTCCGTTTTTGCGCCATGGAAAAACTACACAAATAGAAGTCTTCGCAATGACCTTTCCTCCACGGATCCGCTCTCAGATCTCAAAACGGTGCTCCGATGCTCCACCGGCGGCCGGAATCCTCCTCCTTCGTCCTCCACTTTCTAACTCCTTGGAAAGAGAATGGCTTGGAGAAAATGAAGAGTTAACTCCCCCATTCCAGGCCTTAACAGAGCAGGAAACCACCTGGGCCATTGGATCTCAATTATTGAAAATGAACGGCTCCGATCTGCACAAAATTCCCCTAACCTGGGCCGAATACGGCCCCGCACACGGTCGTGTGCCTTGATCGAGGCACGATCGTCGAATGAAGAAAAGACACATGGGAAAATACACGCCTATGTCTCACCTGACACGCCCGTGTCAGGTCCTCGACATGCCCGTGACCAGGGGGCGTGTCACATATAACCGCCATGGCAACGGACACGACCCAACTGAACACGGGTAGGGACACGGGTATGAACACGCCCGTGTCACTCGACAAACGTCGATCGTCGAATGCAGAGGGTCACTCGATAATCGTCGAGCGCCGTTCGACGATCGTCGAACGCAGGGGGACACGCCCTCCCGACACGCCCGTGTCGCCTAACGTGTTCCTGCCGAACACTTTTAGTCGAACCCAATCGGCTTTCGGGAACACGGGTACAGACACAGTTAGGCACACGCCCGTGTCATTCAGCCGTATTTCTACCCGTGTCCTTCTCGGGATGAAAACGGCCAAAACACCAGCCAGACACGGCCTTGGACACGCCTATGTCCTAGGCCGTGTACCCCTACACCGGCACCAAAAATCCCTTTTTACGCGACCACCTAAAATACAATTTTCGGGGCGTTACAAATCTCCCCCACTTAAGGAATTTCGTCCCGAAATTCCTTCCTTAAGTGAAGGTACACAAAATTACAAGTTACCTGAGTGGAAAAACTCGGGATATTCCTCCAACATAGCCTACTCTCGCTCCCATGAAAGCTCCTCACGTCCGCAATTATCCCAACGAACTCTAACCATTCAGACTTCCTTGTTGCGGAGTCGCTTGACTGCAACATCTTCAATACGTACTGGCTTGACCCTTGTCGTTAATTCATAATCAACCAGTACTTAATTGTTCGCAATGATTTGCGAAGGCTCTTGCACCGCCTTACGCAACACCAGCACGTGGAACACATCATGTAGCCCACTCAATTCCGCTGACAGCTTCAATCTATATGCCGCCTCGCCAACACGCTCCAAGATTTCAAATGGTCCAAGATATCTCGGACTCAACTTCTTCAAGCGTCGAACCCGCGAGACACCCTTGAATGGCTTAATTTGTAAGTACACCCAGTCGCCAACATTGAACTCCACATTCCTATGTTTGGTGTTATAGTACTTTGACTGTCTGACCTGAGCAATCTTCAACCGTTCTTGAATTATTTGTATCACTAAAGTGGTATCTTCCACTGCTTGACATTTGTAAAGCTTCGACTCGCCCGTCTCCAACCAAGACAACGACGTGCGACACTTTCTCCCATACAAGGCCTCGAAAGGCGCCATTCGAATACTTGCCTGGAAGCTGTTGTTATACGCAAACTCCACCATGTACAGGTGATCTTCCCACTGCTTTCCAAAATCTAGGATGCACATGCGCAGCATGTCTTCCATCGTCCGATTGACCCTCTCGGTTTGGCCATCCGTCAGCGGATGAAAGGTTGTGCTGAACTTTAGCTTAGTACCTAACAGACTATGCACCAACCTCTAGTCATTCGACATGAAGCGTCCTTCTCGATCACTAACAATACTGCGGGGCACACCATGCAGTCGTACAATATTCTCCACATAGAGTTTGGCTAACTTTTCCACCGAATCTTCCTTCCTGACCGGAATAAAGTGTGACACCTTTGTCAACCTATCTATGACCACCAAAATGGCGTCGTTTCCCTTCTGCGAATTCGGCAAACCATGCACATAATCCATAGATATGCCATCGAATTTCCATTCTGGGATAGGTAGGGACTTCAAGAAACCTCCGGGCTTCTAGCATTCCACCTTCGCCAATGCACAAGTTCTGTACTTGGCCACATAAAGTGCTACATCCTTCTTCAATCCTAGCCACCGGAATAATTTATTTATGTCTCTATACATCTTCGTGCTTCCCGGGTGGATTGAGTACTTGGTATGATGAGCCTCGTACATCAACTCCTCCCGAAGATTATCTGCACTAGTAATACATAGGCGACCGTCCTTCCTTAGTAACCCATCCTCAACCGCAAACTGGGAATTTGACCCATCCAATGATTCATCCAAGATCTGCTTCATGTTGTTATCCTGAATCAAAGCCCGCCGAACTCTATCAGCTAGGTCACACTACACCTCGGTCCAAAACAGTTTCGCCTCAGCACTAGACTTCTTGTCGACACAAGATATCTCCAAAGCCTCCAACTCATGGACCAATCTCTCATCATGTACCGATAACCAGTTGGCCTGCGCCGGAGACCTGCGACTCAACGCATCCGCCACTGCATTTTCCTTCCCAGGCACATAATGTATCTTAAAGTTGTAGTCCCCTAAGAATCCATCCACCTCCGCTGCCTCATGTTCAGATCCATTTGATCCAACAGGTACTTCAAGCTCTTATGATCGGTGTAAATATCAACCTTCACACCGTACAGATAGTGCCTCCACAGCTTTAAAGCAAATATCACGGCCACTAACTCTAAGTCATGGACAGGATAATTTCTCTTGTGAGCCTTCAATATTCATGAACCATAGGCTATCACTCTCCCATGCTGTAGCAGAACACAGCCCAAACCATTGCCTGAAGCATCACTATAGATTTCGAACCCTTCGGTTCCACTTGGCGAACATAAAATAGGCGTCGTGGTCAAGTGCCTCTTCAACTCTTCAAAATCTTGTTCGCACTCCGAAGACCACATAAAATTTTGATTCTTCCTAGTCAATGTCGTGAGTGGTAGCGCTATCCGCGAGAAGTTCTCTACGAAGCGTCTGTAGTAGCTAGCAAGCCCTAAAAAGCTCCGAACCTCCGCCACTGTAGTCAAAGCAGGCCACTCCCGTATCGCCACTATCTTCGTCGGATCCACAGCTATCCCTTCTCCACTAACAACATGACCAAGGAACGCTATCGATGATAACCAGAACTCACACTTTGAGAACTTAGCATACAACTGGTTTCTCCTCAACGTCTGCAACACCATGTGCAGGTGATTGTAGTGATCCTCTTCATACTGTGAGTACAGCAGGATATCATCGATAAATACTATCACAAAATAGTCCAGGTACTCTCTGATCGTCCTATTCATCAGATCCATAAACATGGATGGCGCATTGGTCAAACCAAACGGCATGACTGTGAACTCGTAATTCCCAAACAGCGTACTGAATGCTGTCTTTGGCATGTCGCTCTCCCTTATCCTCAACTGGTAGTAACCAGATTTCAGATCTAACTTCGAATATACCGTTGACCAAACCAACTGATCAAATAGATCATCAATCCTGGGGATCGGATATTTGTTCTTCTCCGTAAGCTTGTTCAATTCCCGATAGTCAATGCAGAGTCGCAAGCTCCCATCCTTCTTCTTAACGGAATGAATCGGTGCGCTCCAAGGCGATGAACTTGGACGCGCATACCCTTGCTCCAACAACTCTTGAAGTTGCACCTTCAACTCCACCATCTCTCGCGGCGCTATCCGATATGGAGAGCGTGACACAGGTTTAGCACCTGGTACCAGCTCAATGGTAAAATCAATCTTCCGCCAAGGAGGGGCTCCTGGGAGATCATCTAGGAACACATCAGGATACTCGGACACAACTGGAATACTGTGAAGACTTGGGTTAGGCGTCGAAGTCTGCACTAGAGTGACAAACAACTCTGCCCCAGACCGAACAACCTTAATCATCTGAAGGGCTGACATCAAAATCTTACACGCCCCCTTCATGCCTGCAAAAGTAGTCTCCCGATTAGTGTTCAGACCCAACTTAACTTCCTTATGGTTGCAATCAATGCATGCACCCTGCTCCGAGAGCCAATCCATACCGAATATTACGTCGTACTCTGCCAACGGCAAAAGCGACGCTCGTAAATCAAACTCCTGGTCTTCAATCCGAATCTTCACTACGCAGATCCTATCCGCATGCATTGAGCACTCATTAGGCAACAACACATCCAATTTGTCTTTTGCCATCGAGGACGGAACCCCGATGCGCGATATGAATTTTTTGGATAAGAAGGAATACAATGCTCCCGTATCAAACAGGGCTCTTGCCGGAAACTCAAAGATCAACACAAATCCTAGCACCAACGAAAGTAAGCTAACAAATATGAAGGTAACAACTATAAAAGTTAAATCACTATAATTTAACTCATACCTGTCACCACGTCCGCTTGCTTTATGGCTTATTGCAGGCCAAGGTTGTAAACTCTAGGCTGGGCTGGAGCATGATGGGATACGGTTGACTCCACTGCCTTCCCTTTCTTCTCATAAGTCGCTCCAGACTTCCTCTCGGACTTTGAACGTCCGCTCCAACACTCACGAGAAAAATGACCCATCTTCCCACAGATGTAGCAAGCTCCTGGGACTCGACTTGTGGTTGCCCCCGACACACCAGCCGAAGGGGCTGATTTTGAAGCCCTCTGCTTCTTGTTCCATCTGCGGAATCCTGACTTTGAACTAGGCACTTTGAACTCTACCTTCTTTTCTCCTGAGTCCTTATTCTCTTGCACCCTCTTTGCAACCTTTTCCAAAGACCGGGCCGAGTTGACCAAGGCTAGGAAGCCCTGCGCGTTAGGCCCAGCAAGGAGTAACTGTAGGTCACCACGAAGACCATCATAAAATCGGTTGGTCTTCCTCTCCTCTTCCGTAAACATACCCCCAGCATACCGACCCAACCGTGTAAACTCGTGGAGGTACTCGTCCATGCTTCTGGATCCTTGAGTCAACCCAAGATATTGGTTCTCCATCTCAAGCTTCTGAGCAGAGGGTAGATATCTGTCTAGGAATAATCTTGAAAATTCCTCCATAGGCACATCAGCAAGCTGCCTACCCACTAAGAGATGAAACTCCAACTCATCCCACCATAGCCTCGCTTCACCCGCCAAATGAAAAGTCGTTATGGTGGTCTTCTGCCACTCCTCAGTTAACGTGGCTGAGAAAACCCTCTTTATCATAGAGAGCCGGTCCTCAGCTTGAGCTGGCTTTCCAGTCCCGTCTAATATTGGGGAATGAAATCCCATTACATGCTTACGCTGCTTCTCCGTAGATCTCCTCGGCTCTACCAGATCAACTGTTGCGCGCTCCACCACTCTCGGCTCTGCCGTCATAACCGGTTCTTGCTCATTCGCAGGAGGTGCGTGAAACATTTGCCCTGCAGGTTGGGCATTAATCATCGCAAATACGGCTTCAGCCACCATCCTGATGGTTTCCACTGAAGGAGGTGTAGTTGGCATGTCTCTCGGTGCACTACTTTCCGCCAATTTCGGATGCTCTGATTGACCAGCAACGCTCCTAACTGCCTATAGAAGCAAAGACACACGATTAGACGACAACCAAATTGCTAAAAGTAATCATTGGAATACTCAAATTCCACAAACCAGGTGTATTTTTCATTCCTAAGTGGACATTCATGGGTTCTTTTTGATGTTATAACGATAACGCACACATGTGCTCACCACCCATTAAAAGAATTCACACACGAATTCATTTAAGCCTGACCGTAACCAGAAGTCTGATACCAAATTGTAACACCCCCATCTGTTACATGACATATAACAGAAGGTACAGCTGGAACCCGACGCCATATACCACAGACAGTCGGAAGGGTTACAAAAGAATATTCAAACATTCCAATTAAGACTACTCGTCCTACACACAGTATTCTAGCGAAATCTTTTAAATAGTTGAAAGAACCCAAACCTTAAATCCATAATCATGAATGTCCACATCCACACAACAAGAATGAAACCCAAATACACTGAAAAGGGCACACGGCCTTATGGACTTATAAATGTTCACTTAACAAAATAGTGTCTTACAAACATCGGCTCGCAGGCCGGCCACATATGACAGTATAAAAACAACTATTCTTTACGGCCTTCGAGGGCCAGCATAGCAACATGGGCTCCAGCCTGCTATCTAGCACTCGGCTCCGCAGCACCTGCAAGCAACATTCCACCGCACGGTGGCAAACAAAGCAACGGTCCGCCAAAGCCGACCAAATTATAACGACCCCGCCACTTTCTTGGGACAGCGGTGCTCCTTCCATGCATACCATTAGACTAGCTAAACAATTATTTAAAAACATACTTCTCCACAGGTGTAGGCTCGCACGGCCAAACACCCCGTGCACTCAGGGCACATTAACGGTGAATCCTGACACTTCAGCGTCTTCACCACCACCCCCAGGATGGCAACAGCATGAGCATTTTAGCCTTCCTGACCCTGTCTAGTCTAATGCTCCCAACTATGCTAACAGTCAGTCGCCTTTTCGGGTCTCTCGCACCGAACCACATAGCCCAGGTCCAATTCCACTTTCCCGTTGCTCAACCGCGTAGTTCACATTCAGACGTACGCACGAGACAAGCTTCCCTCGGATCCTAACATTTTCCCAAACAATCACAAAACCCATTTATGTTCAAGGCCGGTTCCCTGACCGCCAAGTTAGCAGAACACGTTTCCGCTCAGTTTACCGGGTGCGTCTTGGGGCTAACCCCCAAGGATCCCTGCCACAATCTACTGCATAGAAACTCGAAAACCCGAAGCACGGAGTCTTCTCCGACAAATCATAACAGATGCAACATCACCGATCCAGACCAACATGTCCGGGTAGGCTTCACACACAATGCTGATGCCCGTACTTCGATTCCGGACTCTATATGCAACACAAGGGGGACTATTCACATCAACCCCAAGGAACACCACGCACTCACCGCACACTCGCGGGAGTGGGATTCCCTATGCAGAAAGGAAGAGCTTCACATGCTCAAGTGGAGAATCGTTACCCTTGTAGTCCGTTTTTGCTCCATGGAAAAACTACACAGATAGAAGTCTTTGTAATGACCTTTCCTCCACGGATCCTCTCTCAGATCTCAAAACGGTGCTCTGATGCTCCGTCGGCATCCAAAATCCTCCTCCTTCGTCCTCCTCCTTCTAACTCCTTGGAAAGAGAATGGCTTGGAGAAAATGAAGAGTTAAAACCCCCATTCCAGGCCTTAATAGAGCAGGAAACCACCTGGGCGGTTGGATCTCAATTAAAGAAAATGAACGGCTCAGATCTGCACAAAATTCCCCTGACCTGGGCCGAACACGGCCTCGCACACGGCCGTGTTCCAGGCCGTGTGCCTTGATCGAGGCACGATCGTTGAATGAAGAAAAGACACACGGGGAAAGACACGCCCGTGTCTCACCTGACACGCCCGTGTCGGGTCCTCGACATGCCCATGACCAGGGGGCGTATCACATATAACCGCCACGGCAATGGACATGACCCACCTGAACACAGGTATGGACACGGGTATGAACACGTCCGTGTCACTCGACAATCGTCGATCATCGAACGCAGAGGGTCACTCGACAATCGTCGAGCGTCGTTCGGCGATCGTCGAACGCAGGGGGACACGCCCTCCCGACATGCCCCTGTCGCCTGGCGTGTTCCTCCCGAACACTTTTCATCGAACTCAATCGGCTTTCGGGAACACGGGTACAGACACGATTAGGCACACGCCTGTGTCAAATGACATGCCCGTGTCATTCAGCCGTGTTTCTAGCCGTGTCCTTCTCGGGATGAAAATGGCCAAAACACCAGCCAGACACGGCCTTGGACACGCTCATGTCCTAGGCCGTGTACCCCTATACTGGCACCAAAAATCCCTTTTTACACGACCAACTCAAATATAATTTTCGGGGCGTTACATTCCGCTCCTGCGTCATGTCTAGTGCGAACAACTGATCTTGAGCAGGTCTGGGGTTTCATCCTCGTGGTCCTCGTCCTCGACCATGCATATGTCCCCGCCCTCGTGGATCTGTCAGAGGGAGGGCAGGAGGAGCATTCCCAACTAGCTGCGGGAAGTGACGTCGGATTTGGCCCGGTTGGTTGCATTGCAAGCGCACTAATTCATACCGCCCTTCGGGTTGTTGGAACTATTGAAGGTGTGGAGGTGGAGGCAATGCTGGCGGTTGTGGGATCGGGTGCTCAGTTCTAAAATTTCGGTGGAAACACCCGCCACCTCTTTGGTATCCTCTTCCACCTCTGTTTTCATGACTCCTATTACTGGGGCCAGCCTCCATCCAACCCTCAGCGGGTCTCTTACCACTTCCCAAGTGGTCTGCCTCTATTCTTTTTTCAATGTCAATTATCTCTGCTAAGCTGGAGTCAACTATAAACAAAAGGGCTTGGCTCATGGGGTCTCGCAAGCCTTTGTAGAACCTTTTAGCATATCCTCTGTTGTCCAACTTGTAGGAGTCAGCAAATCTTGCCAGATGCTGAAACTCGCGATGGTACTCCTTCACTGACTTGGATCCCTACTTTAGCTACAGGAACCTTTCTTCAAGTTCATCTCGAGCAGTCGAAGGGAGAAAGTGCTCTAAGAAAGCTTCAGAAAACTCGATCTAACTAATATCTGTGTAGACTCTTCCTTAGAAGGTGGAGCCCATGAGAGACTTCCACGACCTTTTTGCATGCAGCTCCAGAAGTGTAACTACAAGGGTAACAACCATATTGTTCGGACATCTAATTCCCGCAAACAGTTCTTGCACGGTTTCGAGCCATTCCTTTGTACGCACTGTCGACTCTGTCCAAAGGTAGGCAGGAGGGGAGAGAGCTCGGAAGGTGCTCAACCAATTAGAGCCCAGTGCTTGTTGTAGTATAGGGGCTTGTTAGGACCTCAAGACATCCAAGATAACTGTGAGCATCAGTCCTAGCTCTGATTGCTAAAATTGTGTGGGTACAGACTGGGCAAGAGTACCACCCACTGGCTCAACGTACACTAGGATCTACACGTAAGATATAAACCTAAGGTTAGGTTGGCTAATCGTAAGGTCAACATTGGACATACTTATTGTGTATTATATATGGGCACACCACTGCTTCTGCTAAGTCAGATTGTCCCCAAACTGACTAATCAAATTGGGGTGGCACCATTGTTGAATGACTTCTTCAGTTCAGGATCGTAGCAAGCTGATACCATTTGTAAGACCCCCCCCCCCCTCCCAAAACACAAAACACCGCACGAGGGGAGACTTATGCCCAGAATAGCCGCCTTGCGATAGCGTTAGCACAAGGGCTAACCTGTACCATAAGACGCCTATCCTGCCAGTTATAACCAATATCAACCAATGCCAACCCAACCAAGAATATAAAATAGAAGTCAAACCAAACAAGTAAAATAGTCCAAAAAGTACATCAATAAAAAGAAGCTACAACAACCTTCTATAATATTAGAGTACGAGTAAAACTTGCCCAAAGGGGCTACATCATGAGTCTCTCAAAACTCACATCAGTCATTGACGGTAGCGACGACACCGTCCCTTTAGGACCTATCATCCTGTACTAGCTGTCTTGTTGCATAACCTACTGCTGCTCTCTCTGCGGGGTTTCCTTCTAAAAAGGAAGACGAAGTAACTGTTAGTCATAAGACTAAGTGGCTATCACAACCGCTTTCCCGACAACTCCTCGACATCGGGCAGAGAAAAGAACAAGTGTTCAATGTATATAAATAAAACAATAGTACAAACAGGTGGTATAGAGTGAGCAATATCAAGTATATCAGCAGTATAATAAATGAGTAAATAATCTACTCTATCAGTTCTATCATCTACAGAAGTATATGAAAAATGTAAAGCTACAACAGAAAGTAACTCAACTTATATGAATGCCCATACAGATATATAAGTTGAGGACTAGCTCAGTAGTAAAGTAACTCATCGTATAAGAGTGCCCATATAAAATTATACGATAAGGATCTTGTGTACGCAATATAATGTAATGCCATGAATGCAATGCAATGACTCACCCATGATCCCGCACATGCAACTGCTATGTCGACACAGACTTGTAGTTCCCACTTTTCGAGCGGGTAGCTAGCCTCTAAGGCCTCAACCGTCGTGGACAGGCGGTGACAGTAGAGTCGGCTTCTCCTTTACTAGGTGGGCATACACACTACCAAGCCTAGGCCTCTGTACGCCTCAACGCTAAGAACACAACATCGGAGCTCATATGCATATTACGGCTTAGAAGGGGTCTCGGGTAGATGTGCACCAAGAGCACAGCCAAACTGGCCTTTATTCATGGCACGGAAGGCACCTCTATGAACAAATCACCAAATAGCCAAGGCCAACCATCCACTAGCACGGAGGGTGACTTGGGAAGTGAGCACTGAGGACCAAGGCAGAACCGTGCAAGTCTAGCTGTCAACTCCCGTCGGTGTGACGACTGGCGAGCCCGTAGACCTGCCACACTATCCTTAACACGGGATTACGACACAGCGTGTCGACTCACACCACAGGCATTTCACATACGGGGCTCCACATTGATCCCCCTTTTCATTATTCACATTTCATGCTCAATAGCACTCAAGAGCTCCACACCGAGTCTCTTATCAATACATAATTCCAGTGTGGCAACACACACGCACTTTAAACCCTTCCACATTTTCGTGCATCGAAGCACACCAAGGGTTCACCATCAACATAATGGTACTCCACACATATTCTTCAACCATTTGGTTATCATAATTACATGTATACTATGATCACATGACTTTAACATCATTGTTTACAATTCTTTTACCAAGTTCGAACTATTCGTGTACATATGGATCTACCAACTAATAGCCATCAACCATTTGTTCTTCGCAATTACTACAAGTTATATACATCAAACTTCAAGTCAACCTCATCTGTATTCAATATGTTATCGTTATCAAGTACATCCCTATCAATTCACTTATTTAAATCATTCCTACCATCCCAACACGTCAATCCATTTGTTCACTAACCTTCACCAAATCGTCTCGATCAAGTACATTTTACTACACCATTTGTTCATTAGGGATCTATCCAACAAATATCATTAACATATTTTATTACAATTACTTGTAGACTAAATTCAACAAACATTAACGTTAATGTACTACAATCTCTCTACCAAACCCAAAGCTGATACAAATTAAACATGAGAACTATATATCAAGGAATGATTATTGTACAACAACGTCGATCGGGGATTCCTGAGGCTACAGAATCCGGTGAAACCGTGTAACCCCTCGTTGAAAAGGTATTTTCAAGGGCTACAACTTTCGTGTTTAGTCGAAAACCCAGATCTGGTTGCATCATATCTGAAAACGGCCTCAAAGGTTGCTGCGCGCAGAAAACAGATTTCTGCGCGCATCTTAAAGTAGATCGAACGTCGTCGGTTCGTCTTCTTCCTCCATCCAAACTTTTCAAATAACATCCAGAATTTCTACTCCCTTATCCACCCTCATATTACCACTTCACTTCACGAAACCAGTCCCCAAACTTCATTTGAAATGAGGAAAGGTTGACTCTAATTCCTAGGACACAAGTCCTAGCATGGTCTCTTCCTAGAAACCTTTTTCTCACAAATCAAGACTCTTTTGAGTCTATATCTCTCCTAGGAATAACAAGAGATCAAGCACCAAGGGAGAGGGTAAGAAGCTCACCTCATTTCCGGCATTTCCTCCGTTTCCAGCCTTAGATCTTGTCACCCTTCCTAGCGTCATCTTCTTCTCTTTGGTTGGTGTTCGTTCCTCACGAGAAAGAAGAGGAAGAGAGGATTTCTTCCAGCAAATCCGACCCATCGGCTCCTTCTCATCCGATGGTTTGGCAAAGACAACTTCTCGTCAAAATTGGTACAGAGTCGGCTAGGGTTTTCGGTTTACTCCTCTTTTACAATAAGAATTAGGGTTGAAACCGTCCGCCACATGTCGTCCTATTATTTGACCACTTATATTGCTCAAATATATCATTTTGAAAGGACGCGGCCCATTTAAGTCTGTTTGGCGCAATTCCGAAAACTCTGGTTCAGCATATTGATATGAAGCAGCAAACAGGGCCGAAAATTCGCTTAATGCAAAAAACGTTCAGTTCAGTCAACGCTCTCAATGCCTAAAGCAGCCAGAAAATTCTATGCAAAAGCGTTGAGTGCACTCAGTGCCGCGTTGAGTGCACTCAACGAACTCAATTCCTAAAGATGGCAGAACAACTTAAATTTAAAAGCATTGAGTGTCGTCGAGTGCACTCGACGCACTCAACGCCTTTCAGAATTGCACTCAACGCCAAACTCTCTAGAATAATTTCTAAGTCCTAATTCATCGAGTGGAGTTGAGTCCACTCAACGCCAACTTTCCAGAATAATTTCCTAGTCAACACACTCAATGCCGCATTGAGTGGCGTTAGTACACTCAACGCCAACTCTCTAGAATAATTTCTAAGTCCTAATTCATCGAGTGGAGTTGAGTCCACTCAACGCCAACTTTCCAGAATAATTTCTAAGTCCATATACTCGACGAAATTACCTCAGCTATGGCCGGAAACATTCTAAGTTAAATGTCGTCGAGAGTGTTGAGTCCACTAGCATTGAGTCCACTCAACGCTCTCCACTCCTTAACCGCTAGAAACTCAAAGTTATATGGCGTCGAGAGCGTTGAGTCCACTTGACGCTCTCAACGCCTTAATCGCCAGAAACATGCCAAGTTATATGAAGTCGGGAGCGTTGAGTCCACTAAACGTTCTCAATGCATTAACCCACAAAAAAAACTAAGTTAAATGGCGTAGAGTGTGTTAAGTCCACTCAATGCTCTCGACGCTGAACCTGCCCGTATTTCAAAGTCAAATGGCGTCGAGTGCTTTGAGTCCACTGAACGCTCTTGATGCCTATCCCGTCAAAATTTCTCTAAGTTAATTGGCATTGAGTGTGTTGAGTCCACTCAATGCACTCAACGCTTAACCTATCAGAAGTTTCTAAGTTAAATCTTGATCTAGTCATTGTGTCCGGTTGCAAAATTTACAAAGGCACCACACGGGTAGTGACACGCCCGTGTCACTACCCGTGTCCTTCTTGTGAGGAATCTGCACCTACTCCTCCATTTAGGTGCAAGCCTATCTGCCTGTACATCCTGTGCCCAAGTCAGCTCTCCTGACTTAAAAGTGCACAAGAGGAGCCTAGCGTGAAACGGGATGTTACAGTACACCTCTCGTTACAGTTTCGAGGTGAGAGAACACTTGGCACACGGCGGATGATAGGCCATCACGTCGGGAGTTCGTTATAATTTGCACTTTACGTTGATGGGCCTCGCTAGCGCCTTGATGATTCTAAACGTGGGAGAGGAGCGCCTGAACTTGCGGTCGCGGGGACCACTTGGAACTTGAAATATTGGGCTTCGTCGGGTGTCTTTAACTTGGCTCATACATAGCTTGGATGCGGCTCGGGTGAGGCTTGAGTGCGGCTCAGGTGCTGGTTGTAGGAGGAATTCAGCAAAGCTTCTACCTAAGGAAGAAGAAGACTTTGAGGAAAAAGGTGAGAAATGTGATGGAGACGGCAACCCCCAACATGATGAAGAAGGTGACAGCATGCTTACGAACGATCTTTCTCCGTCTCCAGTCAAAGACTTGCGGCGCCGTGGTGATCTTGTGGTGCGACGCTACAATCTCCGCCCTCGATGCAAGACGGCTTAATAATATTTAGTTTAATTTATTTTGCTATTTTTTGAGCATTTTCGGAGCATTTCTATTTCATGTAATGTTTTAAAATTAGGGTGTGTGTTATTTTTGGGTTGCATGTAGCCAAACACTTGGATGTAAGCCTATATAAGGCCATTATGTATTTTATTTTCATTTTAAGTTGAATGAAAATATATTGAAACCCTAATCTGCCTCTTGAGAATTCCCTCCTCCTCCTCTTTCAAGTTTTTGGCACTAACCTAGTCTCTTCCTCCACCCCAAGCCGCCGGCCATCACCCCTCCTCTCTCCCATGTTAATCAGACAACCACCCAATGTAACATCCCATTTCCAACTAGACCCCTAAGAGTGGTTTTGGCCATGACTAGGTCATGACAAAACCCTAGGAAGCCAGAAATGGGCCAAGAGATAGAAGGCCAAGGTGAGGATCACCATGGTCTACCTATGGCACAACCTCATCACCAAACCTAGGTGTTGGAACACCCTATTACTAATTTGGTTCAGGATCACTATGTCTCTAGGAACCTTTGTTTGACCTTCTGTATAGCTTTATAGGTCAATTAGAATTGAGTCTAAGGGTTAGAAGTCTAGGACTGGAAGCTGCCCTGAAGACCAAGCTTTTCTGCCTGGAGACTAAGTCTGATCGTCGAGCTCAGCACGACGATTCGTCGAACTCAGATCGACGATCGTCGAGCTCAACTTCGGCAGATCGTCGAGCTCCACTCGACGATCGCTGAGCTCAACTTCACAATATCGTCGAACTCCATTCGATGATCGGTGAGCTCAGTTCGACGATTTTTGACTCTGCATTGGATCTTTATCTCTGAGCTCAGCTCGACGATCTTTGAGCTCAGATCGACGATTATTTTGCTGCTTAAGTTTTTCAGTTCGCTGAGCTCAGCTCGACGATAGCAGAGCTCAGTTCGACGATTTTGGATAACTTCCGGAATTCAAATTCAAATCAGACAGGAGTTATTATGCAATTAATTCAGAGATTTGCTAGCCGTTTTCATTTACTTCTGGACCAAGTTTCAAGGGATTTTTCAAGGAATATTTCTGTGGACTTTCCTCCAGAAGAGATTATGCAATTAAAGATGCAATCAATGCAGACCAACGGCTATCTTTGACAGAGTGATATTCTATTCTAGCACAGAGAATAAAAGACAGAATGTTTTTTGGAATCTATACAGATGATATACAGAGATTAACAAGGAGAGAACACACAACACAGATTACAGACTCTCTCAAAAACTTCTGTCAAAAAGAATTCTGAAGAACACTCATCAAAGAGATCAAGCTTTCTTCAGATCTCTTCATCTTTCAAAGTGTTCAAGGCCAACATCATCTCAAGACTCCAGACACTCAACATTTCAGCTTGCTGAAATCATCTATTGCTGGAGATCTATCTTTGAAGGCCTATCACCCTCAGCAAAGCTCTTCTTCCTGAAGATCTCAAGGACTCAGGGGGAGCTTTGACATCAATCCACATAGTCTTCTCAGTTGTTTGAGAAAGAGAAGACTGTCATCACTCTCTCACCCCCACTCTGTAAAGGTTTTCTCAAACTCCCTTCAAAAGTTTGAATCTGGTTTTTGAGCACCTTGTCAAAAGCTCATTGGTGGCAAGACACCTGATCAAAAAATCTGCCTTGGTTTTTGAGCACCTTATCAAAATCTCATTGGTGCCCAGGACACCTGATCAACTCATCCTGCAGTGGATTCCGACCTAGGGTGGTAGAAGAGTGGATGTACCCAAGTTTGGGGAACCACTATATTTCCTTGTGTCCTCTGGCTCTGCTTGTTTACTTTTTGTTTCTGGCCTTGATTTGTCTGTGCTTAGTTTTTGCATAGCTTAGTTCTGTGATTAGATTTATATTTGCTTCCCTGCTCACACATATTACAACAATTGTTGTAAAAGTTTTTCAAAAGTTTCAAAACACCATATACTCTATTCACCCCCCCTCTAGAGTATATCAGATCTAGTTGCACTTTCAATTGGTATCAGAGCCAGGTTGGTTAAACATACCATATCTGGTTGGTTGTACAGGCTAACACCTGAACCCCAAGATCCTACACTAGATCTGTTTTTCTTTTGTATTTTATTATTAGATTCTGTTTGCACAAATCATGGCCCAAAACAAAGACTATGCCAGCACCAGACCTCCAGTGTGCAATCTGTCAAAGTTTGCACTTTGGAAAGCAAGGATTAGACTTTACATGAATTCTATTGATGAAGAGATATTTAATTCTGTTTTGACAGTGTGTCCAAGACCCCCAAAAAGCACAAGTACAAATGCTGTTCCACCTCCATCAGGAACAGATGCTGACATCAAAAAGTGGAAAGTAGCTGATGCCAAGGCTATGAACATCCTAGCCCAGACAATGTCAGATGACATTTTTCAAAAGGTAGCTGAATGTAATTCAGCCAAGGAAATCTGGGATAGACTCTCAGAAATAGTCTCAGGCTCAGCTGACGAGAGAAAGGACAGAAGATCCCATCTCATCTCCCAATATGAGAACTTCAAGAAGGGAGAGACTGAGTCAGTGGGAGACATGTATAACAGACTGAGTCTAATTGTCAGTGAACTGAGGACATTAGACAAAGAGATCTCTCTGACAGAACTTAATGACAAGATCCTAATGTGCTTCCCCAGCACTTGGGATTCAAGAATCTGGCCAATCAAAGATGCCAGAAGTCTAAATGAGATCACCACTGAAGCCTTGTTGGGTAAGCTCAAGTCTTATGAGCTGCTCATCAAGAATAGAGAGGAAGAACAGAAGGCTGCTTCACCAGCCACAAGAAAGGAGAAGACCATAGCATTCAAGGCAACTGAGGATCTGCCTGAAGAAAAAGCTACAGGCAATGATGAACTTCTCAGCTTGTTGGCCAAAAGATTCTATAAGATGGCCAGAAAGGACTTCAGAAGAAGATCATACAAGGAGCAGGATAAGCCAAGGTATGACAAGTCCATTGGCAATAACAAAGACATTATCTGCTTTAGTTGCGGGAAACCAGGGTACATAGTTCCTGACTGTCCAGAGAACAAGAACAAGGACAGAAGGGAAAGAAAGGAGAGAAGAAAGGAGAAAGACTCCAAAAGGAGTGGCAATAGCAAACCTTCTTCCAGCAAAAATAAGCATACAAGGAAAGGGTTTGTTGCTGAATCCTGGAGTGAGACTGAAGAGGAGTCAGAAGCCTCATCCAGCTCCAGTGATGATGAGGATGATGCAGAGGAAAAGGAGTTCTGCATGATGGCAATCAATGCCTCACAACACAACTCAGAGGAAGAGGAGTCAGAGTCAGACTCAGAGACTCAACCTGAAGAAGATCAGGTAATTAGTTCCTTTGATTTTACTTCAGAAGATTTTAAATCTGAATTTAAAACACTGTGTTTAGACCTGCTAAAGTCTGAGAAAGAGATTATCTCTCTCAGAAATCAATTATCTGAACACAATGGTTTAAAGTCAGAAAACCTCAAACTCTCTCAGGAGTTGGAGAACTGTAGGGAACAGATAGCTACACTGAAGAGTGAGCTCTCTGAGGCCAAGAATCTTGAAGAATCCCTTAATGGGAGAAGCATCAAGCTGATGGACATCACAAGCACAGTGAACTCTAGATTCAACAGTACACTGGGCTTGGGTGCTTCATCCAGCCAACCTATAGTCCTAACAACTCCCATCAAGTTTATTTCTAGCAAGGGAAAGGGAGTTGTAGAGGTTGCCAGGAAAAATTCTGATCTGCCTCAGAAAACTAAGTCCCAGCAAAAATCGTCGAACGGAGATCGACGATCGCCGAGTGAAGGTCGATGATCGCCGAACGCAGCTCGACGATCTCAGGACAAATCGTCGAACGCAGGTCGACGATCTCAGCCAAAGTCGTCGAACGCAGCTCGACGATCTCATATACCTGACCTCAGCCATAGTCGACCGTCGAACGGAGCTCGACGATCTGAGCCAAGATCGTCGAACTCAGCTCCAAGACCGTCGAACAGAGGTCAGAACTCTGGAAACTTTTTCAAAGGCAAATCAAAATTGAATCCTAAGGATTCTTCATCCCAAACCTTTAACCCTTATACTGAATGGATCTTACCTCCAAGGAGATATCATCCTGAAGGATATAAGAGTCAGCCAGGGATGTCTTTCATTTCTGAATTTAGAGGTTATCAACCTAGGCCCAAGGTAAACTGGGTCAAAAACAAGTGAATTGTTTTATGTGCAGGTGAAGACCTATCCAACATCTAACCAGCAATGGTACTTGGATAGTGGGTGCTCTAAGCACATGACAGGGAATAAGGACAACCTCACATCCTTCAGAGCCAAGCTTGGACCCAAAGTTATCTTTGGTGATTCCAACTTTGGACAAACTAAGGGATATGGTGCATTACAGATTGGATCAGTAACCTTCAAGAAGGTAGCATATGTGGAAGGACTGAAGCACAACCTGATCAGCATCAGTCAGCTATGTGATGAAGGCTACCAGGTGACCTTCAGCAAAACCTTATGCAAAATCAAGTCAGAGGACAACACAACAGTGTTGACAGGTATAAGGAAAGGTAACATCTACTTAGTAGATTTTCTTTCAACTGATATAGATATTTGTCTGTTTAACTCAGTCTGTAGACCAAATGTGTTATGGCATAAGAGATTAGGATACCTAAACCTTAGAACTATTGCTAGGCTATCCAAGGACAACCTTGTTAGAGGACTACCTTCTGGCCCCTACAAGAAGGAAGGACTCTGCAAGGCTTGTCAATTAGGCAAGCAAACTAAAAACAGTTTTAAGTCACTTAATAAGAGTGATTCACCTAGGATATTGTATCTGTTATACATGGATCTATTTGGACCCATCACAGTACAAATCCTAGGAGGGAAATCCTACACTTTAGTAATTGTAGATGACTTCTCTAGATTCACTTAGGTGTTCTTTCTAAGGAAGAAGTCTGATAACTTTAAGTGTCTGACAGAGTTTCTCAAATGTATACAGATTGAGTTCAATACTCACATTGCCCTGATCAGAAGTGATCATGGGACAGAGTTTGATTCTCTTCTTATGCAAGAGTTCTGTCAGAGTGAAGGGATCAGGCATACTTTCTCAGCTCCTAGAACTCCTCAACAAAATGGGGTAGCTGAAAGGAAAAATAGAACCCTTATTGAATCTGCCACTACATTGTTGTCAGATGCTCATCTACCTCTATCCTTTTGGGCAGAGGCAGTGAACACCTCCAACTATGTGCTGAACAGAAGTCTGATAGATAAACTGAAGGGAAAGACTCCCTATGAATTACTCAAAGGGAAGAAACCTAAAGTTGATTATTTCAGAATTTTTGGTTGCATTTGCTATATTCACAATAATGACAAGAAATACTTAGCAAAATTTCAAGCCAAAGCTGATGAAGGAGTGTTTCTGGGATACTCCATGATCAGCAAGGCCTATAGGGTCTATAATAAATCATCTTTGAAAATTGAGGAATCTGTTCATATTTCTTTTGATGAAACTAACATGTCTTTCAAGGAGAAGATTTCTTCGACCATAGAACCTTTGTAGGAACACTCTCTAGTTGAAGATATGAACAAGCTACAGGTTGCTCAAGAAGAAGAAAGCAGTGAAGATGAAAGCAATGCTCAACACATTGAAGCTCAACTTGAAAAGCCAGTTGTTGTACCACAAGAGAAAACAACAACACAGGTTGGTGAACAATCAACACCCCCTGTTGATCTAGTAACATCAAGAGACCATCCAATTACCCAAATAATTGGAGAACTCTCAGCTGGTGTGCAAACCAGAAATCAGGTCAACCAAAACCTATTGCACACCTACTTCCTTTCTCAAATTGAACCTCAGTCCATTCAAGATGCAGAGCAAGATCCACACTGGATCATTGCAATGCAAGAGGAGTTGCATCAATTTGAGAGGAACAAAGTATGGGAACTAGTGCCAAAGCCAAAGGATCATTCCATTGTTGGAAGAAAATGGGTATTCAGAAATAAACTGGATGATCAAGGAGTAATAATAAGGAACAAGGCAAGGCTAGTTGCCCAGGGATATTCTCAAGAAGAAGGAATTGACTACGACCAGACCTTTGCACCTGTTGCAAGATTGGATGCCATCAGAATATTTCTAGCTTATGCAGCTCACAAAGGCTTCAAGGTTTATCAGATGGATGTCAAGAGTGCCTTCTTAAATGGAGACATCAAAGAGGAAGTCTATGTCAGACAACCTCCAGGTTTTATCTCTCCAACTTATCATGATTATGTTTTTAGACTAAATAAAGCATTATATGGTCTCAAGCAAGCCCCTAGAGCATGGTATGAGACCTTAGCATGCTTTCTCTTGGAAAATGGTTTTATAAGGGGTAGAGTAGACCAAACTCTTTTTATTAGAACCCATAAGTCCCATACCCTACTAGTGCAAATTTATGTAGACGATATCATTTTTGGTTCTACTGACTCAAAATTGTGCAGAAGGTTTTCTAACCTAATGCATTCTAAATTTGAGATGAGTTGTATGGGTGAGCTATCCTTCTTCCTAGGATTGCAAGTCAAACAACATGCTGAAGGCATCTTTATTTCTCAAACCAAATATGCTAATGAACTGGTTAAGAAATTTGGTATGTCTGAGGCATCTTGTATGAAAACACCCATGCCTACCAATGCTGTATTGGATGCTGATGAACATGGGAAACCTGTTGATCAGACAACATATAGAGCAATGATTGGCTCTTTACTGTATCTTACAGCTAGTAGACCAGATATAATGTTTGCTACATGTATATGTGCTAGGTTCCAAGTTAGCCCTAGAGAGTCACACCTCACTTTAGTAAAGAGGATTCTCAGGTATGTTAAAAGTTGTCCAAATCTAGGTCTCTGGTATCCAAAAGATTCAGCATTTGATTTAACTGGATTCTCTGATGCTGATTATGCTGGATGCAGAATTGACAGGAAAAGCACCAGTGGAACTTGTCAGTTCCTTGGTGACAGACTTGTCTCTTGGTTTTGCAAGAAACAAACATCTGTGTCAACTTCAACTGCTGAAGCTGAATATATGGCTGCAGGCAGTTGTTGTTCACAAATATTGTGGATTCAAAACCAACTCCTAGACTATGGTTACAACTTAGAGAAGTCAAAAATCTTTTGTGACAATACAAGTGCTATTTCCATAGCTCAAAATCCAGTCCTCCATAGTAGGACAAAACACATAGAGATTAGGCATCATTTCTTAAGGGACAATGTTGAAAAGAATAAAATTGAATTGCAATATATCCCAATTGATTTACAAAGGGGAGATATTTTCACCAAGCCTTTGGATGAAAAGAAACACACCTTCTTCCTAAATCAGTTAGGAATGTTAGATGGAGGAAGTCTTAAATAATATCCAAGATTTTGAAAGCTAAAAATTGACCAAGACTAGGCAAAATTCTGATTTCTCTTAGTGGCTAGAATTTTCTGATCTCTGAACTGCGCTCGATGATTTCCACACAGATCGTCGAACGGAGATCGACGATTTCCAGAATCGTCGAACTGAGTTCAGCGCCCCTCAGATAGTATGAACTATCTCCTTCGGTCAACGATCGTCGAACGGCGCTCGACGATTTTGTTCCCTGAATGATCGTCGAACGGAGCTCGACGCCTTTCCAGATCGTCGAACGGAGATCGACGATGTTGGAGTCTCTTCAGATTCCTTTAGAAGCCTAGATCGTCGAACTGAGTTCAACGATCTTTCCAATTCTGCGTCGAACCATAATATAAAACTCATTTTTCGCCGTCGTTCTCTCTTGCGCTTTCAATTTCTCTGCAAGAATTTTCTTCCCTCCAAACAGTTCTACGCTTGTTCGTTTTGTTTGTTAAGTTTTTGCAGGTACCATGGCCGTATCAGTTGCTGTTCTAGCCACCATGAAGTTTTATGCAGGCTTCGACATTGATCTGGAATCGTTCAACACCACTGATCAAGTTTTCCAAGACATTCTGAATTTATTCAAGGATCAGAACTTGTCTGCCCTCATGACCACTAGAATCAAGCTTGCTTCAGATGAAATAAAGGAATGGGTCTATACTGCTCACAATCTAGACAACAACACAATAGTTGGAACTATTGCTGGAACCCAGGTACCTCTGACCCCCACAGTTTTAACAGAGGTTTTTGGTTTGAGAAATGGAGAAGAAACTGCTGAACTATCTGGAGAAGAGTTTTCTGACATACTTGCCAGGATGGGTCATCCTGAGGGAAACCCTAGCAAGTTATTCAAGAGGAACTTGTCTGTGGAGTACAGGTTCCTAGCAGATGTTGTAGGAAAAGTACTGTTGGCAAAGCACTCTGCACATGACACTATCTCCAGACATCAGCTCTGCCTCATGGGAGCTCTGGTAGATAAGAAAAGTCTGAACTGGGGAGAGGTCTTCTTTGACCTAATAAAGAAGAAAATAAATAAAAGCTTTGTAAATTTTGGAAGAATTATTGGAGTCTTCCTGTAGAACAAGTGCCCTACCTTGCTGGTCTCCTCTGGAGTGCACATAAATGCCTCCAAGAGACTCACCTGTGCCCTCTTTGGCAAGTGGGACAGGCAAATCAGCAAGCCAAGCAGGCCCTCATCTAGTGCTCCTTCAGGCACAAGGACTCACAGAGTCACTCCCCCACAGGTCTCTGCTCCTGCAGAAGACCTGGCTACTGTTGTTGCTGCCTCTCCTCCTCCTCCAAGTCCAACCCTACCTCCTCCATCCACCATTCCAGCTTCATCCCCCATCACCATCTCTAGCCCTTCCCCAACATCAATTCCATCTCCAGCAACCATTTCATCACCTCCAGTAGACCAATTCCACCCATTGTTCTCATATCCACCACCAGATGTCACTTCCTCACCATCCATACCATCATTCACCCTTCTGGATGACTCCTACATGGATGATTCCCCCTCATCTCCTCCAGATTTACCCTCCTCCTCAACCTCCTTCCAAGATCTCCTCCTTCATATCATTGACCAACCATCATTCACTCCATCCATATCCATACCCTTGTCCTCCATCTCCACCATCCCCACACCTCAGCCAACCATCCCTCCACTCTCCAGCCCTCCACTTCCAGCTTCCTCAGCCATCCCTATTCCATCTACCTCTGCTCCTGCTATTGAGCATGTAGATCTCCCAGCCTTAGCTGACAAGTTGCATGAGCTACTTGCCCCCAAGCTCTCTCTTCTCATGGAGGCCTCCTTAGCTCCTCTACAACAGTCAGTGGCAGCTCTCTCTGCCAGGCTTTCCTCCCTCTTTCCTCAGGCAGCACCTCCAGCAGTGTGCCTTGATACAGATGCATCTACATCCAGGCAAGGGGAGATGCCATATGAAACAAGCCTTCATGCTGCTGTTGCTGCTGCTTCTGCTCCTGTTGTTCATGATACTGCTGCTGCTGCTGTTGTTTTTGTATCTTCTGCTCCTGCTGCTGTGACTCCTACTGCAGTCTTAGCAATAGATCTAAGGTCTTTGCTTTCTGCCTTTGATACTGCATACTTCAGTTATCTCCCAGAGCCTAATGCTGTCCAGCCCCCAGAAGATTTGTCCAAGGCACTGGTGCCTTTCTCTGGCTGTGACCCCAGCATTATTTCCTCCTTTGTACTCTCAGTAACTGCTGCTGCTGCTGCTCTTGAAGAAAGAACTGTTTTTGCTGCTGCTGAAATTCCAACTGCCTCTGATGAGCAGACATCCAAGGATTCTCTGATGACAGAGGCCACTGATTTTGAGCCTGCTGAAGATCTTGTTGATGTTACTGAAGTTGCTGCTGCCATCACTCCTGAAGTTACTGTTGTTGTTTCTGCTTCTCCTTCTGTATCTGCTGATGATTCTGTTGCTCCATCTGCTGCCCCATCTGCTGTTGTTCCTGTATCTGATGTTGTATCTACTGTTGTATTTGCTACTGTCCCTGCTAATGCTCCTTCTGCTTCTGCCTCATCTGCTGCTGCTCAATTGAAGAAAGAATTGATGAAGAAAATAGATGCTGTATATGATGCCCAGAGTTCTGAGTCTGATGAGTTCAAGACAGACTCTGATGACTCTGCTGCCACTATTGCCAGAAAGAGGAAGGCTAGAAGCAAAGCTATGAAAAGGGTTCCTCCTGCAAAAGTAAAAGATGATAATGATATTCCCTATTATATTCTGCATAACTGCCAAATTACTGAACATTGGATGCAGTATTCCAAAAATCAGCTGAAAGCAATGAAAAAGAAGAGAAAGTATGAGAAGGGCTCCTCCCAGTTCCAGCACCCTCATCCTCCTCCACCACCTCCTCCTGATGCAGGTGCAGGTGGCAGCTCTGCAAGTCAAGCCCCATCTAGAAGCCAGGCTCCCTACCAACCCCATGCCAGATCATACCAAAGGGAAAGCCAGCCTAGGGGTTCTTATTCCAGGAGAGGAGGATACAGGGGAAGTCAAAGAGATATTCAGGTTTATTCTAAAGGGCATTCCAGGCAGCACCCATACTCCAGGGGAGGACATGTTTCAGCTGACACTACTTCTGGTCCATTCCCCTACAAGCTAAGAGAGACAGTGTCTGCTAGGCCTCCTCAAGATAATTCTTCCAACAGATATGATCCACCTGTACCATTTGAGGACCCTGAGAAGAATCCTGTTGCTTGGACTGCTAGGATGAAGGAGTTGGCTGCATTAGATCAGATAAAGAAAGCCAAAGAACAAGGGTTAGACACTTCAAATATTTCTACCATGTCAGAGCAAAGACAAAAAGAGTTAGAGAGATATGCCTCCAGCAAATTCTTTGATGCAGACAGATATATGGAGTTGCATCCTGCTGCTGTGGTTCCCAGGACTTCAAAGCAAACATACTTGGGTGCAGCTGATGACATCAAGTCCAACAAGGAAGCCTTAAATCCAAACAGAGAAATCAAAAAGGTTAAAGGCAAAGAGAAGAAGTAACTCTGTAAGGTGACAATCTTTGGTGTTTCTGACTGCTATCTGGATGTTATATATATATATAAATATCTGTGATATTTTTGCATGTCTAGCTGCTGTTGTTTTTATGCTTTTCTGATTATATGTTGTTATTTGAATTTCCAAAGTCTGTAAATAGTAATCCTAACCCAAATAGGGGGAGATTGTTGGAACACCCTATTACGAATTTGGGTCAGGATCACTATGTCTCTAGGAACCTTTGTTTGACCTTCTGTATAGCTTTATAGGTCAATTAGAATTGAGTCTAAGGGTTAGAAGTCTAGGATTGGAAGCTGCCCTGAAGACCAAGCTTTTCTGCCTGGAGACTAAGTCTGATCGTCGAGCTCAGCACGACGATTCGTCGAACTCAGATCGACGATCGTCGAGCTCAACTTCGGCAGATCGTCGAGCTCCACTCGACGATCGCTGAGCTCAACTTCACAATATCGTCGAACTCCATTCGACGATCGGTGAGCTCAGTTCGACGATTTTTGACTCTGCATTGGATCTTTATCTCTGAGCTCAGTTTGACGATCTTTGAGCTCAGATCGACGATTATTTTGCTGCTTAAGTTTTTCAGTTCGCTGAGCTCAGCTCGACGATAGCAGAGCTCAGTTCGACGATTTTGGATAACTTCCGGAATTCAAATTCAAATCAGACAGGAGTTATTATGCAATTAATTCAGAGATTTGCTAGCCGTTTTCATTTACTTCTGGACCAAGTTTCAAGGGATTTTTCAAGGAATATTTCTGTGGACTTTCCTCCATAAGAGATTATGCAATTAAAGATGCAATCAATGCAGACCAACGACTATCTTTGACAGAGTGATATTCTATTCTATCACAGAGAATAAAAGACAGAATGTTTTTTGGAATCAATACAGATGATATACAGAGATTAACAAGGAGATAACACACAACACAGATTACAGACTCTCTCAAAAACTTCTGTCAAAAAGAATTCTGAAGAACACTCATCAAAGAGATCAAGCTTTCTTCAGATCTCTTCATCTTTCAAAGTGTTCAAGGCCAACATCATCTCAAGACTCCAGACACTCAACATTTCAGCTTGCTGAAATCATCTATTGCTGGAGATCTATCTTTGAAGGCCTATCACCCTCAGCAAAGCTCTTCTTCCTGAAGATCTCAAGGACTCAGGGGGAGCTTTGACATCAATCCACATAGTCTTCTCAGTTGTTTGAGAAAGAGAAGACTGCCATCACTCTCTCACCCCCACTCTCTAAAGGGTTTCTCAAACTCCCTTCAAAAGTTTGAATCTGGTTTTTGAGCACCTTGTCAAAAGCTCATTGGTGGCAAGACACCTGATCAAAAAATCTGCCTTGGTTTTTGAGCACCTTATCAAAAGCTCATTAGTGCCCAGGACACCTGATCAACTCATCCTGCAGTGGATTCCTACCTAAGGTGGTAGAAGAGTGGATGTACCCAAGTTTGGGGAACCACTATATTTCCTTGTGTCCTCTGGCTCTGCTTGTTTACTTTTTGTTTCTGGCCTTGATTTGTCTGTGCTTAGTTTTTGCATAGCTTAGTTCTGTGATTAGATTTATATTTGCTTCCCTGCTCACACATATTACAACAATTGTTGTAAAAGTTTTTCAAAAGTTTCAAAACACCATATACTCTATTCACCCCCCCTCTAGAGTATATCAGATCTAGTTGCACTTTCACTAGGGTTTGACCTTAGGGCTTCACCATGACTCCATTACCCCACCACAACATCACTAACCCTTTAGAGGGTCCACTATAGCCTTAAGGGTCCTTTGGAGTCAACCCCAAGTGGCCAATTTGACCTAGGACCACCATAGGCCTAAATAGGGTAAGGTGCCCTAATCAAGGGCAGTTGACCTCTATTGTTCCCAACCAACCTTACTCAGGGCTTCCTAAACCTAAAGTGTGGTCAATGGGTCACTAGGGACCCATTGGAGTCAAACCTAGTGGCTAAATTGACCCAAGTCAACTCAAGCCCCAAAGTGGTCAAAGTGCCCTTACCAAGGGTCAAGTGAACTCCAATGTGCCAAGTTAACCCTACCCAACCCTACATAGACCTTAGGGGAGGCCAATGGGTCACTAAGGAACCATTGGGGTCAACCCAAATGATCAAATTGACCCAAGTCAACCCTAGCCTAAGCCAAGTCAAACCTAGGCTAAATGGGCTAACCCAAGCTTAAGCCATTTTTCCCTTATGCTAACCTCACTTTTCATAATTATTATGATTAAGTGGGTTGCACATATCCTATGGAGTTGACCAGTCAACATGGCTGATTAGGAGAGAGAAAGGAGCTTCCTTTCTTGAAAATGGTGGAGAGAGAGAATTGGGGGAGAGGAAGGGATGGGTGGGAACCGGCAAAGGAGGTCAACAACCATCCTTTATGGCTGCAATCAACTCCTCTAGGGAATAGGAGTTGATTCCAGCCGTTTCCCGGCCACCAAGAGGTAGGTTCAGCCCCCCACTCAACCCGAGCCACACCTTTAATGGTGTTTGATGGGCATTGAAGAACCAGCCGCCCCCTCCCCAATTGACCATTTAAACATCATCAGTGGGCAGAGGGGAGCATTTTCGAACTCTTACCTCGAAGGAACAAGCCGTCCCACTGTGCTGTTGCAGAAGCCGAGCGCCACTACCATCGACCATGGCATCCCGTCGTTCCTCCCGCATTCAGGCCGCCAGAAAGGTCCTCCCCCTCTCCCTACTGCATGGGTAGAACTTAGGGCTAATTAGGTTCAAGGTTCGGGCTCAATTGAGCCCGATCCATGTTTCGATTTCCTGGTTTTTCTAAGGAAATTCTTCTTATCTGGATCGCTGGAACCTGCCCCTCCGGCGGCCGTGCCGCCGGCTGAGGGTAGCCACCACATCCACGAAGGGAGTGGTGGCGGTGGCCGGCCGGGGAAGTGGACGGGTGGCCAGGAAATCAGCCTGCAAGGTGGCCCAGGATGGGGACATCGTGGCTGTCGGCTCAACGAAGGAGATGAACGGATCTCGTTCTTTTGCGCCAAGATTCGTGCTATATCAGATCTGAAACTATAGTATTAATATTCCCGATTATTTCATTATGTCACAGTATTTTGTATTTAATGGTTTTAATATTTAAAAATACCTATGCTCCTCTACTAAAAAGGTCACCAACATGACACTTGTAGCCGTAGGAGTATTTTTTATTTTAAAATTTATTTGAACCCATTTGGGTGCCTGGTTTGACCAGGGCACCCATTTTTGTGGGACCTGTACCTAGGGCTGTCCTGAGATTCAAATCGATGCCCACCCTTCATCCCTTGTCCAAATGGGCTGAAATTTGGACAGGGGATCAGTCTTAACTATACCTAGTGTTTGTCCAAAATTGGGATTTTTTTGGAGAAACTTTGCCTAAAGTTTTTTACTTTCATTTAATAATGCTAGGGTTTTTTAATTAAGTTGCCTAATGACCTCCAAACCCACCCAAATTTTGGTGAGTGGTCCCTGGCATCAATACCTATCTATGTACAAAATTCCAACTCATTTGTATGGGTTTTGGTTAGGGAATCACCAAACCCTAGTTTGTCCTTAAGGAGGTGTTTTTGATTAAAAGTGCACCATGGGTTTAGGGTGGCCACCTCCCCTCAACAGAGGCTTAGGTCTTGTACACTGAGTTAGTATAGCCAATGTCACCCTCTTAAGAAAAATGGGGTGATTTAGGCTTGATTTACCCTATGGTTCAACCTCAAACCCTAAGGAAGGACTTTTGGGGGTTGTGAAGGACATGGGGGCTAATGCCTTTGTATGACATTGAAAACTCAGTAGAATTGAAGGTAGTGTAACCTAAGTTCTCTGGAAGGAATCTTAGAGGACTTGGAGGAAGGTAGACACCTCAAAACCCTAACCCTAGTTTTATGGTAGAAGCACAATTTTATAAATTCAGTCACTAAGCCTTATTTAAAGGTTGTAAAACTTGGGTAGAGTAAGTTTTAGACCATCTAGAAACCGTAGTAATTTTATTAGAATTTTATGGATTATATTTCTAGTACTTTATTTGTTAAATATCAATAGGCCCAAAATGGTGTTTTTATTAATTTGATTATTCTGTTCGTTTGAAACTGATGAAACTTGGTCAGTAGATGATCTAGGTCTAAGTGGATATCCCTGAATTTTGTTACAATTTTTAATTGATGATATTTAGTACTTCCTTCACTAGTTTCAAAAAGGGGCTTTGGTGCTATAAAATTATTTATAGATGATATATCTGTTGAAAAATCATGATACTTAGGTACGGATGTTTTCAGGCCTAAATATGCTTGTAGGAATTTATTCATAATTTTTAGAGGGTTGATTACAGTACTTTCTTTACAAGTTCATAATATGGAGATTTTTTGATAATTAATTTATTCATAGATTAATACTTGCTGAAAAATTATGAAACTTGGCCAATGCTACTTTGAAGGTTGTATCTGCATAGTATAATTAATTTATAATTTTTGGATGGATATTTTCTGTACTTGATTCATAAACAATGGAAGATAGTAAATATTGCTAAAATAGTTTTAGTGTTCTTTTGATAATAGAAAAATTGTGATACTTTGGATTTACCATATGGAGAAAACCTAATATTTATCATAATTTTGTTAGGCATCTTGAATGAGTACTTATGGTAGTTCGTGTTCAAACTGGTATCCTTTGGAAGATTTAAGGAAATTAATTAAATGCCAGATAAATTAGGAAAATTATAATTTCCTGGATTTAGTCTATATGTGTCATGATAAGTCTGCATTAAATATGGTAGGCCATTTGGATGAGTATTTGGATTATCTCCTGTCCAGTCCGACATATAGCCTAGGATGGTCTACATTTGGCAAGATGGGTAAATTGCAATAAGATACGATGGGACATGGTGTAGGAGTTAGTCATTTTGGATAGATGTGGATGAGTTCACCATAGAAGGATATGAAGAGTGGTGAGAAATTGTTTTGGCTACAGTTTAGAGGCGCTCGGGTTCGACGAAAGATCGTCTTCCCCGAGGTGAGGTAGAGTCAAATCACCCTATGATTAACCTATTGTAATATGAGAAGGTAATGGGTAAGGGAATTAACCAATAATAATAAGTACCTTGCGAAAGGGAACGATGGGCGTAATCCCATCATAGTTCCTAGTGCCCCTTGAGAGCCCTACACAGGGAATACCGGGGGCAGTCCTCGGTTAACGTAAACTGTATTAACAAGCTGAAATGAGTAACTTAGTAATTAGGGTTGCAGATTTCACGATCACGGATAGCGCATGAAGATAGTTGGGAGCTTCGGCTTGGATAGTTAAGAGACAGACGTTTTGGTCCGGGGAGTTTCGACTCGATGTTTTGAGACGGACATTTTGGTCCGGGGAGCTTCGGCTCGATTTTTGAATACTTTAAATTTGCATGAGCATAAAAGGAAAGAAAATTAAGGTGGTGAGTCTTCGGTATTGGAGGGTCGATGCACCGACACCAATACGATGACTCGGCAAGTGTGTTTAGTACTTCGCCAACAGAAGTCTGGTGCGCCAGCCGGCAAGAGTATGTAGGAGCTCCGCTTTGTGCACCAGCGTTGAGGCGTACGATAAGTCTGACCGGTAGTGTTTTACTGGTTTATAGGTGGGCGAGGCCCAACCCACCGCTTCCATCTGCCACTACGGAGGTATCTTGGGAGGTTACGGCTCCAGAAAGGGGGAACTAAAGGTCTACGTGCACCGAGTCGGGTGTGTGTGTTGCACTTGCATGTTCCATCATACCCACTTGCATGTCATAGCATAATCGATTCATTTAGCCCCTGACACCTAAGGTATAAGTGGAATGGGACGCTTATATATTAGGACTTGCAAAACGACCCCTTGGCCTATAAGCTTGTGTGGGCAAGTGTTGAAATTTGCGAAGTGGAAGTGGTTGACGGGATAGGCCGAGCGGCCTGGGCGGACAGCATTGGCGGACTGGGCGGACTACGATGTGCGGCCTGGTGATAGGTCTAGTGGGAAGCCGACTGTCTTCTGAGCGGGTTGTTGGCATGAAGTCCGCGGACTGTGCGGCCTGGTATCTGCGGATAGGGCATTGGCTGTTTGGTTTAGCCAAGGAGCGGCCTGAGCGGATAGAGGCTTGCGGACTGGTGCATTGCTCATCGGCCGTGGTGCAAGCTTGTGCTGATTGGAGGCTAGGCTCATGTCCGCGGGAAGCTTGCGGACTGGTGTGTCCGCGGTGTGGGCTGTTGCGGACTGGGCTTAGAGCTTGGCTGAGGCCTTATCGAACTCTGGTGTTACAGTAGGTACTTTGCTGTGGAAGTCGTTGCCGGACTGCTGTTTGGAGTCCGGGAGATGACTACTGCGTTGGGCAGGTGTGCGAGTTGCCTGCGAACTGCTGGCGGTCTTTGATAGGGTGTTTGGCGGATGGGAGTTTATGTTCGCCATGCTCGCATTGGCCTTTGATGGTTTTGGACTTGGTCACACTCTGTGCCAAGACCATGGTGTCCGCAGTATCCGTCAAGTCCGCTGTTGACCGGGCGGACTTGCTATCTGCCTTTGGTCGTGGACTTTTGGCAGATTGAGGTTTGAGTCTTGCGGACTGCCTCGGGTTGTGCGGACAGCCATTGAAGGGGGATTGCTGTCCTGCAGTGGTTGGAGGCTTTGCGGGCTGATGCCTTGCCCGCATAGCTTGGGCAGACTGATGAGGGTTCGCCAATGTTTGCCTTGATCCTGGCGGTTCTCCTTGGTATCCGGCTAAGTCCTTGCGGACTCGGCAGACGGTGTTTTGCAATCGCGCGGGCTAGGGCGGTGTCGCTATCTCTAGGGCGGTGACCACACTCCTCACCTCGCCTATAAATAGGACCCCCCCGGCAGGTCTACAGCAACTTGAGTGAACAGTAAGTTGGGTTGAGCAAGGAGCTGCGGTCTCAGTTTGTCTATCCACGCAGATTGATTCAAAGCTGACGGTTTGCTGTGTGCAGGTCGCATGGGTAGCTTCAAGGAGCCAGGAGTTTGGGTGTGACTTCGGTCAAGTACTTGGAATTTGTGCGGTCTCTGCGGATTCAGCAGGAGGTCGCTCTGCGGCTTGTCAACTTTGTTTCAACTTTGCCAGCTTCAATAACCTGTCCGCCGGCTTCAGGCGGGTAGGGGGTGTGTTCCTCAATTCAGCGTCAGCAGGAGGCGAATAACGGTGTGTCCACGCGGCCTCGCAGCTTCGGCGGACTACGTGTCTATTCGGCGAAATTGCAGCTAAGCTCGGGCGACTTTGGCGGACTCGGCGACCTCGGCGGTCTCGGCGGACTCCGGTGCTGTCCGCCCGGCTTGTTTTGGTGAACTTTCTGTTATAGCTGTTGTACTAGCGAAATCATGTCGCGCTAAGTATACCTCGCGGTGCAAAGAAATGGAATGTATAAAAGATCTGCTTGTGCTTCCATTGTGTGTTGGTGTTAACCTTTGTTCCTTGGTTTTCCGCTGGTTCAGAGTGTGAACTGGGTAGTGCCGAAGATACTAATTTGGTGTTTGGGCTACCTTGCTGACCACTTTGAGAAAATTTAACATGGTATCAGAGGAAGGTTCAGTTGCGTGAGCGGTTGTCAACCAGCGTTGTGACTCTGTGCTTGAGTGGTGATCAACCTGTATTGTTGCTCGAAGCTTCTGAAAGGTGACCAACAGGTGCTTCCATGGAAGGGAGCTATACAAGAGGTCTGGGCATTGAACTCTTAACGCCGACTAACTTCAAAAAGTGAAGTCGTGTATGAAGAGTTATCTTCTGGGCGAGAAGCTTTGGGATGTCGTTGGTGGAGACGACAGGCAGGAAGTGAAAGCTGCATTCGGTACTGCTGAGCAGGTTAGGCTCTGGAGGAAAACAAATGCTAAGGCAGAGTTTATCCTCAAGAGGGCCGTGTCTCCGGAACTATTTGATCACATCGTTGGATGTGAGTCGGCTGCTGATATTTGCACAACCATTGATGAGTTGTTCAATAGAAAGAATGTGGTGCGGCTTTAGTTTCTGGAGAATGAGTTGGCCAGGGCAACTCAGGGAGACCTTTCCATCTCCAAGTACTTCTTAAAGATGAAGAGCTTGTGTGTTTAGCTGTCGTCACTTGATCCTAATGAGCCTATCTCTGAGGCTAAGATGAAAAGGCACATTATTCGCGGCTTGCGGAAGGAGTATGTGGCCTTTGTGACATCTGTTCAAGGGTGGGCAACTCAGCCGTCTTTGCTGGAGCTGGAGAATCTGCTTGCATCGCAGGAGAGCTTGGCAAGGCAGATGGATGGAGTTAATCTTAATCAGGAAGGCAGCGAAGCTCTCTTCTCAGGCAAGAAGAAAGGATGGGAAGGGAAGAATAAGAGGAAGGTGCAGGTCGCTGGTGAGAATGAGACTTCAACTTCATATCAACTGGAGAGGAGCAATGCTCCTAAGGACTGGAAGACGAACTTGAAGTGCTACGGTTGTCATCAGCGAGGGCACTTCAAGAGGGACTGCAAGGTCAAGCTGCAGCCTGGGCATGCTGCGGGAAAGGAGGAAGCTTGCTCGAGAAGTGTAGAAGCAGAATGGGGTGGAGCCTTCATGACAGGCACTTGTGTCCGGGCCTTGTCTGCTGAGGACTTCAACAGCGAGTGGATCGTTGGCTCTGGGTGTGGTCATCACCTCACCGGAGACAAGTCAAAGTTCACCTCCATGCAAGCATACTCAGGTAACGAAGCTATTATCACTGCTGATAATACTGTTTATGCAGTAGAAATGGAGGGGGTAGTGTCTTTGGGTAGTTATTAGGGGCCACTCACGTTAAGGAGTGTGTATCACGTACCTGGCATGAATAAAAACCTCTTCTCGGTGACCAATGCGGTGGACGCTGTGTATCACGTTCTGTTTGTGCCAACAGACGTGAGGTTCCTTCGCAACGTATCAGCGGTTAAGGCTGATGTTGCTCATGTCGGAAGGAGTGTGAAGAACTTGTTTGTTCTTTCCACCAATGCTTATGTTGATAGAATGAGGGCCAATGATAGCGCTGCTATCTGGCATGAGCAGTTGGGGCATGTTGACATGGACAAGATGAAGGCGATGGCGAGTAGAAGTCTGGTGAAGGGGTTGCCGAAGTTGTCCTCCTTTGGTGATGAGCATGTTTGCGCGGGCTGTCAATACGGTAAGGCACATCACCTTCCGTCTGATAAATCACAAACAAGGAGCAAGAAACCATTGGAGTGCATTCATGGCGACCTGATGGGACCAACAGTCACTGCCAGCCTTGGTGGAAGCAGATACATGCTTGTCTTGGTTGATGACTACTCAAGGTATACTTGGTTGTACTTCTTAAAGGAGAAGTCAGAAGCCTTCCGTTTGTTTTTGGAGTTTAAGGCGTTGGTAGAAGGCCGGCTTGGCTTGCGGATTAAGAAGCTTAGAACTGATAACGGGGGTGAGTTTGTTTCCTACGAGTTTTCTAACTTCTGCAGGAAGCACGGGATCCAACGAGAGCTTACTTGTGCTCACACTCCACAACAAAATGGGGTAGTGGAGCGGAAGATCCATCATCTGACGGAGACCTGCAAATGCTGGCTTCATGCGAAAGATATCCCAAGGTCCTTTTGGGCGGAGGGGATGTCTTGTGCTGCTTATGTCATTAATAGGATGACACTCAGCCCTATCAATATGAAGACTCCTATTGATTTGTTGCTGAAGGAGAAGCTGAGTGTGGGACACCTTAGGGTGTTCGGTTCAACTTGCTACGTGCATGTCCCGAGTGCTGGATGTGAATGCAAGGAAGCTTGTCTTTGTTGGCTACGATGAGCGGAAGAAGGGATGGAAATGCATGAACCCTGTGATGAAGAAGTTCGTGGTGTCAAGAGACGTTGTCTTTGACGAGCTGACGTCATATGGAGGTGGCTCGGTTGAGCTAACTGGAAGTAGCAAGTTGATGAAGCACCGGTGGTGGCTGCTGAAGGCTTGGAAGAGGAGCTTGCTATTTCACCAGCAGCTCCTGTTGCTTCTAACTCCGAGGCTGAGCCTTCTGGCTCAGGAGGTAGGGGGAGCACTGCTCAATGCTTGCCCCAAGTAGGAGTTGATCCCGAAGAAGCAACGAAAGCAGTGAGCAAGGAGCCGACCCTTCGAAGATCGAAGAGGGTTGTTAAGCCACCAGCTCGGTACTGTGATGGGAATGCAGTGAGCTTTGTCTCCTGCTTCTTTGCAGGTTCTCTGGATGAGCGAGAGCATGCAAACTTCAACGAGCCCACTGGAGTTAAGGAGTGGGAAGATGCCATGAAGGAAGAGATTGATGCTCTGAAGAAGAATGAAACCTGGGACCTTGTGCCCAAGGTTGATGGCATCACTCCGGTTACTTGCAAGTGGGTGTACAAGTTGAAGAAGAAGGCTGATGGGAGCATTGAGAGGTTCAAGGCTTGCCTGGTCGCTAGAGGATTCTCACAGCAGTATGGAGAAGACTATGAGGAGACATTCAGTCCAGTTGAGAAGATGACTTCAGTTAGAGTGGTGATCGCCTTGGCTGCTAGCAAGGGATGGAGGTTATGGCAACTCGATGTGAAGAATGCCTTTCTTTACGGAGAGATTGACAAGGACATCTTCATGGATCAGTCGCTTGGTTTTGTCTCTGAAAAGCATCCGGAATATGTCTGCAAACTCAGGAAGGCTCTCTATGGGTTGAAGCAAGCTCCTAGAGCATGGTATGGAAAGATTGCAGAGTACTTGCAATTCTGTGGATACCTTGCTTCCAACTCGGATTTAAGCTTGTTCGTCAAGAAGAAGGGGGAGCTACAAGTCTTGGTCCTACTGTATGTGGACGACATGATCATCACAGGGATTTCGGAGGGGGAAGTAGAAATGCTCAGAGCTGAGCTTGCTATACGCTTCGAGATGAAAGACTTGGGAGAGTTGCATCACTTTCTAGGTCTTGAAGTGGAGAGGAAGGAGTGCGGGATTCCCATTTGCAAGAAAGGGTATGCAGATCGCATTGTGAAGCGGTTCGGCATGGGCGAAGGGAAGAAGTGCTCTACTCCACTAGAACATGGGCTGAAACTTCGACGGGATGAGGGAAGGGTTCTTCATGATCCCTTGGTGCTCAGGGCTCTTGTTAGGAGCTTGATTTACTTGACGATTACAAGGCCAGACATTGCTTATGCTGTTGGCCGAGTAATTCAGTTCATGGCTGAACCAAGGAAGTCTCATCTAGTGGCGGCAAAGAGTATTTTGAAGTATGTCAAGTCAACTTCTGAGATGGGACTCCTCTATGGAAGGGACTCAGATTTTGCCTTGCTTGGGTACACGGATGCTGACTATGGCGGTGATTCAGATGATCGGAGGTCTACTTCAGGTTATGTGTTCACTTGCGGTTCAGCTAGCATCTCATGGTGTAGCAAGAAGCAGGACTCGGTGTCAGTCTTAATAATGGAAGCAGAGTAAAGGCTTTGGCCTTGGCAGCTCGGGAAGCCATCTGGTTGAGGAGGCTTATAGAGAATGTTCATGAAGAAGTGCAACGGCCTACTTTACTACATGGTGACAATGAGAGTGCTCTCAAACTGATTAACAATCCTGTATGTCACGCCAGGACCAAGCATATAGAGATTGATCACCACTTCATCAGGGAGGTGTTGGAGGGATCTCTGTTGGTCGGGCATGTTCGGAGTGAAGATAAACTTGCTGACATCTTCACAAAGCCACTGTCGAAGGGGCCCTTTGAGCACTTGCGCAGCTTGCTGGGCTTGGTCACCACTTCCCACTTCAAGGGGGAGTGTTGAAATTTGTGAAGTGGAAGTGGTTGACGGGACAAGCCGAGCGGCCTGGGCGGACAGCATTGGCGGACTAGGCGGACTGGGCAGACTGCGATGTGCGGCTTGGTGATAGGTCTAGTGGGAAGCCGAGTGTCTTCTGAGCGGGTTGTTTACATGAAGTCCGCGGACTGTACGGCCAGGTATCTGCGGATAGGGCATTGGCTGTTTGGTTTAGCCAAGGAGCGGCCAGAGCGGATAGAGGCTTGCGGACTGGTGCATTGCTCAGTGGTCGTGGTGCAAGCTTGTGCTGATTGGCGGTTTGGCTCATGTCCGCGGGAAGCTTGCAGACTGGTGTGTCCGCGGTGTGGGCTGTTGCGGACAGGGCTTAGAGCTTGGCTGAGGCCTTGTCGAGCTCTATTATTACAGCAGGTGCTTTGCTGTGGAAGTCGTTGGCGGACTGGTGTTTGGAGTCCGGGAGATGACTGCTGTGTTGGACAGGTGTGCGAGTTGCCTGCGAACTGCTGGCGGTCTTTGATAGGGTGTTTGGCGGATAGGAGTTTATTTCCGCCATGCTCGCATTGGCCTTTGATGGTTTTGGACTTGGTCACACTCTATGCCAAGACCATGGTGTCCGCAGTATCTGCCAAGTCCGCTATTGACCGGGTGGACTTGCTATCTGCCTTTGGTCTTGGACTTGTGGCGGATTGAGGTTTGAGTCTTGCGGACTGCCTCGGGTTGTGCGGACAGCCATTGAAGGGGGATTGCTGTCCTGTAGTGGTTGGAGGCTTTGCGGGCTGATGCCTTGTCCGCATAGCTTGGGCGGACTGATGAGGGTTCGCCAATGTTTGCCCTTCTCCTGGCGGTTTTCCTTGGTATCCGGCTAAGTCCTTGCGGACTCGGCGGATGGTGTTTTGCTATCTCGCGGGCTAGGGCGGTGTCGTTATCTCTAGGGTGGTGACCACACTCCTCACCTCGCCTATAAATAGGACCCCCCCGGCAGGTCTACAACAACTTAATTGAACAGTAAGTTGGGTTGAGCAAGGAGCTGCGGTCTCAGTTTGTCTGTCCGCGTGAATTGATTCAAAGATGACGGTTTGCTGTGTGCAGGTCGCGCGGGTAGCTTTAAGGAGCCAGGAGTTTGGCTGTGACTTCGGTCAAGTACTTGGAAGTTGTGCGGTCTCTGCGGATTCAGCAGGAGGTCGCTCTGCGGCTTGTCAACTTTGTTTCAACTTTGCGAGCTTCAATAACCTGTCCGCCGGCTTCAGGCGGGTAGGAGGTGTGTTCCTCAGTTCAGCGTCAGTAGGAGGCGAATAACGGTGTGTCCGCGCGGCCTCGCGGCTTCGGCGGACTCCATGTCTATTCGACGAAATTGCAGCTAAGCTCGGGCGACTTCAGCGGACTCAGCAACCTCGGCGGTCTCGTCGGACTCCGGTGCTCTCCGCCCGGCTTGTTTTGGTGAACTTTCTGTTATAGCTGTTGTACTAGTGAAATCACGTCTCGCTAAGTATACCTTGTAACGCCCCGAATTTTGTGTGCGAGTCGGTCGCGGAAAAAGAGTTTTTGGTGCCTGTAGGGGTACACGGCCTAGGACACGGGCGTCTCCAAGGCCGTGTCTGGCTGGTGATTTTTTGGCCGTTTCCAACCCGAGAAGGACACGGCCAGAAACACGGCCGGATGACACGGGCGTGTCATCCGACACGGGCGTGTGCCAACCCGTGTCCAGACCCGTGTCCTGAGGGGTCGTGTCCGTTGCCGTGGCGGTTATGCGTGACACGCCCTCGAACACGGGCGTGTCGAGGAACCGAACACGGGCGTGTCAGGTCAGACACGGGCGTGTCTTGGCCCGTGTGCGTTACTCAGTTCGACGATCGTGCCTGGATCGAGGCACACGGCCTTGGACACGGCCGTGTGCCAAGCCGTGTGCGGCCCAGGTCAGGGGAATTTTGTGCAGATCCGAGCCATTCGTTTCCTTTAATTTAGATCCAACGGCCCAGATTAAATTATGCTCTGTTAAGGCCGGGAATAGGGAGTTATTCCCTCATTTTTCTCTCCAAAGTTCTCCCCTTCCAAAGTGAGAGAGAAGAGGAAGAAGAAGGAGGTTTCCGGCCGCCGGCGGAGCATCGGAGCACCGTTTCGAAATCGGAGAGCGGATCCGTGGAGGGAAGGTCATTGCGAAGAGTTCTAACCGCGTAGTTTTTCCATGGCGCCAAAACGGACTACAAGGGTAACGATTCTCAACTCGAGCGCTTGAATCTCTTTCTTTCTGCATAGGGAATCCCGCTCCCGCGAGTATGCGGTGAGTGCGTGGTGTTCCTTGGGGTTGACGGGAATAGTCCCCCTTGTGTTGCATGTAGAGCCCGGAATCGTAAGTACGGGCATAGGCATTGTGTGTGAAGCCTACCCGGACGTGTTTTGTCTGGATCGGTGATGTTGCATTTGATGTGGTTTTGCCGGAGAAGACTCCGTGCTTTGGATTTTTTCGGGTTTCCATGCGGTAGATTGCAGCAGGGATCCTTGAAGGTTAGCTTCAAGGCGCACCCGGAAAATTGAGCGGAAACGTGTTCTGCTAACTTGGCGGTCTGGGAACCGGCCTTGATCATAACTGGGTTATGAGACTGTTTTGGAAAATTTGGGATCCGAGAGAAGCTTGGCCCGCGCAAAGTTCCTTAAATTGGACATGCGGCGTGAGCAACGGGCAAGTGGAATTGGACCTAGGCTATGTGGTTCGGTGCGAGAGACCCGAAGACGGGGACTGGCCGTTGGCATAGTCGGAGCCTTAGACGGTGGTCAGAAAGGCTAAATGCTCACATGTTGTTGCCATCCTGGGGGTGGTGGTGGATGCACTGATGGGTCAGGGTCCACCATGAATGTGCCCTGAGTGCACGGGGTGTTTGGCCGTGCGAGCCTACACCTGTGGCGAATTATAATTGCGCTATATAAATATTGTTGGCTAATGCTTTGCAGGGAAAGAGCACCGCCGTCCCGAGTAAGGGGCGGGGTCGTTATAATTTGGTCGGCTTTTAGCTGACCGTTGCTTTATTTGCCACCGTGCGGTGGTATGTGCTTGCAGGTGCTGCGGAGCCGAGCGCCAAATAGCGGGCTGGAGCCCATGTTGCTGTGCTGGCCCTAGAAGGCCGTAGAATAGTTTTATTTATTTATTTCATGTGTGGCCGGCCTGCGAGCCGATGTATGTAAAACACTATTCATGAAGTGAACATTTGTAAGGCCTTAAGGCCATGTACCTGTTTCTGTGTATTTGGGGTTTCATTCCTGTTGTTGTAGCTGTGGACATTCATATTGATGGAATTAATTTTGGGTTCTTTCAACTTTAAAATCTTCCGCTAGAATGCTCTGTGATTAGGACGAGTAGTCTTAATTAGATGGTTTGATTTATTCATTTAGTAACCCTTCCGACTGTCTGTGGTATATGGCGTCGGGTTCCAGCTGGACCTTCTGTTATATGCCATGCGACGGATGGGGGTGTTACAATTTGGTATCAGACTTCTGATTACGGTCAAGCTTAAATGAATTCGTGGGCGAATTCTTTTAAGGGGTGGTGAGCACATGTGTGCGTCATCGTTATAACATTAAAAAGAACCCATGAATGTCCACTTAGGAATGAAAATACACTTGTTTTGTGGAACCTGAGTGTTCCAATGATTTCTTTTAGCAATTTGTTTGTCGCCTAATCGTGTGTCTTTGCTTTTATAGGCAGCTAGGAGCGGTGCTGGTCAGTCAGAGCGTCCGCAATCAGCGGAAAGTAGTGCACCAAGGGACGTGCCTGCTACACCTCCTTCAGCGGAAACCATCAGGATGGTGGCTGAAACCGTGTTCGCAATGATAAATGCCCAACCTGCAGGACAAATGCATCGCGTACCTCCTGCGGATGAGCAAGAACCGGTTAGGGCGGCAGAGCCGAGAGTGGTGGAACGCGCAGCAGTTGAGTTAGTAGAGCCGAGGAGAACTACGGAGAGGCAGCTAAAGCATGTGATGGGCTTTAATCCTCCGAGGTTTAATGGGGTTGGAACACCAACTCAAGCTGAGGATTGGCTCTCTTCCATAAAGTGGGTGTTGACGGCCACAATGACTGAGGAGTGGCAGAAGACCACCATAGCGACTTTTCTTTTGGAAGGTGAGGCGAGGCTGTGGTGGGACGAGTTGGAGTTTCATCTTCTAGTGGGAAGGCAACTTGCGGATGTGCCGATAGAAGAATTTTCAAGATTGTTCCTAGCCAGATTTGTACCTTCTGCTCAGAGGTTGGAGATGGAGAATCAATTTCTTGGGTTGACTCAGGGATCCAGAAGCATGGACGAATATCTGCATGAGTTCACACGGTTGGCTCGTTATGCTGGTGCTATGTTTTCTGAAGAAGAGAGGAAGACCAACCGATTCTATGAGGGTCTTCGTGGCGATTTACAGTTACTCCTTGCTGGGCCTAAGGCGCAGGGCTTCCTAGCCTTGGTCAATTCGGCCCGATCGTTGGAAAAGGTTGCGAAGAAAGTTCAAGAGAAGAGGGACCCAGGAGAAAGGAAGACCGAGTTCAAGGTGCCAAGTCACAAGACAGGTTTCCGCAGATGGAACAAGAAGTGGAGGACTTCAAACTCAGCCCCTTCGGCTGATGCATCGGGGGCAACTACAAGTCGAGTCCCCGGAGCTTGCTACAACTGCGGGAAGATGGGGCATTTTGCTCGGGAGTGTTGGAGCGGACGTTCAAAGTCCGAGAGGAGACCTGGAGCGACTTATGAGGAGAAAGGGAAGGCGGTGGAGTCAACCGCATCCCATCATGCTCCAGCCCAGCCTAGAGTCTACAACCTTGGTCTACAGGAGGCCATTAAGCAAGCAGACGTGGTGACAGGTATGAATTAAATTACAGTGGTTTAACTTTTATAGTTGTTACCTTCGTATTTGTTAGTTTACGTTTGTTAATGCTAGGCTTTGTGTTAATCTTTGGGTTTCCGGCGAGAGCCCTTTTTGATACGGGGGCATCACATTCCTTCTTGTCTGAAAAGTTTATATCGCGCATCGGAGTTCCGTTCTCGATGGCAGAAAACAAGTTGGATGTGTTGTTGCCTAATGGGTGCTCAATGCGTGCGGATAGGATTTGTGTTGTGAAGATTCAGATTGGAGACCGGGAGTTTGATTTGCGGGCATTGGTTCTACCATTAGTGGAGTTCGACGTAATTTTCGGTATGGATTGGCTCTCGGAGCAGAGTGCATGTATTGATTGCAACCGTAAAGAAGTCAAGTTGGGTCTGGACACTGGTGTAGAGGCTACTTTTGCGGGCATGAAGGGGTCAGGGAAAGTTCTGATATCGGCCCTTCAGGCGTTTAAGGCAGTTCGGTCTGGGGCAGGACTGTATGTCACTCTAGTGTAGACTTCGACGCCTAAACCTAGTGTGGGCAACATCCCAGTTGTGTCCGAGTATCCTGATGTGTTTCCAGATGATCTCCCAGGAGCCCCTCCTCAGCGGGAGATAGACTTTACTATAGAGCTGGTACCGGGTGCCAAACCGGTGTCACGCTCCCCCTATCGGATAGCCCCGAGAGAAATGGCAGAGTTGAAGGTGCAACTGCAGGAGTTGCTAGAGCAAGGTTATGTGCGTCCAAGTTCGTCGCCTTGGAGCGCACCAGTTCTCTTTGTTAAGAAGAAAGATGGGAGCTTGCGGCTTTGTATCGATTATCGGGAATTGAACAAACTTACGGAGAAGAACAAATATCCAATCCCGAGGATTGACGATCTATTTGATCAGTTGGTTGGGTCAACTTTATATTCGAAGTTAGATTTGAAGTCCGGTTATTATCAGTTGAGGATAAGGGAGAGCGACATTCCAAAGACAGCATTCAGTACGCGGTTTGGGCATTTTGAGTTCACAGTCATGCCGTTTGGGTTGACGAATGCTCCATCCGTGTTTATGGATCTGATGAATAGGACGTTCAGAGAATACTTGGATCAGTTTGTGATAGTATTCATCGATGATATCCTGGTGTATTCGCGGTGCGAGGAGGATCATTACAAGCATTTACATATGGTGTTGGAGACATTGAGGAAAAGTCAGTTGTATGCAAAGTTCTCCAAGTGTGAGTTCTGGTTATCCTCGATAGCGTTCCTTGGTCATGTTGTCAGTGGAGAAGGAATAGCTGTGGATCCGGCGAAGATAGTGGCGATACGGGAGTGGCCTACTTTGACTACAGTGGCAGAGGTCCGGAGTTTTCTGGGGCTTGCTGGCTACTACAGGCGCTTCGTAGAGAACTTCTCGCGGATAGCACTACCACTCACGACGTTGACAAGGAAGGATCAGAAGTTTGTGTGGTCTTCGGAGTGCGAACAGGCTTTTGTAGAGTTGAAGAGGCGGTTAACCACGGCGCCTATTTTATGTTCGCCAAGTGGTACCGAAGGGTTCGAGATTTATAGTGATGCTTCAGGCAGTGGTTTGGGTTGTGTTCTGCTACAGCATGGGAGAGTGATAGCTTATGGTTCACGACAATTGAAGGTTCACGAGAGGAATTATCCGGTCCACGACTTAGAGTTAGCGGCCGTGATTTTTGCTCTAAAGCTTTGGAGGCACTATCTGTACGGTGTGAAGGTAGATATTTACACCGATCATAAGAGTTTGAAGTACCTATTGGATCAAAAAGATCTGAACATGAGGCAGAGGAGGTGGATGGAGTTCTTAGGGGACTACACCTTCAAGATACACTATGTGCCTGGGAAGGGAAATGTAGTGGCGGATGCGTTGAGTCGTAAGATTCCCGCACAAGCCAACTGGTTATCAGTGCATGATAAGAGATTGGTCCAAGAGTTGGAGGCATTGGAGATATCTTGCGTTGACAAGCAGTCTAGTGCCGAGGCGAAACTGTTTTGGACAGAGGTGCAGTGTGACCTAGCGGATAGAGTTCGGCGGGCTTTGGTTCAGGATAGTAGCATGAAGCAAATCCTAGATGGATCTTTGGATGGGTCATATTCCCAGTTTGTGGTTGAAGATGGGTTGCTAAGGAAGGACGGTCGTCTATGCGTTCCTAGTGCGGATAATATTCGGGAGGAGTTGATGTATGAGGCTCATCATACCAAATACTCAATCCACCCGGGAAGCACGAAGATGTATAGAGACATGAAGAAATTATTCTGGTGGCCGGGTTTGAAGAAGGATGTGGCGCTTTATGTGGCCAAGTGCCGTACTTGTGCATTAGTGAAGGCGGAATGCCAGAAGCCCGGAGGTTTCTTGAAATCACTTCCTATCCCAGAATGGAAGTTTGACGACATATCTATGGATTTTGTGCACGGTTTGCCGAAGTCGCAGAAAGGAAATGACGCCATTTGGGTGGTCGTTGATAGATTGACAAAGGTGTCGCACTTTATCCCAGTGAGAAAGGAGGATCCAGTGGAAAAGTTAGCCAAACTCTACGTGGATAATATTGTACGACTGCATGGTGTGCCTCGCAGTATTGTTAGTGATCGTGATGGACGCTTCACGTCAAATGACTGGAGGTTGGTGCATGGTCTGTTGGGTACTAAGCTAAAGTTCAGCACAGCCTTTCACCCGCAGACAGATGGCCAAACCGAGAGAGTCAACAGAACTATGGAGGACATGCTTCGCATGTGCGTCCTAGATTTCGGGAAGCATTGGGAGGATCACCTGTACATGGTGGAGTTTGCGTACAACAATAGCTTTCAGGCAAGCATTGGAATGGCGCCTTTTGAAGCTTTGTATGGGAGGAAGTGCCGTACGCCGTTGTCTTGGTTGGAGGCAGGCGAATCAAAGTTGTATAAACGTCAAGCGGTGGAAGATGCCACTTCAATGATACAGACAATTCAGGAAAGGCTGAAGATTGCTCAGGATAGACAGTCAAAGTACTACAATGCCAAACATAGAAATGTAGAGTTCAACGTTGGCGACATGGTGTATTTAAAAATCAAGCCGTTCAAGGGTGTATCGCGGGTTCGACGCTTGAAGAAGCTGAGTCCGAGATACCTTGGACCATTTGAAATCCTGGAGCGTGTTGGCGAGGCGGCGTATAGATTAAAGCTGTCGACGGAGTTGAGTGGGCTGCATGATGTATTCCACGTATCAGTGTTGCGTAAGGCAGTTCAGGAGGCTTCGCAGATCATTGCAGACGATCAGGTACCGGTTGATTATGAGTTAACAACAAGGGTCAGACCAGTACGAATTGAAGATGTTGCAGTCAAACGACTCCGCAACAAGGAGGTCAGAATGGTTAAAGTCCGTTGGGATAATTGCGGACGTGAGGAGCTTTCTTGGGAGCGAGAGCAAGCTATGTTGGAGGAATGCCCCGAGTTATTCCACTCAGGTATCATTTAGCTTTTGTGTACCTTTGCTTAATTTCGGGACGAAATTCCTTAAGTGGGGGAGATTTGTAACGCCCCGAATTTTGTGTGCGAGTCGGTCGCGGAAAAAGAGTTTTTGGTGCCTGTAGGGGTACACGGCCTAGGACACGGGCGTGTCCAAGGCCGTGTCTGGCTGGTGATTTTTTGGCCGTTTCCAACCCGAGAAGGACACGGCCAGAAACACGGCCGGATGACACGGGCGTGTCATCCGACACGGGCGTGTGCCAACCCGTGTCCAGACCCGTGTCCTGAGGGGTCGTGTCCGTTGCCGTGGCGGTTATGCGTGACACGCCCTCGAACACGGGCGTGTCGAGGAACCGGACACGGGCGTGTCAGGTCAGACACGGGCGTGTCTTGGCCCGTGTGCGTTTCTCAGTTCGACGATCGTGCCTGGATCGAGGCACACGGCCTTGGACACGGCCGTGTGCCAAGCCGTGTGCGGCCCAGGTCAGGGGAATTTTGTGCAGATCCGAGCCATTCGTTTCCTTTAATTTAGATCCGACGGCCCAGATTAAATTATGCTCTGTTAAGGCCGGGAATAGGGAGTTATTCCCTCATTTTTCTCTCCAAAGTTCTCCCCTTCCAAAGTGAGAGAGAAGAGGAAGAAGAAGGAGGTTTCCGGCCGCCGGCGGAGCATCGGAGCACCGTTTCGAAATCGGAGAGCGGATCCGTGGAGGGAAGGTCATTGCGAAGAGTTCTAACCGCGTAGTTTTTCCATGGCGCCAAAACGGACTACAAGGGTAACGATTCTCAACTCGAGCGCTTGAATCTCTTTCTTTCTGCATAGGGAATCCCGCTCCCGCGAGTATGCGGTGAGTGCGTGGTGTTCCTTGGGGTTGACGGGAATAGTCCCCCTTGTGTTGCATGTAGAGCCCGGAATCGTAAGTACGGGCATAGGCATTGTGTGTGAAGCCTACCCGGACGTGTTTTGTCTGGATCGGTGATGTTGCATTTTATGTGGTTTTGCCGGAGAAGACTCCGTGCTTTGGATTTTTTCGGGTTTCCATGCGGTAGATTGCAGCAGGGATCCTTGAAGGTTAGCTTCAAGGCGCACCCGGAAAATTGAGCGGAAACGTGTTCTGCTAACTTGGCGGTCTGGGAACCGGCCTTGATCATAACTGGGTTATGAGACTGTTTTGGAAAATTTGGGATCCGAGAGAAGCTTGGCCCGCGCAAAGTTCCTTAAATTGGACATGCGGCGTGAGCAACGGGCAAGTGGAATTGGACCTAGGCTATGTGGTTCGGTGCGAGAGACCCGAAGACGGGGACTGGCCATTGGCATAGTCGGAGCCTTAGACGGTGGTCAGAAAGGCTAAATGCTCACATGTTGTTGCCATCCTGGGGGTGGTGGTGGATGCACTGATGGGTCAGGGTCCACCATGAATGTGCCCTGAGTGCACGGGGTGTTTGGCCGTGCGAGCCTACACCTGTGGCGAATTATAATTGCGCTATATAAATATTGTTGGCTAATGCTTTGCAGGGAAAGAGCACCGCCGTCCCGAGTAAGGGGCGGGGTCGTTATAATTTGGTCGGCTTTTAGCTGACCGTTGCTTTATTTGCCACCGTGCGGTGGTATGTGCTTGCAGGTGCTGCGGAGCCGAGCGCCAAATAGCGGGCTGGAGCCCATGTTGCTGTGCTGGCCCTAGAAGGCCGTAGAATAGTTTTATTTATTTATTTCATGTGTGGCCGGCCTGCGAGCCGATGTATGTAAAACACTATTCATGAAGTGAACATTTGTAAGGCCTTAAGGCCATGTACCTGTTTCTGTGTATTTGGGGTTTCATTCCTGTTGTTGTAGCTGTGGACATTCATATTGATGGAATTAATTTTGGGTTCTTTCAACTTTAAAATCTTCCGCTAGAATGCTCTGTGATTAGGACGAGTAGTCTTAATTAGATGGTTTGATTTATTCATTTAGTAACCCTTCCGACTGTCTGTGGTATATGGCGTCGGGTTCCAGCTGGACCTTCTGTTATATGCCATGCGACGGATGGGGGTGTTACATACCTCGCGGTGTAAAGAAGTGGAATGTATAAAAGATCTGCTTGTGCTTCCATTGTGTGTTGGTTTTAACCTTTGTTCCTTGGTTTTCCGCTGGTTCAGAGTGTGAACTGGGTAGTGCCGAAGATATTAATTTGGTGTTTGGGTTGCCTTGCTGACCACTTTAAGAAAATTTAACAGCAAGTTTATAAATTAAGGTCAATTTTGATATATATTTACTGCTGTTTGATAACTGGCACCCCAACGTATAAATTGGTATGTGACTTTTTATACGATGGGAGCCTTGCAGAAGACCCCTTGGCTTATGTGTTCTCACATAAGTGAAGGTTATTTTAATATTTCATCTTATTGTCAATATCTACTATAGAATTGCTAGTATAGGTCCGCTGCCATCTGTTTTTGATTATTCTCCACCTTCAAGTCCTCCCCTTTCTTCCTCTCCGCTCGGTGCCTAGGAGCCATGGGGGAAAGGGGTGGGGGATGATATGGCTTAGTATTTTAGACTAACGGTTTTTGAACCGCATCATTTTAGGGAATCGTGGAGCCCAGCACGGGAGAGCAGCCCCAGAGACCGGTGCACTTGGAGATGGGGCAGTCTAGCTCCGGAGTTCATACAGCCAGGACCGTGAGTCTCGACCTTGAGTAGATGTTCTGTTTTTGCTTCCGCATGAGTGATTTGTAGTGAGGACATGATGTACCGGGCATAAGCCCGTATTTTAGTACTCTGATATATTATTCTGTGGACACTCCCTTCGTGAAGATTATCTATATGATATGTGATTTTCTGTGGACTGCTAGTTTGCATTTACATTGTTTTGCTACTTTTCTGTGATCGAATTGGCCGGCAGAATCAGCGCTTTGTGGTGATGACCCTTCAGGGCGTGAAGGAGTCACCGTAAAACGGCGGTTCTGGGCCTAAGACCCCGGTGTTTGAAGAAAAAAGGGGGGGGGGTCTTACAAGTGGTATCAGAGGAAACCTCGATCGAAATGTAGCAATCCACAACCCTGGATCACCCCCGCACGAGCATAGTTTGGGGACAAATTAAGCAGCGGAAGCAGTGGTGTGCACATATGAGGGATCACATGTAAATTGTCCACTTTAATTACGTTGAGTCGATTACTTACAATTGGGTTTTGGTTACGAAGCCCCCAACACAGTATACACCGCAAGGAGGAGCCCAGCATACTCCGGACATTGCACCACCTCCCCCGGTACCCACTCCTTTCCTTCAGTCAGAAATGGCGAAAACTCTTACAGATATCCTTGAGGCCTTCCGGACTCAACAGGCTCCGGCTCCGCAGCCAAACCTGGGGTCCAACTGGTTAAGCACCTTCCGAGGACTTTCTCCCCCGTCCTACTTGGGGACAGAGTCAGCAGTTCGGACGGAAGAGTGGCTGTATATTATGTATGAAATGCTGACTGGGATACGGTGCCCCTGGGAGGAGAGGGTGGCTTTGGTGGAATCTTGCCTGGAGTCCCATGCCAAGAGGTGGTGGAATATGCTGCTGGACATGACGTTTGCCGATAGGGAGGTTGCGGAAATTACCTGGGAAGAGTTCAGGGCCACGCTGCTGGAGCATTTTGTTCCGCAGTCGGACAGGGATGAGTTGGAGGAGCGGTTCTTACAGCTGAAGCAGGGCACCAGGACAGTGGTGGAGTACCATCGGGAGTTCAACCATTTGGCTCGATATGCAGGTTCTTACCAGCTAGACGAAGCAGGATACATCAAGAGGTTCTATAAGGGTCTGAACGAGGAGTTGAGGGAGGCCTTGTTGTTTGTATCCGACGGGCCTATTTCCCGGATTTTCGAGATGTCAAAGAGGATTGAGGCTGATTGGTACACCACTCGGGGTCGGAAGCGGCAAGTGGAGGATCAGGGCCGGAGAGCCAGAAATGATCAGCGGTATGGTGTTATACCAGATGGGAGAAGGACAGAGGACCAGCCCGTCAGGAAGTGAGGCAGGAGCCGAGGGAGCAGGTGATATTGGCCCCTCAACCTCTTCGGATGCAGGAGATGCCAAGACCCGGGGGTATGGCGTATCCCCCACCAGAGTGCTTCCATTGTCATCAGGTTAGACACCTCCGGAGAAACTGCCCCATGAGGGGGGCACCACCTTCAGCACCACAGGGTGGCCCACCTGCTCAGCATTTCGGAGGCCGAGGTCGTGGTCGAGGATATGGATACCAGGGAAGGGATCGTAGACAAGAAATGGAGCAGGTGTATGCTTTGGACCTGGCGCAGCCTCGGAACCCAGAGCAGGTCATAGCAGGTACGCCAAGTTGTTTAAATTATTTAAATTGAATTCCCTTTCTCAATTGCCCATTAAGTAGAACTGCACTAGTAGAATTAATAGGAAAGATAACTCATTATAAAATCCTAAGACATTTAACTGTCCCAGGTATAGTGTTCATCAGCGGCAAGACCGCCTATACTCTGTTCGACATGGGTGCCTCGCACTCGTTTGTGTCGGAGGCCTTTCTGGAAGGGCTGGAAGGAGTGGAGCGGTTCACAGGACTGATGAGGAAGGTGCATCTATCCGACGGATCGGAGATACTCACCTCTGCCCACTGCAACATGGAGGCGGAGATTGGAGGAAAGTCATTCGAAGTATCGGCAACGATCCTAAGGATGCCCGTCTTCGAGCTGATCATGGGCATGACTTGGTTACACTGGAACCATGCCCATTTTGATTGTCAAGCAAAGAGGATCACCGTGAGGCACGGGGACTCTGTCATTATCATCGAAGGTATAAGCCCTGCCTCTCGTATACCCTTATCTCAGCATAGGCCGTTAAGGCCCACCTACAGGGAGAGGAGGTTTATCAGATTTTATTTGAGTTGGCGGAGGCCAAGGGGTCTGTGGAAGACATCCCGGTGGTGCGAGAGTTTGCTGACATCTTTCTAGAGAAACTGCCAGGGTTACCCCTGCACCGAGAGCAAGACTTCCAGATACAGCTGGTGCCGGGGGCAAGACGACATCTAGGGCCCCTTACCGGATGGCCCCGAAGGAGTTGGCAGAGTTCCGAAGTCAGTTGCAGGAACTAGTAGAGGCAGGGTTTGTCCGGCCAAGCTCTTCGCCGTGGGGAGCCCCGGTACTATTTGTTAAGAAGAAGGATAGAAGTCTCCGCTTGTGTATTGATTACCGAGCACTGAACAGATTGATGGTCCGGAATACATACCCGCATCCACGGATTGACGAGTTGTTCGACCAACTGGAAGGAGCGTATTTTTTCTCAAAATTAGATTTGAGGTCGGGCTACTACTAGCTTCAGATTCGAGAGGAGGATATTCAGAAGACTGCTTTTAGTAGCAGATATGGACTGTTTGAGTTTACGGTGATGCCCTTCGGGCTCACGAATACACCATCGACATTCATGAACCTCATGAACCAGGTTTTCAAGGAGTACCTAGATGTGTTTGTCATTGTGTTTTTTGATGACATCCTCATCTACTCGAGAACGGAGGAGGAGCACAATCGCCATCTGGCACTGACCCTACAGAGACTGTGGGAGAATCATTTATATGCAAAGTTCAGCAAATGTCAGTTCTGGTTGAAAGAGGTGGGCTTCTTATGCCATATTATCAGTGGAGCCGGGTTGGCAGTGGATCCGGCAAAGATTCAGGCAGTTAGGGATTGGACGCAGTTGAAGGCAGTCACCGACGTACGAAGTTTCCTAGGACTTGCCGGTTATTACCGGAAGTTCATGGAGGGATTCTCTCAAATCGCCCTCCCACTCACATCTTTGACGAAGAAGGAGGTACCTTTCGTGTGGACCCCGCAGTACCATGAGGCTTTCTAGGAGCTGAAGTATCGACTCATCTCGGCTCCCATACTTGCTCTCCCCTCGGGGAGAGAAGGATTTCAGGTCTACACCGACGCTTCCTACCAGGGTATGGGAGCTGTACTGATGCAGAAGGGTCATGTGATTGCTTATGCGTCTCGCTAGTTGAATAAGCATAAACAGAACTACCCGGTGCACGACCTTAAGATGGGGGCAGTCGTTTTTGCTTTGAAGGTCTGGCGCCACTATCTTTATGGAGTCCACTGCGCCATCTACTCCGACAACAAGAACCTGAAATGCGTGGACATGTAGAAGGAACTGAACATGGTGGCCGACGCGTTGAGTCGGAGCTGCCACTTCCGAAGTCGGGCCCTAAGTTATGTCTTTGGAGCTGGTGAGGAGATTGGAGGATATGCACATCATACTGGTGTCGTCCGAGGACCCCGAGCTTTACATGGAGTATTTAGCTGCGACGAGTGCTACAGACGATATCCGAGACCGAGTCATAGATGGGTAGAGGCGAGATGCCAAATTGGAGCCGATATTCTGGGCCTTGGAGAACGGTGCAGCAGGGGATTACACAATGAGGGACGGCGTAGTATGCTTTTGAAGTCGAACTTATATACCGGAAGGAGGCCAGGTCCGGGAAGATATCATTGCGGAGGCCCACCACAGCAGATACTCGGTGCACCCGGGGTTCACGAAGATGGCTGGGGACTTGAAGAAGACTATGTACTGTCCAGGCATGAAGAAGGATATCACTCAGTTTGTGACCCACTGCGAAGCGTGCCAGCTAGTGAAGGCGGAGTGCAAAAACCGAGCAGGATTGTTGCAACCACTCCCGGTACCAGAGTGGAAGTTTAAAGACATTGCGATGGACTTTATTCATGGACTTCCTCGATCACGGACGGGAAACGACTCAATATGGGTCATCATCGATCGGTTGTTGAAGGTGGCTAGATTCATTCCGATCAGGAAGGACGACTCTGTGGGAGTATTAGTGCGGAGATTTGTGGAGAAGTTCATTCGATATCAGGGGGTGCCTAAGACGATCATGTCGGATCAGGATGGCCGGTTCACTTCTAGGGAGTGGAGATCCGTGCAGGCCTACTTGGGCACGCGATTGACCTTCAACACCGCATTCCATCCCCAGATGGATGGGCAGACGGAATGCACCAATCGGACGCTGGAAGATCTTTTGAGGCTATGCATTTTGGACCGCGGGGAACCGTGGGAGAAGCTCTTAACCCTGGTCGAGTTCTCCTATAACAACAACTACCAGTCCAGCATCAGGATGGCGCCTTACGAAGCCTTGTATGGAAGGAAATGCAGGACCCCTCTTTCTTGGATTCAGGACGAGGATCCGAAGGTGTTGGGATCAGATTTTGTTGAAGACACCGAGGCTCAGGTGAAGCTGATCAGAGACAGGATGTTAGAGGCGCAGAGCAGATAGGCTAAGTACTTTGACGCCCGACATTGTCAGGTGGAGTTTCAGGTGGGGACCGAGTGTTTCTGAAGATCCGGCCCATGCATGGAGTTTCACGGGTGCGTGGTCGGAATAAGAAGCTCAGCCCTAGGTATATGGGCCCTTATAGGATCCTGGAGCAGATCGGACCCCTAGCTTACAGGCTGGAGTTGCCACCAGAGCTGGCAGCCTTGCATGATGTGTTCCATATTTCCTCGCTCAGGAGGGCTCTACTACGCCCAGAGCAGCAGATTTCGACCACAGATGGACGGGTAGCTTTAGACCAGTCAGTTCGCTTAGAGTCGGTTCGGATCGACGACAGAGGAGTACGGATCTTGCGTCGCAAGAAGGTTCCATTAATCAAAGTTCTTTGGAGGAACCACGGTCAGGAGGAGCATACCTGGGAACCGCAGGACCTAATGCTACAAAAGTACCCAGAGATGTTCAGTCAGGTATACCTCACAACACCTCAAGATATTTAATATATTTTCCTGCTTTAAACTAGTAAGACTGCTCCAGGAAGAGTAGAGGCTAATCTTTTGTTTATTGGGATCTTGGTTTGCCAATTGGGCGAATTGGTCATAGATTTAGCTTTCCCTTTAAACCTAATTTAGAAAACATGGCGTCGTGATGTGATGTTACAAGTTTCTTTTCTTCGGTAGAAATTCCCGTAGGCTTAACCTTGATTTCGGGGATGAAATCTTTGTTTTGTTTATTGGGATTTGTAACATCTCATTTTCAACTAGACCCCTAAGAGTGGTTTTGACCATGACTAGGTCATGACAAAACCCTTGGAAGCCAGAAATGGGCCAAGAGATAGAAGGCCAAGGTGAGGATCAACATGGTCTCCCTATGGCACAACCTCATCACCAAACCTAGGGTTTGACCTTAGGGCTTCACCATGACTCCATGACCCCACCAAAACATCACTAACCCATTAGAGGGTCGACTAGAGCCTTAAGGGTCCATTGGAGTCAAACCCAAGTGGCCAATTTGACCTAGGACCCCCATAGTCCTAAATAGGGCAAGGTGCCCTAATCAAGGGCAGTTGACCTCTAATGTGCTCAACCAACCTTACTCAGGGCTTCCTAAACCTAAAGTGCGGTCAATGGGTCATTAGGGACCCATTGGAGTCAAACCTAGTGGCTAAGTTGACCCAAGTCAACTCAAGCCCCAAAGTGGTCAAAGTGCCCTTACCAAGGGTCAAGTGACCTCCAAGGTGCCAAGTTAACCCCACCCAACCCTACATAGACCTTAGGGGAGGCCAATGGGTCACTAAGGACCCATTGGGGTCAACCCAAATGATTAAATTGACCCAAGTCAACCCTAGCCTAAGCCAAGTCAAACCTAGCCCAAATGGGCTAACCCAAGCTCAAGCCATTTTTCCCTTAGGCTAACCTCACATTTCATAATTATTATGATTAAGTGGGCTGCACATATCCTATGGAGTTGACCAGTCAACATGGGTGACTAGGAGAGAGAAAGGAGCTTCCTTTCATGAAAATGGTGGAGAGAGAGAATTGGGGGAGAGGAAGGGATGGGTGGGAACCGGCCAAAGGAGGTCAATAACCATCCTTTATGGCTGCAGTCAACTCCTCTAGGGAATAGGAGTTGATTCCAGCTGTTTCCCGGCCACCAAGAGGTAGGTTCAGCCCCCCACTTAACCCGAGCCACACCTTTATTGGTGTTTGATGGGCATTGAAGAACCAGCCGCCCCCTCCCCAATTGACCATTTAAACATCATCAGTGGGCAGAGGGGAGCATTTTTGAACTCTTACCTGGAAGGAACAAGCCGTCCCACTGTGCTGTTACAGAAGCCGACGGCCGCCGCCATCGACCATGGCATCCTGCCATTCCTCCCGCATTCAGGCCGCCAGAAAGGTCCTCCCCCTCTCCTTACTTCATGGGAAGATCTTAGGGCTAATTAGGTTCAAGGTTCGGGCTCAATTGAGCCCAATCCATGTTTCGATTTCCTGGTTTTTCCAAGGAAATTCTTCTTATCGGGATCGCCAGAAACGGCCCCTCCGGCGGCCGTACCGCCGGCTGAGGGTAGCCACCACATCCACGAAGGGAGTGGTGGCGGTGGCCGGCCGGGGAAGTGGACGGGTGGCCGGGAAATCAGCCTGCAAGGCGGCCCAGGACGGGGACATCGTGGTTGTCGGCTCAAGGAAGGTGATGAATGGATCCCGTTCTTTTGCGCCAAGATTCGTGTCATATCATATCTGAAACTATAGTATTAATATTCCCGATTATTTCATTATGTCATAGTATTTTGTATTTAATGGTTTTAATATTTAAAAATATCTATGCTCCTCTACTAAAAAGGTCACCAACATAACACTTGTAGCCGTAGGAGTCTATTTTATTTTAAAATTTATTTGAACCCATTTGGGTCCCTGGTTTGACCAGGGCACCCAGTTTTGTGGGACCTGTACCTAGGGCTGTCCTGAGATTCAAATGGATGCCCACCCTTCATCCCTTGTCCAAATGGGCTGAAATTTAGACAGGGGATCAGTCTTAACTATACCTAGGGTTTGTCCAAAATTGGGATTTGTTTGGAGAAATTTTGCCTAAAGTTTTTACTTTTATTTAATAATGCTAAGGTATTTTCATTAAGTGGTCTAATTACCTCCAAACCCTCCCAAATTTTGGTGAGTGGTCTCTGGCATCAATACCTAGCTATGTACAAAAGTCCAACTCATTTGGATCGGTTTTGGTTAGGAAATCACCAAACCCTAGTTTGTCCTTAAGGAGGTGTTTTTGATTAAAAGTGCACCATGGGTTTAGGGTGGCCACCTCCCCTCAACAGAGGCTTAGGTCTTGTACACTGACTTAGTATGGCAAATGTCACCCTCTTAAGAAAAATGGGGTGAATTAGGCTTGATTTACCCGAGGGTTCAACCTCAAACCCTAAGGAAGGACTTTTGGGGGTTGTGAAGGACATAGGGGCTACTGCCTTTTTATGACCTTGAAAACTGAGTAGAATTGAAGGTAGTGTAACCTAAGTTCTCTGGAAGGAATCTTAGAGGACTTGGAGGAAGGTAGACACCTCAAAACCCTAACCCTAGTTTTAGGGTAGAAGCACAATTTTGTAAATTCAGCAACTAAACCTTATTTAAAGGTTGTAAAACTTGGGTGGAGTAAGTTTTAGGCCATCTAGAACCCCTAGTAATTTTATTAGAATTTTATAGATTATATTTCTAGTACTTTATTTGTTAAATATCAATAGGCCCAAAATGGTGTTTTAATTAATTTGATTATTCTGTTCTTTTGAAACTGATAAAACTTGGTGAGTAGATGATCTATGTCTAAGTGAATATCCCTGAATTTTGTTACAATTTTTAATTGAAGATATTTAGTACTTCCTTCACTAGTTTCAAAAAGGGGCTTTGGTGGTATAAAATTATTTATAGATGATATATTTGTTGAAAACTCATGATACTTAGGTACTGATGATTTTAGGCCAACATATGCTTGTAGGAATTTATTCATAATTTTAGAGGGTTGATTACAGTACTTTCTTTACAAGTCCATAATATGGAGAGTTTTGATAATTAATTTATTCAGACATTAATACTTGCTGAAAAATTATGAAACTTGGCCAATGCTACTTTTAAGGTTGTATCTGCATAGTATAATTAATTTATAATTTTTGGATGGATATTTTCTGTACTTGATTCATAAACAACGGAAGATAATAAATAATGCTAAAATAGTTTTAGTGTCCTTTTGTTGATAGAAAAATTGTGATACTTTGGATTTACCATATTAAGATAACCTAATATTTATCATAATTTTGTTAGGCATCTTGCATGAGTACTTAGGGTAGTTCATGTTCAAACTGGTAGCCTTTCGAAGTTTTAAGGAAATTAATTAAATGCCAGATAAATTAGGAAAATTATAATTTCCTGGATTTAGTCTATTTGTGTCATGATAAGTCTCCAGTAAATAAGGTAGGCCATTTGGATGAGTATTTGGATTATCTCCTGTCCGGTCCGACATATAGCCTAGGATGGTCTGCATTTGGAAATATGGGTAAATTGCAATAAGATACGATGGGACATGGTGTAGGTGTTAGTCATTTTGGATAGATGTGCATGAGTTCACCATAGAAGGATAGGAAGAGTGGTGAGAAATTGGTTTGGATAGAGTTTAGAGGCGTTCGGGTTCGACGGAAGATAGTCTTCCCCGAGGTGAGGTAGAGTCAAATCACCCTAGGATTAGCGTATTGTAATATGAGAAGGTAATGGGTAAGGGAATCAACCAATAATAATAAGTACCTTGCGAAAGGGAACGATGGGCATAATCCCATCATAGTTCCTAGTGCCCCTTGAGAGCCCTTCATAGGGAATACCGGGGGCAGTCCTGGGTTAACGTAAACTGTATTAACAAGATGAAAAGAGTAACTTAGTAATTAGGGTTGCACATTTCACTATCACGGATAGTGCAGGAAGATAGTTGGGAGCTTCGGCTTGGATAGTTAAGAGACGGACGTTTTGGTCCGGGGAGTTTCGGCTCGATTGTTTGAGACGGACATTTTGGTCCGGGGAGCTTCGGCTCGGTTTTTGAATACGTTAAATTTGCATGTACATAAAAGGAAAGAAAATTAAGGTGGTGAGTCTTCGGTATTGGAGGGTCGATGCATCGACGCTAATACACTGACTCGGCAAGTGTGGTTAGCACTTCACCAACAAAAGTCCGGTGCGCCAGTCGGCAAGAGTACGCAGGAGCTCTACTTTGTGCACTAGCGTTGAGGCATACGATAGGTCTGCCCGGTAGTGCTTTACTGGTTTAGAGGTGGGCGAGGACCAACCCACCGCTTCCGTCTGCCACTACGAAGGTATCCTGGGAGGTTACGGCTCCAGAAAAGGGGAACTAAAGGTCTGTGTGCACAGAGTCGGGTGTGTGTTTTGCACTTGCATGTTCCATCATACCCACTTGCATGTCATAGCATAATCGATTCATTTAGCCCCTGACACCTAAGGTATAAGTGGAATGGGACGCTTATACATTAGGACTTGCAAAACGACCCCTTGGTCTATAAGCTTGTGTGGGCAAGTTTATAAATTAAGGTCAATTTTGATATATATTTACTGCTGTTTGATAACCGACACCACAACATATAAATTTGTATGAGACTTTTTATACGATTGGAGCCTTGCAGAAGACCCCTTGGCTTATGTGTTCTCACATAAGTGAAGGTTACTTTTCATATTTCATCTTATTGTCAATATCTACTATAGAATTGCTAGTATAGGTCCGCTGCCATCTGTTTTTGATTATTCTCCACCTTCAAGTCCTCTCATTTCTTCCTCTCCGCTCGGTGCCTAGGAGCCATGGGGGAAAGGGATGGGGGATGATAGGGCTTAGTCTTTTATACTAACGGTTTTCGAACCGCATCATTTTAGGGAATCGTGGAGCCCAGCACGGGGGAGCAGCCCCAGAGACCGGTGCACTTGGAGATGGGGCAGTCTAGCTCTGGAGTTCATACAGCCAGGACCGTGAGTCTCAACCTTGATTAGATGTTCTATTTTTTCTTTCACATGAGTGATTTGTAGTGAGGACATGATGTACCGGGAATACGCCCGTATTTTAGTACTCTAATATATTATTCTGTGGACACTCCCTTCGTGGAGATTATCTATATGATATGTGATTTTTTGTGGAATGCTAGTTTGCGTTTTCTTTGTTTTGCTACTTTTTTGTGATCGAATTGGCCGGCAGAATCAGCGTTTTGTGGTGATGACCCTTTAGGGCGTGAAGGAGTCACCGCAAAATGGCGGTTCTGGGCCTAAGACCCCGGTGTTTGAAAAAAAAGGGGGTCTTACACCCAAACCACCACCTTTCCTCTCACATCCTTCCCTCTCGGTTTTCCTCCACCGCCTCTTCCAAACTGCTGCCCCCTCTCCTTCCCTCTCCAAAAACCGCCGCCACCTCTATTCCCTCCTTCCTCATGGTTTTATCCTCTCAACCACTCCAGCCATCTCTCTCCCAAAACCGATCACCGCCTCAAAACCACCACCTTTTCTCTCTCCCCATAATACAACTCCCGGCCACCAATAGTCCAAACCCGATCCCCCCTCCCAAACACCACACTCGCCCACCCTCCTTGCAAAACACCAACCAGCCCTCAAATAATTTTTGGTGGATCTCCGGCTAAGGTGTGAAGCGACGAAGGCGGACGAGTTTCATCTTCATCCGGCGTGACTCCAACGGAGCCATTGAAGAGCGATCTGGACTAGTAAATCGGAATCATCCATTCTGATTGCGTAATGAGAATGTTCTACTTTTCTTTTGTTTTCCCACTAGATTTTTCATTGTGGTGGAATACTTTGGCGTAATCTTGGAAACATTGAATATATCGGGGTTTCTTTGATTGATTTTGTACTTCAACCTTATTTTATTTAAGTTCGAATGGTTTGGCGAACCTTTGTTTTCTTTTTGTTGGGAGAGATCTACCGTTTTCTGAAACGTTATTTTTAGTAGATATCTTTTGGTACAACCATCGCTCGATCGGACCGAGTGAGTCCTTTTAGCCGGAAAGAATATTGGCCTATAGCCATTTATTCGATCCTAATCGGTTTGGCTACTCGTACCTTAGCATCTCCTCGATATAACTGCTTGTGTGTGCCCCACATTTAAAAATTGTGCGAATGTAGAATTCGAATATTGGGAGACAATCGTGCTTAACCCGTAGATCTTATGATGTCAACGTGAGGGCCGGCACCAATTTGGTTTCAGATGGAGGTTCACGTCAATTTCCTAATTGACACCCTCCCCCTCTTGCCTTGTTCGTCGACACACACGTGTCTTGCACGTTTTGTCAAAATTGCAAAAAAATTTGGGTCTGCCAATAGAGGCTTAAATTGTTTTCTTTTCTGCAGAAAAAATCAACAAAAATTATTAATAGTCTCTTATTTATTTCCAGTAAGAAAATCAAAAAGAAATATTTTTTTCTACCCGAAATAGTAAGCGGGAACAATTCTTTCTGTTGTCTTTATCCTTATGCCAAAACTATTATTTTGGTTGCATGCGCACTAGATTAGATACGGAGTATTCCCCATCCTCTTCCAATATGGTGGACAAATGGGATGAGGGTCACGATCTCACAGCGCTTGAGGAACTCCATCGGGATTTCACAGAACAAATGACGGCTATTAGGGAGATGCTTCACGATCTGAGATTAAGTATCGCGGCTCCCCGTAATCAACCCTCCAACCAACGTGCGGAAGAAAATAATAACCATAACATTAACAATAATAATGAACAAGTCCCGCGTGCACCATACGAGTTTGATATTACTAGCGTCGTCCGGGTCAAACCCCCATAATAAGATGGATTCGGAGAATCCCAAGTTTTCCTAGACTAGGTTATGGAAATCGAGTGCTACTTTAAGTGGTACAATCTAATTGACGTGGATAAGGTGCGAGTGGAGAGAATGAAGTTGTTAGGTAGAGCTAAGATATTATGGTTGAATGAGGAACGACGTATGAGAGGTGAGAATGGTGAATTACCCATTAGTTGGGCAGACATGAAGGAATTACTGACAGGCAAGTACGTCCCTAAGTACCATCGAACGCAGATGTTTTATGATTTGGCTACCCATAAACAAGGGAATAGGTTGGATCCCTAGTTTGATTTGAGCTAGGTTCACTTAGTTAGGATCATCTGACCCAACATGTATAGCCAGGGTCATGGTTATGTCTTAGAGTATAGGCCAAGTCCTTAGAGTTAACACTACATGGACCAGCCATCAGCAGACTGCATAAAGACTCAAGACTTAGAGAAATATCAAAGACTCCGAAAATGAGTTCGACGTTCGTCGAACTCAGGTCGACGAAAGTCGTGTTCAGCTCGATGATCTCAGAGACAATTCTCTGAGCTGAGCTCGACGAACTTGTTATTCAGGTCGACGATCTATGGGTATTCTACTTCAACATCTTATTCCAGAAACAAGTAAATTTTCTAAGTCCAGGATCATACTCCAGTCGATGAATTCACCTTCTCAGCACGACCAACTTAGAACACATTCCTGACAAGACTCATCTAGCAGTTGGAAGTTCTCAGGTCGACGATTTCTGGCAACTCCACTTCAACACTTCATTCCAGAGACATCTAGAATATTCTAAGTCCAGAAACACTTTGCTGAACTCCAGTCGACGAACTTAGATTATCAGCTAGACGAACTTCATGCACAGAATTGGCAAGGTTCTAGAGAAAGCAGTCGTCTGTTTTTAGGTCGACGATCTTGGATCTTAGTTTGACGAACAACTATTATCAGATCGACGAACTTAACTTCTCAGCTCGACGAACTGTGAAATCAGCTCGACGAATTCTGTTCTCTGTTCGACTATTCCGGACTTAGTTATTTTCATCCATCTGTCCTTATTCTATTGCAATAATTCCTGAGTAATTAATGCTAAAATATTCTCTGAATATTACCGTTAGACGGGGCATTGATTATGGTATTCTTCAGGATTATTGTTTGTCATTTTTCAATGGGATAGTTGGGGAAATCATTCAATGCAAAATATTCTACAGGCCGTCAGCAATGAATGCAGAAGAAATTCAAATTTCAAAAGGAAGATAATCTGGAAAATATAAAAGGGATCTTCTTCCTTCTCTCAATAGAAGAGTCTGAGAAATAATATACAGACATAGAAGACAATGCACTGGCTCTGCAACATAACAAAAATCATACAGAATACAGTGACATTGAGAAACAAGCTCTAGACCAGAGACAACAGCAATCTAAAGAAGAAGAAGAACAACTAATCAAAATCAAGAGTCTTCTTCTGTCTTCTTCGAGGGATTCTTCAAAGGACAACAACTACAATATCTGTCAAGAAGTTCATGGAGCTCATCTGGTCAAGGCAACAGTTTGAAGTCCTATCACCCTGCAGCAAAGCTCCAACTTCCTAAACCATTCTACATCTCAGGGGGAGACTTTGCTAACATCAAATCCACAAAAGTCTTCTCAGTTGTACTTTGAGAAAGAGAAGACAAAATCAATCTCTCATCCCCCACTGTATAAAGGGTTCTTAACTCCCTTCAAAAGTTATCCTTGGTTGCAAGTCACCTGATCAAAAGACTTGAATTTTGTTTTTGGAGCACCTGATCAAAAATTTGAGTGGATTCCTACTAGGGTCGTTGAAGAGTGGATGTACCCAGGTTGGGGAACCACTATAAATTTCTTGTGTTGTCTGATTGCTCTTTTCTTTTGATTCTTGATGTGGTTGTGCTAGTTAGGATTTTTGTGTTAGTGTTTAATTAGTTTATATTCTGTAGCACCTGTGGTAGATTAACTTAACTTATGATTGTTTAATTCATAAGTTTTATTTGTAGCAAAATGTCTTAAAAATCTAAAGATACTCTATTCACCCCCCCCCCCCCCCCCGCTAGAGTATTCCCTATGTAACCCCTCACTTTCAATTGGTATTAGAGCCTGGTTTCCTTTGGTTGTACAAGCTAACCATTGAACCAAAGATCCTGAGTTAGATCTGTCTTTTCATTTCTATTAGATATTCACATACAGCAGGGCACAGAAGAAAGACTATGCAAGCACCAGACCTCCAGTTTGCAACCTAAATAGGTTCGTCATCTGCAAGGCAAGAATCAAGTTATATATGAACTTTATTGATGAGGATATTTTCAATGCCATTATGACACGTCCTCCTCAAGAATCTACCTCTACAGCAAACTCAAGCACAAATGCAGTTCCACCACCAGAGTGGACTGAGGCCCAGAAGAAGGCAAAAATTGCTGATGCCAAGGCCATGAATATTCTAGCCCAAACAATGTCAGATCACATTTTTCAAAAAGTGGCTGAATGCACATCAGCCAAAGCCATCTGGGATTCCCTCAATCAAATGGTAGTTGGATCTGCTAATGAAAGAAAGGATAGGAGATCCAATCTCATATCCCAATATGAGAATTTCAAGAAGGAAGAAGCAGAATTAGTAGCTGACATGTACAATAGGTTGAGATCAATCATCAATGAGCTAAAGACCTTGGAGAAGGACATCACCCTCATAGAGGTGAATGACAAAATTCTTATGTGCTTCCCAAGCTCATGGGATTAAAGGATCTGGCCCATCAAGGAGGCCAGGAGACTAAATGAGATTTCCACTGAATCTCTTTTGGGAAAGCTAAAGTCCTATGAGCAGCTCATCAAATCCAGAGATGCAGCTGAACAAAGAACACCGCCACTAGCAAGGAAGGAGCACAGCATTGCATTCAAGGATGCTGAGGAGACAGGGACTCCAACAATAAATGAAGAGCTGATGGGTCTACTTTCCAAAAGATTTTAAAATATGGCAAGGAAAGACTTCAGGAAGAGATCATCCATATTGGATGATAAGCCAAGGTATGATAAAACCCCTACTAAAGAGGTGGTTTGCTTTGATTGCAGGAAACCTGGACACTTCATCTCAGAGTGTCCAGAAAATCAGAAGAAGGAAAAGAGAAGAGAGAAGGACTCAAGAAGACAGAAAAGCAGCAGGACTTCTTCCAGCAAATACAAGAAGGAGGATAAAGGCTTTGTAACTGAATGCGGGAGTGAAACAGAAGATGAATCCTCATCTTCCAGCTCCAGTGAAGAAGAAGAAGAGGCAAGGGCCAAAAAAGTATGCCTCATGGCCATTGATGCCTCCAGAAGCCAGTCATATGAAGATGCATCTGACAATGAAGAAGCTTCAGAATCTGAAGCTGACCAGGTACTTGCTACTTTTGATTATAGTTCTGATTCATTCAAATCTGAATTTAAAACTATCTGCACTGATCTAATAAATTCAGAAAAAGAAATTAAGACACTTAGGGAAAAACTGGGAAGCCAAGAAAATGTTATCTCTGAAAACAATAGGCCAAAGGCTAAACTAAATGAAGCTAATGAACTAATCGATTCCTTGAAGACACAATTATGTGAGGCCAAAAAACTTGTGGAATCTCTCAATGGGAGAAGCCTCAAGCTTATGGACATTACAAGTGTTGAAATTTGTGAAGTGGAAGTGGGTGACGGGACAGGCCACGCGGCCTGTGCGGACAGCTTTGGCGGACTGGGCGGACTGGGCGGACTGTGGGTTGCGGCCTGGTGAGAAGTCTGGTGGAAGCCGGCTGTGTTCTGAGCGGGTTGTTGCATGGTGTCCGCGGTTTGGTGCGGCCTGGTATCTGCGGATAGAGAGGCTTGCGGACTGGTGCTTTGCTCAGTGGTCGCGGGTGCAAGTTTGCGCTGTTGGCGGGTTGGTTCGAGTTCGCGGGAAGCCTTGCGGACTGGTGTGTCCGCGGTTGGGGCTGTTGCGGACTGGGCCTTGAGCTTGGCTGAGGCCTTGTCGAGCTCAGGTGTTACAGCAGGTCTTGCTGTGGAGACCGGTTGGCGGACTGATGTTTGGAGTCCGGCTTGGTGCTACTGCGTTGGACAAGTGCGAGGAGCTCGCGGACTGGTTGCGGTCTGTGCTAGGGTGTTTGGCGGACGGGACGTTGTGTCCGCCATGCTCGCACTAGCCCTTGATGGTTTTGGACTTGGTCACACTTGGAGTCAAGTTCATGGTGTCCGCCATATCCGCCAAGTCCGCTGTGACCGGGCGGACTGTTGCTGTTTGCCTTTGGTCGTGGACTTGTGGCGGATTGAGGTGTGGGTCTTGCGGACTGCCTCGGGTTGGTGCGGACTGCCATTGAAGAGGGTGCTGTCCTGAAGCAGTTGGAGCTTTGCGGGCTGGTGCCTTGTCCGCTTAGCTTGGGCGGACTGGAGAGGGTTCGTCATTGGTTGCCTTGCTCCTGGCGGTTTCCCTTGGTGACTGGCCAAGTCCTCGCGGACTGAGCGGACGGTCGTTTGTATTCGCGCGGGCTGGGGCGGTGTCGCTATCTCATGGGCGGTGACCACACTCCTCACCTGGCCTATAAATAGGACCCCCCTGGCACATCTACAGTAACCTAAGTAACGTGAGTGAACAGTAAATTGGGTTGGGCGAGTGCTGCGGTCTGTGTTTTTCAGTCCACGCGGATTGTTTCAGGCTGACGGTTTGCTGTGTGCAGGTCGCGCGGATAACTTCAAGGAGCCAGGAGTTTGGCTGTGACTTCGGTCAGTGCTTGGAAGTGTGCGGTCTCTGCGGACTCAGCAGGAGGTCGCTCTGCGGCTTGTCAGTTCTGTTTCAACTTTCCCAGTTTCAATAACCTGTCCGCCGGCTTCAGGCGGGTAGGGGAGTTCCTCAGTTCGGGTTCAGCAGGAGGCGAATAACGGTCTGTCCGCGCGGCCTCGCGGTCTCGGCGGACTCCGTGGTATTCGGCGGATTGCAGCATAGCTTGGGCGAGCTCAGCGGTCTCGGCGGTCTCGGCGACCTCGCGGTCTCGGCGGACTGGAGTGATGTCCGCCCGGCTTGTTTTTTGGTTCTTTCTGTTTACAGCTGTAATACTAGCGAAATCATGTCTCGCTATGTATGCCTCGGATTGTAAAGAAGTGAATGCATAATAAGACTTTCTTGTGCTTCCATTGTTTTGTTGGGTGCAACCTCTAGTCCTTGGGTTTCCGCAGGTTCAGCGTGCGAACTGGGTAGTTCCGAAGATATTAATTTGGTGTTTGGGCTATCTTGCTGACCACGTTGAGAAAATTTAACATGGTATCAGAGCGAGGTTTCTGAGGTTGCGGAGGTTCAGTTGCGTGAGCGGAGGTCAGCCAGTGTTGTTACTCAGTGATTGAGTGGTGATCAACCTGTGTTGTTGCTCGGAGCTGCTGAAGGGTACCAACAGGTGGTTGCAATGGAAGGAAGATTAGCAAGAGGTCTCGGCATTGAACTCTTAACGCCGACTAACTATAAAAAGTGGAATGCGTGCATGAAGAGTTATCTTCTAGGCGAGGAGCTGTGGGAAGTCGTCGGTGGAGACGACAGACAGGAAGTAACTGCTGCTTTCGGTACTGCTGAACAGGTGAGGCTCTGGAGAAGAACTAATGCTAAGGCAGAGTTCGTTCTGAAGAGAGCTGTCTCTCCGGAACTGTTTGATCACATCATTGGGTGTGAGTCGGCTGCTGATATTTGGACAACCATTGATGAGTTGTTCAATAGGAAGAATGTGGCGCGGCTTCAGTTCCTGGAGAATGAGTTGGCCAGGGCAACTCAGGGAGACCTTTCCATCTCCAAGTACTTCTTAAAGATGAAGAGCTTGTGTGCGGAGCTGTCGGCACTGGATCCTGATGAGCCTATCTCTGAGGCAAAGGTAAAAAGGCACATTTTCCGCGGCTTGCGGAAGGAGTATGTGGCCTTTGTTACGTCTGTTCAAGGGTGGGCTACTCAGCCGTCTCTGCTGGAGCTGGAGAATCTGCTTGCCTCGCAGGAGAGCTTAGCAAGGCAGATGGCTGGAGTGAATCTGAATCAGGAAGGCAGCGAGGCTCTCTTCTCAGGCAAGAAGAAGGGATGGGAAGAGAAGAAGAAGAAGAAGAAGAAGGTGCAGGCCGCTGTTGAGAAGGAGACTTCAACTTCATATCCGCCGGAGAGGAGCAATGCTCCTAAGGACTGGAAGAAGAATCTGAAGTGCTACCGGTGTCATCAGCGAGGGCACTTCAAGCGGGACTGCAAGGTCAAACTGCAGCCTGGGCATGCTGCGGGAAAGGATGAAGCTTGCTCGCGAAGTGAAGAAGCAGAATGGGGAGGAGCTTTCATGACGGGCACTTGTGTCCGGGCCTTATCTGCTGAGGACTTCAACAGTGAGTGGATCATCGACTCCCGGTGTGGTCATCACCTCACCGGAGACAAGTCGAAGTTCACCTCCATGCAGGCTTACTCAGGTAATGAAGCTATTATCACTGCTGATAATACTGTTTATGCAGTAGAGAAGGAGGGGGTCGTGTCTTTGGGTAGTGATCAGGGGCCACTCACGTTAAGGAGTGTGTATCACGTGCCGGGCATGAAGAAGAACCTCTTCTCGGTGACCAACGCGGTGGACGCTGGGTATCACGTTCTGTTTGGGCCAACAGACGTGAGGTTCCTTCGCAACGTATCAGCAGTGAAGGCTGATGTTGCTCATGTTGGGAGGAGGGTGAAGAACTTGTTTGTTCTTTCCACCAGTGCCTATGTTGATAGGATGAGAGCCAATGATAGTGCGGCTATCTGGCATGAGAGGCTGGGACATGTTGGCATGGACAAGCTGAAGGCAATGGCTAGTAGAAGTCTGGTGAGGGGGTTGCCGATGTTGTCCTCCTTTGGTGATGGGCATGTTTGTGCGGGCTGTCAATACGGTAAGGCACATCGCCTTCCGTTTGATAAATCTCAAACAAGGAGCAAGAAACCATTGGAGTGTATTCATGGCGACCTGATGGGACCGACTGTTACTGCCAGCCTTGGTGGAAGCAAATACATGCTTGTCTTGGTTGATGACTACTCAAGGTATACTTGGGTGTACTTCTTAAAGGAGAAGTCGGAAGCCTTTCATTTGTTCGTGGAGTTCAAGGAGTTGGTAGAAGGCCGGCTTGGCTTGCGGATTAAGAAGTTTAGAACTGATAACGGGGGGGAGTTCGTCTCCTCCGAGTTTTCTAACTTCTGCAGGAAGCACGGGATCCAACGGGAGCTTACATGTGCTCACACTCCACAACAAAATGGGGTAGCGGAGCGGAAGATCCGTCATTTGACGGAAACCTGCAAATGCTGGCTGCATGCGAAAGATATCCCGAGGTCCTTTTGGGCAGAGGGAATGTCTTGTGCTGCATATGTTATCAACCGGATGCCACTCAGCCCTATCAACATGAAGACTCCTATTGAGCTGTTGCTGAAGGAGAAGCCGAGTGTTGGACACCTTCGGGTGTTCGGTTCAACTTGCTACGTGCATGTCCCGGATGCTTCACGGACAAAGCTGGATGCGAAGGCAAGGAAACTTGTCTTTGTTGGCTATGATGAGCGGAAGAAGGGATGGAAGTGCATGGACCCTGTGACGAAGAAGTTCGTGGTGTCAAGAGACGTTGTCTTTGACGAGCTGACGTCATATGGAGGTGGCTCGGTGGAGCCTACCGGAAGTAGCAAGGTTGAGGAAGCACCGGTGGAGGCTGCTGAAGGCTTGGAAGAGGAGCTTGCTGTTTCACCAGCAGCTCCTGTTGCTTCGAACTCCGAGGCTGAGCCTTCTGGCTCAGGAAGCAGGGGGAGCACTGCTCATTGCTTGCCCCAGGTAGGAGTGGAGCCTGAAGAAGCAACGGAAGCCGTGAGCAAGGAGCCATGTCTTCGGAGATCGAAGAGGGTGGTTAAGCCACCGGCTCGGTACTGTGATGGGAATGCAGTGAGCTTTGTCTCCTGCTTCTTTGCAGGTCCTCTGGATGAGCGAGAGCCTGCAAGCTTCAACGAGGCCACTGGAGTGAAGGAGTGGGAAGGTGCCATGAAGGAAGAGATTGATGCTCTGAAGAAGAATGAAACCTGGGACCTTGTGCCCAAGGTTGATGGCATTACTCCGGTTACTTGCAAGTGGGTGTATAAGTTGAAGAAGAAGGCTGATGGGAGCATTGATCGGTTCAAGGCTCGCCTGGTCGCTAGAGGATTCTCACAGCAGTATGGAGAAGACTATGAGGAGACATTCAGTCCAGTTGCGAAGATGACATCTGTAAGAGTGGTGATCGCCTTGGCTGCTAGCAAGGGATGGAGGTTGTGGCAACTCGATGTGAAGAATGCCTTTCTTTACGGAGAGATTGACAAGGACATCTTCATGGATCAGCCGCTTGGTTTTGTCTCTGAGAAGCATCCGGACTATGTTTGCAAACTCAGGAAGGCTCTCTATGGGTTGAAGCAAGCTCCTCGAGCGTGGTATGGGAAGATTGCAGAGTACTTGCAATTCTGTGGATACCTGGCTTCTAACTCGGATTCAAGCTTGTTCGTCAAGAAGAAGGGAGAGCTAAGAGTCTTGGTCCTGCTGTATGTGGATGATATGATCATCACAGGGAACTCGGAGGAGGAAGTAGCAAGGCTCAGGGCAGAGCTTGCTATACGCTTCGAGATGAAAGACTTGGGAGAGTTGCATCACTTTCTTGGTCTGGAAGTGGAGAGGAAGGAGTGCGGGGTTCTCATTAGCCAGAAAGGGTATGCTGATCGCATTGTGAAGCGGTTTGGCATGGGCGAAGGGAAGAAGTGCTCTACTCCACTGGAACCTGGGCTGAAGCTTCGACGGGATGAGGGAAGGGTTCTTCATGATCCCTTGGTGTTCAGGGCTCTTGTTGGGAGCTTGATCTATCTGACGATTACAAGGCCGGATATAGCTTATGCTGTTGGTCGAGTAAGTCGGTATATGGCTGAACCAAGGCAATCTCATCTAGTGGCGGCGAAGGGAATTCTGAAGTATGTCAAGGTGACTTCTGAGATGGGACTCCTCTATGGAAGGGATGCGGAGTTTGCATTGCTCGGGTACACGGATGCTGACTATGGCGGTGATTCGGATGATCGAAGGTCTACTTCAGGTTATGTGTTCACTTGCGGTTCAGCTAGCATCTCGTGGTGTAGCAAGAAGCAGGACTCGGTGTCGGTTTCAACCACGGAGGCGGAGTATAAGGCTTCGGCCTTGGCTGCTCGGGAAGCCGTTTGGTTGAGGAGACTCATAGAGGATGTTCATGAAGAAGTGCAAGGGCCTACTTTACTCCGGGGTGACAATGAGAGTGCTCTCAAACTGGTAAACAATCCAGTATGTCACGCCAGGACCAAGCATATAGAGATTGATCACCACTTCATCAGGGAGAAGGTGTTGGAAGGGTCTATGTTGGTCGGGCATGTACGGAGTGAAGATAATCTTGCTGACATCTTCACGAAGCCGCTGTCGAAGGGGCCTTTTGAACGCTTGCGCAGCTTGCTGGGCTTGGTCACCACTTCTCACTTCAAGAGGGAGTGTTGAAATTTGTGAAGTGGAAGTGGGTGACGGGACAGGCCGCGCGGCCTGTGCGGACAGCTTTGGCGGACTGGGCGGACTGGGCGGACTGTGGGTTGCGGCCTGGTGAGAAGTCTGGTGGAAGCCGGCTGTGTTCTGAGCGGGTTGTTGCATGGTGTCCGCGGTTTGGTGCGGCCTGGTATCTGCGGATAGAGAGGCTTGTGGACTGGTGCTTTGCTCAGTGGTCGCGGGTGCAAGTTTGCGCTGTTGGCGGGTTGGTTCGAGTTCGCGGGAAGCCTTGCGGACTGGTGTGTCCGCGGTTGGGGCTATTGCGGACTGGGCCTTGAGCTTGGCTGAGGCCTTGTCGAGCTCAGGTGTTACAGCAGGTCTTGCTGTGGAGACCGGTTGGCGGACTGATGTTTGGAGTCCGGCTTGGTGCTACTGCGTTGGACAAGTGCGAGGAGCTCGCGGACTGGTTGCGGTCTGTGCTAGGGTGTTTGGCGGACGGGACATTGTGTCCGCCATGCTCGCACTGGCCCTTGATGGTTTTGGACTTGGTCACACTTGGAGTCAAGTTCATGGTGTCCGCAGTATCCGCCAAGTCCGCTGTGACCGGGCGGACTGTTGCTGTTTGCCTTTGGTCGTGGACTTGTGGCGGATTGAGGTGTGGGTCTTGCGGACTGCCTCGGGTTGGTGCGGACTGCCATTGAAGAGGGTGCTGTCCTGAAGCAGTTGGAGCTTTGCGGGCTGGTGCCTTGTCCGCTTAGCTTGGGCGGACTGGAGAGGGTTCGTCATTGGTTGCCTTGCTCCTGGCGGTTTCCCTTGGTGACTGGCCAAGTCCTCGCGGACTGAGCGGACGGTCGTTTGTATTCGCGCGGGCTGGGGCGGTGTCGCTATCTCATGGGCGGTGACCACACTCCTCACCTGGCCTATAAATAGGACCCCCCTGGCACATCTACAGTAACCTAAGTAACGTGAGTGAACAGTAAATTGGGTTGGGCGAGTGCTGCGGTCTGTGTTTTTCAGTCCGCGCGGATTGTTTCAGGCTGACGGTTTGCTGTGTGCAGGTCGCGCGGATAACTTCAAGGAGCCAGGAGTTTGGTTGTGACTTCGGTCAGTGCTTGGAAGTGTGCGGTCTCTGCGGACTCAGCAGGAGGTCGCTCTGCGGCTTGTCAGTTCTGTTTCAACTTTCCCAGTTTCAATAACCTGTCCGCCGGCTTCAGGCGGGTAGGGGAGTTCCTCAGTTCGGGTTCAGCAGGAGGCGAATAACAGTCTGTCCGCGCGGCCTCGCGGTCTCGGCGGACTCCGTGGTATTCGGCGGATTGCAGCAAAGCTTGGGCGAGCTCAGCGGTCTCGGCGGTCTCGGCGACCTCGCGGTCTCGGCGGACTGGAGTGCTGTCCGCCCGGCTTGTTTTTTGGTTCTTTCTGTTTACAGCTGTAATACTAGCGAAATCATGTCTCGCTATGTATGCCTCGGATTGTAAAGAAGTGAATGCATAATAAGACTTTCTTGTGCTTCCATTGTTTTGTTGGGTGCAACCTCTAGTCCTTGGGTTTCCGCAGGTTCAGCGTGCGAACTGGGTAGTTCCGAAGATATTAATTTGGTGTTTGGGCTATCTTGCTGACCACGTTGAGAAAATTTAACAACAAGCACTGTTAATTCCAGACTAAATGCAAGCTAGGATTGGGTGCTTCATCAAGTTTGCCCCCCATTCTTAAAAATAATATTTTGTTAACGCCCATCAAGTTTGTTTCTGCTAAAGGCAAAGAGATAATAACTAATAAACAAATCACGGAAGAAATACCCAACCTTAAAAATCAAAATAACAGAAACTAGAAAACAAGTAAAAATAAAGTTCAGCAGATTTCGTCGAACTCAGATCGACGAAATATGGCCAGTTCGTCGAACTCTAGTTGACGAACTCTGAATGCAAACCTTAGCTATAATTATTCGTCTAACTGCGATCGACGAACTCTGTGTGGTTCGTCGAGCAGAGATCGACGAACTTGGGGCACAGAAAATGACCTTGTTCGTTCTCTAGGCAGAGATCAACGATCTCATCCCAATTCGTCGAACTCTGGTCGACGAACTCACAACATTTCGTCGAACCCAGAAAGACTTAACAAAAATTATAACTATAACAGCAATTCTATTAAATCCAGAAAACCATTTAATCCATTAGCTGACTGGATAATTCCACCAAGAAGATATCTTCCATTAGGATACAAATCTCAACAAGAATATTCTGTGATATCCAATTTTTATTATCAGCAAAACAAAGGACCCAAGGTAAAGGATTGTCCAGTGAATAATTAAACATGGTACCTGGACAGTTGATGCTCCAAACACATGACTGGCAGGAAGGACAATTTAATCAACTACAAGTCCAAGCTGGGACCAAAGGTAATCTTTGGTGATTTAAAATGTGACCAGTCAGAAGGCTATGGAGAAGTGAAAATTGGAGCAGTCACCTTCAAGAAAGTGACTTATGTAAGGGGACTCAAAATAACCTCATCTCCATAAGTCAATTATGTGATGAAGTTTATCAGATACATTTCAACTCAACTTCTTGCACTATTTCTGATAAAGAAAAACAAATTATTTTAATTGGAAATAGACAAGGAAACATTTACTTAGTTTATTTTAAGTCTGCCAAGTCAGATATCTGCTTACTTAATATAGTTAGTACTCAGAATGAACTATGGCATAAAAGGCTAGGTCATGTAAACATGAAAAATATTGCTAGGCTATCAAAAGACAACCTTGTGAGAGGTTTAACTTGTTGTCCCTACAAGAAGGAAGGTCTCTACAGGGCTTGTTAATTAGGCAAGCAAACTAAATCAAGCTTTAAATCAGTAAATAAAAGTGATTCATCTAGGATCTTGTACTTGCTACACATGGATCTCTTTGGACCCATTGTTGTACAAAGCCTAGGAGGGAAATCCTATACCTTGGTTATTGTAGATGACTTATCAAGATTCACTTGGGTGTTCTTTCTGAGATATAAGTCAGATACCTTTAAAGTTCTTACAAATTTTCTCAGGACCATACAGATTGAGTACTCTACTCATGTTGCATTGATCAGAAGTGATCATGATACAGAGTTTGAGTCTCCTCTTATGCATGAGTTCTGTAAGAAGGAAGGTATCAGACAATGCTTCTCGGCTCCTAGAACTCCCCAACAAAATGGGGTAGCTGAAAGGAAAAAATAGGACCCTAATTGAAGTTGTACGTACATTACTTGCAAATGCTTACATGCCACTATCCTTTTGGGCAGAGGCTGTAAGCATAGTAAATTATGTCCTGAATAGAAGTTTAATACATAAACTAAAGAATAGAACTCTCTATGAATTACTTAAAGGGAAGAAACATAAAATCACCTATTTTAAAGTATTTGGTTGTATATGTTATGTATATAATAACAATAAAAAATATATTAGAAATTGAAGAGTCTATACATGTAACATTTGATGAGGCTAACATGTCTTGTAAGGAGAAAGAGATTTCTGCCAAAAATACTTTGCAGGTACCTCACTTCTGTGAGAATTTAGATGGACTAAGCCTCACCCAAGAGGCCCCAACACATCCTTCTCCACAGGTTGATGAAGACAGTGAAGAAGAACAACTAGAAGAAATTCAACCTCATCCAACAGCAAATATAATTCCACAAGAGGAATTAATTCAAAATGTTGTTGCTGAACCAACTCCACCAAAATGATCTTGTCAAACTAAGGGATCACCCTAGATCTCAAGTGATTGGAGACATGTCAGCAGGTGTACAAATAAGGCATCAACACAACCAAGATTTGATGCATGTCTGTTTTCTCTCTCAGGTTGAACCTCAATCTATATATGATGCTGAGCAGGATCCCCACTGGATCATTGATATGCAAGAGGAACTAAATCAATTTGAGATATGCAGAGTTTGGGATTTGGTTCCAAGACCCCAAGACTACCCAGTCATTGGACCCAAATGGGTATATAGAAATAAATTAGATGTCCAAGGTACAATTGTGAGAAACAAGGCTAGGCTTGTTGCTCAAGGATACAGGCAAGAAGAAGGCATAGATTATGATCAAACCTTTGCACCAGTTGCAAGGTTAGAGGCAATTAGAATTTTTCTGACCTATATTGCCTACAAGAAATTCAAGGTGTATCAGATGGATGTGAAGAGTGTATTTCTAAATGGAGTACTTAAAGACGAGGTTTATGTTGAACGACCTCCTGGTTTTGTCTCTCCAACTCATTCTTATCATGTATTTAAATTGTATAAAGCTCTTTATGGTCTAAAGAAAGCTCCAAGAGCTTGGTATGAGGACCTAGCTAGCTTTTTGATAGAGCATAAATTCATTAGAGGCATAGTAGATAAAACCTTATTCACTAGACATCATAAGGATCAAACCTTGTTAGTACAAATATATGTGGATGACATCATATTTAGGTCTACTGAATCCAAATTATGCAAGAGGTTTTCTGAGCTCATGCATTATAAATTTGAAATGATTAGAATGGGTGAGCTCTCCTACTTCCATGGTCTCCATGTGAAGCAGCTCCCTGATGGCATCTTCATCTCCCAAGCTAAATATACTAAAGAGCTTATAAAGAAGTTTGGGATGGATGATACCTCAGCAAAGAAAACACCCATGGCTATAAATGTTGTAATGGACTCTGATGCACATGGGAAACCTGTGGATCAGAAACTATATAGGGGCATTGTTGGGTCCCTACTATACCTTACTGCAAGCAGACCTGATATTATGTTTGCCACATGCTTTTGTGCTAGGTTCCAGGTGAACCTTAAAGAATCACTCCTAAGTTTCTTAAAAAGAATTTTGAGATATATAAAGAGTTGTCCTAATCTAGGCCTATGGTATCCTACTGAGTCTGAATTTGAGTTAACTGGATTCTCAGATGCTGACTTTGCATGATGCATGGTGGATAGAAAAAGCACCTCAAGAACTTTCCAGTTCCTTGCGATGAGATTAGTGTCTTGGTTCTGTAAGAAACAATCATCTGTGTCCACTTCAACTGCTGAAGTAGAGTATATTGCAGCTGGCAGCTGCTGTTCACAGATGTTGTGGATTCAGAATCAATTACTGGACTATAGCTTCAACTAAAATAATTCAACTCTCTTATGTGATAACACAAGTGCTATAGCCATAGCACAAAATCTAGTCCATCACAGTAGGACTAAACAAATAGACGTTAGGCATCATTTCATTAGAGTGTGTGTAGACAAAAACAAAATTAAACTTGTCTATATCTACACTGATTTACAAAGAGCTGATATATTCACCAAACCTTTGGATGAAAGAAACCACTTGTTCTTTATAAATCAGCTTGGAATGATTAATGGATAAGACTTAGTATATTTTCTGTCTGCACTCGACGAATTTTCCAAAGTTCGTCGAACGGAGTTCGACGAACAGAGAAAAGTTCGTGAGATATTCGTCGAACGGAGTTCGATGAACTCTCTGTGAGTGAAGTTGTGTTCGTCGAACGGAGATCGACGAAGCTGCTTCAGAAAACTTTCGTCGAACGGAGCTCGACGAAATGTCTTCAAATCTTCAGACTGAGCTCGACGAATTATTTAACTATCAATTATTTCGTCGATCTCATGTCAAAGAATTTCTTAATTTTCGTTTAACGGAGTTTTTCGATTCATATTCTATAGAACCTTATATCTAGTTTTTCTTCGACCTCCGTCCCGCACTTTTAGTTCCTTTACACTTGATCGTCGTTTTTCTCTTGCAGGTACTCTAATGGCGATTCCAGCAGGAACTCTTGCATCAATGAAATTCGACACGGGCTTTGATGTCGATTTCGATTCCTTTCAACATTCAGACCCTATATTCCTGACAATCCTGCAACTCCTCGAAGACCAACAATTGAAAAATCTACTATACACAAGGATCAAGATATCTAGAACTGAAATCAGGGAGTGGGTCTATACTTGCTCCACCACAGAAGAGAATAAAATGACAGGAACAATATCTGGTAATGTCGTCTCCCTCACCCCTGCCGTGTTAACTAAAATCTTTGGATTAAACAATGGAATAGAAAAATTGGAGATCGAGAATGAAGCATATGATGAGATGCTCACTCTCATGGGTTATTCTGGACAAACCCCTAACAAATTACTAAAGAAGCATCTTTCTGCTGAATTCAAGTTTCTAGCCGATATCGTGGGAAAAGTCTTGCTGGGCAAGCACACTGCGCATGATTACATCACCAGGCATTAATTTCTGGTAATGTGTACAGTGATAAAAAAGAAATAGGTGAACTGGCCTCAAATCATGTTTGATTTGATTAAGAAAAAGAACAATAAAAAAGGAAGTCAATTATGGAAGGATCTTAGGGATCTTCCTGAAAGAAAAGGCTCCTGAATCACTGGTCTCCCAGACCATATTCATAAATGCCAGCAAGAGGCTCACATGTGCCCTTTTTGGGAAGTGGGAGAGGACTATCACAAAGCCCTCAAAGGCTTCCTCTTCCACTAGGGCTTCTGAAAGTACAAGGGTTGATCCAGCCACTTCCCACCCTTCTAAAGAGATCCCCCCTACACCTCCATCCTCTTCCACCATTCCTTCTCTCTAACAAACACAAAAACAACCACAAGAACAACAACATCAACAACCACGACAACCAGTTCGCATTCCTACTCCCGCTACATCTCCTGCAACTTCTCCACCAATAGATCTTACTGACATCCCCTCTTCCCCTATTCAGGAATATCATCAACCCTCCCCTTCTCCATCACCTCAACAAACCCCACCTCAGTCCCCCCATGGTACACACATTCCCTCACCACCTTCATCTCCCTTACCCCCTTATTTGGACACCATCTCATTCTTTACTCTACCTACTTCCCCTCCTCATACTTCCTCTCTTCTAGATGTCCACATACAAGATGCTCTCCCTCCTACTCCACCAACGACTTCCATTCTCACTTCTGTCTCCATTCCAACACCATATACCACACCCTCTAGCACTCCACTGTTGGATCCATCCACCATTTCTTCTTTTATTGCACTGCTTACTTCTCTCCTCAAAAATCTTATAGCAGAGGCCATTACACCTCTTGCTGCTTCTATTTCCTCCTTAGCTGCCAAAATCCCTGCCATCTCTGTTGCCTACTCTTCAGTAAGGGGTCTGGCTTCAGTTTCCACTGAAACCAGGCAGGGGGAGATACTTGATGAAGAAGCAGTAGTAACAGTATCCCCAGCAGAAGTACCAGCAGCAGCAAAAGTAGTTCCAGCAGCAGCAATAGCAGCAGCAACAGCAGAATCAGCACCAGAAACAGCAGCAGCAGTAGCATTAGAAGAAGCACCAGCAGATGCTGATGATGAATTATTTATTTTGATTCATTTCATTAATACTGACATGGATGTGGATGAGACTGCCACAGAAGAAATAAGCACTATTGGTGATTATATTATTAATCCCACAGTAGATTTGTTAGATTTATTGAAGGTCTTTGATACAACTTACTTCAATATACTTCCAGAAGATAGCATTAAGCCATCAATGGATATAGTACCATACACTTCACCCATAAGCCCCAAGGTTGCCAAGTAACTTAAGGCTACCTTTGCTGATCCTGAAGGTCCAGCCATTCCATCTCCTCCAAGAGCTGTTTCCCACATTATTTCATCCTCTTCTGCTCCAGTGTTTGTTATGGATGACTCACCTATGCCTGATCTGAATGCCTTGATCATGGCTGACATTGAAGAAGAAAATAAGACAGTGGCTGAAAGCACTGTTATTAATAGCCCTCCTGCTCCTCCTCCAGCTCCAGTTGCAGCTCCTCCTCCAGCTCCCTCCTATCCAGAGAAACCCGAAATATCTGATGAAGCCCTAAAAGTATTAAATGCATTATATGATAACCTTCAGGATTCCACTGATGATGAGGAGGACTCAGATGAGGAACCTAAGAAAAGGAAAGTTTCCAAGAAGAGGAAAGCTCCTCCACCTCCTGCTCCAAAGCCCAACCCAGCAAATGACACACCTTATTATATACTCTAGAAGATCACTCCTTTCAAGGGCATACCAGCATGGATGTGGCTGTCCAAGAATGAGCAAAAAGAGGGAAAGAAGAGCAGAAGATATTCACCTCCTCCTACTCAAAGATATATAATGGATCCTCCTCCACCTCCACCTCCAGCTGCTGGTACTTCAGGAACAACATCTCAAAGGTCTACCCAGTTTTAAACATACCAAAGACAACAAGGTAGATCTTCATCTTCAGAAAGCAGCCAGCAGAGACACTATTCATCTAGAAAGCAGCACCAACAACAATAGCAGCACCATCAACAACAAAAATAGCAACACCTCCCTGAACATCAAAAAATGAAAGCTCCAGCAGACCTGCTTCCCCTGTATCATTTGAAGATCCTGAAACAACGACAACAACAAGGATGGCCAGGTTCCAGGAAATATTTGGCCTTTCTATGATCAACAAAGCTAGAGCTGAAGGGAAGGATCCATCTAAATACACAACATTGTCCAAGTACAGGAAGGAGGAGCTGAACAGTTTTGCTAAAGCTAATAAATTTTTCAATGTTGATGACTATATGAAACTGCATCTAGAAGCATTAGTGCCAAGGGCTACATCTATGAAAATCTTAGGGGCTGCTGACATGACTATGACAAAGGTGCAAGCTGTAGATCCCAATAGGGAAATCATATTCACTCAGTCTGGAGAAAAAGGCAAAGAGGAGAAGCACAAGGAGAAAAAGCAAAAGAAATGATATTTGAACTATATTTAATATTTTTGAGTTAGTTTGAAAACTGCTTTTTATATTTCCTGATACAAAGCTTATTGTATACATATCTGTTGCATATACTTATTTTTTCTGCTAGATATATGTTTTCTTGCTTTGTAAATTTTTGCTTCATTATGAGTCTGTAATTAGTGACCTCACCCAAATAGGGGGAGATTGTTGGATCCCAAGTTTGATTTGGGCTATGTTCACTAAGTTAGGATAACCTTACCCAACATGTATAGCCAGGGTCATGGTTATGTCTTAGAGTATAGGCCAAGTCCTTAGAGTTAACACTACATGGACCAACCATCAATAGACTACATAAGGACTTAAGAATTAGAGAAATATCAAAGACTCAGAAGATGAGTTCGACATTCGTCAAACTCAGGTCGATGAAAGACGTGCTCAGCTCGACGATCTCAGAGACAATTCTCTGAGCTGAGCTCGACGAACATGGTATTCAGGTCGACGATCTATGGGTATTATACATCAACATCTTATTCCAGAAACAAGTAAATATTCTAAGTCCAGGATCATACTCCAGTCGACGAATTCACCTTCTCAACACGATGAACTTAGACCACATTCCTGTCAAGACTCATCTAGTAGTTGGAAGTTCTCAGGTCGACGAATCTAGTTCTTAGGTCGACGATTTCTGGAAACTCCACTTCAACACTTCATTCCAGAGACATCTAGAATATTCTAAGTCCAGAAACATTTTGCTAAACTCCAGTTGACGAACTTAGATTATCAGCTCGACAAATTTCATGCACAGAATTGGCAAGGTTCTGGAGAAAGCAGTTATCTGTTCTTAGGTCGACGATCTTGGATCTTAGCTCGACGAATAGCTATTATCAGATCGACGAACTTAACTTCTCAGCTCGACAAACTGTGAACTCAGCTCAATGAATTTTTTTCTCTATTCAACGATTCCAGACTAATTTATTTTCATCCATCTGTCCTTATTCTATTACAATAATTCCTGAGTAATTAGTGCTAAAATATTCTCTGAATATTACCGTTAGACGGGGCATTGATTATGATCTTCTTCTGGATTATTGTTTGCCGTTTTTCAATGAGACAGTTGGGGAAATCATTCAATGCAAAATATTGTCCAGGCCGTCAGCAATGAATGCAGAATAAATTCAAATTTCAAAAGGAAAATCTGGAAAATATAAAAGGAATTTTCTTCCTTCTCTCAATAAAAGAGTCCAAGAAATAATATACAGACAGAGAAGACAATACACTGGCTCTACAACATAACAACAATCATACAGAATACAGTGACATAGAGAAACAAGCTCTAGACCAGAGACACCAGCAATCTGAAGAAGAAGAAGAACAGCTAATCAAAATCAAGAGTCTTCTTCTGTCTTCTTCCAGAGATTCTTCAAACGACAACAACTACAATATCTGTCAAGAAGTTCCTGGAGCTCATCTGGTCAAGGCAACAGTTTGAAGGCCTATCACCCTGCAGCCCTGTAGCAAAGCTCCAACTTCCTGAACCATTTTACATCTCAGGGGGAGACTTTGCTAACATCAAATCCATAAAAGTCTTCTCAGTTGTACTTTGAGAAAGAGAAGATAAAATCAATCTCTCATCCCCCACTGTATAAAGGGTTCTTAACTCCCTCCAAAAGTTATCCCTGGTTGCAAGTCACCTGATCAAAAGACTTGAGATTTGGTTTTTGAGCACCTGATCAAAAGCTCATTGGTGTCAAGTACCTGATCAAAAATCTGAGTGGATTCCTACCAGGGTGGTAAAAGAGTGGATATAACCAGGTTGGGGAACCACTATAAATTTCTTGTGTTGTCTGGTTGCTCTTTTCTTTTATTTCTTGTTGTGGCTGTGCTAGTTAGGATTGTTGTGTTAGTGTTTAATTAGTTTATATTCTGCAGCACCTGTGGTAGATTAACTTAACTTAGGATAGTTTAATTCATAAGTTTTATTAGTAGCAAAAAGTCTTAAAAATCTAAAGATACTCTATTCACCCCCCCCCCCCTCTAGAGTATTCCTGATCTAACCCCTCACTTTCATGATGGTTAGCTGTTGCGTGAAGGAGATGCCAGAGATCGCCCTCTCTAGGTTTTGTAAGGGGTTAAACCCCGACATCCAGGGAAAACTACTACGTTATGGTCACGCCGACCTAAATATCACTTTTAATGATGCATTAGATATTGAGAAGCACAACGTTCTTAAAACTATGTCTCGCTCGTTTGAAAAGGGAAAGTCCATCTTAGGACCACCTCCCACATCCACCTATAAGGATAAGGGGAAGTTCTGGTCCACTAACTCAAACTCCTTAGTCGTGACTGCCAGGAATAGTAGAAACCCAATGGGTGAGAGTGTCCATGTAGGAAAGGTTTGCAAAACGAATGCTACATGTTTCGCTTGTGGGATTTAGGGTCATTATGTTAGTGAGTGTCCTACTAAACCCAAGACCTTACTCCTCTTAGATTTCACTTGTGAGTCTGACGACCTTATATATGAGGCAGGAGAAGATAGCGAGTCAGGAATACCGAGTGATTTAGAGGATGATTCCCATAAGATGGTCATGCGGTGTATTCTGGCTACGACGCGAGCTTTACATTACTGGAATAGGACGAATATCTTTTCGTTAAATTTTAAGAGTGGAGAGAAGTGGTGTAAGTTGATCATAGATAGTGGTAGTTGTATGAACGTAATTTTTGAAAATGCGGTGACCCGAATGTCATTAGCTATTGAGCCGCACCCTCACCCTTATAAGGTGGCATGGGTAAATAAGGTATCCCTCCAGGTGTCGAAGCGTTGTTTGGTATCCCTTACCATCAAGGCTTATTCTGAAAAGGTCTGGTGTAACGTCATCCCCATGAATGATTGTCTTGTCTTACTTGGATGCCCATGGCTTTATGTCCATGATGTAACTCATATAGGGCGAGCAAATACCTATGAGTTTAAATTTAATGGTAAGACCTTTATTTTTAAACCCACTGCGCCTAAAGATCCATCGGTTTCTTTCAAAGACACTGTAGTACATGTAGAAAAGAAAACCTTAAGCTTGATAGGTAAGAAAGAGTTTGTGCGTGAGTCTTTTATTGACGGTGTCATGTATGCGTTAGTATGTTTACATGTCAAGGAAGATAGCTCCTCTTTTGAAAATTGACCTTCAGCATTGAAGGCCCTTTTAGAAGAATTTAAGGATGTCTACCTGGATGATTTACCGCCCGAGTTACACCCCATGTGGGAAATTCAACACGAGATTGATTTTGTCCCGGGTTCCTCGTTGCCAAATCTTCCCCATTATCGACTTTACCCCTCCGCACACATTGAATTGCAAAAATTAATTTCGGATTCGCTAAGTAAGGGGTTCATTCGTCATAGTAAGAGTCTGTGTGTCGTACCTGTATTATTGGTCCCTAAGAAAGATGGTTCAAGGAGGATGTGTGTAGATTATAGGTCTGTCAACAAAATAAATGTTAAATATTGGTTTCCCATCCCTCGATTGGACGACTTATTGGACATGTTAGCTGGGGAAATGATTTTTTAAAAGTTAGATCTTAAGAGTGGCTACCATAAAATCAAGATTACGGAGGGAGATGAGTGGAAAACAGCCTTTAAATCAAAGGACGGACTTTATGAGTGGTTAGTTCTCGGGGAAGGGCTCACCAATGGCCCCAGTACATTTTTGAGGTTGATGACCTTAGTGTTCAAGACTTATTTAGGAAAATTCTTAGTTATATATTTTGATGATAGCCTAGTTTTTAGCGCCTCCCCAAACGATCATGAGTCTCACTTGAGGACAGTACTTACCACATTGCCTACGGAAAAGTTATTTGTTAATCTTAAGAAATGTACATTTAATGTTCCATATGTCGATTTCCGAGGTTATATTATTAGTTCGGAAGGCATCCATGTTGACCCTAAGAAGTTCCAAGCAATCAAGGATTGGCCAGATCCTACTAATATAAGGGATGTTCGGAGTTTTCACGAATTACCTACGTTTTACCGCCGATTTATCAAGGATTTTAGTAGTACCATGGTATCAATCACGAAATGCATGAAGAAGGGAGATTTTACGTGGACTAAATCGGCCGCCAATGCATTTGAAACAATTATATCCCGAATGTCGGAAGCTTCTCTTCTAGGACTACCAGATTTTAATAAAGTTTTTGAATTGTCCTGTGACGCATCTGGAGTCGGTATTGGTGGTATCTTGAGTCAAGAGGGACATCCTGTTTGATACTTTAGTGAGAAACTCTCGGGACCAAAATTGAATTATTCTAATTAAAAGAGAGTTTTATGCTGTTATTCGGTGTTTACAGCATTGTCGACATTATTTGATCTCTAAGGAATTTGTTATTCTTTCTGAACACGAGGCGTTGAGGTTTATTAATTCCCAAAATAAAGTTAGCCCAAGGCATGCTAAGTGGGTCTCATATCTTCAGGAGTATACCTTCATAATTAAACATCTAAACAAAACTTTAAATCGGGCGGCGGATGCGCTTAGTCGTGTCTCCTTATTGTTATCTACGCTAGAGGTCAAAGTGATTGGTTTCGATAGAATAAAGGACAAGTTTGTTAATTGCCCGGATTTCAAGGACATCTATTCTTCCACTCAAAACAACTCTCTCACAACCATTTCAGCATATTATATTCGGGACGGTTATATATTTAAACATTCGAAGCTTTGTATTCCTCGTTCTTCACTTCGACATTTTATTGTATGGGAGTTACATAGTGGTGGTCTAGGTGGACATTTCGGGAATGATAAGACCATTACGTTAGTAGAAGATAAGTTCCACTAGCCAGTCCTTAAATCTACGGTTAATAGAATTATGGGAAGTTATCGTGCGTGTCAATTAGCAAAAGGTAATAAAACGAATGCCGGACTTTATACCCCTCTTTTGATTCCTTCCATTCCCTAGGAAGATGTTAGCCTGGATTTTATTCTATGCCTACCAGTCACGTTTAGACGTCATGATTACATTCTAGTGGTAGTAGATCGATTTTCTAAAATGGCCTATTTTATTGCATGTAGTAAGACCAACGATGCATCACATGTGACAAAACTGTTCTTTAAAAAGTTGTTGGGCATATGGGCGTTGCAAAAACTATAGTGACTGATAGGGATGTAAAATTTAAAAGTTATTTTTGGAAGACCCTGTGGAGGATTATGGGCAGCAAACTATTATTTTCTTCGGCCTACCATTCATAGACGGATGAGCAAACGGAAGTGGTCAACAGAAGTTTGGGTAGTTTTCTACGTTGTCTTGTGGGTGACAACAAGTGTACATGGGACCTAATCATCCCCCATGCTCAGTTAGCATATAATAACTCAAAAAATAGGTCTACAGGTTTATCACCGAATGAGATCGTGCACGGATATAAAGCACCAGTGCCACTTGACTTGATTTTGTTACCGCCATCTTATAAGTCAAGTCAATTTGCGCTGGTTTTTCCTCTCATGTTCATAATTTGCATAAAGACATTAATGAAGCGCTAACCACACAATATGCATCTTATCAAGCTTATGCTAACATACATAAAAGAGAGTCTCACTTTAAGTTTGGTGATTTAGTCTTAGTGCATCTCATCCCTGAACGGATGTCTTCAGGCACTATAAAAATTTGGCGAATCGGCGAGCTGCACCTTTTCGAATTTTAAAGAAATTAGGAGAAAACACATATCTTTTGGAGTTACCCACTGATTGGGGTATTTCGCCTATTTTTAATGTTTCTGATTTAACGTCATATGTTTCTCCACCACTTAACTTATCTAACTGCTTGTTTGGTTCCACTGCATTTTCTAATGGGTTGGGGGGTGAACTTGTTTCTGGATCGCTCTCTCCATCGATCTCCAATGGAGGTACGTTGACTGTTGATGAAGAATCTTTTCATCCTTTATTGCCAAATGTTTTTCCCAGGTTTCCCAGAACCAACTTTTTGTCATACAGGATCATCAAGGATGAAGTGATTTCCTCTCCAAGTGGTGATGTTCGCCCCTACTTGATTCGATGGCATGATCATCCGGCCTCCGATGACTCTTGGCTTCTTGGATCGGGGGTGGCTCTTTTGGATGATGCTCTTCTACGCTGGTACCTTCAGGACAACTCATCGGTGATGAATACTTTCGGGCGGGGGTGGATTGATAGAGACGGCGACCCCCAACATGATGAAGAAGGCAATGGCATGCTTACGGAAGATCTTTCTCCTTCTCTAGTCAAAGACTTGCGGCGTCGTGGTGATCTTGTGGAGCAACGCTACAAACTCCGCCCTCGGCGCAAGACGGCTTAATAATATTTAGTTTAATTTATTTTGCTATTTTTCTGAGAATTTCTATTTCAAGTAATGTTTTAAAATAAGGGTGTGTGTTATTTTTGGGCTGCATGTAGCCAAACACTTGGATGTAAGCCTATATAAGGCCATGATGTGTTTTATTTTCATTTTAAGTTGAATGAAAAATATTGAAACCCTAATTTCCCTCATGAGAATTCCCTCCTCCTCTTTCATGTTTTCGGCCCAAACCTAGTCTCTTCCTCCTCCCCAAGCCGTCGGCCATCACCCCTCCTCCTCTCTCCCAAGTTAATCGGCCAACCACCCAAACCACCGCCTTTCCTCTCTCATCCCTCCCTCTCGCTTTTCTTCCACCACCTCTACCAAACCGACGCCCATCTCCTTCCCTCTCCAAAAACTGCCGCCACCTCTATTACCCCCTTCCTCACGATTTTCTCCTCTCCACCACTCCAAACCTCTCTATCCCAAAACCGATCACCACTTCAAAACCACCACCTTTTCTCTCTCCCCATAATACAATTTGCGGCCACCAATAGTCCAGACCCGATCCCCCCTCCAAAACACCATACTTGGACACCCTCTTCCTTGCAAAACACCAACCAGCCCTTAAATAATTTTTGGTGGATCTCCGGCCAATGCGTGAAGCGAGGAAGGTGGACGAGTTTCATTTCCATCTGGCATGACTTTGGCGGAGCCGTTGAAGAGCGATCTGAACTAGTGAATCGGAATCATCCATTCCGATTGGGTAACGAGATAGTTCTACTTTTCTTGTGTTTTCCCTCTAGATTTTTCATTGTGGTGGAATACTTTGGCGTAATCTTGGAAACATTGAAATTATTGTGGTTTCTTCGATTGATTTTGTTTTTCAACCATATTTTATTTAAGTTCGAAAGGTTTGGCGAACCATCATTTTTTTGTTGGGAGAGATCTAGCGTTTTCCAAATCATTATTTTTGGTAGATCTCTTTTGGTACAACCATCGCTCGATCGGACCGGGTGAGTCCTTTTAGCTGGAAAGAATATTGGACTATAGCCATTTATTCGATCCTAATCGGTTTGGCCACCCATACCTTAGCATCTTCTTGATATAACTGCTTGGGTATGCGCCACATTTAAAAATTGTTCGAATGTAGAATTCGAACGTTGAGAGACAATCGTGCTTAGCCCATAGATCTTACGGTGTCAATGTGAGGGCCTGCACCAAAATGTGGAGATCTAGGGCTCCTTTTATAGGCTTCAGGGGGTCGTTACGGTAGTTATGCGGCTATCCGCACACCGTAACAACCCAAAATTAATATTGTCTCATAGTTTAAGGGTGCACATTTATGATGATTAATCCAGCTATTTGCACCCTAAATAAATAATTTAATCCCCCACTAACCTGATGGTTAGTGGGTGGTTACATGCAAATCGGATGGTGGGGAACGACCTCAAATAATTGGACGCCGTGGGCGAAACTTCACGGGTGGCGGGCGAACTTGTCGTCGAATTCGTCGGCGAGGGGAGGACTGTAACACCCCTGATTTTTCCGGCAATTATTTAACCCTCTCGGTGACGCCATTGTGGCGTAAGGGGCGTTACGTTCGTTGACGTGGAGTTGACGGCGCATCGCCGTGAGCGCGTTTTCGAGTCTTTTCGGTCAAGTCGGCCAAATTTGTGAATCCTTTTCGAAAACGGAAAATTTCACGTTGGAAAATTAAATTAATAAATTTTTGACATGCTCGTCATGTTTCGTCGCGATCCGAGCGATATTCGAGCCTCGATAAATTTCTGAAGTTTTGTAGAATTTACGTTCGCTGTACACTTTGAAAATTTATATCGCAAGAACAGCTCATCAGATTTTGGTTCCGTCTTCGCCGTTGTGTTCGTAGCGTCAGTGTTCGCCTACGGTGTGAGTTTCGTTCAATTCGGCGCTCATTTGGGCATCTGTTTGATCTCGTATTTCTTTATTCAAAAGTATATAAATATGATTATTTTAATATTAAAGAACTATTCAAAAATGTATTTTACTATTCATGTATATAGTTTAATTTTTTGGATATATTTGGAAAGAAATCACTGTTCATGCAATTTATTTTTCCTGAATACTCGAGTGATCTCATTCCTCTCGAGTACTGCTGGCCTTCATCACTCGAGTGCTGTCTGTATTATTCTCGAGTACTTACTGTTGTTCTCGAGTACTAAATTTTAGTATTCGAGTAGCGTTTTTCAACTTCTCGAGTACCTGTAATCTCGTTCTCGAGTATTGTATATTCATCCCGAGTAGTCTGTTAAAGTTTTCCTTCGGTCGCCTTTATGAGGGTCGAAACGGTGTCATATAAAAAATAGTTAACATAAAATTTGTTCGTCTCGACAAGATCTGCAACTTTTATGTTGGGAACTTTTCCATTTGAAGCCATAATATGCCTCTATTTTCATTTTCCACGCACCCACTCAAAAATAGCTCGTTTCTTTTTTCCTTTTTTTAGACAAAACTTTTTATAAGTGCATATATATATATATATATATATATATATATATATATATATATATATATATATATATATATATATATATATATATATATATATATATATATATATATATATATATATATATGCTGATACTTAAGGATAATAGAAAAGGACTTCATCTTCTTCCTCCAGTTTGACCAAACCAGAGAGCGAGAGTGGCTGCGAGGGTTCTATATTCGTGAAGCTTCGGATTGCCGCCGTCGGAGCTACGGTGCTCGGAATCGCAAATCGAGCATAGATCCGGAAAGCTCTCGTTTCGTGGAAGTTTTTCGTTAGGGTTTTCGGCTATAACCTCCCTCTCGTCCTTGATCTTGTAGATTTCGCTTTCCCGAGTCTTTTTTTGGCTAGATCTATGACGAGGAGTAATTTGGGAGAACGATTGGAGTAGAAAATGAGGCAAGTGTTGTTCTTGCCCTCTCCCTTGCTCCCTTCCTCTTTATTTTTCCAGATTTCATTGAGTTGTCATGTTTATATTTCATTGAAACTTATCAATAAAAAATCATTGAAACTTGTCGTTCTATTTCATTAAAACTTGTCTTTAAATTCCTAAGTTAATTCATTGAACCTTTACCCCCAATTCTTGTCATGTAGATTTGGTTATCAAATTTGGTTGCCCTGCCACTTTATTTATCGAGTCATGTAGATCGTTGCGGTGCTTTGTGCGTCTCATTGTATTGTTTATACTACAATTTGTTTGACCCTTGAAATGTTCTTATGCAGTCCAGTTTGTCGGTTAACCTTGATTTTACGATGAATAAAAGGAAAGCTGCTTGTATAATTATGTAACTAAAGAAATACGGGTGGACTGTGCGCGTTCGGATTTCTCCCTCGGTATAGTGTCTATTGGTTGAGTCTGTGCGTGTTGTGGAATTTCATCCCCAGCACATTACCTTAGCTTGGTCTGTGGGCGTTGGGGTTTCTCCCTCGGCATGGTGCCTGTTTTTTGGGTTTGTGCGCGTTGTGGAGCTTTTTTCCCGACACAGTACTCTTAATTGTTGAGCTGATCAGTCTCATTTTTTTATTGATGAATAACATGAATATTAATGAAAGATGAAAGTTTGAACTTCTGATGTTGGTACTTTGTTTTGTCCTGATGATGTGATTAGTCATTCTTGCTCGGCTAGATTTACTATTTGCTTACTTTTACTCTGCTGCTGAATCTTTTGTTGCAGTCTATTTACAAATTTCCTTCATTTGGAGGTTTGTTGAGTCTGTCTTTACTCTTTGTACCATTTGTAACTTTCTTCTGAGGTGTTCTTCTTTTGAATGCCTCAGGATCAGAGCAGTAGCAGGTTTAGCTGAACGTGTTGGGCTTCTGGTGCTGCGGGTTGCTCCGTCCGTTTGCTTCCACCGCAGAGTTTTGAGGTAGTTGACTTTGTTTAGACTTGCCAGATTTTACTATGAGTTCCTGTCAGTTGTTGATGCCCATAGTCTTTGACTTTTTCTGTGGAAGACTACATGTTGTTTTTACTGTTATTACTTTTTACCTGTTTATACTTGCTCTCTGGAAAGGATTTATGTTAGGATGCATTTAGTTATTTTAAAGTATACAAAACTGCATTCTGGTGTATCGACATGGAATGATGTTGGGTATCATATCCATAATAACTCAGATTTGATGAAGTCACCCTTAAACTAAGATGAATTAAGTTGTATTTGATGTATTGTTTGAGTTATGTGTTTGCAGGACTAAATTGCCAAGTATAGACCAATGTCAGTCTACAATGGGTCACCAAACACAGAACCCTATAATGTAATCCCTCATTGTGTGATCTATGGTGTTAACTCATGTGTAGGCTCTTTATTTGGATACACTTTATTTTTCAAGCACTATGATTGATTGGAGAAAGAAGTGTTGCTGATTTTATTGAAGAAAAGAAAATTCTCAAGAAGGAAATTATTCTAAGTATTTCACTTAAGTAGAAGCTTATGTACTCGAGTTGAACACTTAGTAAATACTCGAGTAAGTCTGTATGAACTCGAGTAAGGGGAATGGTTCTCGAGTAGTCTGAAGAGAGCTCTCGAGTGGCCAAGTCCATTACTCGAGTAGACTTTCTCTTATTCTCGAGTTAACAGTTTTTCCCTCTCAGAAAATATTCTAAGTCTTTTACTCGAGTAGTCAAGTTAACCACTCGAGTAGATGAATACTTTGTCTCGAGTGATAGAAGGAAGATTCTCGTGATGTATTTACCCCACTCGAGTAGTTGTTCATGTACTCGAGTAGTCTTTCTATCTCTCGAGTAGCTCCAGTACTCGAGTGACCAGATTTTATCTCTCAGAATTTTTCCATGTCTTATACTCGAGTAGTAAAATTCTTGTACTCGAGTAGTCAATCTACTTCTCGAGTAATCTAAATCCAGTACTCAAGTAACCAGATTTCATCTCCCAGAAAAATTCGCTAAGTCTTTTTTCTCGAGTAATTTTTCTACCTCTCGAGTAATACTTTTAGCAATCGCATAGTTCATCTCCACGTCTCGAGTAAACTTTCTAGCACTCGAGTAAGCCTTTTTCCACTCAAGTGATTACAAGATTTGTTCCGAATTTTCTCAAGGAATTCATCTCGAGTTGTCTGATATTGTCCACTCGAGTACTCATATTAGTACTCAAGTAGCTTATCTCTCACTCGAGTGATTCAGTCAGTTTTTCTAGAATTTCGCTAAGTCCTTATCAGACGGGATTTTCGAATGATGTGACATGATTGGTCCACATGGACGTCATTAATGCTAATTATGACCATTAGGGAGATCTTATATAAGGTATTGTCAAATCGATTAACCCTAACAACAAGCTGTCAAAGAAATATTCTAAGTTTCGGAATCCTATTTTCTCTATCCAAAGAGGGAAGCTGCCAGCCTCTTCATCATGCAAATTGCCTAGGGCTTGCGTTCAAGAAGATTCTGATCAAGCCGACTTACAAGTCGAGATTGTTCTTCAACTCCTCATCATCTCTCAGATCATGTGAGTCACAGAAATTTTAGACCCAGATCTTGTGGAGCCTCTTATTCAAGTTTTCTGATAAAGCCGCAAGTTCAAAGGAAGAAGACCTTGGCCGAGATTTTCAAGATCTGAGAAATATTACAGTTTGTATTTCATTTTCTCATTTTATTCTTGTAGGAGATTACTCTCCAAGTGTAGGAGCTTTTGTCTCCGGGTTATAGGAAGTTTTATCTTCCGAGTGTAGATCCGTGTTGTGGATCGAATTATAGGAACTTTGCTCCAAGACGTAGGATTGGTTTCAATCCGAGATAGTGGAGTAGCCGAGTCTAGTGCTTTACTAGATCGGTGAGTGGAAAGTGGATGTACCAAATATTGGGCAACCACTATAAATCTCTTGTCGTTTGTGAATGCTTGGTAGATTTTTGTGCATAGTTCGCTAATTTTTTTTATTTCGCAAAAGACGCACAACTCACCTATTCACCCCCCCCCCCCTCTAGGTGATTTAGGTAGACAAGTGAACATTTTCAATTAGTATCAGAGCGAGGTTGATCACTAAAAGGTTAACACATTGATCAGATCCATCCCTAGTTGTCTTTTGAGATTTTCCAAGCATGGACAGGGCCAAAGATTTTGCCAAGCATCCCTTGTGTACAAAGAATAACTTTCCTATGTGGAAAGAGAGAATCAGATTTTTCATGGAAGCTGTGGATCTAAGGATCTTCATGATCGTTGAAGAAGGTCCTTACGTTCCGATGACCATCTCCACTATAGATCCAACAAAGAAGGTTCCGAAGAAATTGATGGATCTCGACAAAGATGAGATTGCACTTGTGTCTTTAGACAAGAAGGCCAAGAATATTATAACAGGTGTAGTTGATGACTCCATGTTGTAGAACCTGATCCACTGCCAGTCTGCTAAGGAGATTTGGCAGTCTCTCGTTACCTTGATGGAAGGCACAGAATAGGTTAGGGATGATAGAAGATTCCTTCTTATTCAGAAATATGAAGCCTTCCGACAAGGACCCAAGGATACCAATGCAGATACATTTGAAAACTTCTTCAAGATAGTCAATAGCCTAAGGGTATACGGACGAGTCTTCACCAATAAAGAACTGAATGACAAGTTCTTGAGATCCCTAACCAAGAAATGGGATAACAAGGTTTGTGCAATCCGAAAATTTGGAAAGCTAGCTAAGACAGACCAGCAGAATCTCTTCGGGAAGCTTATGTCATATGAGCTACAACTCAATACAAGAAAAGCTGAAGAGGAGAAAAGCAGGTCTTCATGCAAGGAGAAGTCTGTTGCTCTCAAGGCAGACACCTTAAGGAAGTCCAAGGCTGCCTCTCCTGCCCCAGCACAAGAAGTAAGTGAAGAAGAAACCTCGGAGCCAAGTTCCTCAGGCTCAGAGCTATCTGAAGGAGAGTTCTCTCTACTCTCACGACAGTTCAAGAAATTCTTGAACAAAAAGAAGAAATGGAAAGGCAAGGATGCCTCCTATAGAAGATCACGACATGATGGTGATCGACACAGAAAAGTCTCAAGCAGCCATGACAGGTATACTACTAAACCGAACAAACATATTTGTACTAACATCGTTTGTTATTGGTGTAATAAGCCAGGTCATGTCATCGCTGATTGCCCCCACAAGAAGAAGGAGGGTTGAAGAAGAGAAGAAAAGAAATCTTCTTACAATAAGAAGAAGACAGAAAAGAGCCTAATAGCCAAGAAGGGTAAAACTCTTAGCGACATCGACTCATTTGAGTCAAGTGAAGAAGAAGAAGCCTAATTTGGGCTCATGGCTCAGACTGATGACGAACAAGAACCTCAATTCACTGGAAAGGTAACCTCTCATACTCCACTCTCTGAATCTGATGTTTCTGAGCATGATAATGAGGACACCTCTTCTTAAAAGTTATTTTTGATGATATGGTTGTATCTTGCTCATGGTTGTATCTTGCTCATAGTGACTGATAGGGATGTAAAATTTAAAAGTTATTTTTGGAAGACCCTGTGGAGGATTATGGGCAGCAAACTATTATTTTCTTCGGCCTACCATTCATAGACGGATGAGCAAACGGAAGTGGTCAACAGAAGTTTGGGTAGTTTTCTACGTTGTCTTGTGGGTGACAACAAGTGTACATGGGACCTAATCATCCCCCATGCTCAGTTAGCATATAATAACTCAAAAAATAGGTCTACAGGTTTATCACCGAATGAGATCGTGCACGGATATAAAGCACCAGTGCCACTTGACTTGATTTTGTTACCGCCATCTTATAAGTCAAGTCAATTTGCGCTGGTTTTTCCTCTCATGTTCATAATTTGCATAAAGACATTAATGAAGCGCTAACCACACAATATGCATCTTATCAAGCTTATGCTAACATACATAAAAGAGAGTCTCACTTTAAGTTTGGTGATTTAGTCTTAGTGCATCTCGTCCCTGAACGGATGTCTTCAGGCACTATAAAAATTTGGCGAATCGGCGAGCTGCACCTTTTCGAATTTTAAAGAAATTAGGAGAAAACACATATCTTTTGGAGTTACCCACTGATTGGGGTATTTCGCCTATTTTTAATGTTTCTGATTTAACGTCATATGTTTCTCCACCACTTAACTTATCTAACTGCTTGTTTGGTTCCACTGCATTTTCTAATGGGTTGGGGGGTGAACTTGTTTCTGGATCGCTCTCTCCATCGATCTCCAATGGAGGTACGTTGACTGTTGATGAAGAGTCTTTTCATCCTTTATTGCCAAATGTTTTTCCCAGGTTTCCCAGAACCAACTTTTTGTCATACAGGATCATCAAGGATGAAGTGATTTCCTCTCCAAGTGGTGATGTTCGCCCGTACTTGATTCGATGGCATGATCATCCGGCCTCCGATGACTCTTGGCTTCTTGGATCGGGGGTGGCTCTTTTGGATGATGCTCTTCTACGCTGGTACCTTCAGGACAACTCATCGGTGATGAATACTTTCGGGCGGGGGTGGATTGATAGAGACGGCGACCCCCAACATGATGAAGAAGGCAATGGCATGCTTACGAAAGATCTTTCTCCTTCTCTAGTCAAAGAGTTGCGGCGTCGTGGTGATCTTGTGGAGCAACGCTACAAACTCCGCCCTCGGCGCAAGACGGCTTAATAATATTTAGTTTAATTTATTTTGCTATTTTTCTGAGAATTTCTATTTCAAGTAATGTTTTAAAATAAGGGTGTGTGTTATTTTTGGGCTGCATGTAGCCAAACACTTGGATGTAAGCCTATATAAGGCCATGATGTGTTTTATTTTCATTTTAAGTTGAATGAAAAATATTGAAACCCTAATTTCCCTCATGAGAATTCCCTCCTCCTCTTTCATGTTTTCGGCCCAAACCTAGTCTCTTCCTCCTCCCCAAGCCGTCGGCCATCACCCCTCCTCCTCTCTCCCAAGTTAATCGGCCAACCACCCAAACCACCGCCTTTCCTCTCTCATCCCTCCCTCTCGCTTTTCTTCCACCACCTCTACCAAACCGACGCCCATCTCCTTCCCTCTCCAAAAACTGCCGCCACCTCTATTACCCCCTTCCTCACGATTTTCTCCTCTCCACCACTCCAAACCTCTCTATCCCAAAACCGATCACCACTTCAAAACCACCACCTTTTCTCTCTCCCCATAATACAATTTGCGGCCACCAATAGTCCAGACCCGATCCCCCTCCAAAACACCATACTTGGACACCCTCTTCCTTGCAAAACACCAACCAGCCCTTAAATAATTTTTGGTGGATCTCCGGCCAATGCGTGAAGCGAGGAAGGTGGACGAGTTTCATTTCCATCTGGCATGACTTTGGCGGAGCCGTTGAAGAGCGATCTGAACTAGTGAATCGGAATCATCCATTCCGATTGGGTAACGAGACAGTTCTACTTTTCTTGTGTTTTCCCTCTAGATTTTTCATTGTGGTGGAATACTTTGGCGTAATCTTGGAAACATTGAAATTATTGTGGTTTCTTCGATTGATTTTGTTTTTCAACCATATTTTATTTAAGTTCGAAAGGTTTGGCGAACCATCATTTTTTTTGTTGGGAGAGATCTAGCGTTTTCCAAATCATTATTTTTGGTAGATCTCTTTTGGTACAACCATCGCTCGATCGGACCGGGTGAGTCCTTTTAGCTGGAAAGAATATTGGACTATAGCCATTTATTCGATCCTAATCGGTTTGGCCACCCATACCTTAGCATCTTCTTGATATAACTGCTTGGGTATGCGCCACATTTAAAAATTGTGCGAATGTAGAATTCGAACGTTGAGAGACAATCGTGCTTAGCCCATAGATCCTACGGTGTCAATGTGAGGGCCTGCACCAAAATGTGGAGATCTAGGGCTCCTTTTATAGGCTTCAGGGGGTGGTTACGGTAGTTATGCGGCTATCCGCACACCGTAACAACCCAAAATTAATATTGTCTCATAGTTTAAGGGTGCACATTTATGATGATTAATCCAGCTATTTGCACCCTAAATAAATAATTTATCCCCCACTAACCTGATGGTTAGTGGGTGGTTACATGCAAATCGGATGGTGGGGAACGACCTCAAATAATTGGACGCCGTGGGTGAAACTTCACGGGTGGCGGGCGAACTTGTCGTCGAATTCGTCGGCGAGGGGAGGACTGTAACACCCCTGATTTTTCCGGCAATTATTTAACCCTCTCGGTGACGCCATTGTGGCGTAAGGGGCGTTACGTTCGTTGACGTGGATTTGACGGCGCATCGCCGTGAGCGCGTTTTCGAGTCTTTTCGGTCAAGTCGGCCAAATTTGTGAATCCTTTTCGAAAACGGAAAATTTCACGTTGGAAAATTAAATTAATAAATTTTTGACATGCTCGTCATGTTTCGTCGCGATCCGAGCGATATTCGAGCCTCGATAAATTTCTGAAGTTTTGTAGAATTTACGTTCGCTGTACACTTTGAAAATTTATATCGCAAGAACAGCTCATCGGATTTTGGTTCCGTCTTCGCCGTTGTGTTCGTAGCGTCAGTGTTCGCCTACGGTGTGAGTTTCGTTCAATTCGGCGCTCATTTGGGCATCTGTTTGATGTCGTATTTCTTTATTCAAAAGTATATAAATATGATTATTTTAATATTAAAGAACTATTCAAAAATGTATTTTACTATTCATGTATATAGTTTAATTTTTTGGATATATTTGGAAAGAAATCACTGTTCATGCAATTTATTTTTCCTGAATACTCGAGTGATCTCATTCCTCTCGAGTACTGCTGGCCTTCATCACTCGAGTGCTGTCTGTATTATTCTCGAGTACTTACTGTTGTTCTCGAGTACTAAATTTTAGTATTCGAGTAGCGTTTTTCTACTTCTCGAGTACCTGTAATCTCGTTCTCGAGTATTGTATATTCATCCCGAGTAGTCTGTTAAAGTTTTCCTTCGGTCGCCTTTATGAGGGTCGAAACGGTGTCATATAAAAAATAGTTAACATAAAATTTGTTCGTCTCGACAAGATCTGCAACTTTTATGTTGGGAACTTTTCCATTTGAAGCCATAATATGCCTCTATTTTCATTTTCCACGCACCCACTCAAAAATAGCTCGTTTCTTTTTTCCTTTTTTTAGACAAAACTTTTTATAAGTGCATATATATATATATATATATATATATATATATATATATATATATATATATATATATATATATATATATATATATATATATATATATATATATATGCTGATACTTAAGGATAATAGAAAAGGACTTCATCTTCTTCCTCCAGTTTGACCAAACCAGAGAGCGAGAGTGGCTGCGAGGGTTCTATATTCGTGAAGCTTCGGATTGCCGCCGTCGGAGCTACGGTGCTCGGAATCGCAAATCGAGCATAGATCCGGAAAGCTCTCGTTTCGTGGAAGTTTTTCGTTAGGGTTTTCGGCTATAACCTCCCTCTCGTCCTTGATCTTGTAGATTTCGCTTTCCCGAGTATTTTTTTGGCTAGATCTATGACGAAGAGTAATTTGGGAGAACGATTGGAGTAGAAAATGAGGCAAGTGTTGTTCTTGCCCTCTCCCTTGCTCCCTTCCTCTTTATTTTTCCAGATTTCATTGAGTTGTCATGTTTATATTTCGTTGAAACTTATCAATAAAAAATCATTGAAACTTGTCGTTCTATTTCATTAAAACTTGTCTTTAAATTCCTAAGTTAATTCATTGAACCTTTACCCCCAATTCTTGTCATGTATATTTGGTTATCAAATTTGGTTGCCCTGCCACTTTATTTATCGAGTCATGTAGATCGTTGCGGTGCTTTGTGCGTCTCATTGTATTGTTTATACTACAATTTGTTTGACCCTTGAAATGTTCTTATGCAGTCCAGTTTGTCGGTTAACCTTGATTCTACGATGAATAAAAGGAAAGCTGCTTGTATAATTATGTAACTAAAGAAACACGGGTGGACTGTGCGCGTTCGGATTTCTCCCTCGGTATAGTGTCTATTGGTTGAGTCTGTGCGTGTTGTGGAATTTCATCCCCAGCACATTACCTTAGCTTGGTCTGTGGGCGTTGGGGTTTCTCCCTCGGCATGGTGCCTGTTTTTTGGGTTTGTGCGCGTTGTGGAGCTTTTTTCCCGACACAGTACTCTTAATTGTTGAGCTGATCAGTCTCATTTTTTTTATTGATGAATAACATGAATATTAATGAAAGATGAAAGTTTGAACTTCTGATGTTGGTACTTTGTTTTGTCCTGATGATGTGATTAGTCATTCTTGCTCGGCTAGATTTACTATTTGCTTACTTTTACTCTGCTGCTGAATCTTTTGTTGCAGTCTATTTACAAATTTCCTTCATTTGGAGGTTTGTTGAGTCTGTCTTTACTCTTTGTACCATTTGTAACTTGCTTCTGAGGTGTTCTTCTTTTGAATGCCTCAGGATCAGAGCAGTAGCAGGTTTAGCTGAACGTGTTGGGCTTCTGGTGCTGCGGGTTGCTCCGTCCGTTTGCTTCCACCGCAGAGTTTTGAGGTAGTTGACTTTGTTTAGACTTGCCAGATTTTACTATGAGTTCCTGTCAGTTGTTGATGCCCATAGTCTTTGACTTTTTCTGTGGAAGACTACATGTTGTTTTTACTGTTATTACTTTTTACCTGTTTATACTTGCTCTCTGGAAAGGATTTATGTTAGGATGCATTTAGTTATTTTAAAGTATACAAAACTGCATTCTGGTGTATCGACATGGAATGATGTTGGGTATCATATCCATAATAACTCAGATTTGATGAAGTCACCCTTAAACTAAGATGAATTAAGTTGTATTTGATGTATTGTTTGAGTTATGTGTTTGCAGGACTAAATTGCCAAGTATAGACCAATGTCAGTCTACAATGGGTCACCAAACACAGAACCCTATAATGTAATCCCTCATTGTGTGATCTATGGTGTTAACTCATGTGTAGGCTCTTTATTGGGATACACTTTATTTTTCAAGCACTATGATTGATTGGAGAAATAAGTGTTGCTGATTTTATTGAAGAAAAGAAAATTCTCAAGAAGGAAATTATTCTAAGTATTTCACTTAAGTAGAAGCTTATGTACTCGAGTTGAACACTTAGTAAATACTCGAGTAAGTCTGTCTGAACTCGAGTAAGGGGAATGGTTCTCGAGTAGTCTGAAGAGAGCTCTCGAGTGGCCAAGTCCATTACTCGAGTAGACTTTCTCTTATTCTCGAGTTAACAGTTTTTCCCTCTCAGAAAATATTCTAAGTCTTTTACTCGAGTAGTCAAGTTAACCACTCGAGTAGATGAATACTTTGTCTCGAGTGATAGAAGGAAGATTCTCGTGATGTATTTACCCCACTCGAGTAGTTGTTCATGTACTCGAGTAGTCTTTCTATCTCTCGAGTAGCTCCAGTACTCGAGTGACCAGATTTTATCTCTCAGAATTTTTCCATGTCTTATACTCGAGTAGTAAAATTCTTGTACTCGAGTAGTCAATCTACTTCTCGAGTAATCTAAATCCAGTACTCAAGTAACCAGATTTCATCTCCCAGAAAAATTCGCTAAGACTTTTTTCTCGAGTAATTTTTCTACCTCTCGAGTAATACTTTTAGCAATCGCATAGTTCATCTCCACGTCTCGAGTAAACTTTCTAGCACTCGAGTAAGCCTTTTTCCACTCAAGTGATTACAAGATTTGTTCCGAATTTTCTCAAGGAATTCATCTCGAGTTGTCTGATATTGTCCACTCGAGTACTCATATTAGTACTCAAGTAGCTTATCTCTCACTCGAGTGATTCAGTCAGTTTTTCTAGAATTTCGCTAAGTCCTTATCAGACGGGATTTTCGAATGATGTGACATGATTGGTCCACGTGGACGTCATTAATGCTAATTATGACCATTAGGGAGATCTTATATAAGGTATTGTCAAATCGATTAACCCTAACAACAAGCTGTCAAAGAAATATTCTAAGTTTCGGAATCCTATTTTCTCTATCCAAAGAGGGAAGCTGCCAGCCTCTTCATCATGCAAATTGCCTAGGGCTTGCGTTCAAGAAGATTCTGATCAAGCCGACTTACAAGTCGAGATTGTTCTTCAACTCCTCATCATCTCTCAGATCATGTGAGTCACAGAAATTTTAGACCCAGATCTTGTGGAGCCTCTTATTCAAGTTTTCTGATAAAGCCGCAAGTTCAAAGGAAGAAGACCTTGGCCGAGATTTTCAAGATCTGAGAAATATTACAGTTTGTATTTCATTTTCTCATTTTATTCTTGTAGGAGATTACTCTCCAAGTGTAGGAGCTTTTGTCTCCGGGTTATAGGAAGTTTTATCTTCCGAGTGTAGATCCGTGTTGTGGATCGAATTATAGGAACTTTGCTCCAAGACGTAGGATTGGTTTCAATCCGAGATAGTGGAGTAGCCGAGTCTAGTGCTTTACTAGATCGGTGAGTGGAAAGTGGATGTACCAAATATTGGGCAACCACTATAAATCTCTTGTCGTTTGTGAATGCTTGGTAGATTTTTGTGCATAGTTCGCTAATTTTTTTTATTTCGCAAAAGACGCACAACTCACCTATTCACCCCCCCCCCCTCTAGGTGATTTAGGTAGACAAGTGAACATTTTCAATTAGTATCAGAGCGAGGTTGATCACTAAAAGGTTAACACATTGATCAGATCCATCCCTAGTTGTCTTTTGAGATTTTCCAAGCATGGACAGGGCCAAAGATTTTGCCAAGCATCCCTTGTGTACAAAGAATAACTTTCCTATGTGGAAAGAGAGAATCAGATTTTTCATGGAAGCTGTGGATCTAAGGATCTTCATGATCGTTGAAGAAGGTCCTTACGTTCTGATGACCATCTCCACTATAGATCCAACAAAGAAGGTTCCGAAGAAATTGATGGATCTCGACAAAGATGAGATTGCACTTGTGTCTTTAGACAAGAAGGCCAAGAATATTATAACAGGTGTAGTTGATGACTCCATGTTGCAGAACCTGATCTACTGCCAGTCTGCTAAGGAGATTTGGCAGTCTCTCGTTACCTTGATGGAAGGCACAGAAGAGGTTAGGGATGATAGAAGATTCCTTCTTATTCAGAAATATGAAGCCTTCCGACAAGGACCCAAGGATACCAATGCAGATACATTTGAAAACTTCTTCAAGATAGTCAATAGCCTAAGGGTATACGGACGAGTCTTCACCAATGAAGAACTGAATGACAAGTTCTTGAGATCCCTAACCAAGAAATGGGATAACAAGGTTTGTGCAATCCGAAAATTTGGAAAGCTAGCTAAGACAGACCAGCAGAATCTCTTCGGGAAGCTTATGTCATATGAGCTACAACTCAATACAAGAAAAGCTGAAGAGGAGAAAAGCAGGTCTTCATGCAAGGAGAAGTCTGTTGCTCTCAAGGCAGACACCTTAAGGAAGTCCAAGGCTGCCTCTCCTGCCCCAGCACAAGAAGTAAGTGAAGAAGAAACCTCGGAGCCAAGTTCCTCAGGCTCAGAGCTATCTGAAGGAGAGTTCTCTCTACTCTCACGACAGTTCAAGAAATTCTTGAACAAAAAGAAGAAATGGAAAGGCAAGGATGCCTCCTATAGAAGATCACGACATGATGGTGATCGACACAGAAAAGTCTCAAGCAGCCATGACAGGTATACTACTAAACCGAACAAACATATTTGTACTAACATCGTTTGTTATTGGTGTAATAAGCCAGGTCATGTCATCGCTGATTGCCCCCACAAGAAGAAGGAGGGTTGAAGAAGAGAAGAAAAGAAATCTTCTTACAATAAGAAGAAGACAGAAAAGAGCCTAATAGCCAAGAAGGGTAAAACTCTTAGCGACTTTGACTCATTTGAGTCAAGTGAAGAAGAAGAAGCCTAATTTGGGCTCATGGCTCAGACTGATGACGAACAAGAACCTCAATTCACTGGAAAGGTAACCTCTCATACTCCACTCTCTGAATCTGATGTTTCTGAGCATAATAATGAGGACACCTCTTCTGACGATGAGTCTGAACTCATGGCCCAGTACAAGGAGTTAATCAAGGCTTACGTCAAATATCGACGAGTCGTGAAAACTCAAGCTAAAGAGATAAAGTATCTGAAAGCTGAAGAGAGCACTTTGAGAGTGGAAGTCGCTAAGACGGACTCACTCAAAGAGAACCTCAATACTACTATTGAAGAATATAATAAGGCTCTCGAGCACCTAGATTTAAAAGAGAAAATCATCAAAGAGTTGGAAGAATAACTCGCTGCTAGAAAGTAACTTGTCGAAAGTTTCTCGAAGCCCAAGACTGTTCTTCCTTTCGTTGCTGAATTCTCAACTAAGGCCAAAGGTGCTGGGCTAGGCCATGTTGAAGCTCCTAGTAAACCTTGTAGGAGGAATAAAGCTCAAAGAAAGAATAAGGCAGCCTAGAGGCCTTTGTCCAAAGAGAAGGGGAAAGCCCTTCAAGATCAGACTTCTTTCAAGAAAGTCATATTTCCAACAAATGAGTTTGATCTTGACTCATCCTGCGGTCACTTGACTAGGCCTACCTATGTAGAACCCAAGTCTCATTACCAAGGATGGACTCGCCCCAGAAACTTTGGTGAGTGTGTCTTCAAGGCACCTTATGAAGAAATCATTCTTCAGAGCTATGTCCCTTATAATCATGGTCATAACATTAAGAAGGCACCAAAGGTAAAGCCCATTGTAGAAAAGAATCTGAATGACAAGAAACCATGTGATTGTCATCACCATGAAGCTTCTTCCTCCAAGAATGTTGCCCATGCTAGACCACCATCTCAAAAGGTCAAGCAGGAGAATCTAAGACAAAGATACAACAGGTTTGAAGGTTGGTGCTGTGGCAAAATTGCTCACTTTGCCATTGACTGCTGGTTTAATCCTAGGAATTTTGCAACTCCTCATGTTAGCAATATGAGAAAGGCCACTTATAATACGAATACTCGTAGTGGGAGTGTTCTAACAAGAGACCAAGGACCCAAACGTGTTTGTGTTCCTAAGGCAAATTGATTTATAATTGCAGGTATGTCCAAAGGCCACCAAAACACCTATCTGGTACTTGGACAGTGGATTCTCTCGGCACATGACCGAGACAAGAGCCTACTTCAGAACTATTCTCCAGTCTTGAACGGGACAAAGGTCATCTTTGGAGGTTCAGACCGAGGTATTACTAAAGGCAATGGTATGATCTCTAACTGTAGAGTATCCTTATCAAATGTGGCTTATGTTGAAGGATTATAACACATTATCATAAGCATAAGCCAACTCTACGATAATGGATATATTGTTGAATTTCATGATGATAAGTGCTTAATAAAATTGGTTGAAAATATGGAAACGATTCTATCAGGCACTCGAAGCAGAAATATATTTTGTTTAAATTTCATTTGTATAGACTCTTCTACACAAGTGTGTTTTATGGCTAAAGATAGTGCGTCTCTTGGTGACCAATGACACAAGAGATTAGCACATATTAATTTCAAAACTGTTAATAAATTATTTTCACTGAATTTAGTACGTGATGCCCCAAATGTCAAGTACGTCAAAGATAGACCTTGTCATGCATGTGTAAAAGGCAAGCAAACAAGGGCTACCTTTAAAAGCGTTATTGACAAAGATTCTAACAGATGTTTACATTTGCTTCATATGGACTTGTTTGGTCCACTGCAAGTTAGAAGTTTTGGAGGTAAGGATTATACGTTGGTTATTGTTGATGATTACTCGCGCTTTGCATGGGTGTTCTTTCCAAAAAACAAGTCAGATACCTTTGATATCTTTACAAATTTTGTCAGGCAGGTACAGAATGAATACAACTGTTCCGTAGTCAAGATCAGAAGTGACAATGGAACAGAGTTCAAGTCTGGGGCCATGACAGAATTCTGCGAAAGCTTAGGTATCTTTAATGAGTTTTCCTCTCCTCATACTCCTCAACAGAATGGAGTGGCTAAGAGAAGGAATAGAACACTCATAGAGGCCTGCAGGACCATGTTTAGTGATTTCTCACTACCGGAATACTTCTGTACTGAAGTCGTCAACAATGCATGCCACCTGCAAAATCGAGCACTCATAAACAAGAACCACAATAATACACCTTACGAACTTCTAAAGGGCGGGAAACCGACTGTTGCATATTTTAGAATTTTTGGCTATAAGCGCTTCGTGCTTAACAATAGCAAGTATCATACTACAAAATTTAGCGAAAAAAGTTTTGAAGGTATTTTTGTAGGGTATAGTAGCCATAGTAAGACATATAGGATAATTAATAGAAAAACTCTGGTCATAGAAGAATCCATACATGTTGTATTTGATGAGACGAGCTTGCTGCAAAGCAACTCTTCTAGTGTGTTCATTGAAGATGCAGGTTCAAAGTTGAAAGAACTAAACCTGGATGAGCCGACTGAGTAAAAAGGTGAAAAGTTCATAAAGATAACCTCTCCAATCCCGATTGGAGAAGTTGATGACCAAGATAAAGAAATCGTCCAAGTTGATGAAGTCACTCCGGTGATTGAAGAAGAAGTTCCAGATGTAAGAACTCTAGAGCTCAGACATCTGAAGGATCACCCAATGGACCAAATCATAGGAGATCCCCAGGATGGTGTCAGAACTCGTAGAGGTACAACTAACAAGAATTTATATTTGATTTTTCTCTCACAGGTTGAATCGAAAAAGTTTGAGGAAGCAAACTCAGACGCATCTTGGATAATGACGATGGAAGAAGAACTAAATCAGTTCAAGCACTGTCAAGTATGGAAACTTGTTCCCAGACACAGAGGTAAGAATGTCATTGAGACAAAGTGGGTCTATAGGAGCAAGATGGACAAGGATGGAACGATCATAAAGAATAAGGTCAGACTCGACGCCAAAGGATATCATCAATAAGAAGGAATCGACTTTGACCAGACGTACGGTCCAGTGGCAAGGCTAGAGGCTATCAGGTTATTCCTAGCATATAATGCTCTCAAGGGCTTCACTGTCTACCAGATGTATGGGAAGTCTGTCTTCCTTAATGGTGATATAAAGGAGGAGGTGTATGTGGAACAACCTCCAGATTTCGTTGATTCTAACTTTCTTGATTATGTTTATTTATTATCTAAAGCTTTATATATAATGAAACAAGCTTCTCGAGCATGGTATGAGACGCTGTCTGCCTTTCTTCTTGAGAACAAGTTTATAAGGGGAAAGATAGATAAGACATTATTTCTTAGGTAAATAAAAGGCAAGATTTTGCTAGTGCAAATCTATGTCGACGACATTATTTTTGGCTCTACTGACGACAACCTCTGCAAGAAGTTTTCTAAACTTATGTAATGGAAGTTTGAAATGAGCAATATGGGCGAGCTGAAGTATTTCTTAGGGTTTTAGGTGAAACAATCTGAAGATGGAATTTTCATCTAGCAGACTAAGTTCACCAAAGAGCTAATTAAGAAATTCGAAATGGAGAACGCAACCTCTATGAGGGCTCCAATGGGTTCAACTGTGTCTCTGGACGAGGATAAGAAAAGGAAACCTTTTGATGAAACCAAGTACAAAAGCATAATTGGATCCTTGCTCTACCTTATTTCCAGTAGACCAGACATAATGTTCTCAACATGTGTATGTGATAGATTTCAAGTGAACTCTAAGGAATCTCACTACGCTGCTGCAAAGCGGATTTTGAGATACCTTAAAGGTTCACCAAATCTTGGCTTATGGTACCCAAGAAGTAATGATAACAAGTTAATTGGTTTTTCAGATGTAGATTTTTCATGTAGCAAGGACGACAGGAAGAGCACTTCCGGGACTTGCCAATTCCTTGGAAGAAGACTCATTTCCTGGAGTAGTAAGAAGCAGAACTGTGTTGCAATCTCAACAACAGAGTCAGAGTATATCTCTACAGGCAGTTGTTGCGCACAGTTGCTATGGATAAAGAATCAGCTAGAAGATTACAATCTCAAAGTCCAAAACATCCCTTTGTTTTGTAACTCCTCTAGCGCGATTGCAATAGCCAAAAACCTAGTCTCTCACAGTCGGAGAAAGCACATAGAGCTGCGGTACCCCTTCATTCGGTAGCATGTGGAGCATGAGTACATAGATCTACAATATATCCTAAAAGATAGGCAGATTGCAGATATATTCACGAAGCCGCTGGACGAGACCAAGTTCACATTCTTCAAAACAGAACTTGGAATGCTCAACAAAGAAGATTAGAGAAGGTGGACTTACAACAAAGCTCAAAGGTCAAGAAATCTATCAAAAGTTGAAATTTTTCAAAGTTTAGATCTTATGTCTCGAGTAAGACAAAGACCACTCGAGTACAACTTTAGCCTACTCGAGTACTCCTCCAGGCACTCGAGTAACACTACTCGAGTACTAAGTTCTTCTCAAGAAGTAAGAAGAAAGTCACTCGAGTACCTCTTCAGCCTACTCGAGTACTCAGCAAGTCACTCGAGTAACCCTACTCGAGTACTCGGCAAGTCACTCGAGTAACCCTACTCGAGTACTTAAGTTCTTCTTGAGAAGCATGAAGACTTCACTCTGGTACTATCCATATTTCACTCGAGTACTGCTGATCCACTCGAGTATCAGGAAGTCAATTTTTCAACCTCTATTCAAATTTCGTTATTCGCAACTCGAGGCATATACCGTCTCTTTCAAAGGTATGTTAGCTTAATTTACTTCTTAATTATCGATAAATTAGGGTTATATAAATAGGAAAAGTCCGGATTTCATTTTTCTACACGATTCAAAACCCTTTCGCTCGAGTAAGACGACAGACTCTTCATCCGCCGACTATCGTAGAACCCTCGCCGTCCTCTTCCCCGCATCAAATTTCTCTCAACCTTCTGGATAATGGCACCGCCATTAAAGATTGGAATCGATTATGAACTCGTAACCGTCGGGATTGCCAAATTGTCCGACAATTTCAGGAATCTACTTCTTCTCCTCGTCACCGTCAGTTTGACATTCATTCTTCAGCAACCGTGCAAGATTCTATTTCTATAGGTTGAAGAATTCTTCAAGAAAATCAAGGTAAAAAGGAATGGCAAAGTTCTCAAGACCTCAGTCAAGGGTATCAAGATCAAGCTCAACAAAACCTCGGTTTCCAACCTTCTTCGGCTACCAGTCATCGATGAAGAAGAACATCTCGGTCCTGAATATTCTGACAGAGCCTGTATGTTCTGTGGATTATCAATAGAAGTACTGACCATTTGACGATCAGAGCTCAATCCAGAGAGCAAATTTCTAGTCGACATTATTAGAAAAATCCTCCTGTGCAAGACCAATTCAATTAGAGACATTTCTCTTAACATGTTTGACATCATGACAGCCATTATCTACAGGAGGAAATATCAGTTTGGTATGTTGATTCTTGACAAAATCAGGGAGAGCATCAAGTCTCCAAACTATGCCAAGATTATCTCCTTGATGTTACATGAGATCAATCCTGAAGTCTTCAATTTCTCCAAAGGTACAATACTACACCACATGAAGAAGGTATCAATTTCCTCCTTTCATAGATGGGATTTAAAACTGCTGAATCCTGCCCAGTCTGCCAGATCCCATGATATTCCTACTGTAGAGGATAGGACCCCATCTCCCTCTCCACCTCATATACCCAGCACATCTGGTGCAGCTGCTGAGGGGGACCCTGCTCCTTTTGTTCCAGAAGATAGGATTCCTACTCCACCAGGTGATGTCTCTCTCCCTCCATCCACTCCTGAAGATACTCCCTCAAATGCTCAGGTGCAAGTCACCATTCTATCTACAGAAGAAGCAATCAATCAAATGATTGAAGAGTTAAGTTCTGATGAACCTCTTCCTCCACTCCAATCAGAACAACCTGCTGAACCATCCAAATAATCAGCACCAATACCATCACCCACTCATACTCCATCTCCTATATCCCCTGTTCACCAGTCTCCTGCTACTGAACAAGAGCAGGTTGAGACTATTTTAATTTCTGATGACAAAGAGCCATCCCCAGAACCAGTTAAAGCTCCTGTGAAGAGCTTGGATTTTCCTCTACCCAGCTTCATTGATGAAGAAGGTGATGCCCTGATTCATACCACCAGAGCTAAGAGCTCAGTCACCATTGAAGAAGTTATCCCATGGTTTGCCCCTCCTCCTCCAGTTCCATCTACTGCTACTCCTCCTCCTGCAGCTACAAATGATATTGATGGTAAGATTGAACAGATGCTTCTTGAACAAAGAAAATACTTTGACAACTCTCTCAAAGTTGTTTAAGATAAAGTTTCTGCTCTTGAGAAAGAGATGAGCAGAGGATTTGCTGAAATTCGGCATAATACAGATGAATTGAGACAATTATTCAAGATTGGTGGAAAAGCTCTAGACCACACAATCACTAGTGTTGGTCATGTCATGGACCAAGTTTTTACTGTTGCAAATAACCAGATTCAGTTAGAAAAGAATGCCCAAGCTCACACATTCAAGATTTGTGAAGAGGTAGGTACATTCAAAGAAGATGCTATAAATACTCTAACTGTAGAAGTTAGAAAGGGGGTGAATTTAGTCAAGGAATATTTAGAGAAATCAGATGCCAACAAGCAAACACTCTGGGAAGCAAAGCTGAAAGAAATTCACGATTTGCTTAGTCAGATTCAAAGTGTAAAATTCCATACTTATGATACAGTTGTATGGATGCATAATTAGATACTCCCTAACTTTCAAGCTGATCCAAATGTTATTCCTCATCATCTGAATCCCATGGCTCCTGTTTCTCCAGTTCCTGCTCCTCAGCCTACCTTCTCTCCTAGACCTGAAGGCATTGGAGCTCCTCCTCCAGACTCTTATGCTCAGGTTTGGGAGGCTGATCCAGTAGACATTTTTCTTCGGGCTCCTCCTGAAATTCACATTCCAAAGAAGAGAAGATATGGTGATGGAGCCTCTGCCAGTATATCTATTCCAGTTCCAGATATAGAGAAAAGGAAAGCTCCAGAATTTGCAGAGATTTGGTCTCCTACATCTATGTCTCTTATCCTTGATACTCTAAAGTTAGTCTTTGACTTTAATGAAAATAGACATGATCATTACAGCTCCCAAGAATGGGACTTGTATGAGAAATATATGATAAAGAGGAGACTATGTGATAGAGAACATGGAAGAAACAACCCTGCTGCTCCTCCAAAGTCTCCCAAGTATTATCCATGGCCTTACAGTTATCAGAGGAGACAACAAAAGAAGAAGGATAAACATCAACATCAAGTCTAATCATTGAGAAGTTACAAGTGTGTGGTTGAGAATTGTGTATAAATGGCTTTTGGATAATTTTATTTATATAATTCTTAATTTTGTTAATCCTCTCTTTGCTTTTAATCCTTATGCTTATTACTTTGATTTCAATCTTGCATATCTAGTTCTTTATTTGTCTATATAATTCACCTTAGTGTAGAGGGTTCTAACTTATACAAATAGGGGGAGAATGTTGGGTATCGTATCCACAATAACCCAGATTTGATGAGGTCACCCTTGAACTAAGATGAATTAAGTTGTATTTGATATATTGTTTGAGTTATGTGTTTGCAGGACCGGCAGATGAGTGGTGTCAGAAGTTTGTGTAGACTTAGTATTGGAGCGGTCATTAGCCTTTCCTTCAGCGTCTCAAATGCCTGACTACACTCCTGAGTCCACACAAACTTCTGATCCTTACGAGTTAGTGACGTGAGGGGTAGAACTATCCGTGAAAAGTTTTCTACGAATCTTCTATAGTAGCCGGCTAGTCCAAGAAAACTTCGGACTTCCGCCACGGTCCTCAAGATCGGCCAATCTCTGATGGCTTCCACTTTTATTGGATCTACTGCCACCCCATCTCCACTAATCACATGGCCCAAAAATTTCACCTTAACTAGCCAGAACTCGCACATTGCAAACTTTGCATAAAGCTGGTTCTCTCTCAACGCTTGCAATACTACTCTCAAGTGAGTCTCATGCTCCACCTCTGATTTGGAGTACACCAGAATGTCATCAATAAGGACAACTACAAAAGTGTCCAAGTATTTCTGAAATACTCGATTCATCAAATCCATGAAAACGGATTATGCTTTCGTCAGCCCGAACGGCATCACCGAGAACTCAAAGTGACCATACCTCGTACCAAATGCTGTCTTGGGTATGTCCTCGTCTCGAATTCGCAACTGATAGTATCCTGACCTCAATTCCAACTTTAAATACACCACCGACCCAACCAGCTGGTCAAACAGGTCATCTATCCGAGGAATCAAATACTTATTCTTGACAGTCAATTTATTCAACTCTCGCTAGTCTATGCACAACAGCATACCACCATCTTTCTTCTTCACGAACCACACAGTTGCGCTCCACGGTGAAGAACTGGGTCTGATATATCCCTGATCCAATAGTTCCTGCAACTGTACCTTGAGTTCGGCCAACTCCTTTGGTGCCATCCAAAACGGAGGACATGTCACCGGCCAAGCCTCTTGCACTAACTCAATCAAGAAATCAATCTCCCGTCGAGGAGGTGCTCCAGGAAGTTCAACTGGAAACAAATCCTTGAACTTTGCCACTACGGGCACTTCCCCAAGTGATAACTTGGAAAGGCAAACCTCCAATAATTCTACAAAGGCTACTCCCCCTGGTTAACTGCATGCACCAACTGCATGGCCGAAATCAGGGAACATGCCACCCCATTAAGGCCCTCAAACTTGACTTCTGTCTGTCGTTCGCTTCTTAGGGTCATCACATTGCATAGGCAGTCAATACTGGCATGTTCGTCTGCTAGCCAGTCCATTCCCAATATCACATCAAACTCAACCAACGGTAGGACCGATGTTATCAACACAACGTCAACTCCGCTAGCTCCCAACAAATGCGCCCTTTTTCCCCGGTGGTCATGGTTGACCCATTGGGCATGCGCACCTTTAGTTCTACTTCCGCCGAGAACGACCCAACTCCAATTCTCCGGATGAAGCTTTCCGCAAGAAATGAGTGCGACGCTCCCCTATCAAACAATACCCTAGCGGGGTATCCGAAAACTAAAACAAAGCCTAAAACACAGACATCAAATATAACGGTTTGAAAGTATTAAGAACATGGTTAAACTTAAACTTCCTCATATTTGTCACCACATCGGGTTGGCGGATCGCTTCCTGCTGTCCAAGGTTGTAAGTCCTTGGTTGCACCGGTTGGAACTGAGAAGCAATAGACTCCGCCATCTTCCCTTTCTCTGTGACATTGGGGCCGGATCGCATAGTCTGGTCCTGACTTGCCTCCTGCTCCTCACCTTCTTGATTACAAAAACGAGCAACGTGCCCCACCTTACCACAATTGTTGCAAGTCGGTAGTCCCTTAGAGTGAGACCCTACGGACGTCCATTTTCTTTTCTCACCAGACTTGAATGGGTGGCGCTTTTTCCTCCACCTATTCCCTTCAGACTTACCTTGGGATTGAGGAGTATTCCCTTCCCCTTGCTTAGGAGCAAAACCGTTACAACGTTGGCTTCGCTCCAGATCACTTTCCAACGTCCTGGCAGTCTCAACCAACTCATTGAAATCAGCACTCTTCATGGCGATGAGGGGTTGCCTTAGATTCTCCCTCAGCCCCTGGTAGAAGAGGTTATCCCTCTCCTCATCATCTTCCATTGTCGTTCCTGCATAATAACCCAACCGAGTGAACTCCTGTATAGAGTTGTCCACCGTCTTGTCCCACTGCACCAAATGTAGAAACTGTCTTTGGAGGGCAACCTTATCAAAATAGGAATGTACTTTTTCAAGAAAGCATTCCTAAACTCTTCCATGGATGGGGTACGTCCAGGAAACTGGCGGACGCTATGGCTCACCCACCACAACTTTGCATCTCCCTCCAACATGAAGGCCGCAAACTCAGATTTCTTCTCCTCTAGCGTCTCTGCCTCCCTCAAAAGTTCTTGCATCCGTACCCACCAATCCTCTGCATCGGTCGAAGAACCAACTCCCTTGAATGTGGGAGGATGGAAGCTAAGAAAATACTTCATCTGCCGGTCTCCATGCCCGACCACCACTCTTTCGGCCAACGGCTCTTCTATCCTGGCTTCTCCGCGCAGCATGGCCATTGTCGTACCCAGTGTAGCAGGGGTTGCAACCTGAGCTGTCGATGCAGCTTACGCTGCCACCATTGCTTCTGCAAGCATGCGACAGAAGTTGGCCGGGTTTACACCCATGCCCAAAGGACCCTGAGCAGTAGTGCTGCTCGCTGAAAGCTCTTCTCTAGGTCTCGACATACCTGCCTCGTTTCTTGCACTCTTAATAAAAGCAAGGAAATAAGGAATTAGTCTCTTAATCGCAATACCCAAAAATAAGGACATTCATGGTCCCACGTTACTCCTATGTGGATAACTTCTATACACACTGACTCTGGATGAAAACTAGCTCTGAAACCAAATTGTAACACCTCCCTTGTAGTGGCCGTATAATATGGGTACGGCCGGGGCCCCACAACATACATATGCCACATATTTAGCATTAAAAGATGATATGAACAACCTAATCTCAAAACTCAAGACCAAACAACAGCAAAAATATCAAACAAGACCAGAAGCTATCCACATATAAGAGTATCGAAACGGCCTTAAGGACTTAAAACAAAAGAGAGAGTCCAACACTCCAAAAAGATAACATCAAGCATCAATGTGCATGAGCACTCCCAAACTACCTTGGCCTGAAAGCCGGAAAACAAGGGTATCAAAACATACAATGCCACCAAAAATAGAGCTAGTACAAACTGAAACACTTCATGAGGCTTATGCCCTTTTTGCCAGCGAGCTAGCTCCTGCTTGTGATCCTTGCCCTGTAAAAATTGGTTGTAACGTGGGTCAGCAAAGGCTGACCTCAAATTGCGTAACAAACACATCTCCTCTCGGCCGCCCCTAACGGACCCCGGGGTACCCCTCCAACATGCAAGTCAGCACTTCGTATACCATATACAAAACATGTAAAGCACTAAGAGAACAGGTTTGTATGTCTCAAACAACAAACACATTTTCTATGATGAGCATATAATAATAAGGGGCCAACTATGCAGCATGTATGCAAAACCCGGGCTTCACCCAAGGCACCCTATTGTGTATGCATCTAGCACATCATCATAACATCTGGGTACTTCCACTTTCCCCATTGGCGTTAAGCCACAAACAAAAAGGGGCACTGCAATTCCCCTAACGGCATACAAGCCGCCACACGGAACTCTTTTCAAGTCCCCACCCGTTCATGGTATTAGACCCAGTCTTGCCTGCAAGCTCTAACTTCTCACATTAGGATTTCGTCTCACACACTGACTGATTCTAAGAACCCTTGCTGGACCCCACCCGCTCATGGCCTCATTGCCCGGGCTTTCCCCATGCTTGACATTCTCGTCAGTCTCACAGAAGGGGAGTAGTCTCGTCGGGACACTCTCCCCACATGACTTGCATGTCACGAGATAGGCAGCCGACCACGGAGACAAAGCCGCACCTCAGCACATCACAATCCATAATCATTCCCACACTAATCCCTTGTTTGTACCACAACGTCCCCGCGCACCAGGGAAAACATCTACCGCCAATTTGGAGCTAACCTTGTCCACCAAGGAAACCATCTATCGCCACTGCGGAGATAACCTTGTCCGGTTCTGGCTACACATACTCACTTGAGAAAAGAGGGAAACCACAAACATCACAAATGACATCTTGCCGCAACGGATTTCTACAAAATCCTTAAAGCTCGTTATGCAACATCACCGTTTCGGACTAACGGTCGTGACCACGGCTTCGCCCACCATTCTTAATCCAATAACGGAGCGGATCTCTAATGCAAAATCATGTCGGGGACGGACTCAATCGACCTGTAGGTTCCTCGTGAACCATGGCGACGCAACCCCTCTAATTTGAGAGATTTGGTGCCCAAAAGCTTGAAAGAAACGATGTTAAACACGCATGCTAAAACCAAGAGGAGAAGTGTCGTTACCTTACAACCCCTCTTCCTATCCATTGAAACTTAGCCGGATAAAAACCACTGCAACGGACTTGAGTCCGCGGATCTGGACTCGGCTCGCGATTTGATGCCCCGAAGCATCTCCGACAGCCGGATCTCTCCTTCACCTTCTTCCTTGCTCTCCATTCTCTCTAGAACTTACAAAGAGAGTACTTGATGAAGAATGAGGGTTTCGAAACACTATTCCCGGACATAACTCAGCAAGGACAGACCTGGATCATCAGATCCTAAAATAAGGAAACGAATGGCCACGAATCATTCTTAAAACCAAAATTCCTGGGCCGAACACGGCTTGAGACACGCCCGTATCCATGGACGTGTGCCTCAATCGACGCTGAAACCGTCGCACCTAGAATAGGACATTGGCTCTGAACATGACCGTATAAAAGTTGACACGCCTGTGTCACTAAGTACACGCCCGTGTGCCTGGGCGTGTTCCTCCATCGACACAGGACCAAACACAACCCGAGGAGAACACGAGTATGCACCACGACCGTGTCACATTTGACACGCCCGTGTCATACGCGAAGATGCCTGGGCTCCAGGCCATGTTTGTCCCCTCACACGGCCCGACTAACAACCTGAGTAGGACACGGCCTGGGACACGCCCGTGTCTCAGGCCATGTCGTCCTCTCGACGAACGTCGAGCACATTTCTGTCGACCATGCGAAAATCGTCGAACCTGAACATGACACGGACATGGACACGCCTGTGTCCAATGCTGTGTTGACTGTCTCGACACTTCGTCGAGCTCAGTTTGTCGACCAGCCGAGTTCTTCATCGATCCCGAGCACCACACGGCCATGGACATGCTTGTGTCTTAGGCCGTGTGACCCTTGTCAAGATCCAAACTTAGCTCTGAATGCTGTTCGTCCCTCTTTCGAATTTTGGGGTGCTACAGGTACTGTGCCTGCTAGTCTAGAAGCAGAAGGACACTCTTGGATTTCCCTTACTCGAGAACATCAGAAGGATGATCCTGATTTGTTGCACCTCCGGAATAGAACTGTGAAGGGAAAGCCACCGGATTTCTCCTTGGTTGATTTGGATACCTTGAAGTATCGGGGTAGATTTTGCGTCCCCGCCTTTGGCGACATTCCGGCTAAGATCTGTGCTGAAGATCATGGTTCCAGTGTAGCCTACCACCCTGGTTCCACTAAGATGTATAAAGATCTAAAGCAAATTGTTTGGTGGTCAGCAATGAAGAATGATATCGCGAAGTTTGTATCGGAATGTTATACGTGTCAGCGTGTTATGGCTGATCATAGAAGGGTGGGTGGTAAATTAACACCGCTTGATATTCAAAGTTGTAAATGGGAGAGTATTTCAATGGATTTCATCACCGGTCTACCAACATCTCCTCGTGGGCACGACTCTTTTTGGGTAATAATTGATAGATTGACAAAGTGTCCTCACTTTGTTTCCTTTAAGATTTGGTATTCGATGAAGAAGATAGCTGAGCTATATCTTGAAGAGGTCATCAGATTACATGGAGTGCCTGTCAGCATTGTATCATATTGAGATTCCAGATTTACATCTCACTTTTGGAAGAGTTTACAGGAGGGGTTGGGTACCGATTTAAGGTATTCCACCATCTATCATCCACAGACGAATTGTTAGACGAAAGGGTAAATCAGATCGCAGAAGATATGATCAGGTGTTATATTTTGGATCATGGTGATGCTTGGGACGAGCGTCTCAGACTCATGGAGTTTGCGTACAATAATAGTTATCAAGAGAGTTTGCAGATGGCCCCGTTTGAGGCCTTATATGGGAGGCATTGTAGAACTCATTTGTTTTGGGCTAAAGTTGTTGAGAGACCGTTGCTTGGTTCAGAAGACGTTGAGGAGATGAATTCTGTCATGACTCAAATTCGAGAGAAGCTCCATGTAGCTCAAGGGCATTATAAGAAGTATGCTAATCGACGAAGCGTCGATCTGAAGTTTGTCGTTGGAGACTTGATTTTTCTGAAGGTTTCTCTGATGTCTCGCGTTAAAAGGTTTGGAAGGAACAACAAGTTAGACCCCCGGTATGTGGGACCTTTCCAAATTCTTGAGCGCATCGGAGTGTCAGCTTATAGGCTGGATTTCCTGCGACCTTCCCCGGTGTCCATGATGTGTTCCATGTGAGCCAGTTGTGGAAGTGTGTTCGTAATGATAGTCAGGTCCTTGACTCGGTGCCCCAGATTCAGCCCAATCTTTCGTACGTGGAAGAGCTTGTTCGTATTCTGGATTCTCAAGAGCGTGTGTTGCAGAGAAAGATCATCCCCATGGTCAGGATTCTTTGGAGAAATTAAGACGTTGAGAGTGCGACATGCGAATTGGAATCGGCGATGAGGGAATCTCATCTGCACCTGTTCTCTTAGTTTCAGGTATGTCTTTATGTTTTCAGTAATGTTTGATTTTCTCATTTTTGGTTTGGTTTTGTAGTTGTGTTAAGTTTCGGGATGAAACTTCTTTTTCGAGGGAGTGAGTGTAACGCCCCCGATTTTTCGATGATTTTTTTGAATGGGCATCGTCATATTTAAGACGTCGTGGCGTTAATTTTAACGTCGAGTTGACGGAAAAATGTCGTTAAGGTATTTTCGCGTCTGTGCGGTCGAGTCGGCCAAATTCTTGTTGTAATGGGAAAATTTTGCATTTGAAATTTAAGTTAAGTAATTTTGGACTTGCTCGTCAAGTTTCACCGCGATCCGAGCGATATTTGGGCCTCAGCGATTTTCCGAAGTTTTGTGGAATTTATGTTTGCCGTAAACTTTAAAAATTTATATCTCGAGAATGACTCGTCGGATTTTGGTTTTGACTTCGTCGTTGTGTTCGTAGCGTCAGTGTTCGTCTACGGTGCGAGTTTCGTTTAATTAAGCGTGTGTTTGGGCCTCTATTTTGAACTCGCGTTTTCTTATTCAAAAATATATAAATATGATTATTTTAATATTATAGTACTATTCAAAAATGTCTTTTACTATTCATTTATATAGTTTAATTTTTTGGATATATTTGCAAAAAAGTTACTGTTCATGCAAATAAATTGTCTGATACTCGAGTGATCGTTTCATTGTACTCTAGTGATCGTTTCATTGTACTCAAATGATCGTTTCATTGTACTCGAGTGATCGTTTCATTGTACTCAAGTGAACATTTCATTGTACTCGAGTGAACGTTTCATTGTACTCGAGTGATCGTTTCATTGTACTCGAGCGATCGTTTCATTGTACTCGAGTGAACATTTCATTGTACTCGAGTGAACGTTTCATTGTACTTGAGTGATCGTTTCAATGTACTTGATTGATATTTTCATTATACTCGAGTGATCGTTTCATTGCACTCGAGTGATCGTTTCACTATACTCGAGTGATCATTTCACTGAACTCGAGTGATCGTTGTAGTTTGCGTTCGGGCGGCTTTTTAAGGGTCAAAATTGCGTCGTACAAAAAAATAGTTAGCTTTAAATTTGTTCGTCTCGACGAGATCTACAACTTTCATGCTGGGCACTTTTCGATTTGAAGCCATCCTAAATCTCTATTTTCGTTTTCCGCGCACCCGCTCGTAAATAGTCCGTTTTTAGACAAAACTTTTTATAAATACATATATATATATATACTCTTATACTTAGGGTAATTAGAGAAAAAACTTCATCTTCTCCAAAATTCTGAACCGAACCAGAGAGACGTAGGCGAGAGAGATGAAGCTGTTCGTGAATCTTCCGGTGGCCGCCGATGGTGCTCTGGGGCTCGAAAACTTCTACCGAATATAGATCTGGAAAGCTCTCGTCGAGAGCTACGCCATCGTTGTTAAACTTCTCACGTTTCTTGAGTTTTCTAGTTAGGGTTTTTCGTCCCTAACCTCTATTTCGACCATTTTTGTTTAGATTTCAATTTCTCTCATCTTCTTTTGCCCCGATCTGCGACGTGCAGTGATTTGGAGGATTTTTTTCCGCTAAAACCAAGGCAAGTTGTGGTTCTACTCCCATTTTCTCTTCTTTCTCATGATCTGTTGCAACTCCTAATTTCATTTGTTATTATCATAAATTTCTTATTAAAGTATAGTGTGGCCTAAAAATTTTGTCTATATCAAATTGTTCACAATGTTCTTGTTTATTTTAAGTTTAACCATGTAAAGTGATTCATATTTTGATGATATGGTTGTATCTTGCTCATGTTAACCGTTCCTCAATGATTATGTAGGATGCGTTAGAGTTTCATCTAGGATTGTAAATCGTTACTAAAGGTTGATCAACCACATCTTGAATCTAGAAATGTCAAGTACAATCTGACGTGCCAAATCTCGAGGTATATGTGGTGGTTTTTTTGTGGGTTTTCTTGATTCCGAGAGTTAGTGGACGAAAGCACCTCTGCAATCTTTGATTCCTTTATTAGTACCTTGTGGAAGTCTACCAAGTGTTTGGGCATCTGCGGTGTATGGTGGAGAGTATGAGACTCCCTCGCAGTTAGACGAATATTATATTTGTGAGGGTGTGTCCAGTTGAGTGACCACCTCGCTCGTGTTTTTGGGTAGAGTCGACCACAGGTGCCTAATAAAGGTTTTGTACTTATTCCTTATGATTTATTCATGTTGTCATCTTATAGCCTCGTGCGTCTGGTGTACTCTTGTTGTACGTGACGAATCACGTAAGAGTTCTTTTCCTATTGATGCATTATTTTCTTTTGTGTAATTTACTTCAGTGCTTTTGGTTTCGGTTGGTACCCCTTTTGACCTTTGTTTATTTTGGCTAATTTTTCTGCCACCATTTGTACCTTCTTGCTGAGGTGTTCTATCTTTGGAATGCCTCAGGTTCAGAGTAGTAGCAGATAGCAGTGCTGGTTTTTGAGTTTCTGGGTGGCAGTGTTGGCCGTGGTTGTTGCCTCGTCTTTGCGAGGTAGATTGTTGTTTGTTTTGTTTTACTGGTTCAGACATACCATACTGTATGTGGGTTCGTGTTAGTTTGTTGACGCCCACAGAATTGTTATTTTTAGATAATTTCTAGCTGCTTAGTTTTCTATATGTGGATGTGGATTACTTGCTCTCTGGGATGATTTATGCTAGGAATGCATGTTAGGTACTTTCAATAATAAAATCTACTTCTATTACTTCATGCATTGCATAATTTAAAACTCTTACTTGTTATATTTAGCGACCGTAAAAGCTATCTTTACTACTATTATAAATTTAGGGTCTTGCATAGCATAAGTTGTTTTTTGAGGACATTTATACTCATGTAGGATGTTGGAGTCAATCTAAACAAGTATCTTCCGCAGTGTATAATTATATTTTTATTCGTGGACTAGATGAGTCATTAAGCCGAGGGATACGTCTAACTACTGCACTTAAACTGATTTTACCTTAAAATAACTTAAAGAATCTTTCTTCATGAATAAGTAGGTGTTTGTCTGAGCGTCCGCAGTTATCCCCTGTTGATATGGCATCATGACGCGCATCTTCCCTTACTCTGATAAATTATTATATGCGGTGAAAATGGAGGTTGTGACATTCAGGTCGACGATCTTTCCTCTTCTCTCAAGTTCTCTGGTCGACGAAATTCTATCTCAGGAAGACGAACATGGAGCTCATCTTTGATAGACTATTTTCCAAAATAACTTTCTCTGAGCTCAGCTCGACGAAGATGATTTCTCAGCTCGATGAACTTGAAATTCAGGTCCACGAAATCAGTCCTGTGTTCGATGATTTCTCTCAGTATCAGTTTGGCATTTTCCCTCGTTTTGATTTCAGTTTGGATTATTCTAAGGCTGTAATTCTCTGATAATTAATGCTCATATTCTCAAGAATATAGTTGTTGCTTGGCAGCATTAATTATGGATTTCATAGAGCAAATTACTTAACTTATTTACTGAGACAGTTGAGGAAATACATTTAAGACAAATTCCAGCCGTTCAACTCCCAAGATTTCAGCATTAAATTCAGGAATTCTTTTTAAAATTTAAAATGATAGAAATCCTTCAATATATAAGAAGAAAATTCTTCTCTTCAGAAAAACAAGGAGTTACAAGAGATCTTTTACACAACAATTGGTACAAGTTTTGCAGAGAAAAAGATTGTTATCTACAGGAGATTGAAGAAGAACATCAATACACAGATCCTTAGTCTTCTTTAGTTTCTGCTTCAGGCTTCAAAAGGACAACTCATCAACAACAGTCCAAGAAGTTTTTTAAGATCTCCATCAAGGCCTACACCCTATGCAAAGCTCTCATGTTCCTGAACCCTGTTCTTTCAACTCAGGGGGAGCTTTGACAACATCATCCACTAAAGTCTTCTCAGTTGTTTGAGAAAGAGAAGACAACATCACTTTTCATTTTCAATTGTGTACAAGTTATAACTCCCTTCAAAAGTTAACCCCTTTGGTTTTTGGGTACCTGATCAAAAGCTCAAAAGGGTTGTGAGATCTCCCTTGAAATAATAGATCTTGTGGTGACAGGGCACCTGAGCAAAAACCTGTGGTGGCAGGGCACCTGATAAAAAACCTGTTAGTGGATTCCTACTAGGGTGGTAGAAAAGTAGATGTACCCAAGTTTAGGAGAACCATTATAAATTTCTTGTGTCATATGGATTGCTCTATTGCTTATTTCTGTATGATGTGATTGTTTTTATTTTCATATCTCTTTATACATATACATATCACTTATTTTAATCCGCTGTAAAAATTAATTAAAGTTTTAAAATACTCTATTCACCCCCCCCCCCCCCCTCTAGTGTTAAATCAGATCTATCCCTCACTTTCAAAGAGGAAGGCTATTGCAGTGCATCGCGATGGCATTGGTTCGGTGCATCGTTTGAGTTCTCAGGGCAAGATTGTTCCTTCTGATGGTTGAGGTAGGCGTACTTCTGAGGTACAGGTGCTCGGGTGTTCTGCCCCCCCCCCCCCTCCCCCCCCCCCCCGGCTCCTCCTGTGGAGGCGGCTACTCTGAGGTTGTCTTCTTCATTGAAGGCGATGAATGAAGTGGTGAGTTAGTGTAATTATTTCTGGTTCTCCTTTATTGTTATGTATGTTTTGATCTTTCATCCATCTCTTTCTTGTAGATCGAGGCCTAGTCTCAGATTGTCATTACTTGGAATGATCATTGCGTAAGCTTGAAGGGTGGGTATCTGGCTCTTCATGAGAAGTTTCATCCAGCCGCGAGCTCGCTTGCTACCTCGAGAGACGATCATGATCAGGATATTTCCCAATTTCGGCGAATTGGGTCAGAGTTGAAGGCGGAATTTGAAGAGACTCGAGCGTCTTTGGAGGTGCAAAAAGCTCTGGTGGAGAGGACCGTACGGATACTGAAGCATGACCAGAAGGAGACTTTTCGTTTAGAGACAGAGCTTCATGCTGCGAAGGCCCAAGTGGAGTCGTTATCTTCGGATAGTAACGTGTCAGAGTTGAAGGTCGCTAGACTTGCAGAGTACATGGTGTCTTTAGATTACATGTGGGATCGTTGCTTGATTAGCATGGAGGTTCGTGATGTGATCTGTACCAAGGAGATGGAGCCTCAAATAGAGGATGTTTGTGAACTGGCGCTTAGGCATGGAGTACCGAAGGCGTTTTGTCTTGTTGGCAGGAGATTGGGATGCGACGTATCTGGCTCTAGTTTTGATGATATATCTGACAACGAGAGTTCTGATATCGACACGGATGATGTATAGCGGCGTTATATTCTTGTATTTGCGTGTTTTATTTGGTTGAGTCTGTTTTATGTTTGTCTTTTGCTTTTTGTTATGTCTGGTGCATACTTGTTATCACTCTTTTATATAGCGCATTTGCGACTTTACTTGATGTGATAGCATTGTCCTTGGTCTTTTATCTTTTGTGTCCTGAGACCTCATGGCTGCTCAAGAGAGCATTACTGGAGAATATAAATATATGATCCATGTATTACAAGGAACGCGTTGCCTGAGGGCAGATGTGGTAAAGAGCGTGCTGCCTAGAAGCAGTTGTTATAAGGAGTGTGTTGCCCGGATGTAGTTGTTGTGAGAAGCGTGGTGCTCGGAGGCAGTTACTGTGAGGAGCGCGCTGCCTAGAGGCAATTATTGTGAGGAGCGCACTGCCCGGAGACGGTTGTTGTAAGGAGCACACAGCCCGGAGGCAGTTACTATTAGGATTGTGTTGCCCGGAGGTAGTTACTGTAAGGAGCATGGTGCCCTGAGGCAGTTGCTCTAAGGAGCCCGCTTCCTAGAGGCAGTTGCTATAAGAAGCATGTTGCCCAGAGGTAGTTTTTATAATGAGTGTGCTTCCCGAAGGCAATTGTTGTAAGGAGCACGTTGCCCGGAGGCAGTTGCTTTAAGGAGCGTGCTTCCAGGAGAAAGTCACTGTAAAGAGCGTGCTACCTGAAGGCAGTTATTGTGAGGAGAGAGCTGCCCGGAGGCAGTTGTTGTGAGGTGTGCGCTGTCCGAAGGTAGTTGCTGTCAGGAGCGCACTGCCTAGAGGCAGTTGCTGTGAGGTGCGTGCTGCCCAGAGGCAGTTACTGTAAGGAGGGCACTGCCCGGAGGTAGGTGCTGTAAGGAGCACGCTGCCTAGGGGTAGTTGTTGTAAGGAGCACGTTTCTCGAAGGCGGTTGCTGTAAATGTAAATGGACACCTTTGCATTTGGGCGAAGTGAGTATGCTTTTCAAACCACACGCAAGATGTTAGCCTTCTATAGGCCTTAAATGAGAAAACTTTAAAAGTTATTAAAGTTACAGTCGTGAGACTATTCTTGTGGAAATTTACATGAAGATTTCATATGAAAATAAAATTGATAAACACTATAATGGGCAGAGCCCTGCTATTAGGTACAATGCCCTCTCTCAGGCTGGTCGACTTAGGTGTTACCCCAAGTCCCTTCTAGCAAGTTGTTGGCTGATTTCCTATCCGCGGACTTGGTGCTTAGCCCCATAAGAATCTTTCCAAGTGGCATTGTTTGATGAGATACTCGATCTCAGCCTTAAGCTTTGAGCAATCATTTGTGTCGTGTCCTCATCCATGGTGGAACTCACAGTGCTTTATTCGGTCCCCCGTATTTTTAGCAGGGGGTCTGGGCTTGCGGAATGCCTCGTTGCTTTCTATTACATAAAGCACATTTGTTCTGGAGGTATTGAGAGTCGTGTATTTCAGGTGATGCCAAGATCGCGGGTTGAGGTGATATTCATTATTTTTCCCCAGGTGTGATGAAGCTTCTTGTTCCCTTCTCCTTTTTATGCCTTTATCTCCTTTTTATGCCTTTATCGAATTGTTTTTGATGTGTCTCAATTTCTTCATCGACGACAATCTGGGCTTCAACTCGTCGTATTAGATCATGATAGCTTGATGTTGTTTCTTTCATTAATGCTGAATAGAAGCGGTCGGGGCAGAGTCCTCCTAATAGGAAGCCTCGGAAGAGCTCGGGGCTGATGCCTGGGATCATCCTTCTGTATTGAAATGAAGGAAAAAATTTATGAGGGTTTCTCCTTCACTTTGGCGGATCCCAGATAAGTGGGGAAAATCTTTAACTATTCAGCGGCTGGCGATGAACTGGTCCGTGAATTATTGTAATAGTTCTGCGAAATTCTTTATCTCCCCCTCCTTCAAAGATAGGAACCAGGTATGAGCCTGTCCTTTAAACGTCATGGGCAAAGCTTGGCACAACAGTTGATTCGGGGCATTGCAAAGTTGCATCATGATTGCTAAGTGACTTCCATGCTCTAACGGGTCACTTGAACCATCGTACGTCTCGATCTTTGGGAGCTTCAAACTATAGTGGATTGGATGTATTAGGACCTCAGGTGTAAATGATAAGGAATGGTGGAGAGGGCAGCTGGCTGAGGTGGCACATCGCTTGGCTCGCTCACGGTCATCTGTGATTAAGTTGAGAACTTCTTCATACATGAGCGTCTGATCAAGGCCCACTGTTTCAGGGGAGTTGTAGTGACTTTGAGCTTTAGGTATTCTGCCTGAACGGGCTCTACGGCCTTGGACATCCACGTAGGGGGTATTTCTTCAGGTATAATGACATGCAGGTGAGAGAGAACTGGACCAACCTACCCCGGACTGTCGTCCCATTTGTAGTACGGGCAGCTTCTCCCACCATGGTTTCTAATTTCGAGTACTGTTTTGTCGAGGGTATTTTCTTCTGAGGATGCTGGGAACTCGCTTCCCTCATACAGTGTCAAACTGTTGTGGTCTAACTCGACATCCCGATCGGACCGGAATAACCTGGACCTTCTTAGCTCTCGGAATGGTCAAGCGCGCATACAGTCAATGATGTAGATCGATTGTACACATAAAGTTTTAACGTGGAATAACCCATCAACCGGGTAAAAAACCACGTGACTAGATCTTTGCCGGTCAAAGTCATCTATTTCCGGACTCTTACAGCTTGTTTGCGAAATTGAGGGTGACATGACATGTAAGACCCCCCTCCATGAACGCAAAACACGGCACGATGGGAGCCTTATGCCCAGAATAGCCAGCTTGCGGTAGCATTAGCACACGGGCTAACTTGTACCACAAGACGCCTATTGTGACAACCCGCATTTTCTCAACGATTAAATCGTATCAGAGCAAGAGAAAACACATGCCGTGATTCTAGGTCGTGCAGGGGATAACTAAACACGTTCCGGCAAAACTCCAGACTTTAGATTTTAAGGAAAATTCGTTGTTTAATATGAAAGAAAACCAGTTATATTTAATGGTTGTATCCCTCGACACAGTGGATCAGCTAGTCCATAATTAAATATATATTTATAGGCATCGGAAAAATACTTTGGTTAAGTTGCTTTGACATCCTAAATGAGCATAAGTGTCCCCGAGGGGCGACTCATGGTATGCACGACTCTAAGGTTAATATAGTATATATAAAAATATAGTCTTTACGTTATTAGGAAAAGTAGTATCTTAGTTTTATAAATATTACGTGCATGAGATACATATAGTAACGCTTTAGGGTTTAAAATAGCTAACTTGCAACCTAGCATAAATCCTTCCCAGAAAACAAGTGAACAACCTTAAATAGACAAAAGTAGCAGTTTTAGTTCATACCAAGCATCATAAGTAAGCCACCAATTGGCGTCAACAACCTGACACGAACCCACTGGTGAGTATGCATGTCTATACAGAAAGGAAAAAAACTACCTCACAAGATGAGGAACAACAATCTCAGCTACCCAGGAGGCCATAAGCAAGCTCCACAAGAGTGCTAACCGCTTAATCAGCTACCACCAGAACCTGAGGCATTCAAAGGAAGAACACCTCAGCAAGTATAAAATCAAAAGAAGTGGAGCATTAGATTCATGAATAAATAAAGAAGGGTTTACCAACCCGACAATAAAATACTATCAGTAGAAGAAAAGGCATGACAGTAAGGAAAGAACACTGTCTAAAGAGAAAATAAAAAAAACACACCAAGTGTGAGTACAATAGCAACATTCTCTGCAAAAGAAAAGAACCTGCAGCAGCAACAAGACATATTTATACCAATAGAAATAGCCATAAGAAAGGAAAGGAATTAACAGTCCTAATCTTTGTGAATTATTGGTCGTGGTGAAAACCTTGGGCCGGAGTGGGCGGCACAACCCTCAACAACAACCAGACGCAAAAACACTCCAGGGTGAAAACAACCGGTGGAAGCTACAGGGTCCACACACCTAACCATACCAGGCCAACACGACCAAGGTGGTGGTGGCCACAGCTCAGCACACACAATTCAACCCTTACAGAGCCCACAAAACCACACCACCTACCATAATCCACGAGTCGGCATCCAAGAAAAACTAGTCGAACACCCAACACCCCCTAGGGAAAAGCCACACTAACAATCCTAAGGAAACATACCAACCCAAGGCAAAAGAGTCGAGTCCACTCGACGCAGCGTTGAGTGAGATCCACTCACTCAACGCCAAACTTGACGTGGCATCGAGTGAGCTTCACTCACTCAGCGCCAAACACTGGCCAGGGACGGCGTCGAGTACACTGGACACGGCGTTGAGTGAGCTCCACTCACTCAACGCCAAATGACTTAGCCGCAAAACCTTCGCTGGATGACAGCGTTGAGTGAGCTCGACTCACTCAATGTTGTCAACGCTTTTCTACTTAGCCGCGGAAACAAACTTCGGCGTTGAGTGAGTTCACCACACTCAACACCAAAAAAAGCCTAACAGTCAAGGAGTTGAGTGAGGTCCAGTCACTCAACACTTTTGACTTAAAATAAATTTGAATCTTTAAAAGCTAAAACCTCTGCCTAAGATCACTCAACGCTTGGAAATAGAGAGTTGGAAATTTAATTCCAACACTCTCTCCTACCCTTTGTACCCAGCCACAGCAGCTATCTGACTTATACTACAACTAAATATAACCATACCCTACCTCCAGCTACCAACTAGACACCAAACCGAGAATAAAGAGGGAGAGATTAGCCAAATTCTTAGACAACCTGAACTGGACATGGCTGAAGTAAAGAAACACTGTTGCACTAGCTCTTAGAAGCAAAACCAGAGTTGATTACAGCAAATTAGCAAAGTAAAAAGGGGTCATATTGGCAAGGGCAAGGAGCCACTTGCCTCAACGCCAAGATGCAGTAGCTGCAATAAGAAATCTGGCTTTGGCGGCAAGATCGACCACCTACGGGTCAAAAACAGAGCTTTTAGAGAAGAAGAAGAGAAACCGAAAATCCTAACTCCTAGAAGCAGCCCTAGAACAAGCATAACTTACCTAGGAAGAAATATCTAGACGAGAGCAAGCCAAATCTGCAAACACACGAGGAAACCGAGCTTAAATCCTCCAGTAATCGCCGGCCAAAGCTCCAGCGCCTCCATCTCCTGTTCAACCCGCTGGAAGCTAGCAGCAGCTCGGGAAATGGAGAAATGTGGAGAAGAAGCAGCTGGTCCTAAATATATATCCTCCCACTAATTCATCCTATAGCTAATAAAATAATAAGCATAAGCAAACAATCGGCCACTAGCTAAACTGACTTAGCCAACCAAGCTTATAAATATATAACTATTACTATACAGCAAAATCATTAGCTTCAATACTAATATAATAGCTGCAACCAAGCTCTTCATTATATACATCATTCTGTACAGCATAAACTATCAGCTAGTTATCTAAACATATATATATATATATATATATACATGAAATGAAAATAGGTAAACAATTAGCCTAAAAATAGGGCACCAGCCCTACCACGCTCGGCCACTCAAGGCCATGCATAGCAAAAGCAACTACAACTAGCTAACAAGCAAACGTCAAAACGACACGAAAAAAATGATCTCGGATTTCGATAAAACTCGCACCGTAGCTAAACACCCAAGCTACGAAAACAATGGCGAAGTCGAAAACAACATCTGACGATCAAACACTCGGGCTAATACCTCCCAAGACATAGTACAAGCATTCCCTGAGAGGCTCAGCAGAGTCACCAAAATAGACTCCGGCTAGCAGGGGAATCATGCAAACAGGCTACAAATAGGCTACTCAAGGAACCTAAAGAGCTAAGACCACGCTCTAACAACGGCAAAATGACAGAAACGCGACATCGTAATGCAAAACAACGATCAAACAAAGCACAGAAAAACCGGGGGTGTTACACCTATCCTGCCAGCTATAACAAATATCAACCAATACAAACCCAACCAAGAATATAAAATAGAAATCAATCCACACATAAGTAAAATAGTCCAAAAAGTACATCAAAAAAAAAGCTACAACAAGCATCTATAATATCAGAGTACAAGTAAATAATGACCAAAGGGGCTACATCATGAGTCTCTAAAAACTCAAATAAATTACTGATGGTGGCGATGGCACCGTCCCTTCAGGCCCTGTCGTCCTGGCCAGGCTGTCCTGCTGCATAACCTGTTACTACTCTGTCTGCGGGGTTTCCTCATAAAAAGAAGACATAGCAATCGTTAGTCATAAGACTAAGTGGCTATCACATCCGCTCCCCTGGCGACTCCTCGGCACCGGGCGGAGAAAAGAATAAGGGTACAATGTAAATAAATAAATCAATAGTACAAACAGGTTGTGTAGAGTGAGCGATATTAAGGATATCAGCAATATAATAAATGAGTAAACAATCTACTCTAGTAGTTCTATCATCTACAGCAGTATATGAAAAATGTAAAGCTACAATAGAAAGTAACTCAACTTATATGAATGTCCATACAGACATATAAGTTGAGGACCGGCTCAATAGTAAAGTAACTCGTCGTATAAGAGTGCCCATACAAACTTATACGATGAGGATCTTGTGTATGCAGTATAATGTAATGCCATGAATGCAATGCAATGACTCACCCATGATCATGCACATGCAACTGCTATGTCGCCATAGACTTGTAGTTCCCACTTTTCGAGCAGGTAGGTTACCTCTCAGGCATCAACCGTCATGGCCAGGTGGTGATAGTAGAGCGGACTTCTACACTACTAGGCGAGCATCCACACTACCAAGCCTAGGCCTCCGTATGCCTCAACGCTAAGAATACAACAGTAGAGCTCACATGTGTACTACAACTCAGAAGGGGTCTTGGGTAGATGTGCACCAAAAGCCCAGCCCAACTGGCCTATATTCGTGGCATGGAAGGTGCTTATGTGAACAAATCACCAAAGAACCAAGGCCAACCATCCACTAGCACGGAGGGTGCCTTGGGAAATGAGCACAGAGGACCAAGGCCCAAAAGTGTAAGTCTAGCTATCAACTCCCGTCGGTGTGACGACTTGCGAGCCCGTAGACCTGCCACAATATCCTTAACCCTGGATTATGACACCGCATGTCGACTCACACCACATGCATTTCACATATGGGGCTCCACATTGAGCCCCCTTTTCATTATTCACATTTCCTACTCAACAACACAAGAGCTCCACAAGAGTCTCTTACCAATACATAATTCCAGTGCGGCAACACACACACACTTTCAACCCTTCCATATTTTCGTGCATCCAAGCACACCAATGGTTCACCATCAAAATAATGGTACTCCACACATATTCTTCAACCATTTGGTTATCATAATTACATGTATACTATGATCACATGACTTTAACATCACTGGTTACAATTCTTTTACCAAGTTCGAACTATTCGTGTACATATGGATCTACCAACTAAAAGCCATCAACCATTTGTTCATCACAATTACTACAAGTAATATACAACAAACTTCAAGTCAACCTCATCAGTATTCAATGTGTTATTATTATCAAGTACATCCCTATCGATTCACGTATTTAAATCATTCCTACCATCCCAACACGTCAATCCATTTGTTCAGTAACCTCCACCAAATTTCCTCGATTAAGTACACTTTACTACACCATTTGTTCCTTATGGATCTATCCAAAAAATATCATTAACATATTTTATCACAATTACTTATAGACTAAATTCAACTAACATTAATGTTAATGTACTACAATCTCTCTACCAAACCCAAAGCCGATACAAAACAAACATGAGAACTATATATGCAGGAATGATTACTATATAGCAATTTCGATCGGGGATTCCCGAGGCTACAAGAATCCGATGAAGTCGTGTAACCTCTCGTTGGAAAGGTATTTCTAAGGGCTACAACGTTCCTGTATAGACAAAAGCCCAGATCTAGCCTTATCGTATATGAAAATCGCCTCGAAGGTTATTGCGCGCAGAAAATAGATTTCTGTGCGCATCTTAAAGCAGATCGAACGTCATCGGTTCATCTTCTTCATCCAACCAAACTTTCCAAATAACATCCAGAATTTCTACTCCCTTATGCACCCTCATATGGCCACTTCTCTTCACGAAACCAGTCCACAAACTTCATTTGAAGTGAGTAAAGGTTGAAGACTGTAATTCCTAGGACACAAGTCCTAGCATGGCCTCTTCCTAGAAACCATCTTCTCACAAATCAAGACTCTTTTGAGTCGATATCTCTCCTAGGAATAACTAGAGATCTAGCACTAAGGGAGAGGGTAGGGAGCTCACATCATTTCTGGCGTTTCCACTGTTTCCAGCCATGGATCTTGTCACCCTTCTTGACATCATCTTCTTCTCTTTGGCTGGTGTTCGTTGTAACATCCCATTTCCGGCTAGACACCTAGCAGTCGGTCTGCCGTGACAGAACCCCCGTAAACCCCAGAAATTGACAGTAACTGATCTAAAAATAGGTTCAAGCACGACTGCTAGCCGAAGACGCAATCCTCCGAAGTCTGTCGACCGAAATCCCGAGTCACGGGTTGGTCACGCCCGTGACCGGCCCGTCACGCCCGTGACCGGCCCGTCACGCCCGTGACTTCCTTCGATGGTCGACGAAATCAGGAAGCTGATCGCCGAGCTCAGAACTCATGTCACGGGATGGTCACGCCCGTGACAGGTTCGTCACGCCCGTGACCTAGGGCGTGACGGCCCACCGACCGTCGACCTCCGCTCGATGAACGTCGATCGAAATCTCGAGTCACGGGTTAGCCACGCCCGTGACCGGCCCGTCACGCCCGTGACTTCCTTCGATGGTCGACGAAATCAGAAAGCTGATCGCTCAGCTCAAAACTCATGTCACGGGTTGGTCACGCCCGTGACAGGCTCGTCATGCCCGTGACCTAGGGCGTGACGCACCCACAGACCGTCGACCTCAGCTCGATGAACGTCGACCGAAGAACACATGTCACGCCCGTGACAAACGTGTCACGCCCGTGACATGGGGGGGGGGGGGGTGACCCGTGAACCGACGCAGAAAAATCGGTCGTCGACTCGAGAATGACGAATGGACTAATGTCACGCCCGTGACTGTTGGGTACATTGGAATAAATGTACCTGATTTGAAGAACCCTCACCCTACTCAATGATATACATCAAAATGTATTTGATGTGTTTTGAGTTTAGTTGTGCAGGTTAAGTATTTGCAGGGAAAGCTGAAAAGTTTCTAAGTCCATGTGTCGACACCCAGAAGAAAAGTGTCGACACTTAAGAAGACTTGTGTCGATAGCCAGACAAGCAGTGTCGACACTTGGAGTCATTGTGTCGACACCAGGGATGCAGAGTCGACACCAGACAGAATGTGTCGACACATACAGGTTGTGTCGACAATCAATGAAGAAAAGTCCAGTGAAGCTGTGTCGACACTTAGCAGCAGTGTCGAGACCTAGAGGAACTTTGTCTACATCAGAAAGTGTCAACACTTGGAGGTTGTGTCGACACTCAGCAAAAGTCAGCAGAGTCTAAGTATAAGTGTCGACATAATAAAGAATGTGTCGACACTTAGCAGAAGACTCAATATAAGAAGAAAGTGTCTACACTAGGAGGCTGTGTCGACACTCAGCAACGTTCAATAAATTCTAAGTACATGTGTCGACACAAAGGAGATGTGTCGTCACTCAGCCAAAGTCTCAACACAAAGAAGAATGTGTCGACACAAGGAGCAGTGTCGACACCGAGCAAGTATCAACACAGAAGGCATGTGTCGACACCAAGAAGATGTGTCGACACTGAATAAGATTAACACAAGAAGATGCGTCGACACAAAGGAGTTGTGTCAACACTTACAAGAAATCAACTAAGTACTGAATAATAAGGAGTTGTGTCGACACACAATATCAGTGTCGACACATGATGAAGAAGTAGTGTCAAGAAGAAATTTCTACAACACAAGGAGTTGTGTCGACACCTTGAAGGCTAGTGTCGACACTTAGTCTACTTGTGTCGACACTTAAAGACAGACTGTCTCGACACTTTCAGACAGTTACAGATATTTCAAGAAGTGACTGGATGACATGACAGCTGCCATTCCAGCCAGTCTACTGCAACTGTCAGAGTTGTCAGAAAGCTGTTAGGAACCGGATCAGCCGGTCACCATGAAAAAGGCCTATATAAAGGCTTATTCTGTCAACAGAAGAAGAAAATTCAACACAGATTAACACAAATCAGTTGAAGTTATCAGAAGATCTAAGTAGTTGGAGAGAGATAGCTCCTTCCAAGAAGACAGCTGTTGGAACCAGGCTGTGAAGAAGGGTTCAGACCTAGTTCTGAATCTTAAGTTATAGTGATTGAAGATCAGCTGCAGAGAGTATCAACCCTATTGTTTTCTACATTCAAGAAGCTTTGAAGAAACCCAAGTGAGGTTGATCTCAGCAGAGTTCATTCAAGAACTCATCAAGAACCTATCAACTCTTCTCTCTTATTAAGAGTTGTAGGTATATACTTTGTATTCTAAATTTCTTGTAGGATCCTTAGGGATCTGAGTTGTAAGCCTGCAATTATAAAGGCTGAGTGGTAGGGCCTGTGTGCTTGAGTGTAGGAGATTCATATCTCTGAGTGTAGGCCTTGTGGCTGAGTGTAGGCCTTATTGAAGGCTTAGTGTAGGTCTTTGAGAAGACTGAGTTGTAGGGCCTTGGGCCTGAGCTGTAGGAACCTGTTTGGGGTTCTGAGTGTAAGATCTGAGGATCTGAGGAATAGTGGAGGAGTTTGGCCGAATCTAGTACACTACTAGACATGCGAAGGGGGAAAGTGGACGTACCCAAACCTTAGGGAACCACTATAAATCTGTGTGTTCACTGCGTGCATGCTTTATTCTGTGATTGCTGATTGATTGCTTTGAAGAAGTAATTGTAAATCTGTGATATTATCTGCAATCTGCCTAAAAGTTTCAAAAAGATTTAGTCACCTATTCACCCCCCCCCCCCTCTAGGTGATTAGGTATAATTTCTTTCAAGTGGTATCAGAGCCAGGTTACTCAAAAGGGACATAATTGTCTAAGTAGATCCTGTTGGCAGATTCAGTATAAGTAAAGTGCAGAATCAAGAAAATCAAGAAAATGGGTTCAATAGAGAATCATAAGGAACTTGGATCCATGAAATTGCCCATTTGCAGAAAAGAGATTTTTAGCATCTGGAAAGAAAGGGTGAGACTGTTTATGGAAGCTTCAGACCCTAGAATCTATATCACAGTTAAAGAAGGGTCATATGTGTCTATGAAGATTTCAGTCCTGGATGCAAATCAGAGAACACCTAAGGATTTTTCTGAAATGACAAAACATGAGATTATTCTGGCCACCATGGACAAGAGGGCTCAGAATATCATTGTAAGTGTAATAGATGATGCTACATTTCAGAACTTGATACACTGTAAGACATCTAAGGAGATGTGGGATACTCTGATAGTGTACATGGAGGGTTCAGAAGAAGTTAGAAAAGACAGGAAGTCTTTGTTAAACCAGGAATATGAAAGTTTCAGGCAAGGCAGGTCTGATAGTATAACAGAATGTTACAAAAAATTCTATATGATTGTCAATGAGTTGATGTCCTATGGAAGAGAATTCAGCAATTATGAGCTGAATGATAAGTTTTTGAGGTCCCTAACAAAGGACTGGGACACCAAGATCTGTGCCATAAGAGAAATGGCCAAGTTAGCAGATATTCCTCCTCCAACATTGTTTGGAAAGTTGTTGTCCTATGAAATGCAGCTAATGGTGAGGAAAGAAGAGGAAAGAAGAGGAGAAGACTACAAGAAGTGAGCATAAAGAAAGGACAGTGGCATTCAAGATAGAAGCCACCAGGAAATACAAAAGTAAGTCTCCATCTCCTCCTCCAAAAGTGGCTGAGACTGGCTCAGATGATTCAGAAAGCAGAAATTCTGAAAGCAGTGAGAGTGATGAGGATTTTGCAGCTTTCACAAGACACTTTCAGAAGTTTCTAAAGAAGAAACAGTGGAGGTCAAAGCCATCCACTTCACAGGGAAAAGATGACTATTATCAGAACAAGAAGTCATCAAAGAAAGACAGGAGAAAGCCCAAGTCAAGCAAAGCAACCTTATCCAAAATTGTATGCTATTGTTGTAACAGACAATGCCATGTTATTACTGAATGTCTAGAGAAAAGAAAAGAGTCTACTGATAAGAAGAAGACTTAAATCAAGGGCAAAAAGGAAAGGTCCTTTGTTGCCAAGAAGGACAAAAGCCTGTCAGATATGTCTTCTTCAGAAACTGAGTCAGAAGCTGAAGCATACATAGGACTGTTTGCTGAAGAAGAGGAAGAGGAGTTCATCCAGATAATGAACTCTATATATAAGCAAGAGGACAATCAGTGCAAAGGACTGATGGCCTTAACAGAAGGTGACAAAATCCAGGATCAGCCTAGACCAAGTAAGGTACAAAATTGTTCTTTAAGTTCAATTTCTAGTGCTAGTTCAGACTCAGTTACATCAGCATCAAGTGATGCCAGTGGATCTGAATCTGAAGAGGATATTCATCAGTTGATTGATTAATATAGAGTTCTGTTGCATGCTTTTAAGAAAAGCAAATCCTTGGCCAAGAGTCAGGCAAAGGAGATTGCTAGTCTCAAAGAGACTGCAACTGATTTTGAGAAGTTGATTGATCAAAAACTAAATGAAATAGCCAGACTGAAGCACATAACTGTGATTCAGATGGGGACTATAACATTTAAGAATGATCAAATCAGAAATCTGGAGATTAGTCTTCAGAAGGAGAGAGATATAGTTGCAAGGTTTTCTAAACCAAAGTCTGTTCTACCTTTGATAGATGAATTTGTTCATCAAAAGGGTAAAACTGGATTAGGGTTTACACAACCTGCTAGGACTGGAAAGTCCAAGTCTAAGGGCAAAGACCCAGTACTCAATAAGCCTGTTGTAGATAGAACAGCTAGGGTTGTACCTAAGCAAAAGTACAATAGATTTGAGTGCTGGTGCTGTGCCAAGGTGGGCCACTTTGCCATGGACTGTTGGCACAATTCTAGTACCAAGACGAGTAGCAAACTACCTGTTGGAAGATCTGCAGGTAGCTTTGTTAAGAGGCAAACTAACCAGCACCAAGGACCCAAGAATTCTTTGGGTTCTAAGGTCAACTAATCTGTTTTGCAGGTGAGTCCAAGTGGCCATGCCCCAATATGGTACTTGGATAGTGGATGTTCCAGGCACATGATTGGAACTAGAGGATTGCTAAAGGACTACACATCAATCAAGGATGGTCCTAAAGTCAACTTTGGTGGTTCTGAAAAAGGAATCATCAAAGGTTTTGGTAACATTTCTAACAACCTTATAACTATTACTCAAGTGGCTTATGTTAAAGGTTTGAAACACAACCTCATTAGTATAAGTCAATTGAGTGATCTACGATATAACATCTCATTGGTTAAAGATGGTTGTCATATCAGGAGGTAAAATGATCAAGAGATCATTTTGGCAGGTTATAGAAAGAGAAATGTCTATTCCCTAGACATTATGTGTGAGAACAATGTTTCTCCAGTGTGTCTTGTAGCTGATGAGAAAGTCTCTCATTGTGTCAAATGGCACAAGAGGCTAGCCCATCTCAACTACAAGACAATTGGCCAACTCTATAGCAAAAACGTTAGTGAGGAATGATCCTCAAGTTAAGTGTATTAAAATGGGATATGTTCAGCTTGTCAAAAGGGCAAGCAGACTAGATCCACCTTTAATAGCATTGAGAACAAAGATGCTGTGAGGTGTTTATACCTCTTGCATATGGATCTCTTTGGTCCTATGCCAGTTCACAGCCTAGGTAGGAAGGTCTACACATTTGTGGTTGTGGATGACTACTCAAGGTTTTCTTGGGTGTTCTTCCTTAGACAGAAATCTGAAACACCTAGTATCTTCTATAGTTTTGTCAAACAAATTCAGAATAAGTTAGACAGTACAGTGGTCAAAATAAGAAGTGACCATGGTACTGAATTCTAGTTTGATAGTATGACAAAACTATGTGAAGAATTTGGGATATTTCAGGAATTTTCTTCACCAAGAACACCTCAGCAAAATGGCATTGCTGAAAGGAAAAATAGAACCTTGATTGAGGCTGGTAGAACCCTATTAAGTGACACATCTCTCCCAGAATATTTCTGGGTTGAGGCAGTTAATACTGTATGCCATGTAATTAATAGGGCTACCATTACTAAAAGCCACAATAAGACCCCCTATGAGATTGTGAAGGGAAGAAAACCAAACCTATCCTATTTCAGGATCTTTGGTTGTAAATGCTATATACTTAACAATAGTAAGTCTTACTTAACCAAGTTTGCTGCCAAGTCCCAAGAGGGGATCTTTGTTGGGTACTGCAACAACAGTAAGGCTTATAGGGTCTACAACTTGACTACACAAGTTGTAGAGGAGTCAGTACATGTAGTATTTGATGAAGCTAGACTTATTAACAATGAGTTGTCTAGAAGTATTTGCAGCTCCACAGGTATGACTAAGAAGATGGACAAGCTCACTATAAAAGAAGGATCTACTGCAAGTCAGCATGTAGATGATAGTGGATGTTGTCTAGGGGGAGTACTAGATGCACCTGATGCAGAAGAAGACCAAGGAGTGCAGCAAGTTGAAGAAGCTAAAGGAGTTCAACCTGGAGCCAGGCTACCACCAGCTAATAAACATCTAAGAGATCATCCAGCAGATTAAATTATTAGTGATCTAAGACAAGGGGTGCAAACAAGGAGCAGAAATCTAAGTTCAGTACTCTACTCCAGTTTTCTATCCCAAGTTGAGCCAAAGAAATTTGAAGAAGCCATCCTAGACCCTCATTGGATTGAGGCAATGCAAGAGTAGTTGAACCAGTTCAAGAGATGCAATGTCTGGGAGCTTGTTCCTAAACCAAAAGACCACAACATAATTGGATCTAAGTGGATCTTTAGGAACAAGATGGATGAACATGGAGTGATTATTAAGAACAAAGCAAGACTGGTTGCTAAGGGATATAGGCAAGAAGAATGTATTGACTTTGATCAAACCTTTGCTCCAGTAGCCAGACTGGAGGCAATAAGGATGTTCTTGGCCTATGCAACCTATCAAGGATTTATAGTTTACCAAATGGATGTTAAGTCAGCCTTTCTGAATGGTAATCTGAAGTAAGAGGTCTATGTGGAATAACCATCAGGTTTTGTTGATTCAACTCAACCTAAGTATGTCTATAGACTTAGGAAGGCTTTGTATGGGTTAAAACAAGCCCCTAGGGCTTGGTATGAAACCTTGTCTAGTTTCCTCATTGAGAATAAATTCACAAGGGGGAAAATAGACAAGACTTTATTCCTTAGGGAATCCAGAGGAAAGATCATACTAGTCCAAATATATGTAGATGACATCATATTTGGGTCTACTGAAAGTAGTCTTTGCAAAAAGTTTGCAAAACTTATGCAAGGACAATTTGAGATGAGCAGTATGGGGGAACTTAAGTTCTTCTTGGGTCTCCAAGTTAGACAGACTGAGAATGGTTTATCCATATGCCAGTCTAAGTTCGCTCTAGAACTGATAAGGAAGTATGGTATGGATTCATCCAGTACCATGAAAACTCCTATGGGGTCAAGTATGTCTCTTAGCAAAGATGATGCAGGAAAACCTGTAGATGAGACTTTGTATAGAGGGATAGTTGGCTCCCTACTCTATTTGACTGCAAGTAGACCAGATATCATATATGCTACATGTGTCTGTGCTAGGTACCAAGCTTGCCCCAAAGAATCTCATTTGACAGCAGTCAAAAGAATTCTGAGATATCTAAAGGGCACTCCTTATCTAGGCCTTTGGTACCCTAGGAATGGAGACTTTGAACTGACAGGTTATTCAGATGCAGATTTTGCAGGCTGCAAAGAAGATAAGAAAAGTACAACTGGTACCTGTTAATTCCTAGGTGGAAGACTGATTTCATGGAGTAGCAAGAAGCAAACAAGTGTTGCTATCTCCACAGTAGAATCAGAGTATGTGGCTGTTGGAAGTTGCTGTGCTCAACTTCTATGGATACAACATCAGCTTGAGGACTATGGTATTCAAGTAGAACACCACTATTTTGTGATTCTACTAGTGCTATATCTATTGCAAACAATCCTGTTTCCCATAGTAGAACTAAACACATTGAAATAAAATATCATTTTCTAAGGGAACATGTAGAAAAAGAAGATATTTCACTGGAGTATGTTAATACAGATAATCAACTAGCTGACATGTATACTAAGCCACTAGAAGAAACCAAATTCAATAGGTTTAAAATTGAATTAGGTATGATAAACTTAGAATAATTTTACAGGAATGGCTAAGTAAAATAGTGTCGACATATAGAGTTGTCTGTGTCGAGACAGAGAATTGGTGTCGACACTTCAGAGAAAAGGTGTCGACACATCTAGGAAGTTGGTGTCGACACTTCAGAAAATTAGTGTCGACACATACAGGGTAGGTGTCGACACATCCAAGGTGGTATCGACACTTAGACTTTATGCAGAATTAGTGAAGTAAAGTCTCCACCAAGTGTCGAGCTAAGCTGTGTCGACACATAAACAAGTGTCGACACATATATTCTGTCAACTAAACTTGTGTCGATGCATAGTTGTCGAGACATTATAAGTCTATGTCGACACTTTTCCACAGTGTCGACACAATTTAAGTATTTTGACGCGCCCTTTCATCTTCAATCCTAGAAAGGTATAAATAGGATTTCGCCATTGTCTGTCGACACGCTCACCAAAGTTTCGAGACCAAACTTGTGTGTCGACACCTCTCTTCTCTCAATTCAAATTTCTTCAAACCCTAATGACGCCCAAGCTCGAAGAGAACGTGAATGAAGGATATGAACTGGTGCGGCACGCATTTGATGAGGCGGAACCCACGATCAAAGGTGTGGTAACCCTAGTTGCAGAATCTGGATTAGAATTCCTTATTTCAGAACCCATCAAGATCTGGAAATAGGAGGTCCTGGAATTTCTGAATACCGCAACCCTAGATGAATCAGGACTAAAGATTAAGTCAAGGGTTCATGGAGAAAAGGTGAAGGTCTCACCTAAGAGTTTGAGAAAGGTACTAAATCTACCAAGGACTAAGGAAGAAGATGAAGTTTCTGCTTCTAAGACTAGAGAAGCATTAACATGGTGTGGACTGGATTCCAAGATGAAAATAGGATCTGTTTTCAATAGGAAGGGGATGAACAGGTAAGGCAAATTCTTATCAGAAATTGTTGGGAAAGTTATTTTGAGCAAGCCTGGAGGGCATGACAGAGTTTCAGCTCATATGTTTAGTCTAATGACAAGAATTATCTTCACACTACAAACTGATTGGTCTGTAGTAGTGTTTGAGAAGATTAAGGAAAGCCTGAAGAAACCCAATTTGGGTAGAATTCTAAGTCTTTACTTGGCTGGTAGTATACCAGAAGTAATGAGCCAAGCTGCAGGTTCTAAGATCAATCACATGAGGAAGATGGACATGAGAATCTTCTCTAGATGGGATATGGTCTTGACCAAGGAATTGCCAACTCCTGAGAAAGTAACACCCCTGAAGAAGAAGATGAAGAAGAAGGTAGCCCCAGTGGCTCAAGACTCCTCTAGTAGCTCTGAAGAGCAAGTTGTCTTTACTCCAGATGATGAACAAGACACTGGAAATGCTGAAAAGTCTCCAGCTAGACAAGATGATGCAAAGAGGCAGGGGGATCTAGCACCAGCAAGCCCAATTCACCAGGATCCAATCCAGGGGGAGCCTCTACTGGTGGATGAACCTCCTCCACTAGAAAGTGAACAAGCAACCCACACCATACTTGAGGTAATCACTGACATCAATAAATTAAAATTCCCTATTGAGGATGATGTTTTGTCTGATTCATTACATAACGTTAATCAGCAAACTCCAACACATAGCCAACCCCAAGATGTTGTCATGGAGGACACATCTGTAGCAGATCAAGTGGAACCTAATCAAGTGGCTGATGAGATCAGGGATTATCCACCCCATCGTCAACAGGAATTCACCCTAGAAGAGCTATTCCCTTACCTACTCCAAACTGACTTTGAGAAAGAAAGTGCTACTACTGAGGGGGAGAAGGCCCATGTTGAGGGGGAGCAAGTAGTTATTGTTGAGGAAACTGCAAGGAAGGAACCTGAAGTGCAGAAGGAGTTACCACCAAGCCCTAAGGACAGGGTTGATATTGCAAGCACATCTGCTTCAAAAGATGAGGAGGCTGCCAGAGCTAAAAAGAGAAAGTTTCAAGTCTTCAAGAGGAGGAGCCAAAATTATAAGAAAGCTCTGCAAACCATTGCACCACAGCCTACACCACAGCCAGCACCATCTGTAGATTACAGTTCATTGATGGTGGCATTACAGATAAAGCTAGATGAGCAAAGGCAAGCTCTAGAAAAATATGTGGATGAAGGGCAAAAATCTCTACAGTTTGATCTGGCCCAAGATATTAAGTCCATTAGATTTGAAATGAATCTGAATAAGAAAGAAATGACTGACTGCTTCCACAAGGGAGGGAATGCAGTGGTCTACTTGACTACACATCAAGAGAAGATCAAAGCTCAAGTAGATGATATTGCAGTGAAGCAAGGTTATGTACTGGAGAACCAAATAAGGATGAATGATAATCTTACAGCTTCATATAATGCAATAATTACAGAAATGAAGAATATAGCTACTGGTCAGACTACAGCTAATGCTACAGCAAAGGCAGAATTTGATAAAGCATTACAAGATGGCATAACTGCTGTTAAGACTGCTATACAAGACTCTCAAAAGGCTATAACAGACAAGCTCCAAAGGTTGAAACCTTTCTTTAAGGATGGAGTAAACTATTTGGATGCCCAAATAAGGTTTCATAAAGATGATCTAAGGGATCATATTGTTAGAGAAGTCATAAAGGGGAAGAGGGTGTTAGTCAAAGCCAGCTCTGATCATGCAAAATGGATTTCCAATTCCATCAGAGCCACCCTTGGCTATCCTCCATTGTGTGATGATGACAATGTAGTAGAGTCTGGGATTTATCCTGCATATCTTGGAGGGGAGCAAGCTGAAGTGGCTCAAGTAATTTACCCTCCACCAGACTTTGATATGATACATGCAGATATACAATCAATGTATAGCCCTCCTGAGGGAATTGAGAAGGTCATCATAGAGAAAGTGGTTCAGCCAGTGCCAGAGGCTATACTGAAAGAACAAGAAGCCTTGCTGCTCAAAGAACAAGAGACTCTATTATCTAAGAAAAGGTTCAGAGAGCAAGCTGAACAAAGGCCTGATTTTGAACAGTGGAGCCCCACCTCTAGGAATATCATTCTGACTGCATGGAAGGCTGCCAAAGACAATATTGTGGACAGAGGCAAATGGTATTCTGATGTGGAGTGGAGGAAGCATGAGAACAGGCAAGAAGCCATTGTGCAATACATAAGAAAGGCTAAGATGGGAAAGCTACCTCCTACTGCCCAGGAGCCTAGCAAGTACTTTCCCAAGCCATATCATTATTTTGAAAGACAAAAGATCAAAGCTGAACATCAGAAAAAGAAGGATCTTAAAGGCAACAAGCCTGCTACTGCTGAAGATGCTGAAGCCCCAGTTCAAGCCAAGATACAATCTGGAAAGGGCATAGTGATCAAGGAGACTGAGAAGCAATATGATAGAATTTATCTTTAAGTTTACAGTTGTAATCACTTGTATTAAAACTTCTGTAAACCTGTGAATAATGAAAATGTTGAAGTTCTTAGAACTATGTTATGTGTGCTAATTCTATTACATTATTGTTTTGAGATATTGGTATATACATATTTTGTTTAATACATGTTTATGAATTTACCCTATTATATAATCCTGCATTACATCATACTGTGGTTTTGTTATGTATGGTGTATATCATTGACTAAGGGTTATGACTTCTCCAAATAGGGGGAGATTGTTGGGTACATTGGAATAAATGTACCTGATTTGAAGAAGCCTAACCCTACTCAATGATATACATCAAAATGTATTTGATGTGTTTTGAGTTTAGTTGTGCAGGTTATGTATTTGCAGGGAAAGCTGAAAAGTTTCTAAGTCCATGTGTCGACACCTAGAAGAAAAGTGTCGACACTTAAGAAGACTTGTGTCGACAGCCAGACAAGCAGTGTCGACACTTGGAGTCATTGTGTCGACACCAGGGATGCAGAGTCGACACCAGACAGAAAGTGTCGACACATACAGGTTGTGTCAACACTCAATGAAGAAAAGTCCAGTGAAGCTGTGTCGACACTTAGCAGCAGTGTTGACACCTAGAGGAACTTTGTCTACATCAAAAAGTGTCAACACTTGGAGGCTGTGTCGACACTCAGCAAAAGTCAGCAGAGTCTAAGTATAAGTGTCGACATAATGAAGAATGTGTCGACACTCAGCAGAAGACTCAATACAAGAAGAAAGTGTCGACACTAGGAGGCTGTGTCGACACTCAGCAACGTTCAATAAATTCTAAGTACATGTGTCGACACAATGGAGATGTATCGACACTCAGCCAAAGTCTCAACACAAAGAAGAATGTGTCGACATAAGGAGCATTGTCGACACCCAGCAAGTATCAACACAGAAGGCATGTGTCGACACCAAGAAGATGTGTCGACACTGAACAAGATCAACACAAGAAGATGTGTCAACACAAAGGAGTTGTGTCGACACTTACAAGAAATCAACTAAGTACTGAAGAACAAGGAGTTTTGTCGACACACAATATCAGTGTCGACACATGATGAAGAAGTAGTGTCGAGAAGAAATTTCTACAACACAAGGAGTTGTGTCGACACCTTGAAGGCTAGTGTCGACACTTAGTCTATAAGTGTCGACACTTAAAGACAGACTGTCTCGACACTTTCAGACAGTTACAGATATTTCAAGAAGTGACTGGATGACATGACAGCTGCCATTCCAGCCGGTCTACTGCAACTGTCAGAGTTGTCAGAAAGCTGTTAGGAACCGGATCAGCCGGTCACCATGAAGAAGGCCTATATAAAGGCTTATTCTGTCAATAAAAGAAGAAAATTCAACACAGATTAACACAAATCAGTTGAAGTGATCAGAAGATCTAAGTAGTTGGAGAGAGAGAGCTCCTTCCAAGAAGACAGTTGTTGGAACCAGGCTGTGAAGAAGGGTTCAGACCTAGTTCTGAATCTTAAGTTGCAGTGATTGAAGATCAGCTGTAGAGAGTATCAACCCTATTGTGTTCTACATTCAAGAAGCTTTGAAGAAAGCCAAGTGAGGTTGATCTCAGCAGAGTTCATTCAAGAACTCATCAAGAACCTATCAACTCTTCTCTCTTATTCAGAGTTGTAGGTATATACTTTGTATTCTAAATTTCTTGTAGGATCCTTAGGGATCTGAGTTGTAAGCCTTTAATTATAAAGGCTGAGTGGTAGGGCCTGTGTGCCTGAGTGTAGGAGATTCATATCTCTGAGTGTAGTCCTTGTGGCTAAGTGTAGGCCTTGTTGAAGGCTGAGTGTAGGTCTTTGAGAAGACTGAGTTGTAGGGCCTTGGGCCTGAGCTGTAGGAACCTGTTTGGGGTTCTGAGTGTAAGATCTGAGGATCTGAGGAATAGTGGAGGAGTTTGGCCGAATCTAGTACACTACTAGACAGGCGAAGGGGGAAAGTGGATGTACCCAAACCTTGGGGAACCACTATAAATCTGTGTGTTCACTGTGTGCATGCTTTATTCTGTGATTCCTGATTGATTGATATGAAGAAGTAATTGTAAATCTGTGATATTATCTACAATCTGCCTAAAAGTTTCAAAAAGATTTAGTCACCTATTCACCCGCCCTCTAGGTGATTAGGTACAATTTCTTTCAGTGACCTACGTGTCACGCCCGTGACAAAGGCCGAAACGCCAGCCAGGCTGGAAATTACTTTAACACATGCCATAATTAACTCTGATTATGGGAAGTTACACCAGGAGTGTTTATGGGCCATTTCTTTCTCTAATTATTTAATAAAATGAGGAAGTGTTGGCCCAATGGGAAATTGCCACCGAGATATTATTAAGTGGAGAGCCTTCATGGCCATAAATGCTTTACCCTTTCCCCTCCCCACTTGGTGATCTATAAAAGCACCCTTAGGGCAAGTTGAGAAGTTTACACTCTTTACCAAACGGATTAGAGTTGTTGTTCTTGCTGTAGGAGAAGTTCGACAACGCCACCACCGCGCCATGACAACCCGACGTTCATCTCGCCTCCAAACCGCGAACATGGTCCTCCTCTACTTCTTCTTTTATAGGTAGATCTTAGGATCTTAGAAAGGAAGTTCGTGCTCAATGGAGCCGGACCTATCTCGTGTTCTCATGCAAAACAACCATGAAAAATATATTTTCGGGTTTGCCGGAAACCTCCACCTCCGGTGGCCAAACCACTGCCGACCGATAGTCATCGCCTCGATGGAGGTGGTGGTGGTGGCCGGCCAGGGAAGTGACCGGACGGCCTGCGACGGATCGCGGAAGAGCTACATGAAATATAAGTTTTCTGAGTTCAGGTTTTCGGTTCTGTAGAAGATGAACAGTAAAAACATTTTTTATAATATAAAAATTATGTATATAATATATAAGGAAAAGATACATTAAATGGGCACATTTTGATGCTGCAAAACGAGGCACTTAGAGGCCGATTTAGGACAAATGTCCAGTCACGAAAGTTGTATCCATTCGAGCTTAGATTAATTTAAAATTAATTTCAACTCGTTTGGGTAAGTGGTTTGACCGCAGCTCCCGTTTTAGTGGGGGTTGTACCTAGAGTTGGGTAGAAACTAAAATGAATGCCACCCTTCGTCCCTTGTCCTACTGACTTGAAATTTGGGCAGGGGGTTACCCTTAGCCATACATAGAGGCTGTCCAAAAATGGGAAAGTTTGGAGATACTTTGCCTAAGGTTTTTTGTTTTAATTTAATAAAGTTAGAGTAATTTATTTAAGTGGTCAAATGACCTCCAAACCCTCCCAAATTTTGGTGAGTGGTCCCTGGATATAAAACCTAGCTCTGTACAAAATTCCAAATCATTTGGATGCGTTTTGGGTAGGAAATCACCTATCCTTAACTAGACATTAATGAGGCATTTTTGAGTAAAAAGTGCACTAAGAGTTTGAAACGGTCAAATCACCTCAACAGAGGCTGATATTTTGACCACTGACTTAGAAGGGTTATTATAACCCACTTGGATAAAAATGGAGTGGTTTAGGGTTGATTTACCCTAGGATCCAAACTCAAACCCTAAATGGAGGGTTTTGAGGGTTGTGAAGGACATGGGGGCAAATGCCCTCGTATTGCCTTGAAACTCAGTAGTGTAGACGTTAGCATAATATAAATCATCTGGATGGAATCTCGAAGGATTTGGAGATAGGTAGAGACATCAAAACCCTAACCTTAGTTTTAGGGTAAAGTCTAAAATGTGTAAAATCAATCACTAAACATTATTTAAAAGCTGTGAAACTCGGGTAGAGTGAGTTTTGGAATGGGCAGAACCTATAGCAATTTTACTGGAATTTTATGATGTCTATTTCTAGCATTTCATTCGTAAAGTTTGCTATAGCCCTACCTGACGTTTTAATTATTTAGATCTTTCTGTTCATTAAAACCCCATGAAATCTTGGTAGTAAGTGTTTTAGGTCAGAATGGTTGCTTTTGAATTTTTGTATAATTTTTAGTTGAGTAAATCTAGTACTTCTTTCATAAATGTTAAAAAAAAGGATTTTATGGTTAAAAAATTAATTATGGATGATATTGCTGTTGAAAATTTATGAGACTTAGGAATTGAGATTTTCAGGCCATTATATGCTTGTAGACATTTATTCATGATTTTTAGAATCTTAGTTACGACACTTTCTTTACAAGTCCACCTTATGGATATTTTCGATAATTACTTTATTCAGAGATTAATACTTACTGAAACTTTATGAAACTCGGCCAATGCAATTTTTAAGGTTGTATCTGCCTAGTATAATTAATTTATAATTTCTGGATGGATATTTTCTGTACTTGATTCATAAATAACGAAAGGTAGAAAATATTGCTAAAATAGTTTTAGTGCCCTTTTGATGATAGAAAAATTGTGATACTTTGGATTTACCATATTGAGATAACATAATATTTATAATAATTTTGTTGGACATCTTTCATGAGTACTTAGTGTAGTTCATGTTCAAACCGGTAGCCCTTGGAATTTTTGAGGAAATTAATTAAATGCCGGATAAATTAAGAAAAATTATAATTTTTTTGATTATAGGCCAATTATATCATGATATACCTCCAGTAAATAAGTTAGGGCATTTGGATGAGTATTGGATCATTTCCTTTCCGGTTCGAGATATAGCATAGGATAGTCTGCAATTAGCAATTTGAGTTAACAGTCATAGGATATGATGGGGCACAGCGTTGGAGATAGTTAATCTGTTGAATTGGATGGATGTGAAAGTGTTCACCATATAAGGATGGGAAGGTTGGTGAGAAGTGGTGTTGGCTAGAGTTAAGAGCTGCTCGGCTTCGATGAAAGATCGTCTTTCCCGAAGAGAGGAAGGTTAAAAATAACAATAGGTTAGTCTATCGTAACACGAGAAGGTAATGGGTAAGGTAATCAACCAATAATAATAATAAGTATCTTGCGAAAGGGAACGGTGGGAGTAATCTCATCATAGTTCCTAGTGCCCCTTGAGAGCCCTTCACAGGGAATACCGAGGGCAGTCCTGGGTTAACGTAAACTGTATTAACAAGCAGAAAAGAGTAACTTAGTAATTAGGGTTGCACATTTCACGAACACAAATAGCACATAAAGATAGTTGGGAGCTTCGGCTTGGATAGTTAAGAGACGGATGTTTTGGTCCTGAGAGCTTCAGCTCAGATAGTTAAGAGACGGACGTTTTGGTCCGGGGAGTTTCGGCTCGATTATTTGAGACAGACATTTTAGTCCGGGGAGCTTCGGCTCGGTTTTTGAATACGTTAAATTTGCATGTGCATAAAAGGAAAGAAAATTAAGGTGGTGGGTCTTCGGTATTGGAGGGTCGATGTACCGATTCCAATACACTGACTCGGCAAGTGTGGTTAACAATTTGCCAACAAAAGTCTGGTGCACCAGCCGGCAAGAGTACACAGGAGTCCGCTTCGTCCACCAAGCATTGATGCGTACGATAGGTCTGACCGATAGTGCTTTACTGGTTTAGAAGTGGGCGAGGCCCAACCCACCGCTTCTGTCTGCCACTACGGAGGTATCCTGGGAGGTTACGGCTCCAGAAAGGGGGAACTAAAGGTCCGTGTGCACAGAGTCGGGTGTGTGTGTTGCACTTGCATGTTCCATCATACCCACTAGCATGTCATAGCATAATCGATTCATTTAACCCCTGACACCTAAGGTATAAGTGGAATGGGATGCTTATACATTAGGACTTGCAAAACGACCCCTTGGTCTATAAGTTTGTGTGGGCAAGTTTATAAATTAAGGTTAATTTTGATATATATATATATATATATATATATATATATATATATATATATATATATATATATATATATATATATATATATATATATATATTGTTGTTTGATAACCGACACCCCAACGTATAAATTGGTATGAGACTTTTTATACGATGGGAGTCTTGCAGAAGACCCCTTGGCTTATGTGTTCTCACATAAGTGAAGGTTACTTTTCATATTCCATCTCATTGCCATTATTTATTATAGAATTACTAGTTTAGTTCTGCTACCACCTGTTTCTTTGATTTATTCTCCACCTTCATGTCCTTCCCTTTCTTCCTCTCCGCTCGGTACTTAGGAGCCATGGGGGAATGGGTAGGAGATGATAGGGCTTAGTCATTATGACTAACGGTTTTTGAACCGCATCATTTTAGGGAATCCTGGAACCCAACACGGGGGAGCTATCCCAGAGACTGGTGCGCTTGGAGATGGGGCAGTCTAGCTCCAGAGTTCATACAGCCGGGACCGTGAGTCTCGACCTTGAGTAGATGTTCTGTTTTTGCTTCCGCATGAGTGATTTGTATTGAGGACAAGATGTTCTGTGCACAAGCCCGTATTTTAGTACTTTGATATATTATTCTGTGTACACTCCCTTCGTGGAGATTATTATATGATATGTGATTTTCTGTGGACTTACATGTCTATTCTCTTGTACTGCTACTTTTGTGATTAATAAGGCCGGCAGAATCAGCGTTTTGTAGTGACGATCTGTAATATCCCATTTCCAACTAGACCCCTAAGTGTGGTTATTGGCCATGACTAGGTCATGACCAAACCCTAGGAAGCACAAGAATACCAAGGAACCCTAAGAATGTGGGTGAGACCACTATGGTCTGCAAATAGTAAATTCCTGAACCTTTGTTTAAGATAACCATGTGGCTTCACCAAGACTTCAAGACCCCACCATGTTCTCATCAAACCATGGTAATATCCATTGGATCAATAAGGACCCATGGAGGGCAGTCAAAAGGGTTAAGTTGACCGAAGTCAACCCTAACCCCAAATGGGTCAAACAAACCTACTTAGGGTCAATTGACCATCCCCAAGCCAAGTGGACCCCACCCAAGCCCACCTAACCCTAGAGTGAGGTCAATGGGTCACCTAGGACCCATTGGGGTCCACCCAAGAGGCTAAGTTGACCAAAGTCAACTCTAACCCTAAATGGGTCAACCTAGCCTACATTGGGTCAAACTGGCCTACACAAGGGCCAATTGAAGTTCCCTTAGCCAGGTGGACCCCACACATACCTTCATAACCATAGTTAGAGGGCAACGGGTGACCAAGGACCCATTGAGGCCAACCAAAAAGGTTAAGTTGACCAAAGTCAACTCTAGCCCTAAAGTAGTCAAGGTACCCTACTTAAGGGTCAAGTGACCTCTAAAGGGCCAATACAACCCTACCTAGGCCTCAGGGGAGGCCAATGGGTCACCAAGGACCCATTTGGGCCAACCTCAAAGACCGAATTGACCTAAGTCAACCCTAGCCTAGGTTTGGGTCAAGCTAGCCCAAATATGCTAACTCAAGCTCAAGCCCAACTCACTTGGGCTAACCATATTTTGGTGGATGAAATAAACATGTGGGCTGCCAATATGAGATTTACCAGCCAACTTAGTGACTAGGAGAGAGAGAGAGAGAATCTCAAAATTAAAGAATAATTTAGGAGAGAGAAAGGGGTATATTTAAGGGTATTTAGTGGAATAAGCCACTTAGACCCATGCCATCAGCCCCCACATGGGCTGGCCGACCCTTGGAAGTCATGAGAAGGAGCTGGAATGGAGTGGGGCACACCCATGCATGCTTGGTGACAAAAACAAGGCAAACTCACCACCTCTCACATAGGAATTATCACCCCCTTTTGTTACTTCATCTCCCCACTTTTTCCCCCTCACTTCATCACCCTCAAGACCAGGAGAGCAGCAGAGAGAGATAGAGAGGCCGAGCCTGGAGCTGAACCAGAGCTGGAGGCGTGAAAACCAAGGATCACCGTCGCCGCCGCCGGAATGGTTCCCCGCCGCTCCTCACGTCGCAAGGCCGCCGGGAAGGTCCTCCCTCACCTCTCTCTTCATGCTTAGATCTTAGGAATATCTAGGTTAGGGTTCTGGATTGAATGAGCCCGAGCCCAGCACTTCTTTTTCCGCCATTAATGGCATTTTTGGAGCTCTCGGGTGAGGTGGCGCCGCCACCTCCGGCCGCCCTAGCAGCCGGAAAAGCTCGCCCCCACCACCTTGAGGGGAGAGGAGAAGTTGTCCGGTGGAGGCGCCGCCGTAGGCGGCCGGGAAAAGCCCCTTGAAAATCGGGCTGAGAACCAGGGAAATCGGAGAAGATGAGCAGTAGCCGTCGGATTGCGTCAAGATCTATGCCATGCAAAAATATTAAATCCAAGAATTATTAATTATATGAATAGTGTCAATTTATGCTATTTTATAACCGACCATTGCATGCAAATTTTAGGGCACCTACGCCCTTTGCATAAAAGGTGTTCAACATGACAATTGTAGGTCTTGGAGTCCCCTTTAATTGGATATGTTAAACATAATTTTTGGTTAGGTGTACTGCCCTAGAGATCCATTTTCCTAGGGCTGGTCCTAGGTTAAGGCAGAAAGTAAAACGAGTGCACTGCCCAAACCCTAAGCCCAAATGGGCTGCAATCTTGGGCATGTGGCCTAATTAGGTATATCTAGGCCCTACCCAAAAATGGGAATTGTTGGGGAAAATAAGTATATAGTTTTAGTCCAAATATGATAAATTAAATTTTGTTGATATTTGGAGCTTATCAACTCCACAATGCCCCAAATTTTGGTGTCCTGCCCTTAGGAGTATATTAGACCTATGGTAGAAAAATTAGACAATTTAACCCTCTGCATGTTGAGATATCTCACATGCAAGATCTAAAAATTAAATGGCCTTGGGCTGCAAATAGAAAATTGCAGAAATTTGAAAGTGATGCTAGCTCTCAAAAAGTGGGAACTAAAGGTCTGTGATCACATAGTCGTTGTGTGTGTGTTGCACTTGCATGGCCATCATACCCACTTGCATGTCATAGCATAATCGATTCATTTAACCCTGACACCTAAAGTATAAGTGGTATGGGACGCTTATACATTAGGCCCTGCAAAACGACCCCTTGGTCTATAAGCTTGTGTAGGCAAGTTTATAAATTAAGGTTATTTCAATATTTATATGCTGCTTGTGATAACTGACATCCCAACGTATAAAGTGGTATGGGACATTTTATACGATGGGAGCCTTGTAGAAGATCCCTTGGCTTATGTGTATTCACATAAGTGAAGGTCATATTCCTTTCTTACTTTACTCATTATAACCTGATTATAAATTGCTAGCTAGGTCCCCCCTGTCACCTGTTTTTGATTTCTCTCCTCTTTCACATCCTTTCCTTTCTTCCTCCCCGCTCGGTGCCTAGGAGCATGGGGGAAGGGGTGGGGGATGATAGGGCTTAGTCTTTTTAGACTAATGGTTTTCGAACCACATCATATTAGGGGATCGTGGAGCCGAGTATGGAGGAGCAGCCCAGGAGACCGGTGCAGTTGGAGATAGGGCAGTCTAGCTCAGGAGTACAGCTAGCTAGGACCGTGAGTTTCGAATTCAAGTAGTTGTTTTGTTTTGCTTCCGCATGAGGGATCTGTAGTGAGGATATGGTTGTACCGGGCTTCAGCCCTTTTATTTCTGTACACTTTATTATTCTGTGGACACTCCCTTCGTGGAGATTTTTATATATATGTGATATACTGTGGACTTATCTTCTCTTGTACTGCTACTTTTGCGTCAGCTGCGATCGATTTGGCCGGCAGGATCGGCGTCTTGTAGTGACGACCTTCCCGGGTGCGAAGGTGTCACCGCAAGACGGCGGTTCTGGGCCTAAGACCCCGGGGTTTTAAAAAGAAAAAAAAGAGGGGGTATTACAAGTGGTATCAAAGCCGCAAACTTTGATCCAAAAGTAACAGTCCACAACCCCTAGGTCACCCCCGCGCGAGTTTAGTTTGGGGACAAACTAAGCAGCGGAAGCAGTGGTATGCCCATGTGGGGATCACATATATAATTGTCCATTTTAGTTAAGGTTGAAAAAGTTCTGACGATAAATTTTGCGACGCAGCCTCCAGTACTGCCTACACAGATTCCAGAAGTTGCACCACCGCCGCCGGTTCCCACTCAATTCCTACAGTCTGACATGGGACAGACTCTGACGGCTATCCTGGAAGCCTTCAGGAACCAACAGGCCCCGACTCCGCAGCCTATTCCGGGAGCCAACTGGCTCAGCATCTTTCGAGGACTCTCTCCCCCGTCCTACTTGGGGACAGAGGGGGTGGTTCGGACAGAGGAATGGCTAGACATCATGGAGGAGATGCTGACAGGGATACGGAGCCCTTGAGAGGAGAGGGTGCCACTGGTTGTTTCCTTCTTGTAGTCCCATGCCAAGCGGTGGTGGAAGACAGTTCTGGAGACTACCTTTGCTGATAGGGAGGCTGCTGAGGTGACGTGGGAGGAGTTCAGGCTCTTGCTGTTGGAGCACTTTGTTCCGCAGTCGGCCCGAGATGAGCTGGAGGACAGCTTCTTGCAGTTGAAGCAAGGTTCCAGGACGGTGGTGGAATACCATCGAGAATTCAACCATCTGGCCCGTTTTGCAGACTCCTACCGGCTAGATGAGGCAGCGTACACCAAGAGGTTCTACAAAGGTTTACGGGAAGACATGAGGGATGCACTTCTTTTCGTTTCGGACGGGCCTATCACTCGTATCCTGGAGATGGCAAAAAGGTTAGAGGCAGATTGGCTCACCACCAGAGGCCGGAAACGGCCAACGGAGGATCAGAACCGGGGAGCCCGAAACGATCAACGGCGAGGTCGTGCGCCAGAGGTACAAAAGGTGGAGGATCAGCCTCGACAGGAGGTGAGGCAGGAGCCGAGGGGGGCAGGTGACGATGGCCCCTCACCCTATTCAGATGAGAGATGTGCAGAGACCGGGAGGTGAGGATTACACTCCGCCGGAATGTTACCACTGCCATCAGGTGGGGCACATCAAGAGAAACTGCCCCGTGAGAGGGATGCCTCCACCAGCACCACAGATTGTCCCACCGACTCAGTATTTTGGAGGCCGAGGACGTGGCCAAGGACGCGGATATCAGGGTAGAGATCGCAGGCCGGGAGGACAGCAGATTTATGCATTAGACCTGGCTCAACCCAGGAACCCAGAGCAAGTTATTACAGGTACGACCAAAAGTTTTCCTTTTTTACTTAACTTCTTTTCTTCCTAGAAAAGTAGTTTCAAGATCTTCCCGGGCGCGAAGGTGTCACCGCAAAGCGGCAGTTCTGGGCATAAGACCCCAGGGTTTGAACGAGAAAAAAAAGAGGGTCTTACATTCGTTCCTCACAACAAAGAATAGGAAGAATGGGTTTCTTCCAGCAAATCCGACTCGGCGGCTCTTTCTCCTCCAGTGGTTTGGCAAAGACCACTGCTCGGCAAAATTGGTACAGAGACGGCAAGGGTTTTCGGTTTACTCCTCTTTAATAATAAGAATTAGGCTTGAAACCGTTTGCCACGTGTCGTCATATTATTGGACCGTGTTAGAAACGAACAAACAACAAGCAGAAATGGTTTTAATCTCAAACTTTATTATCTGAAAAAGGTGTCTATTACAAAGGTATGCCCTCCCTTATATAGAATGGAGGAGAGATGAGAGAATACAAATAAGAGATGTGGGACTAAATATTTACAGGACTAAGCGGACTATACAAAACAAACCGCACAAGCCGCGCGGTTAGACAGAGGAAGGGCTAACCGCACGGCTACCACAAGAGAAGAAGAGAGTTGTCAGGTGAGACCGTTAGACCGCCTGGTCTCCAAGCCGGCTGAGACAAACCGCCAGACCGCGCGGTCTTCAACCTGTCAAGACAGACTGCCAGACCGCCCGGTCACCAACTTCAACACTCCCCCTCAAGCTGGAGCATATATATCGATCATGCCCAGCTTGTCGCAAATATGAAGAAACGAGGCGGAAACTGGCTTGGTGAAGATGTCAGCCAGCTCTTTATCAGATGTGACAAAGGGAGTGCAAATTTGTTCCTTTAAGATATCTTCACGAATGAAATGACAGTCGACCTCAATGTGCTTTATTCTCTCATGGAAGACAGGATTTTTGGAGATGTATATGGCGGCCTTGTTATCACAGAACATAGGTAGAGGATGGTTGTAGACCTCTCCTAAATCTATCATGAGAGCCCGCAGCCATTTTAACTCACAAGTGGTCGACGCCATACTGCGATACTCAGCTTCTGCACTGGACCTGGAGACAACACACTGCTTCTTGCTCTTCCAGCTCACCAGATTTCCCCCAACAAAGGTGCAAAAACCTGAGGTTGACTTGCGATCCCCTTTGTCATCAGCATAACTTGTATCTGAGTAGGCTTCAATCCTCAGATGACCATTCTTCTGAAAAAGTAATCCTTTCCGCGGCGCTGCTTTTACATACTCCAAGATCCGCAAGGCGGACTGTAGATGGCACTCCCTAGGTGCTTGCATGAATTGACTCACCTTGCCCACAGCATAGGAAATGTCGGGCCTGGTCACTGTGAGATATATGAGCTTACCAACCAGACGCTTGTACCGCGAACTATCTGAAAGAGGAGGCGAATCATCTGTCCAGGTTTTGTCTTCTCCAGTTGCCATGGGGCATCGGGCAGGTTTTGCTCCAATCAATCCTGCCTCTTTTAAAAGATCAAGGGCATACTTACGCTGAGAGAGAACTAAGTAGTCGGGCTTCCGAGAGATTTCAATCCCCAGAAAGTATTTTGGGGAGCCCATATCCTTTGTGACCAGATGTTGACGAAGATGTTTCTTGGTCATCAATACCCCATCCTGATCATCGCCAGAAAGAAGAATGTCATCAACATACACTGCAAGAACAACAAGACCAGAGGCTGTTTTTCGAACAAACAAGGAGTGATCTGCTGAGCTTCTTGTAAAACCAATGGCCGAGACAATGCCACTGAACTTGTCAAACAAGGCACGAGGACTCTGCTTGAGCCCATAGATAGCCTTCTTGAGCCGGCATACCCGTGGCTCCCCCTGAGCAACATACCCCGGAGGTTGCTCCATGTAAACATCTTCTTGCAGATCACCATAGAGGATAGCATTCTTAAGATCAAGCTGCGAGATGGGCCAATCCCTGTTGACAGCCACAGAGAGAAGAACCCGAATAGTGCTGAGACGAGCCACTGGAGAGAAAGTGTCAAAGTAATCAACGCCATAAGTTTGGGTAAAACCCTTGGCAACCAGGCGAGCCTTATAACGGTCCACACTGCCATCTGGGAGAAACTTCACCACGAAGACCCATCGACAACCAACAACATCCGTGCTGAAAGGAGGAGGAACAAGGGTCCAGGTACCCCGTTCAGTGAGAGTAGCAATCTCCTCATCCATGGCAGCTTTCCAATGAGGAATAGTAAGGGCCTCCTGGTAGGAACGGGGGGTGGCAGTGGCCGAGATAGCCAGTGCAAAAGCTCTGCGAGAAGGGGTAAGACGATCGTAGGAAACAACTGCAGCAAGCGGGTGTTGGGTACATGCCCGAACCCATTTGCGAAGAGCAATGGGGAGATCCAGGTCAGCAGGTGCCCCAGTATCCGGAGTGTCCGTGGTGGAGAGAGCTGGCCCGGGAGTAGATAGAGATGGCAACGGAGTGGAGGGAGAAAGCGGAGGAGAGGGTGGAGATGGTGGAGGAGGTGGAGATGGTGGAGATGGTGGAACAGCCGTGGGAGCAGAGGGAATGGATGGGTCGGTATGAGCAGTAGGATCAAGAGGAGGAGAGGAGGAAGCGGGAGAGAAGTAAGATGCATTGTCAAAGAAGGTGACATCCGTAGAGACAAATTGCTTGCGGGTAACGAGGTCAAAGCAACAGTAACCTTTCTGAGTGGGAGAGTACCCCAGAAAGACACATTTAGTGGCACGGGGTGAGAGTTTCTCACGGGTGGCAGCGGGAGAGTGCACAAAGGCGGTGCAGCCAAAGATGTGCAGGGGAAGAGGAAAGGGATCCTTGTTCGGATAAAGAAGGGATAAGGGGGTAGCACCGTGGAGAACTGTGGAGGGAAGGCGATTGATGAGATATCAGGAGAGGAGGATAGCATAGCCCCAATAGGATCGAGGAACATGCATTTGAGTCAGCAGAGTGCGAGCGACATCAAGGAGGTGACGGTTTTTACGTTACGCCACCCCATTTTGTTGGGAGGTGTAGACACAGCTTGTTTGACGAATAACACCATGGTGAATACAAAAGGAGGAGAAGTCGTGGCTAAAATACTCCTTAGCATTGTCAGAACAAAGCATTTTGATAGATGTATCAAACTGAGTCTTAACCATAGAGTAAAAGGAGGTCCAAACAGAGAACAGCTCGGAGCGATCCTTGAGAAGATACACCCACGTACACCGAGAGAAATCATCAATGAATGTGACAAAATAGGAACTACCCCGCCCGATGGTGAGGGTAGGAGCGGGACCCCAAATGTCAGAGTGAATGAGGTCGAACGGACGGGAAGAGCCCCGACTCTGCGTTGGTGGGAAGGACGAGCGGTGATGTTTGCCAAGTTGACAGGCATCACAGTTTAGAGGAGGATGATGAGGAGGGAGGTGGGGCAGGAGCTGGCGTAGAATGCGGGGAGGAGCATGTCCAAGGCGAAGATGCCATTGGAGAAGATCTGTAGAGGAGGTGGAGAAGGCGGAGAGAGCAGAAACATTATCGAGGAAGTAGAGGCCACCACTCTCAGTCCCGGTAGCAATCGTCCGTTGGGAGTCCGGATCCTGAAAGGCACAAGAGGTAGGGGTGAATATGACAGAACACCGTAGTTGCTTGCATAAAGAAGTAACCGATAATAAATTGCACGGAAACTTGGGCACATAGAGGGTATCAGCTAAGCAGAGAGATGGAGTGACTTGAACCATGCCCGTCCCATGGACGGGTGAGGGAGACCCATCCGCAATAAGGACCGGGGGCAACTGTGCATGTGTGTCAAGAAGAGAGAAACACTGAGGATTGTCCGTCATATGATTTGTAGAACCAGAGTCAATGAGCCATCGTCCGCGAGTAACAACATGAGCACTACCAGAAGAGGTGACCACCGAGGCGGACAGTCTGGAGGAGGGGGAAGCCATGGAAGCAAGAGGGGAGCAAACCGCGACGATAAGAACAAGCCGCGAGGAGGAGAAAGAAGCCGAATGGTTAAGCGAAGAAGAGAAGAGAAAATCAAGGCGGGCGAACAGAGAACAGGTCGTGCGGCTAGGAAGGCCACGACCAAGAAGCAGAGCAAAGCTAAGGGAAAGAAGTCGCACGGCTTGAAAAAGGCGGGCGAACAGAGGAGAACAAGTCGCACGACTAAAGATGAGGCCGGAGCGACTAGCAAGCAGGAGCGGTTAGAAGGCAACAGTCGCGGCGACATAGAAGAAATCACGGCGAATAGAAGAGATCGCGAAAACAGGTCGCAAAAAAGAAGGAGAAAGCCGCGGGGAGAGGAAGAGAGCAACCCGCGCGAAACCGCAGCGGTCAGGAAGCAGACCAAGGCACAGCGGGGAAGAGGTCGCGCGTACTGAAAAGTCCGTGCGAACAGAAGAGAAGAGGTAGCAAGAAGCAGCGACAACAACAAGTCGCAATCCGGGCGAACAGAAGCAGGCCGCACAGCTAGGGAACAAACAGGCAGCTAGAAGGAAGCAGGTCGCGGCGACAACGAAACAGGTCGCGGCGAAGAAGAGCAGCTAGAGAAAAGAAGCAACAAGCCGCGTGAACAGAGCAGCGGGCGGAAGAGAGGACAAGCCGCAAAGACAGGTCGCAAGAAACAGAAACAAGCGGCGAGAATCAGAGGGCGCACACAATCAGAAGGAAAAGACCGTGTCCTCTGATACCATGTTAGAAACGAACAAACAACAAGCAGAAATGGTTTTAATCTCAAACTTTATTATCTGAAAAAAGGTGTCTATTACAAAGGTATGCCCTCCCTTATATAGAATGGAGGAGAGATGAGAGAATACAAATAAGAGATGTGGGACTAAAAATTTACAGGACTAAGCGGACTATACAAAACAAACCGCACAAGCCGCGCGGTTAGACAGAGGAAGGGCTAACCGCACGGCTACCACAAGAGAAGAAGAGAGTTGTCAGGGGAGACCGTTAGACCGCCCGGTCTCCAAGCCGGCTGAGACAAACCGCCAGACCGCGCGGTCTTCAACCCATCAAGACAGACCGCCAGACCGCCCGGTCACCAACTTCAACAGACCGCTTATATTGCTCAAATATATCATCTAGAAAGGACGAGGCCCATTTAAGTCGGTTTGGCTCAATTCCCCAAAACCCGGTTCAACCTAATGATATGAAGCAGCAAATAGGGCCGAAAATTCGCATAAGGCAAAAAGCGTTGAGTTCAGTCAACTCTCTCAATGCCTACAACAGCCAGAAAATTCTATGCAAAGGCGTTGAGTGCATTGAGTACACTCAACACCACGTTGAGTGCACTCAATGCACTCAATGCCTAAAGACGACAGAACAAGTTAAATTTAAAAGTGTTGAGTGGCGGCGAGTGCACTCGACATACTCAACGCCTTTCAGCTTAATGACGTTGAGTGCACTCAACGCACTCAATGCCAACACTCCAAAATAATTTATAAGACTTAATTCATCGAGTGGCATTGAGTACACTCAACGCCAACTTTCTCGAATAATATCTAAGTCTATATACTCGACAAAATTACCTCAGCTATGGCCGGAAACATTCTAAGGTAAATGGCGTCGAAGGCATTGAGTCCACTCAACGCCTTCAATGCCTTAACCACCAGAAACTCCAAGTTATATGGTGTCGAGAGCGTTGAGTCCACTCGACGCTCTCAACACCTTAATAGCCAGAAACATGTCATGTTATATGAAGTCGAGAGCATTGAGTCCACTCAATGCTCTCAACGCCTTAACCCGCGAAAATAAACTTAGATAAATGGCATCGAGTGCGTTGAGTCCACTCAACGCTCTCGACACCTAACCCGCCAGGATTTCAAAGTGAAATGGCGTCGAGTGTGTTGAGACCACTCAACGCTCTCGACGACTATCCCGTCAAAATTTCTCTAAGTTAATTCGCGTTGAGTGTGTTGAGTCCACTCAACGCACTCAACGACTAACCTGCCAGAATTTTTGAAGTAAAATTCTCAATTAGTCATTGAGTCCGATCACAAAATTTACAAAGGCACCACATGGGTGTGACACGCCTGTGTTACTACCCATGTCTTTCTCGGGAGGAATCTGCACCTCCTCCCCCATTCCGTTGCAAGCCTATCTGCCAGCACATCCTGATCCCAAATCAGCTCTCCTGACTTAAAAGTGCACACGAGGGGCCTAGCGAGAAATGAGATGTTACAAATCCTATAAACAAAATAAAATATTTCATCCCCAAAATCAGGCTAAGTGTATGGGGAGAGAAAATCATGAAATGAAATAAAATATGCTTTTAAAATTTACCTTGAGAAAACAACTCCGGGTAGTGTTTCCGCATCAAGTCCACCGGCTCCCAAGTAAATTCATCTTTCCCATGATTTGTCCACAGCATCTTTACCAAAGGAACACTCTTGCGACGCAAACTCCTTGTCTCGGTGTCCACTATTAGCACCGGATCTAGTCGTACAGACCTATCGGTTGCTACTGCTCTATCAATGGTGGGGATATTTTGATCGGGCCGCAACAGCGCCTTCCGGAGTGACGACACATGGAATACGTCATGAAGGTTCTCCAGCTCTGGAGGCAACTCCAGCCGATAGGCCAAAGGGCCAGTCTTTTCCAATATGGTGTAAGCCCCAACGTACCTTGGGCTGAGCTTCTTCACACCATGTACCCGTGACACTCCATGCATTGGCTGGATCTTCAGGAATACTTTGTCACCTACCTGAAATTCTACCATCAGGTGCTTTGAATTATAATATTTAATCTGCTGACTTTGAGCCTCAAGCATGCAGTCCCGTATTAGTCTAACAGCCGCATCAGTATCATGAATGTACTCAGTTCCTAAAACCTTCGGGTCTTCATCTTGCACCCATGACAAGGGGGTTCTACACTTTCTTCCTAAAGGGCTTCATGGAGTGCCATACCGATACTGGTCTGGTGACTATTGTTGTATGAGAATTCTACCTGGGGTAAAGGCCTTTCCCACGGCTCCCCTCTAACCAGGACACACAACCTCAATAGATCTTCCAAAGTTCTGATGATCATCTCAGAGTGCCCGTCAATTTGAGGATTAAAGGCTATGCTGAAGGTAAGGCGTGAACACAAATACGCCTGTACGGCCTTCCATTCTTTAAAGGTAAAACGACCATCCCTGTCAGAAACAATTATCTTTGGCACACCATGGTATCGTACAAACTGCTCCACAAAGAGGCGTACCAAGACATCCACATGAGCCTCTTTCTTCATAGGAATAAACCTAGATACCTTTGTCAGACAGTCAACGATTACCCAAACCGAATCATTCCATGAGCGTGAGTGAGGCAACTCGTGGACGAAGCCCATGGAGATATCCTCGAATTTCCACTCGGGGATGGGCACCGATTGTAATAATTCAACGGGGCTCTTGTATTCTGCCTTCACCCTTTGTCAGGCCTCACAGCGCATAACAAAATATCTGACGTCCCTCTTCATTCCCGGCCAACACATGGTCTTCCGCAAGTCAGAGTACATCTTGGCAATTCCAGGATGCACTGAATACTGAGAGCAATGTGTCTATCCCAAGATATCTTCCCGAATTTTACCGCCTTTGGGAATGTAAAGCCGGCCACGGAGATGAACGAGGCCGTCTTTTGGGGAGTACTCGTCAGTAGTCCCCCCTTCAATTGACTAGAGAATTGGGGCCAGAGTAGTATCCTTTACTTGCTCTGCCCGAATTCGGTCTTGAATATCACATACTATGCTCATCGCGGTCAAGGACTCCATATACCCTTCCGAATGGTCTTTATATACAAGGGTAATCTCCATTTCTTCGAGAATCCGAGCTAATTTCATACTCATCAATCGGGACTCAAGGCTCGATTCTGGTACCTTTCTGCTCAAAGCATCAGCTACGGAATTTGCTTTACCAGGGTGGTAGTTCAAAGTAAATTCATAATAACATAAAAATTCTAACCACCACCACTGTCTCAAATTCAATTCCTTCTGAGTACGAACGTACTTTGGATTCTTATGGTCCGAAAAGATTTCGCAGTGGACACCATATAGATAGTGTCTCCAAACCTTCAAGGCGAATACCACTGCTCCCAATTCTAAATCATATACTGGATAGTTGACTTCATGCTTCTTCAGCTGTCTTGAAGCATATGCAATCACATGACCGTGTTGCATAAATACTGCTCCCATCCCTTGATACGATGCGTCAGGGTAAAGTTGAAATCCTTCCTTCCCAGATGGAAGGGCTAGGATGGGTGCAGTAGTAAGTCTGTCCTTCAGTTCTTGGAACGCAGCTTCACACTGGGGTGTACACTCATATGGCACACCTTTCTTTTTCAGAGTAGTAAGAGGAAGGGAAATCTTGGAGAATCCTTTTACAAACTTGCGATCATACCCGGTAAGACCAAGGAAACTCCGCACATTGGCCGCTGACTTCAAGGGTGACCATTCCATTACGGCACGCACTTTGGCCAGATCCACCGGTAATCCAGCCCCACTGATCACATGGCCCAAGAAGGCAACTTCTTGGAGCCAGAATTTGCACTTGCTAAACTTGGCAAACAATGCGTGCTCTTTTATCTTTTTCAGTACCAAGGTCTGATGTTTGAAATGTTCTTCCTTTATCTTTGAGTAGACCAAGATGTCATCGATGAAGACGATGACGAAGATGTATAAATAAGGCTCAAACACTTTGTTGATCCAGTTCATGAAAGTTAAAGGGGAATTTGTGAGCCCAAACGGCATCACGGTGAACTCGTACAAGACGTACCTTGAGCTAAAAGTTATTTTTTGAATGTCCTCCCCTTCTATCGTCAACTGATAATACCCCGAGCGTAAATCTAACTTGGAAAACCAATGCGCTCCTACCAATTGATCGAACAACACGTCAATCCGGGGTAGCGGATAAGTGTTCCGCACCGTTAGTCGATTGAGCTCCTGATAGTCTATGCATAATCGTAAGGTTCCATCCTTCTTCTTAACAAACAGAACAGGGGCTCCCCAAGGTGATGAGATGGGGCGAACAAATACTGATTCCACTAGTTATTGCCACTGAACTCTAAACTCTACGAGTTCCTTCAAGGCCATACGATAAGGGGTCCGAGAGATGGGCTTGGTACCCGGTACTAGCTTAATTTGAAAATCCGCCGCTCTATACGGGGGTAGTCCTGGCAATTTCTCAAGAAATACCTCAGGCAAATCCCGCACCACTCGCATGTCCTTCATATCTATTATCTTCTCTTTCAATTCGAAACATATCATATAAACTTCATCCCCTCTCATATGGGCTTTCAAGGCCTGAATTGAAGATTGTAACAAGCATGGAGTGAATCTTATACCTTGGAAAATGACTTCAGTGCCTCCATGTCTCAAGTAAATCCGCTTCTTCACTCAGTCAATTCTTGCATAATGCCAATCCAACCACGCCATGCCAAGAATGAGATCGAATACTGGCATCCTCAAAACTGTGGCAGGGGTATCAAAGATCTTCACCTCAAGGAGTATCTCCAGTTCAAACTTGGCGGTTGCGGTTATCTCAGAACCATCTGGGACGCGTACTCTTCGAGCAATACCAGTGAAATATTTCACCCATTCTAGGTCTTTTATGAAGTTTGCAGACACAAATGAGTGCGAGGATCCGGTATCGAATAACGTATAGGTCGGTTTCCCACTGACCATCATGGTGCCTAAGTACCCATAGCAAATACTCAAAGATAGATTTCTAATACATCTTAGGCAACCTAAGGCTAGAACTGAAAATGTTTTAATTAACTGCGACATACCTGCGATCACCTCCTGAGTATTCCGTGTAACACCCCCATCCGTCACATGACATATAACAGAAGGTCCAGCTGGAATCCGATGCCATATACCACAGACAGTCGAAAGGGTTACAGAAGAATATTCAAACATTCCAATTAAGACTACTCGTCCTACACAGAGCATTCTAGCGGATGCTTTTAAATAGTCGAAAGAACCCAAACAGGAATGAAACCCAAATACACTGAAAAGGGTTCACGGCCTTATGGCCTTACAAATGTTCACTTAACAAAATAGTGTCTTACATACATCGGCTCGCAGGCCGGCCACACATGACAGTATAAAAACAACTATTCTTTACGGCCTTCGAGGGCCAACACAGCAACATGGGCTCCAGCCCGCTATCTAGCACTCGGCTCCGCAGCACCTGTAAGCAACATTCCACCGCACGCTGGCAAACAAAGCAACGGTCTGCCAAAGCCGACCAAATTATAACGACCCCGCCCCTTTCTTGGGACGGCGGTGCTCCTTCCCTGCATACTATTAGCCCAGCTAAAAAATTATTCAAAAACATACTTTGCCACAGGTGTAGGCTCGCACGGCCAAACACCCCGTGCACTCAGGGCACAATAATGGTGAATCCTGACACTTCAGCGTCTTCACCACCACCCCCAGGATGGCAACAACATGAGCATTTTAGCCTTCCTGACCCTGTCTAGCGTAAGGCTTCCGACTATGCCAACGACCAGTCCCCTTTTCGGGTTTCTCGCACCGAACCACATATCCCAGGTCCAATTCCACTGGCCCGTTGCTCAACCGCGTAGTTCACATTAACACGTACGCACGAGCCAAGCTTCTCTCGGATCCTAACATTTTTCCAAACAATCACATAACCCAGTTATGTTCAAGGACGGTTCCCTGACCGCCAAGTTAGCGGAACACGTTTCCGCTCAGTTTTCCAGGTGCGCCTTAGAGCTAACCCCCAAGGATCCCTGCCGTAATCTACCGCGTAGAAACCCGAAAACCCAAAGCACAGAGTCTTCTCCGGCAAATCATAACAGATACAACATCACCGATCCAGACCAACATGTCCGGGTAGGCTTCACACACAATGCCTATGCCCGTACTTCGATTTCGGACTCTATATGCAACACAAGGGGGACTATTCACATCAACCCCAAGGAACACCACGCACTCACCAACACTCGTGGGATCGGGATTCCCTATGTAGAAACGAAGAGCTTCACATGTTCAAGTGGAGAATCGTTACCCTTGTAGTCCGTTTTTGCGCCATGGAAAAACTACACGAATAGAAGTCTTCGCAATGACCTTTCCTCCACGGATCTGCTCTCAGATCTCAAAACGGTGCTCTGATGCTCCACCGGCGGCCGGAATCCTCCTCCTTCATCCTCCTCTTTCTAACTCCTTGGAAAGAGAATAGCTTGGAGAAAATGAAGAGTTAACTCCCCCATTCCCGGCCTTAACAGAGCAGGAAACCACCTGGGCCATTGGATCTCAATTATTGAAAATAAACGGCTCTGATCTGCACAAAATTGCCCTGACCTGGGCCGAACACGGCCCCGCACACGGTCGTGTGCCTTGATCGAGGCACGATCGTCGAACGAAGAAAAGACACACGGGCAAATATACGTCTGTGTCTCACCTGACACGCCCGTGTCAGGTCCTTGACACGCCCTTGACCAGGGGGCGTGTCACATATAACCGCCACGGCAACTGACACGACCCAACTGAACACGGGTAGGGACACGGGTATGAACACGCCCGTGTCACTCGACAAACGTCGATCGTCGAATGCAGAGGGTCACTCGACAATTGTCGAGTGCGTTTCGACGATCGTCGAACGCAGGGGGACACGCCCTCCACGCACGCCCGTGTCGCCTAACGTGTTCCTGCTGAACACTTTTCGTCGAACCCAATCGGCTTTCGGGAACACGGGTACATACACACTTAGGCACACGCCCGTGTCATTCAGCCGTGTTTCTAGCCGTGTCCTTCTCGGGATGAAAACGGCCAAAACACCAGCCAGACACGGCCTTGGACATGCCTGTGTCCTAGGCCGTGTACCCCTATACCTGCACCAAAAATCCCTTTTTACGCGACCACCTAAAATACATTTTTCGTGGCATTACAAATCTCCTCCATTTAAGGAATTTCGTCCCGAAATTCCTTAAGTGAAGGTACACAAAATTACAAGTTACCTGAGTGGAAAAACTCGGGATATTCCTCCAACATAGCCTACTCTCGCTCCCATAAAAGCTCCTCACGTCCGCAATTATCCCAATGAACTCTAACCATTCAGACTTCCTTATTGCGGAGTTACTTGACTGCAACATCTTCAATACGTACTGGCTTGACCCTTGTCATTAATTCATAATCAACCAGTACTTGATTGTTCGCAATGATCTGCGAAGGATCTTGCACCGCCTTACGCAACACCGACACGTGGAATACGTCATGTAGCCCACTCAATTCCGCTGACAGCTTCAATATATATGCCGCCTCGCCAACACGCTCCAAGATTTCAAATGGTCCAATATATCTCGGACTCAACTTCTTCAAGCGTCGAACCCGCGAGACACCCTTGAATGGCTTAATTTTTAAGTACACCCAATTGCCAACATTGAACTCCACATTCCTATGTTTGGTGTTATAGTACTTTGACTGTCTGACCTGAGCAATCTTCAACCATTCTTGAATTATCTGTATCACTAAAGTGGTATCTTCCACTGCTTGACGTTTGTAAAGCTTCGACTCGTCCGTCTCCAACCAAGACAACGGCGTGCGACACTTTCTCCCATACAAGGCCTCGAAAGGCGCCATTCGAATACTCGTCTGGAAGCTGTTGTTATACACAAACTCCACCATGTACAGGTGATCTTCCCACTGCTTTCCAAAATCTAGGATGCACATGCGAAGCATGTCTTCCATCGTCCGATTGACCCTCTCGGTTTGGCCATCCGTCAGCGGATGAAAGGTTGTGCTGAACTTTAGTTTAGTACCTAACAGACTATGCACCAACCTCTAGTCATTCGACGTGAAGCGTCCATCTCAATCACTAACAATACTGCGGGGCACACCATGCAGTCGTACAATATTCTCCACATAGAGTTTGGCTAACTTTTCCACCGAATCTTCCTTCCTGACCGGAATAAAGTGTGACACCTTTGTCAACCTATCTATGACCACCCAAATGGCGTCGTTTCCCTTTTGCGACTTCGGCAAACCATGCACAAAATCCATAGATATGTCATCGAATTTCCATTCTGGGATAGGTAGGGACTTCAAGAAACCTTCGGGCTTCTGGCATTCCGCCTTCGCCAATGCACAAGTTCTGTACTTGGCCACATAAAGTGCTACATCCTTTTTCAATCCTGGCCACCAGAATAATTTCTTCATGTCTCTATACATCTTTGTGCTTCCCGGGTGGATTGAGTACTTGGTATGATGAGCCTCGTACATCAACTCCTCCCGAAGATTATCTGCACTAGGAATGTATAGACGACCGTCCTTCCTTAGTAACCCATCCTCAACCGCAAACTGGGAATTTGACCCATCCAATGATTCATCCAAGATCCGCTTCATGCTGTTATCCTGAATCAAAGCCCGCCGAACTCTATCAGCTAGGTCACACTACACCTCGGTCCAAAACAATTTCGCCTCAGCACTAGACTTCTTGTCGACATAAGATATCTCCAAAACCTTCAACTCATGGACCAATCTCTCATCATGTACGGATAACCAGTTGGCCTGCGCCGGAGACCTGCGACTCAACGCATCCGCCACTACATTTCCCTTCCCGGGCACATAATGTATCTTAAAGTTGTAGTCCCCTAATAATCCATCCACCTCCGCTGCCTCATGTTCAGATCCATTTGATCCAACAGGTACTTCAAGCTCTTATGATCGGTGTAAATATCAACCTTCACACCGTACAGATAGTGCCTCCACAGCTTTAAAGCAAATATCACGGCCGCTAACTCCAAGTCATGGACCGGATAATTTCTCTTGTGAGCCTTCAATTGTCAAGAACCATAGGCTATTACTCTCCCATGCTGTAGCAGAACATAGCCTAAACCATTGCCTGAAGCATCACTATAGATTTCGAACCCTTCGGCTCCACTTGGCGAACATAAAATAGGCGTCGTGGTCAACCGCCTCTTCAACTCTTCAAAATCTTGTTCGCACTCCGAAGACCACACAAACTTCTGATTCTTCCTAGTCAATGTCGTGAGTGGTAGCGCTATCCGCGAGAAGTTCTCTACGAAGCGTCTGTAGTAGCCAGCAAGCCCTAAAAAGCTCCGAACCTCCGCCACTGTAGTAAAAGCAGGCCACTCCCGTATCGCCACTATCTTCGCCGGATCCACAGCTATCCCTTCTCCACTAACAAGATGACCAAGGAACGCTATCGATGATAACCAGAACTCAAACTTGGAGAACTTAGCATACAACTGGTTTCTCCTCAATGTCTCCAACACCATGTGCAGGTGATTGTAGTGATCCTCTTCATACTGTGAGTACACCAGGATATCATCGATAAATACTATCACAAAACAGTCCAGGTACTCTCTGAACGTCCTATTCATCAGATCCATAAACACGGATGGCGCATTGGTCAAACCAAACGGCATGACTGTGAACTCGTGATGCCCAAACAGCGTACTGAATGCTGTCTTTGGCATGTCGCTCTCCCTTATCCTATACTGGTAGTAACCGGATTTCAGATCTAACTTCGAATATACCGTTGACCCAACCAACAGATCAAATAGATCATCAATCCTGGGGATCAGATATTTGTTCTTCTCCGTAAGCTTGTTCAATTCCCGATAGTCAATGCAGAGTCGCAAGCTTCGATCCTTCTTCTTAACGGAAAGAACCGGTGCGCTCCAAGGCGACGAACTTGGACGTGCATACCCTTGCTCCAACAACTCTTGAAGTTGCACCTTCAACTCCGCCATCTCTAGCGGCGCTATCCGATATGGAGAGCGTGACACAGGTTTGGCACCCGGTACCAGCTCAATGGTAAAATCAATCTCCCGCCGAGGAGGGGCTCCTGGGAGATCATCTGGGAACACATCAGGATACTCGGACACAACTGGAATATTGTGAAGACTTGGGTTAGGCGTCGAAGTCTGCACTAGAGTGACAAACAACTCTGCCCCAGACCGAACCACCTTAATCACCTGAAGGGCTGACATCAAAATCTTACACGCCCCCTTCATGCCTGCAAAAGTAGTCTCCCGATTAGTGTTCAGACCCAACTTAACTTCCTTACAGTTGCAATCAATGCATGCACCCTGCTCCGAGAGCCAATCCATACCGAAGATTACGTCATACTCTGCCAACGGCAAAAGTGACGCTCGCAAATCAAACTCCTGTTCTTCAATCCGAATCTTCACTACGCAGATCCTATCCGCGTGCATTGAGCACCCATTGGGCAACAACACATCCAATTTTTGTTTTGCCATCGAGGACGGAACCCCGATGCAAGATATGAATTTTTTGGACAAGAAGGAATACAATGCTCCCGTATCAAACAGGGCTCTTGCCGGAAACTCAAAGATCAACACAAAGCCTAGCACCAACGAAAGTAAGCTAACAAATATGAAGGTAACAACTATAAAAGTTAAATCACTGTAATTTAACTCATACCTGTCACCACGTCCGCTTGCTTTATGGCCTCTTGCAGGCCAAGGTTGCAAACTCTAGGCTGGGCTGGAGCATGATGGGACACGGTTGACTCCACTGCCTTCCCTTTCTCCTCATAAGTCGCTCCAGACTTCCTCTCGGACTTTGAACGTCCGCTCCAACAATCACGAGAAAAATGACCCGTCTTCCCACAGATGTAGCAAGCTCCTGGGACTCGACTTGTGGTTGCCCCCGACGCACCAACCGAAGGGGCTGATTTCGAAGCCCTCTGCCTCTTGTTCCATCTGCGGAATCCTGACTTTGAACTAGGCACTTTGAACTCTACCTTCTTTTCTCCTGAGTCCTTCTCTTGCACCCTCTTCGCAACCTTTTCCAAAGACTGGGCCGAGTTGACCAAGGCTAGGAATCCCTGCGCCTTAGGCCCAGTAAGGAGTAACTGTAGGTCACCACGAAGACCCTCATAAAATCGGTTGGTCTTCCTCTCCTCTTCCGTAAACATAGCCCCAGCATACCGACCCAACCGTGTAAACTCGTGGAGGTACTCGTCCACGCTTCTGGATCCTTGAGTCAACCCAAGATATTGGTTCTCCATCTCAAGCTTCTGAGCAGAGGGTAGATATCTGTCTAGGAACAATCTTGAAAATTCCTCCATAGGCACATCAGCAAGCTGCCTACCCACTAAGAGATGAAACTCCAACTCATCCCACCATAGCCTCGCTTCACCCGCCAAAAGAAACGTCGCTATGGTGGTCTTCTGCCACTCCTCAGTTAACGTGGCTGAGAAAACCCTCTTTATCGTAGAGAGCCAGTCCTCAGCTTGAGCTGGCATTCCAGTCCCGTCAAATACTGGGGAATGAAAGCCCATTACATGCTTAAGCTGCTTCTCCATAGCTCTCCTCGGCTCTACCAGATCAACTGCTGCGCGCTCCACCACTCTCGGCTCTGCCGCCCTAACCGATTCTTGCTCATTCGCAGGAGGTGCGTGAAGCATTTGCCCTGAAGGTTGGGCATTAATCATCGCAAATACGGCTTCAGCCACCATCCTGATGGTTTCCACTGAAGGAGGTGTACTTGGCATGTCTCTCGGTGCACTACTTTCCGCCAATTGCGGACGCTCTGATTGACCAGCACCGCTCCTAACTGCCTATAGAAGCAAAGACACACGATTAGATGACAACCAAATTGCTAAAAGTAATCATTGGAATACTCAGATTCCACAAACCAGGTGTATTTTTCATTCCTAAGTGGACATTCATGGGTTCTTTTTGATGTCATAACGATAACGCACACATGTGCTCACCACCCCTTAAAAGAATTCGCCCATGAATTCATTTAAGCCTGACCGTAACCAGAAGTATGATACCAAATTGTAACACCCCCATCTGTCACATGACATATAACAGAAGGTCCAGCTGGAACCCGACGCCATATACCACAGACAGTCGGAAGGGTTACATAAGAATATTCAAACATTCCAATTAAGACTACTCGTCCTACATAGAGCATTCTAGCGGAATCTTTTAAATAGTTGAAAGAACCCAAACCTTAAATCCATAATCATGAATGTCCATATCCACACAACAGGAATGAAACCCAAATACACTGAAAAGGGTACACGGCCTTATGGGCTTATAAATGATCACTTAACAAAATAGTGTCTTACATACATCGGCTCGCAGGCCGGCCACATATGACAGTATAAAAACAACTATTCTTTACGGCCTTCAAGGGCCAGCACAGTAACATGGGCTCCAGCCTACTATCTAGCACTCGGCTCCGCAGCACCTACAAGCAACATTCCACCGCACGGTGGCAAACAAAGCAACAGTCCGCCAAAGCCGACCAAATTATAACGACCCCGCCACTTTCTTGGGACAGCGATGCTCCTTCCATGCATACCATTAACCCAGCTAAACAATTATTTAAAAACATACTTCGCCACAAGTGTAGGATCGCACGTCCAAACACCTCGTGCACTCAGGGCACATTAACGGTGAATCCTGACACTTCAGCGTCTTCATCACCACCCCCAGGATGGCAACAACATGAGCATTTTAGCCTTCCTGACCCTGTCTAGTCTAAGGCTCCCAACTATGCCAACATCCAGTCCCCTTTTCTGGTATCTCGCACCGAACCACATAGCCCAGTTCCAATTCCACTTGCCCGTTGCTCAACCGCGTAGTTCACATTCAGACGTACGCACGAGCCAAGCTTCTCTCAGATCCTAACATTTTCCCAAACAATCACATAACCCAGTTATGTTCAAGGCCGGTTCCCTGACCGCCAAGTTAGCAGAACACATTTTCGCTCAGTTTACCGGGTGCGTCTTGGGGCTAACCCCCAAGGATCCCTGCCACAATCTACAGCATAGAAACTCGAAAACCCGAAGCACGGAGTCTTCTCCGACAAATCATAACAGATGCAACATCACCGATCCAGACCAACATGTCGGGGTAGGCTTCACACACAATGCTTATGCCCGTGCTTCGATTCCGGACTCTATATGCAACACAAGGGGGACTATTCACATCAACCCCAAGGAACACCACGCACTCACCGCACACTCGCGGGAGCGGGATTACCTATGCAGAAAAGAAGAGCTTCACATGCTCAAGTGGAGAATCGTTACCCTTGTAGTCCGTTTTTGCGCCATGGAAAAACTATATGGATAGAAGTCTTTGCAATGACCTTTCCTCCACGGATCCTCTCTCAGATCTGAAAATGATGATCCGATGCTCCGTCGGCGTCCAAAATCCTCCTCCTTCGTCCTCCTCCTTCTAACTCCTTGGAAAGAGAATGGCTTGGAGAAAATGAAGAGTTAAAACCGCCATTCCCGGCCTTAACAGAGCAGGAAACCACCTGGGCGATTGGATCTCAATTAAAGAAAATGAATGGCTCAGATCTGCACAAAATTCCCCTGACCTGGGCCAAACACGGCCTCGCACATGGCCGTGTTTCAGGCCGTGTGCCTTGATCGAGGCACGATCGTCGAACGAATAAAAGATACACGGGCAAAGACACGCCCGTGTCTCACCTGACAAGCCCGTGTCGGGTCCTCGAAATGCCCATAACCAGGGGGCGTGTCATATATAACTACCACGGCAACGAACATGACCCAACCGAACACGGGTAGGGACACGGGTATGAACACATCCGTGTCACTCGACAATCGTCGATCATCGAACGCAGATGGTCACTCGACAATCGTCGAGCGTCGTTCAGCTATCGTCGAACGCAGGGGGACACGCCCTCCCGAAACGCCCGTGTCGCCTGGCGTGTTCCTCCCGAACACTTTTCATCTAACTCAATCGGCTTTCGGGAACACGGGTACAGACACGATTAGGCACACGCCCGTGTCAAATGACACGCCCGTATCATTCAGCCGTGTTTCTAGCCGTGTCCTTCTCGGGATGAAAAAAGCCAAAACACCAGCCAGACACGGCCTTGGACACGCCCGTGTCCTAGGCCGTGTACCCCTATACTGGCACCAAGAATCTCTTTTTACGCGACCAACTCAAATATAATTTTCGGGGTGTTACATTCCGCTCCTACGTCATGTCCAGTGCGAACAACTGATCTTGAGCAGGTCCGGGGTTTCCTCCTCGTGGTCCTCGTCCTCGACCATGCATATGTCCCCGCCCTCGTGGATCTGTCGGAGGGAGGGCAGGAGGAGCATTCCCAACTAGCTGCGGGAAGTGACGTCGGATTTGGCCCGGTTGGTTGCATTGGAAGCGCACTAATTCATACCGCCCTTCGGGTTGTTGGAACTGTTGAAGGTGTGGAGGTGGAGGCAATGCTGGCGGTTGTGGGATCGGGTGCTCAGTTCTAAAATTTCAGTGGAAACACCTGCCACCTCTTTGGTATCCTCTTCCACCTATGTTTTCATGACTCCTATTACTGGGGCCAGCCTCCATCCCACCCTCAGCGGGTCTCTTACCACTTCCCAAGTGGTCTGCCTCTAGTCTTTTTGCAATGTCAATTATCTCTGCTAAGCTGGAGTCAACTTTAAATAAAAGGGCTTGGCTCATGGGGTCTCGCAAGCCTTTGTAGAACCTTTTAGCATATCCTCTGTCGTCCAACTCGTAGGAGTCAACAAATCTTTCCAGATGCTGAAACTCGCACTGGTACTCCTTCACTGACTTGGATCCCTACTTTAGCTACAGGAACCTTTCTTCAAGTTCATCTCGAGCAGTCAAAGGGAGAAATTACTCTAAGAAAGCTTCAGAAAACTCGATCTAACTAATATCTGTGTAGACTCTTCCTTAGAAGGTGGAGCCCATGAGAGACTTCCACGACCTTTTTGCATGCAGCTCCAGAAGTGTAACTACCAGGGTAACAACAATATTGTTCGGACATCTAATTCCCGCCAACAGTTCTTGCACGGTTTCGAGCCATTCCTTTGTATGTACTGTCGACTCTGTCCAAAGGTAGGCAGGAGGGGAGAGAGCTCGGAAGGTGCTCAACCAATTAGAGCCCAGTGCTTGTTGTAGTATAGGGGCTTGTTAGGACCTCAAGACATCCAAGATAACTGTGAGCGTCAGTCCTAGCTCCGATTGCTAAAATTGTGTGGGTACGGACGGGGCGAGAGTGCCACCCACTGCCTCAACATACACTAGGATCTACACGTAAGATATAAACCTAAGGTCAGGTTGGCTAATCGTAAGGTCAACATTGGACATACTTATTTTGAATTATATATGGGCACACCACTGCTTCTGCTAAGTCAGATTGTCCCCAAACTGACTAATCAAATTGGGGTGGCACCATTGTTGAATGAATTCTTCAGTTCAGGATCGTAGCAAGATGATACCATTTGTAAGACCCCCCCCCTCCCAAAACACAAAACACCGCACGAGGGGAGACTTATGCCCAGAACAGTGCCTTGCGGTAGCGTTAGCACAAGGGCTAACCTGTACCATAAGACGCCTATCCTGCCAGTTATAACCAATATCAACCAATGCCAACCCAACCAAGAATATAAAATAGAAGTCAATCCACACAAGTAAAATAGTCCAAAAAGTACATCAATAAAAAGAAGCTACAACAACCTTCTATAATATTAGAGTACGAGTAAAACTTGCCCAAAGGGGCTACATCATGAGTCTCTCAAAACTCACATTAGTCATTGACGGTAGCGACGACACCGTCCCTTCAGACCTATCGTCCTGTACTAGCTGTCTTGTTGCATAACCTACTGCTGCTCTCTCTACGGGGTTTCCTCCTAAAAAGGAAGACGAAGCAACCGTTAGTCATAAGACTAAGTGGCTATCACATCCGCTTTCCCGACAACTCCTCAGCATCGGGCAGAGAAAAGAACAAGTGTTCAATGTATATAAATAAAACAATAGTACAAACAGGTGGTATAGAGTGAGCAATATCAAGTATATAAGCAGTATAATAAATGAGTAAACAATCTACTCTATCAGTTCTATCATCTACAGAAGTATATGAAAAATGTAAAGCTACAACAGAAAGTAACTCAACTTATATGAATGCCCATACAGACATATAAGTTGAGGACTAGCTCTGTAGTAAAGTAACTCATCGTATAAGAGTGCTCATACAGAATTATACGATAAGGATCTTGTGTACGCAATATAATGTAATGCCATGAATGCAATGCAATGACTCACCCATGATCCCGCACATGCAACTGCTATGTCGACACAGACTTGTAGTTCCCACTTTTCAAGCAGGTAGCTAGCCTCTCAGGCCTCAACCGTCGTGGACAGGAGGTGACAGTAGAGCCGGCTTTTCCTTTACTAGGTGGGCATACACACTACCAAGCCTAGACCTCTGTACGCCTCAATGCTAAGAACACAACATCGGAGCTCATATGCATATTACGGCTTAGAAGGGGTCTCGGGTAGATGTGCACCAAGAGCACAGCCCAACTGGCCTTTATTCATGGCACGGAAGGCACCTCTGTGAACAAATCACCAAAGAGCCAAGGCCAACCATCCACTAGCACGGAGGGTGCCTTGGGAAGTGAGCACTGAGGACCAAGGCACAACCGTGCAAGTCTAGCTGTCAACTCCCGTCGGTGTGACGACTGGCGAGCCCGTAGACCTGCCGCACTATCCTTAACACGGGATTACGACACTGCGTGTCGACTCACACCACAGGCATTTCACATACGGGGCTCCTCATTGATCTCCCTTTTCATTATTCACATTTCATGCTCAATAGCACTCAAGAGCTCCACACCGAGTCTCTTACCAATACATAATTCCAGCACGGCAACACACACGAACTTTAAACCCTTCCACATTTTCGTGCATCGAAGCACACCAAGGGTTCACCATCAACATAATGGTACTCCACACATATTCTTCAACCATTTGGTTATCATAATTACATGTATACTATGATCACATGACTTTAACATCACTGTTTACAATTCTTTTACCAAGTTCGAACTATTCGTGTACATATGGATCTACCAACTAAAAGCCATCAACCATTTGTTCTTCGCAATTACTACAAGTTATATACAACAAACTTCAAGTCAACCTCATTTGTATTCAATATGTTATCGTTATCAAGTACATCCCTATCAATTCACTTATTTAAATCATTCCTACCATCCCAACACGTCAATCCATTTGTTCACTAACCTTCACCAAATCGTCTCGATCAAGTACATTTTACTACACCATTTGTTCATTAGGGATCTATCCAACAAATATCATTAACATATTTTATCACAATTACTTGTAGACTAAATTCAACAAACATTAACGTTAATGTACTACAATCTCTCTACCAAACCCAAAGCCGATACAAATTAAACATGAGAACTATATATCCAGGAATGATTATTGTACAGCAACGTCGATCGGGGATTCCTGAGGCTACAGGAATCCGGTGAAACCGTGTAACCCCTCGTTGGAAAGATATTTCCAAGGGCTACAACTTTCGTGTTTAGTCGAAAACCCAGATCTGGCTGCATCATATCTGAAAACGGCCTCAAAGGTTGTTGCACGCAGAAAACAGATTTCTGCGCGCATCTTAAAGCAGATCGAACGTCGTCGGTTCGTCTTCTTCCTCCAACCAAACTTTTCAAATAACATCCACAATTTCTCCTCCTTTATCCACCCTCATATGGCCACTTCACTTCACGAAACCAGTCCCCAAACTTCATTTGAAATGAGGAAAGGTTGAAGACTCTAATTCCTAGGACACAAGTCCTAGCATGGTCTCTTCCTAGAAACCTTCTTCTCACAAATCAAGACTCTTTTGAGTCGATATCTCTCCTAGGAATAACTAGAGATCAAGCACTAAGGGAGAGGGTAAGAAGCTCACCTCATTTTCGGCATTTCCTCCATTTCCAGCCATGGATCTTGTCACCCTTCCTAGCATCATCTTCTTCTCTTCGGTTGGTGTTCGTTCCTCATGAGAAAGAAGAGGAAGAGAGGATTTCTTCCAGCAAATCCGACCCAGCGGCTCCTTCTCATCCGATGGTTTGGCAAAGACAACTGCTTGGCAAAATTGGTACAGAGACGGCTAGGGTTTTCGGTTTACTCCTCTTTTATAATAAGAATTTGGGTTGAAACCGTCCGCCACATGTCGTCCTATTATTTGACCACTTATATTCCTCAAATATATCATTTTGAAAGGACGCGGCCCATTTAAGTCTATTTGGCACAATTCCGAAAACTCTGGTTCAGCATATTGATATGAAGCAGCAAACAGGGCCGAAAATTCGCTTAATGCAAAAAACGTTCAGTTCAGTCAACGCTCTCAATGCCTACAGCAGCCAGAAAATTCTGTGCAAAAGCGTTGAGTGCACTCAGTGCCGCGTTGAGTGCACTCAACGAACTCAATTCCTAAAGATGGCAGAACAACTTAAATTTAAAAGCATTGAGTGTCGTCGAGTGCACTCGACGCACTCAACGCCTTTCAGCTTAATGGCGTTGAGTGTAGTCAACACACTCAATGCCGCATTGAGTGGCGTTAGTACACTCAACGCCAACTCTCTAGAATAATTTCTAAGTCCTAATTCATCGAGTGGAGTTGAGTCCACTCAACGCCAACTTTCCAGAATAATTTCTAAGTCCATATACTCGACGAAATTACCTCAGCTATGGCCGGAAACATTCTAAGTTAAATGTCGTCGAGAGTGTTGAGTCCACTAGCATTGAGTCCACTCAACGCTCTCCACTCCTTAACCGCTAGAAACTTCAAGTTATATGGCATCGAGAGCGTTGAGTCCACTTGATGCTCTCAACGCCCTAATTGCCAGAAACATGTCAAGTTATATGAAGTCGGGAGCGTTGAGTCCACTCAATGTTCTCAATGCATTAACCCGCAAAAATAAACTAAGTTAAATGGCGTAGAGTGTGCTGAGTCCACTCAATGCTCTCGACGCTGAACCTGCCCGGATTTCAAAGTCAAATGGCGTCGAGTGCTTTGAGTCCACTGAACGCTCTCGATGCCTATCCCGTCAAAATTTCTCTAAGTTAATTGGCATTGAGTGTGTTGAGTCCACTCAATGCACTCAACGCCTAACCTACTAGAAGTTTCTAAGTTAAATCCTGATCTAGTCATTGTGTCCGGTTGCAAAATTTATAAAGGCACCACACGGGTAGCGACACGCCCGTATCACTACCCGTGTCCTTCTTGTGAGGAATCTGCACCTACTCCTCCGTTTAGGTGCAAGCCTATCTGCATGTACATCCTGTGCCCAAGTCAGCTCTCCTGACTTAAAAGTGCACAAGAGGAGCCTAGCGTGAAACGGGATGTTACAGTACACCTCTCGTTACAGTTTCGAGGTGAGAGAACACTTGGCACACGACGGATGATAGGCCGTCACGCCGGGAGTTCGTTATAATTTGCATTTTAAGTTGATGGGCCTCGCTAGCGCCTTGCTGATTCTAAACGTGGGAGAGGAGCGCCTGAACTTGCGGTCGCGGGGACCACTTGGAAATTGAAATATTAGGCTTCGTCGGGTGTCTTAAACTTGGCTCATACATAGCTTGGATGCGGCTTGGGTGAGGCATGAGTGCGGCTTAGGTGCTGGTTGTAGGAGGAATTCAGCAAAGCTTCTACCTAAGGAAGATGAAGACTTTGAGGAAAAAGGTGAGAAATGTGATGGAGACGGCGACCCCCAACATGATGAAGAAGGTGACAGCATGCTTACGAACGATCTTTCTCCGTCTCCAGTCAAAGACTTGCAGCGCCGTGGTGATCTTGTGGAGCGACGCTACAATCTCCGTCATCGACGCAAGACGGCTTAATAATATTTAGTTTAATTTATTTTGATATTTTTTTGAGCATTTTCGGAGCATTTCTATTTCATGTAATGTTTTAAAATTAGGGTGTGTGTTATTTTTGGGCTGTATGTAGCCAAACACTTGGATGTAAGCCTATATAAGGCCATGATGTATTTTATTTTCATTTTAAGTTGAATGAAAATATATTGAAACCCTAATCTGCCTCTTGAGAATTCCCTCCTCCTCCTCTTTCAAGTTTTTGGCACTAACCTAGTCTCTTCCTCCTCCCAAAGCCGTCGGCCGTCACCCCTCCTCTCTCCCATGTTAATCAGACAACCACCCAATGTAACATCCCATTTCCAACTAGACCCCTAAGAGTGGTTTTGTCCATGACTAGGTCATGACAAAATCCTAGGAAGCCAGAAATGTGCCAAGAGATAGAAGGTCAAGGTGAGGATCACCATGGTCTGCCTATGGCACAACCTCATCACCAAACCTAGGGTTTGACCTTAGGGCTTCACCATGACTCCATGACCCCACCACAACATCACTAACCCTTTAGACGGTCCACTATATCCTTAAGGGTCCATTGGAGTCAACCCCAAGTGGCCAATTTGACCTAGGACCACCATAGGCCTAAATAGGGTAAGGTGCCCTAATCAAGGGCAATTGACCTCTAATGTGCCCAACCAACCTTACTCAGGGCTTCCTAAACCTAAAGTGTGGTCAATGGGTCACTAGGGACCTATTGGAGTCAAACCTAGTGGCTATGTTGACCCAAGTCAACTCAAGCCCCAAAGTGGTCAAAGTGCCCTTACCAAGGGTCAAGTGAACTCCAATGTGCCAAGTTAACCCTACCCAACCCTATATAGACCTTAGGGGAGTCCAATGGGTCACCAAGGACCCATTGGGGTCAACCCAAATGATAAAATTGACCCAAGTCAACCCTAGCCTAAGCCAAGTCAAACTTAGCCTAAATGGGCTAACCCAAGCTCAAGCCATTTTTCCCTTATGCTAACCTCACTTTTCATAATTATTATGATTAAGTGGGTTGCACATATCCTATGGAGTTGACCAGTAACAATGGGTGATTAGGAGAGAGAAAGGAGCTTCCTTTCATGAAAATGGTGGAGAGAGAGAATTGGGGGAGAGGAAGGGATGGGTGGGAACCGGCCAAAGGAGGTCAACAAATATCCTTTATGGCTGCAATCAACTCCTCCAGGGAATAGGAGTTGATTCCAGCCATTTCCCGGCCACCAAGAGGTAGGTTCAGCCCCCCACTCAACCCGAGACACATCTTTAATGGTGTTTGATGGGCATTGAAGAACCAGCCGCCCCCTCCCCAATTGACCATTTAAACATCATCAGTGGGCAGAGGGGAGCATTTTCGAACTCTTACCTGGAAGGAACAAGCCGTCCCACTGTGCTGTTGCAGAAGCCAAGCGCCGCTGCCGTCGACCATGGCATCCCGCCATTCCTCCCGCATTCAGGCCGCCAGAAAGGTCCTCCCCCTCTCCATAATTCATGGGTAGAACTTAGGGCTAATTAGGTTCAAGGTTCGGGCTCAATTGAGCCCGATCCATGTTTCGATATCCTGGTTTTTCCAAGGAAATTCTTCTTATCTGGATCGCTGGAAACTTCCCCTCCGGCGGTCGTGCCGCCGGCTGAGGGTAGACACCACATCCACGAAGGGACTGGTGGCGGTGGCCGGCCGGGGAAGTGGACGGGTGGCTAGGAAATCAGCCTGCAAGGCGGCCCAGGACGGGGACATCGTGGTTGTCGGCTCAACGAAGGAGATGAACGGATCCCGTTCTTTTGCGCCAAGATTCGTGCTATATCAGATCTGAAACTATAGTATTAATATTCCCGATTATTTCATTATGCCACAGTATTTTGTATTTAATGGTTTTAATATTTAAAAATACCTATGCTCCTCTACTAAAAAGGTCACCAACATGACACTTGTAGCCGTAGGAGTCTATTTTATTTTAAAATTTATTTGAACCCATTTGCGTGCATGGTTTGACCAGGGCACCCATTTTTGTGGGACCTGTACCTAGGGCTGTCCTGAGATTCAAATGGATGCCCACCCTACATCCCTTGTCCAAATGGGCTGAAATTTGGATAGGGGATCAGTCTTAACTATACCTAGGGTTTGTCCAAAATTGGGATTTTTTTGGAGAAACTTTGCCTAAAGTTTTTTACTTTCATTTAATAATGCTAGGGTATTTTAATTAAGTTGTCTAATGACCTCCAAACCCTCCCAAATTTTTGTGAGTGTTCCCTGGCATCAATACCTATTTATGTACAAAATCCCAACTCATTTGAATGGGTTTTGGTTAGGTAATCACCAAACCCTAGTTTGTCCTTAAGGAGGTGTTTTTGATTAAAAGTGCACTATGGGTTTAGGGTGGCCACCTCCCCTCAACAGAGTCTTAGGTCTTGTACAATGACTTAGTATGGCCAATGTCACCCTCTTAAGAAAAATGAGGTGATTTAGGCTTGATTTACCCTAGGGTTTAACCTCAAACCCTAAGGAAGGACTTTTGGGGGTTGTGAAGGACATGGGGGCTAATGCCTTTTTATGACCTTGAAAACTCAGTAGAATTGAAGGTAGTGTAACATAAGTTCTCTGGAAGGAATCTTAAAGGACTTGCAGGAAGGTAGACACCTCAAAACCCTAACCCTAGTTTTAGGGTAGAAGCACAATTTTATAAATTCAGTCACTAAGCCTTATTTAAAGGTTGTAAAACTTGGGTAGAGTAAGTTTTAGACCATCTAGAAACTCTAGTAATTTTATTAGAATTTTATGGATTATATTTCTAGTACTTTATTTGTTAAATATCAATAGGCCCAAAATGGTGTTTTAATTAATTTGATTATTCTGTTCGTTTGAAACTGATGAAACTTGGTCAGTAGATGATCTAGGTCTAAGTGAATATCCCTGAATTTTGTTACAATTTTTAATTGATGATATTTAGTACTTCCTTCACTAGTTTCAAAAAGGTGCTTTGGTGGTATAAAATTATTTATAGATGATATATCTGTTAAAAAATCATGATACTTAGGTACTGATGTTTTCAGACCTAAATATGCTTGTAGGAATTTATTCATAATTTTTAGAGGGCTTATTACAGTACTTTCTTTACAAGTTCGTAATATGGAGATTTTTTGATAATTAATTTATTCAGAGATTAATACTTGCTGAAAAATTATGAAACTTGGCCAATGCTACTTTGAAGGTTGTATCTGCATAGTATAATTAATTTATAATTTTTGGATGGATATTTTCTGTACTTGATTCATAAACAACGGAAGATAGTAAATATTGCTAAAATAGTTTTAGTGTTCTTTTGATGATAGAAAAATTATGATACTTTGGATTTACCATATGGAGAAAACCTAATATTTATCATAATTTTGTTAGGCATATTGAATGAGTACTTATGGTACTTCCTGTTCAAACTGGTAGCCTTTGGAAGATTTAAGGAAATTAATTAAATGCCAGATAAATTAGGAAAATTATAATTTCTTGGATTTAGTCTATATGTGTCATGATAAGTCTGCATTAAATAAGGTAGGCCATTTGGATGAGTATTTGGATTATCTCATGTCCAGTCCGACATATAGCCTAGGATGGTCTGCATTTGGCAAGATGGGTAAATTGCAATAAGATACGATGGGACATGGTGTAGGAGTTAGTCATTTTGGATAGATGTGGATGAGTTCACCATAGAAGGATATGAAGAGTGGTGAGAAATTGTTTTGGCTAGAGTTTAGAGGCACTCGGGTTCGACGAAAGATCGTCTTCCCCGAGGTGAGGTAGAGTCAAATCACCCTATGATTAGCCTATTGTAATATGAGAAGGTAATGGGTAAGGGAATCAACCAATAATAATAATAAGTACCTTGCGAAAGGGAACGATGGGCGTAATCCCATCATAGTTCCTAGTGCCCCTTGAGAGCCCTACACAGGGAATACCGGGGGCAGTCCTGGGTTAACGTAAACTGTATTAACAAGCTGAAATGAGTAACTTAGTAATTAGGGTTGCACATTTCACGATCACGGATAGCACAGGAAGATAGTTGGGAGCTTCAACTTGGATAGTTAAGAGACAGACGTTTTGGTCCGGAGAGTTTCGGCTCGATTGTTTGAGACGGACATTTTGGTCCGGGGAGCTTCGGCTCGGTTTTTGAATACGTTAAATTTGCATGTGCATAAAAGGAAAGAAAATTAAGGTGGTGAGTCTTCGGTATTGGAGGGTCGATGCACCGACGCCAATACAATGACTCGGCAAGTGTGGTTAGTACTTCGCCAACAGAAGTCCGGTGCGCCAGCCGGCAAGAGTATGTAGGAGCTCCGCTTTGTGCACCAGCGTTGAGGCGTACGATAAGTCTGACCGGTAGTGCTTTACTGGTTTAGAGGTGGGCGAGGCCAAACCCACCGCTTCCGTCTGCCACTACGGAGGTATCTTGGGAGGTTACGGCTCTAGAAAGGGGGAACTAAAGGTCTACGTGCACAGAGTCGGGTGTGTGTGTTGCACTTGCATGTTCCATCATACCCACTTGCATGTCATATCATAATCGATTCATTTAGCCCCTGCCACCTAAGGTATAAGTGGAATGGGACGCTTATACATTAGGACAAGCAAAACGACCCCTTGGCCTATAAGCTTGTGTGGGCAAGTGTTGAAATTTGTGAAGTGGAAGTGGTTGACGGGATAGGCTGAGCGGCCTAGGTGGACAGCATTGGCGGACTGGGCGGACTGCGATATGCGGCCTGGTGATAGGTCTAGTGGGAAGCCGACTGTCTTCTGAGCGGGTTGTTTGCATAAAGTCCGCGGACTGTGCGGCCTGGTATCTGCGGATAGGTCGTTGGCTGTTTAGTTTAGCCAACGAGCGGCCTGAGCGGATAGAGGCTTGCGGACTGGTGCATTGCTCATTGGCCATGGTGCAAGCTTGTGCTGATTGGCGGTTTGGCTCATGTCTGCGGGAAGCTTGCGGACTAGTGTGTCCGCGGTGTGGGCTGTTGCGGACGGGGCTTAGAGCTTGGCTGAGGCCTTATCGAGCTCTGGTGTTACAGTAGGTGCTTTTCTGTGGAAGTAGTTGGCAGACTACTGTTTGGAGTCCGGGAGATGACTGCTGTGTTGGGCAGTTGTGCGAGTTGACTGCGAACTGCTGGCGGTCTTTGATAGGGTGTTTGGCGGACGAGAGTTTATGTCCGCCATGCTCGCATTGGCCTTTGATGGTTTTGGACTTGGTCACACTCTGTGCCAAGACCATGGTGTCCGCAGTATCCGCCAAGTCTGCTGTTGACCGGGCGGACTTGCTATCTGCCTTTGGTCGTGGACTTATGGCGGATTGAGGTTTGAGTCTTGCGGACTGCCTCAGGTTGTGCGGACAGCCATTGAAGGGGGATTGATGTCCTGCAGTGGTTGGAGGCTTTGCGGGCTGATGCCTTGTCCGCATAGCTTGGGCGGACTGATGAGGGTTCGCCAATGTTTGCCTTGCTCCTGGCGGTTCTCCTTTGTATCCGGCTAAGTCCTTGCGGACTCGGCAGACGGTGTTTTGCAATCGCGCGGGCTAGGGCAGTGACGCTATCTCTAGGACGGTGACCACACTCCTCACCTCGCCTATAAATAGGACGCTCCCGGCAGGTCTACAACAACTTGAGTGAATAGTAAGTTAGGTTGAGCAAGGAGCTGCGGTCTCAGTTTGTCTGTCCGCACGGATTGATTCAAAGCTGACAGTTTGATGTGTGCAGGTCGAGCGGGTAGCTTCAAGGAGCCAGGAGTTTGGGTGTGACTTCGGTCAAGTACTTGGAAGTTGTGCGGTCTCTGCGGATTCAGCAGGAGGTCGCTTTGCGGCTTGTCAACTTTGTTTCAACTTTGCCAGCTTCAATAACTTGTCCGTCGGCTTCAGGCGGGTAGGGGGTGTGTTCCTCAGTTCAGCGTCAGCAGGAGGCGAATAACTGTGTGTCCGCACGGCCTCGCGGCTTCGGCGGACTACGTGTCTATTCGGCGAAATTGCAGCTAAGCTCGGGCGACTTTGGCGGACTCGGCGACCTCGGCGGTCTCGGCGGACTCCGGTGCTGTCCGCCCGGCTTGTTTTGGTGAACTTTCTGTTATAGCTGTTGTACTAACAAAATCATGTCTCGCTAAGTATACCTCGCGGTGTAAAGAAATGGAATGTATAAAAGATCTGCTTGTGCTTCCATTGTGTGTTGGTGTTAACCTTTGTTCCTTGGTTTTCCGCTAGTTCAGAGTGTGAACTGGGTAGTGCCGAAGATACTAATTTGGTGTTTGGGCTACCTTGCTGACCACTTTGAGAAAATTTAACATGGTATCAGAGGAAGGTTCATTTGCGTGAGCGATTGTCAACCAGCGTTGTGACTCTGTGCTTGAGTGGTGATCAACCTGTGTTGTTGCTCGGAGCTTCTGAAAGGTGACCAACAGGTGCTGCAATGGAAGCGAGCTATGCAAGAGGTCTGGGCATTGAACTCTTAACGCCGACTAACTTCAAAAAGTGAAGTCGTGTATGAAGAGTTATCTTTTGGGCGACGAGCTATGGGATGTCGTTGGTGGAGACGACATGCAGGAAGTGACAGCTGCATTCGGTACTGCTGAGCAAGTTAGGCTCTGGAGGAAAACAAATGCTAAGGCGGAGTTTATCCTCAAGAGGGCCGTGTCTCCGAAACTGTTTGATCACATCGTTGGATGTGAGTCGGCTGCTGATATTTGGACAACCATTGATGAGTTGTTCAATAGGAAGAATGTGGCGCGGCTTCATTTTGTGGAGAATGAGTTGGCCAGGGCAACTCAGGGAGACCTTTCCATCTCCAAGTACTTCTTAAAGATGAAGAGCTTGTGTGCTGAGCTATCGGCACTTGATCCTGATGAGCCTATCTCTGAGGCTAAGATGAAAAGGCACATTATTCGCGGCTTGCGGAAGGAGTATGTGGCCTTTGTGACATCTGTTCAAGGGTGCACTACTCAGCCGTCTTTGCTTGAGCTGGAGAATCTGTTGGGTATTGTATCCACAATTACCTGGATTTGACGAACCTCCTGTCAAGCTAAGATGAATTCACAATGTATTTGATGAAACCTCTTAAGTTGTGCTTGCAGTTATTCCACGCTAAGTGCACACCAATGTCAGGGTGCAGTAGGTCAATATACACGGGTCTACACGATGTAATCCCTCGTTGAGCAGATCAGTGTGTTGGCTTACGTGTACTCTCTCTATTGAAGTGCACTTACTTTCAAGTACAGGGCTGTGATCTTGCAAGAGCAGACAAGGAGCAAGGATCGGTCAAGGAGCACATCATGGGTGGAAAGACGAAAAATCGTCTAAGTGTAAATCGACGAGAATCACCAAGTGATTCTCACCGATTCGGCAAGAATCACTAGTGATTCTCGCCGAATCGTCGAGAATCATTGGCTGATTCTCGCTGACTCGATCCAGCTACTTCAAAGCGAGCAAATCTAATGCTAAGTAATAATCGACGAGAATCACCAAGTGATTCTCGCCGATTCGACGAGAATCACCAAGTGATTCTCGCCGAATCGTCGAGAATCACTAGCTGATTCTCGCCGTGTCTTTCCGGCTTATCAGAGCGTGTCATCAAGTCAAAATTGACGAGAATCACCGTTGATTCTCGCCGAATCGACGAGAATCACTTTCGATTCTCGCCGATTCGATGAGAATCACCTTCGATTCTCGCCGATTTTGCCTTAGACAATTTTCTGGATCCCACTGGACCGGATCAAATGTTAAGGCTCTATTTTGAACCGCTTTTAGGGTTTCTTCAGGTGGGACCCATAACGGTCATAAAAGAGTATTTTACTGTATAAATACACGCGTATTTTTGAACAGTAAAGTAGCGAAGAAGATTTGAAAAAGACGAGCAGTGACGTGACCTAGATCGCGATTTCCGCTCCGCCGTCGCAGCTCGAGCAAGTTGATCGCCGGTCTTGATCGTGGTTTATTCCAGATCTCCCGTCGACAGAAGCTTAGCCAAGCATAGCGTCTCACGTGTCTAACCGGAGATCCTTTGTCTCTTGATTTGTTGATCGGGAAAACTTTTCCCGTCCGAATTGATCGAGACGATCGATCGTAGTGTGACCGTTGGAAGACCTCGCTGGCTTTGCTACGAAGTTTGAATCTCTTAAGTAAAGTAGCCGCACACCGTTGTCGCCGCCGATCCCGTGAACCAAGCCGCCGCCCTCTTTGCCGCCGCCGGTTCCGGGGAGATTCTCTCCAAGAGAGATCTAGGGTTGTGGACTCTTTGTGGACTTCAAGAACACGTCGTCAATGAAGAGGGACACCTTAGTCTCCAAAAGTAGTTTGTATCACTTGTACATTCTAGTTTTACTTTTGTTGTAAAGGAACGTTGGTTCCTAGTTGTAAGGGTTGGGTGCAACCCGTGTTGTGGGAGTGTGTCTCCTACGTGTGGAAGGGTTCCTTCTGATAGTGCAAGGATTGGATTTCAATCCCGTTGGTGAAGAGACCGAGTCGTCCCTTATTGGGAGATAGGTCGAAGGGGGAAAGTGGATGTACCCAAATCGGGGAACCACTATAAATAGCTTGTGTACCTTCTTTGCTGTGCTGGTTTGTTTATTTGTGCAGGTACAACTTTAATTCCGCAAAAACACTGCACGTCACCTATTCCCCCCCCCCCCATAGGTGAAGGTAGTAGACACTAGGTGGACTTTCAAGTGGTATTAGAGGCAGGTTACTCATCAAAAAGGTTAACACCTTGAGTAGAATCCTGCCACCAGTGTCAGAAGCATGGAGATGGATCATGAGATCTCTCCACTAAGACTTCCCACATGCACAAAGCAGTATTATCCTGTCTGGAAGATGAGAGTGTCGTATCACTTGGAGGCTATCGATCCTCGAGCATCTTTCATCCTGGAAGAGGGTCCTTTTATTCCTATGAAGACCTCCGGCTCTGGAAAGAATATCCAAGTGCCCAAGTGTATTGCTGAGATGTCGGAGACGGAACTCTCATTATTTAATCTGGACAAGATGATTCGTCAGATTATCATGGATGTCTGGTCTGGACCTTCTCGCTCTAGATTGGAAAAATGTGGGACGGCCAAATCTATGTGGGTAAGGATCTCAGAGCTGATGGGGGGATCAAAGAAATTGGGTTCTGCCGTCAACTAGAGGATGAAGCCTATGTGGGGGTCCTCGCCTCTGAAGATGAAGGCAAGGATCAATCGGACAGCATCAGAGCTCCAGTGTCCTTGTCAGAGACTGAAGAAGAAATTGAGGAAAGCAGTTCTGATGAGGATGACACAATGGTCACTGGCTCTAATGACAATAACACTAAAGAGCAGGTAACTTCTTCATCTTGCCCCATCTCTCTTGAAGTTTCTGAAGATAGGAATTGTTTCCCTTCAGAAAATCCTGATTCTCTGAAGAGAGCCCTTCAGAAAAGCAACCTACTTGTTGAAGAACAAGCTCAGGAGATTGCTCGGCTGAAGATCTTGTTGGTTCTCCAATTGACATCCAACAAGGTCAAGGACTCTAAAATCTCTGATCTATAGAGTAGTCTAGAGAATGAGAAAAGGATAGTATCTAACTTTTATAAGGTTGATGCTATAAAGAGAAAGGAAGATAATGGGTGGATCTCCCGAATTATCAATTCGTGGAGAAATGGGGAAACGGTATTCCGACCCCCCACTACAGGCAAGAAGGGTATTCATCATGCCTTCAGGTATGATCACAGGAACAATCGTGGTCACTGCAAGGGTGATCTGTCCTCATATGGAGACACCCATAGTGCAAGGGCTGTCATGGCCACCCATGAGAGAATACCTAAGGCTCATTCTGAGCCCTTTGTATTCTCGGCCACTGCCCCAACTCGGCGTGAATCTGCTGGTATCAGCTCTCTGAACGCTTCTCACCACCCGAGGACACAGGAAAGGGAGGTTAGAAGTCATGCAGTAAGTTCCCATGGGGCCTCTGGAAGGGGGCTTCCTGAAAGGAAGGCACCACCTCCCAGGCCTCATGACGCTCGCTACATGCATTCCTTCCACCCTTCCACGTGTCACGATGGAAGAGGTAATTTTGGGAGCAGATCCCAGTCTATCCCGTTTGGACCTAGGCTCATGACTACCTCAGTCACTAGATCAGGTCAGAAGCGGAGATACAACATTCGCACGTGCTGGTGCTGTGGCAAGGTGGGACACTTTGCCATAGACTGTTGGCACAACCCCTCTGTGTCAAGGGCAAGGGCCTATCCACATCTTCTGGGCAGAGGTAGTCTTCCTGACAGGATTTCTGAAGGAAGGAAGTCGAGTGTTTATGCTAACAAGAACCTAGGACCCAATATGTATTGGGTTCCTAAAGTAAAGTAACTCTCTTTTGCAGGGCAGTCTAGGTTCCCGTAAATATAATGGGAACTAAATAGTAGATGTTTCAAGACTGAATTGGAACAAGCATCTGGAATTACAGAAGTGATATGTACATGGGCATACTCACATTGAGCACCTGGTATGTTTTAACCAGAGGGGCTAAATGATAACTCTCATAATCTCAGGTACTTTTGATCAGCCCCAAGACTTGAGTCGTATTGTATCGACATTTACATATATATATATATATATATATATATATATATATATATATATATATATATATATATATATATATATATATATATATACACATATATTTGTGTACACCTAAGGATAGGTTAACGCGGTAAACATAAACCTTAGACACATCAATGAAGATTTATCGGAAATTCCACTGATAGATTCGAGAACTAACATCTACAGGCGTAAATCAGTTCACTAAAAACTAACGAAGATACGTCATTGGAAATCTCGACAACGAAGATACGTCATTGGAAATCTTGACATCAAGAAATGTATGTAAAAGCACGGTTCAAACCCTAAATATATTGGCTTTAAGAAATATATATATATTTAGAAGTTTTTTTTATTGTCTTGATATCAGAAGACTTCGAGAATCCGGCATGCCTCTTAACCCGTAGATTCTTGTTAAAGAATCCCTTCGATTTCGACTTAGACAAACTAGAAACCCGCTTAAACCGAAGACTTCCGCCGAACCTTAGCCTTTCCCTCTTCACACGGAAAACGTTAAAATCCCTTTAAACCTGTCGATATTGCACAGTATCCTGCCGACCCTTCATATTCCGCAGGAAGCTCACCGAAGGACTCTCGCCGATTCTTCCCCTTCCGTCGACATCCCGCAAGATTCCCGCAACTCGTGAAGAATTCCGTCGATCTCGACGTGCAAGAATCCTACAACTCGTGAAGAATCCCGTCGATCTCACCGGTTGCCTTCCGTCGATCTCTCCTCTCTCTCGTCCAGGGATTTCTCCACAGTTTCGATCAATCACAGTCGCGTGCACCTCCCGGGTGTCCGTATTCTTTGTCAATCTAACTCACCGTCTACGCTTTTGGGTAACCACATCCTCATCCATACAAGGACTTTATTAGTAGTGTCGCTTCCCTTTTGACTTTTGATTAAGCGTAAAGTCGGGATTCTCTCCCTAGATTTGTAATGGCTCCAAGGACAACTGCTGGACTGATCACTGGATGTGAGTTAGTTCGAACAGGGTTCTCACATGCTTCTGATGAATTCAGAAACATTATTATCATGCTTGAAGAGGCTGGACTCTCATTCATACTGGAGCACCCCTGTAAAATCTTGGACAAGGAAGTGATGGAGTTCTTCGCAACTGCCAAACTCCGGAATGAAGACTCTCTCATCAAGAGCAAGGTAGCAGGGGCAAAGATCAAGATGTCTGCAAGCAAGCTGACCCAATACTTGCAGCTCACTAGCTCTGCGCAAGAGGATTATCTGGAGGAACAGGATAAAAAAAGGACATTATCATTATGTGGACTCGCTCGAGGAACTAGATCGATAAAGCGAAAGGATATGAATGAGGAGGGGAAACCTCTGTCCGACATCATTGGGAAAGTACTCATATGCAAGCCGGGCTCTCATGACCACATCTCTGCGGATATGTTCAAGATCCTTGTGGCAATTGTCTGCAGAAAAAGATTCAACTGGGGGGCACTACTTTTTGAGAAGATAAAGGACACTCTCAGATCTCCTAGCTTTGGCCGAATCATCAGTCTATATCTCAATCAGTTAAACGGAGATAAGTATGACATGAGTAATGGAGTTCCACTGCATTACTTGAATAAAATGGACTCGAGCGTCTTTGACAAATGGGAGAGACGCATTGGGCAGGCTGCCGTGGTGGAACAACAAGAAGCATCTCCAGCCGAGGACGGAACTGTGGTTGATTCCGTAGTAATCCCCAGTGAAATTCCTGATGCACTGACTGCAGGAATTGAGGGGGAGCCTCTACCCGCTTATGATAATATCGTATCTGATATCTCTCAGATAGCCAGAGATGCAGTGGCGGATATACAAGAGGAAAGTGAAGCTGTGCTGGAGAATGAGGCGGCCCTGCACCTGAACGATCTAGGAGCCAGAGGTGCTGTAGAGGAGACTGCTGACGAAGGTTTGGAAGACGATGCTGCTGAGAATGATTTCATGGATGATGAAGACGAGGAAGAAGGAAATGTGGGACAGGAAGCATTGGAGCCTCAGGACATCACTGAATTTCCATCTGACAAGCATGCTCCTGAGATCGTTCCTGAGACAATTGGTGCAACAGTGGAGGTGGAGTCCTCTCAGCAGAGACTGCCTAGTACTTCCGAGAAATCTATAGAGGCAGCAAGTATTCCCCCCTTAGAGACTGTGCTCGTGTCCAGCTCTACATGTGCATCTGCTGAAGGGCAAGGCCAGGGAGTGCCTCAGGATCATCCACTATGAGCTGATCTAGCCAATCACACCGTGAATGTCATTCAAGGTATAGTGGATGAGCTCAAAGCATCTTTTGAGAAAGCTCAAAATAAAATGTTAAAAAGGATTAAGAAATCTGAGAATCTCATGCTCAAGAATATGGTGGAGATCAATCACAAACTGGACGTGATGGAAAAGAAGTTTGAAGATAAGTATACAGCGGCCGACCAAGCTGTCACTCTTCTTATGTACTGATTAAAAAGGAACACTGATACTCTCGCAATCGTAAATCAGAATGCTCATGTCGTAGCAAATAACATTCAAAAGTTTGATGGCAATATGGTAACTCTTAACACCAATCAACAAGCCTTGGTCACTGAATTCTCCAGGACTACAAAGCACATTGATGAGTCACTGCATTCTTATGCAAACTCCATTGCAGTCGAAGCCAAAAAGGGGGAGAAAGAATATATAGCTAAGATGGCAGAGCTTCAAGAAATCATCATCAAAAACTTTGAGTAGTAAAACAAATATGTTTTCGACAGTTGCTGGTGGATGCTCCAACAAGCGTTAGGCGTTAATATCCCTGAAAATCCCGAGGGTACTCCTGCTCCTGAAATTAATACTGCGGCTGATGAGGGAGCCAGTGCTGAAGAAGCTCCTTTAAGTGAAGCTGATGCTCATAGGGCTGCTAGGGCCACCTCCAAGGCAAAACTGATGGCAATGTTTGACCAAGGAGCCCTAGCAAAAGCCAGGGACAAGAGAAAATCTCAAGAAGGGACATCCAAGGAAACACAAGCTGAAAAGAGAATCAGATTGAAGGAGGAGGAAGTAAGAAACGAAAAGTGGAGTCCGGTATCAAAGAGTATCATCTTGGACACATTCTGGCTACAAGAAAAAGGAGAAATTAATCAGAACGACGTATACAGCCAGCATGAGTGGGAGCTGCACAAGATGTATGAAGCTAAACAAAACATCTTCTTCAGGACCAACACTGCGGCAGATAAAGCTCCTCCTCCCAGATACTATCCAAAGCCCAAGGAGTATGTTGAGAGGCAAAGAAAGAAGTTTTTGGCTCAGAAACATAAGGATGACCTAGCTAAAACTCTATAGACAGAAATTTATAGCTTGTCATTGTCTCATGAACACTTTTATCTTTTCTTATTGTTATATGAACAATCTTGAGAATATTTATATATATATATGTACATGAAGTTATGATTGACTCAAGCTTTGACCTGTTTGTCTCTATTTCCTTGTGCCGTATCTTTAAATTATATATGATGTATATATTATCTGGATGGTGGTATTCATCTTAGCTAGTGGGATTTTGGCTTCGTCAAATAGGGGGAGATTGTTGGGTATTGTATCCACAATTACCTAGATTTGACGAAGCCTCCTGTCAAGCTAAGATGAATTCACAATGTATTTGATGAAACCTCTTAAGTTGTGCTTGCAGTTATTACACGCTAAGTGCACACCATTGTCAGGGTGCAGTAGGTCAATATACACGGGTCTGCACGACGCAATCCCTCGTTGAGCAGATCAGTGTGTTGGCCTATGTGTACTCTCTCTATTGGAGTGCACTTACTTTCAAGTACAGGGCTGTGATCTTGCAAGAGCAGACAAGGAACAAGGATGGGTCAAGGAGTATATCATGGGTGGAAAGATGAAAAATCGTCCAAGTGTAAATCGACGAGAATCACCGAGTGATTCTCGCCGATTCGGCGAGAATCACTAGTGATTCTCGCCGAATCGTCGCGAATCATTGGCTGATTCTCGCCGACTCGATCCAGCTACTTCAAAGCGAGCAACTCTGATGCTAAGTAATAATCGACGAGAATCACCAAGTGATTCTCGCCGATTCGGCGAGAATCACCAAGTGATTCTCGCCGATTCGGCGAGAATCACTGGCTGATTCTCGCCGAATCGTCGAGAATCACTTGCTGATTCTCGCCGTGTCTTTCCGGCTTATCAGAGCGTGTCATCAAGTCAAAATCGACGAGAATCATCGTTGATTCTCGCCGAATCGACGAGAATCACTTTCGATTCTCGCCGATTCGACGATAATCACCTTCGATTCTCGCAGATTTTGCCTTAGACAATTTTCTGGATCCCACTGGACCGGATCAAATGTTAAGGCTCTATTTTGAACCGCTTTTAGGGTTTCTTCAGGTGGGACCCATAACGGTCATAAAAGAGTATTTTACTGTATAAATACACGCGTATTTTTGAACAGTAAAGTAGCGAAGAAGATTTGAAAAAGACAAGCCGCGACGTGACCTAGATCGTGATTTCCGCTCCGCCACCGCCGCCGTCGCCGCTCGAGCAAGTTGATCGCCGGTCTTGATCGTGGTTTATTCCAGATCTCCCGTCGACAGAAGCTTAGCCAAGCATAGCATCTCACGTGTCTAACCGGAGATCCTTTGTCTCTTGATTTGTTGATCGGGAAAACTTTTACCGTCCGAATCGATCGAGACGATCGATCCTAGTATGACCGTTGGAAGACCTTGCTGGCTTTGCTACGAAGTTCGAATCTCCTAAGTAAAGCAGCCGCACGCCGTTGTCGCCGCCGATCCCGTGAACCAAGCCGCCGCCCTCTTTGCCACCGCCGGTTCCGGGGAGATTCTCTCTAAGAGAGATCTAGGGTTGTGGACTCTTTGTGGACTTGAAGAACACGTCATCAACGAAGAGGGACACCTTAGTCTCCAAAAGTAGTTTGTATCTCTTGTACATTCTAGCTTTACTTTTGTTGTAAAGGAACGTTGGTTCCTAGTTGTAAGGGTTGGGTGCAACCCGTGTTGTGTGAGTGTGTCTCCTACGTGTGGAAGGGTTCCTTCCGATAGTGCAAGGATTGGATTTCAATCCTGTTGGTGAAGAGACCGAGTCGTCCCTTGTTGGGAGATAGGTCGAAGGGGGAAAGTGGATGTACCCAAATTGGGGAACCACTATAAATAGCTTGTGTACCTTCTTTGATGTGCTGGTTTGTTTATTTATGCAGGTACAACTTTAATTCCGCAAAAACACTGCACGCCACCTATTCCCCCCCCCCCCATAGGTGAAGGTAGTTGACACTAGGTGGACTTTCAGAATCTGCTTGCATCGCAGGAGAGCTTGGCAAGGCAGATGGCTGGAGTTAATCTTAATCAGGAAGGCAGCGAAGCTCTCTTCTCAGGCAAGAAGAAAGGATGGGAAGGGAAGAAGAAGAAGAAGATGTAGGTCGCTGGTGAGAATGAGACTTCAACTTCATATCAGCTGGAGAGGAGCAATGCTCCTAAGGACTGGAAGAAGAACTTGATGTGCTACTGTTGTCATCAAAGAGGGCACTTCAAGCGGGACTGCAAGGTCAAGCTGCAGCCTGGGCATGCTGCGGGAAAGGAGGAAGCTTGCTCGAGATGTGTAGAAGCAGAATGGGGTGGAGCCTTCATGACGGGCACTTGTGTCCGGGCCTTGTCTGCTGAGGACTTCAACAGCGAGTGGATCGTGGACTCTAGGTGTGGTCATCACCTCACCGGAGACAAGTCAAAGTTCACCTCCATGCAAGCATACACAGGTAATGAAGCTATTATCACTGCTGATAATATTGTTTATGCAGTAGAAAAGGAAGGGGTAGTGTCTTTGGGTAGTGATCAGGGGCCACTCACATTAAGGAGTGTGTATCACGTACCTGGCATGAAGAAAAACCTCTTCTCGGTGAACAATGTGGTGGATGCTGTGTATCACGTTCTGTTTGGGCCAATAGACATGAGGTTCCTTCGAAACATATCAGCGGTTAAGGCTGATGTTGCTCATGTCGAAAGGAGGGTGAAGAACTTGTTTGTTCTTTCCACCAATGCTTATGTTGATAGAATGAGGGCCAATGATAGCGCTGCTATCTGGCATGAGCGGTTGGGGCATGTTGGCATTGACAAGCTGAAGGCGATGGCGAGTAGAAGTCTGGTGAAGGGGTTGCCGAAGTTGTCCTCCTTTGGTGATGGGCATGTTTGCGCGGGCTGTCAATACGGTAAGGCACATCACCTTCCGTTTGATAAATCACAAACAAGGAGCAAGAAACCATTGGAGTGCATTCATGGCGACCTGATGGGACCAACGGTCACTGCCAGCCTTGGTGGAAGCAGATACATGCTTGTCTTGGTTGATGACTACTCAAGGTATACTTGGGTGTACTTCTTAAAGGAGAAGTCAGAAGCCTTCCATTTGTTTGTGGAGTTTAAGGAGTTGGTAGAAGGCCGGCTTGACTTGCGGATTAAGAAGCTTAGAACTGATAACGGGGGTGAGTTTGTTTCCTCCGAGTTTTCTAACTTATGCAGGAAGCACGGGATCCAACGAGAGCTTACTTGTGCTCACACTCCACAATAAAATGGGGTAGCGGAGCGGAAGATCCATCATCTGACGGAGACCTGCAAATGCTGGCTTCATGCGAAAGATATCCCAAGGTCCTTTTTGACGGAGGGGATGTCTTGTGCTGCTTATGTCATCAATAGGATGCCACTCAGCCCTATCAACATGAAGACTCCTATTGAGCTGTTGCTGAAGGAGAAGCAGAGTGTGGGACACCTTAGGGTGTTCCGTTCAACTTGTTACGTGCATGTCCCAGATGCTTCACGGACAAAGCTGGATGTGAAGGCAAGGAAGCTTGTCTTTGTTGGCTACGATGAGCGGAAGAAGGGATGGAAATGCATGGACCCTGTGATGAAGAAGTTCGTGGTGTCAAAAGACGTTGTCTTTGACGAGCTGATGTCATATGGAGGTGGCTCGGTTGAGCTAACTAGAAGTAGCAAGGTTGATGAAGCAATGGTGGTGGCTGCTGAAGACTTGGAAGATGAGCTTGTTGTTTCACCAGCAGCTCCTGTTGCTTCTAACTCCGAGGCTGAGCCTTCTGGCTCAGGAGGCAGGGGAGCACTGCTCAATGCTTGCCCCACGTAGGAGTTGATCCCGAAGAAGCAACAGAAGCAGTGAGCAAGGGGCCGACCCTTCGAAGATTGAAGAGGGTTGTTAAGCCACCAGCTCGGTACTGTGATGGGAATGCAGTGAGCTTTGTCTTCTGCTTCTTTGCAGGTCCTCTGGATGAACGAGAGCCTGCAAACTTCAACGAGGCCACTGGAGTTAAGGAGTGGGAAGATTCCATGAAGGAAGGGATTGATGCTCTGAAGAAGAATGAAACCTGGGACCTTGTGCCCAAGATTGATGACATCACTCCGGTTACTTGCAAGTGGGTGTACAAGTTGAAGAATAAGGCTGATGGGAGCATTGAGAGGTTCAAGGCTCGCCTGGTCGCTAGAGGATTCTCACAGCAGTATGGAGAAGACTATGAGGAGACATTCAGTCCAGTTGCGAAGATGACTTCAGTTAGAGTGGTGATCGCCTTGGCTACTAGCAAGGGATGGAGGTTGTGGCAACTCGATGTGAAGAATGCCTTTCATTACGGAGAGATTGACAAGGACATCTTCATGGATCAGCCGCTTGGTTTTGTCTCTGAAAAGCATCCGGACTATGTCTGTAAACTCAGGAAGGCTCTCTATGGGTTGAAGCAAGATCCTATAGCATGGTATGGAAAGACTGCAGAGTACTTGCAATTCTGTGGATACGTTGCTTCCAACTCTGATTCAAGCTTGTTCGTCAAGAAGAAGGGGGAGCTACAAGTCATGGTCCTACTGTATGTGGACGACATGATCATCACAGGGAATTCGGAGGGGGAAGCAGCAATGCTCAGAGCTGAGCTTGCTATACGCTTCGAGATGAAAGACTTGGGAGAGTTGCATCACTTTCTAGGTCTTTAAGTGGAGAGGAAGGAGTGCGGGATTCTCATTTGCCAGAAAGGGTATGCAGATCGCATTGTGAAGCGGTTCGGCATGGGCGAAGGGAAGAAGTGCTCTACTCCACTAGAACCTGGGCTGAAACTTCGACGGGATGAGGGAAGGGTTCTTCATGATCCCTTGGTGTTCAGGGCTCTTGTTAGGAGCTTTATTTACTTGACGATTACAAGACCAGCCATTGCTTATGATGTTGGCCGAGTAATTCGGTTCATGGCTGAACCAAGGAAGTCTCATCTAGTGGCGGCAAAGAGTATTCTGAAGTATGTCAAGTCAACTTCTGAGATGGGACTCCTCTATGGAAGGGACTAGGACTTTGCCTTGCTTAGGTACACGGATGCTGACTATGGCGGTGATTCAGATGATCGGAGGTCTACTTCAGGTTATGTGTTCACTTGCGGTTCAGCTAGCATATCATGGTGTAGCAAGAAGCAGGACTCGGTGTCACTCTTAACAATGGAGGCAGAGTATAAGGCTTAGGCCTTGGCAGCTCGGGAAGCCATCTGGTTGAGGTGGCTTATAGAGGATGTTCATGAAGAAGTGCAAAGGACTACTTTGCTCCAGGGTGACAATGAGAGTGCTCTCAAACTGGTTAACAATCCTGTATGTCACGCCAGGACCAAGCATATAGAGATTGATCACCACTTCATCAGGGAGAAGGTGTTGGAGGGATCTCTGTTGGTCGGGCATGTTCGGAGTGAAGATAATCTTGCTGACATCTTCATAAAGCCACTGTCGAAGGGGCCCTTTGAGCGCTTGCGCAGCTTGCTGGGCTTGGTCACCACTTCCCACTTCAAGGGGGAGTGTTGAAATTTTTGAAGTGGAAGTGGTTGACGGGACAGGCCAAGCGGCCTGGGCGGACAATATTGGCGGACTAGGCGGACTGGGCGGACTACGATGTGCGGCTTGGTGATAGGTCTAGTGGGAAGCCGAGTGTCTTCTGAGCGGGTTGTTTGCATGAAGTCCGCGGACTGTGCGGCCAGGTATCTACGGATAGGGCGTTGGCTGTTTGGTTTAGCCAAGGAGCGGCCTGAGCGGATAGAGCCTTGCGGACTGGTGCATTGCTCAGTGGCCGTGGTGCAAGCTTGTGCTGATTGGCGGTTTGGCTCATGTACGCGGGAAGCTTGCGGAGTGGTGTGTCCACGGTGTGGGCTGTTGCGGACTGGGCTTAGATCTTGGCTGAGGCCTTGTCGAGCTCTATTGTTACAGCAGGTGCTTTGCTGTGGAAATCGTTGGCGGACTGGTGTTTGGAGTCCGGGAGATGACTGATGTGTTGGGCAGGTGTTCGAGTTGCCTGCGAACTGCTGGCGGTCTTTGATAGGGTGTTTGGGGGACGGGAGTTTATGTCCGCCATGCTCGCATTGGCCTTTGATGGTTTTGGACTTAGTCACACTCTGTGCCAAGACCATGGTGTTCGCAGTATCCGCCAAGTCCGCTGTTGACCGGGCGGACTTGCTATCTGCCTTTGGTCGTGGACTTGTGGCGGATTGATTTTTGAGTCTTGCGGACTGCCTCGGGTTGTGCGGATAGACATTGAAGGGGATTGCTGTCTTGCAGTGGTTGGAGGCTTTGCGGGCTGATGCCTTGTCCGCATAGCTTGGACGTACTGATGAGGGTTCGCCAATGTTTGCCTTGCTCCTGGCAGTTTTCCTTGGTATCCGGCTAAGTCCTTACAGACTCGGCGGACGGTGTTTTGCTATCACGCGGGCTAGGGCGGTGTCGCTATCTCTAGGGCGGTGACCACACTCCTCACCTCGCCTATAAATAGGACCCCCCCGGCAGGTCTACAACAACTTGAGTGAACAGTAAGTTGGGTTGAGCAAGGAGCTGCGGTCTCAGTTTGTCTGTTCGCGCGGATTGATTCAAAGCTGACGGTTTGCTGTGTGCAGGTCGCGCGGGTAGCTTTAAGGAGCCAAGAGTTTGGCTGTGACTTCGGTCAAGTACTTGGAAGTTGTGCGGTCTCTGCGGATTCAGCAGGAGGTCGCTCTGCGGCTTGTCAACTTTGTTTCAACTTTGCCAGCTTTAATAACCTGTCCGCCGGCTTCAGGCAGGTAGGGGGTATGTTCCTTAGTTCAGCGTCAGCAGGAGGTGAATAACGGTGTGTCCGCACGGCCTCGCGGCTTCGGCGGACTCCGTGTCTATTCGGCAAAATTGCAGCTAAGCTCGGGCGACTTCGGTGGACTAAGCGACCTCGGCAGTCTCGGCGGACTCCGGTGCTCTCCGCCCGGCTTGTTTTGGTGAACTTTCTGTTATAGCTGTTGTACTAGCGAAATCACGTCTCGCTAAGTATACCTCGCGGTGTAAAGAAGTGGAATGTATAAAAGATCTACTTGTGCTTCCATTGTGTGTTGGTGTTAACCTTTGTTCCTTGGTTTTCCGCTGGTTCAGAGTGTGAACTGGGTAGTGCCGAAGATATTAATTTGGTGTTTGGGCTGTCTTGCTGACCACTTTGAGAAAATTTAACAGCAAGTTTATAAATTAAGGTCAATTTTGATATATATTTACTGCTGTTTGATAACTGACACCCCAACGTATAAATTGGTATGAGACTTTTTATACGATGGGAGCCTTGCAAAAGACCCCTTGGCTTATGTGTTCTCACATAAGTGAAGGTTATTTTCATATTTCATCTTATTGTCAATATCTAATATAGAATTGCTAGTATAGGTACGCTGCCATCTGTTTTTGATTATTCTCCACCTTCAAGTCCTCCCCTTTCTTCCTCTCCGCTCGGTTCCTAGGAGCCATGGGGGAAAGGGGTGGGGGATGATAGGGCTTAGTATTTTAGACTAACGGTTTTTGAACCGCATCATTTTAGGGAATCATGGAGCCCAGCACGGGAGAGCAGCCCCAGAGACCGGTGCTCTTGGAGATGGGGCAGTCTAGCTCCGTAGTTCATACAGCCGGGACCGTGAGTCTTGACCTTGAGTAGATGTTCTGTTTTTGCTTCCGCATGAGTGATTTGTAGTGAGGACATGATGTACCAGGCATAAGCCCGTATTTTAGTAATCTGATATATTATTCTGTGGACACTCCCTTCGTGGAGATTATCTATATGATATGTGATTTTCTGTGGACTGCTAGTTTGCGTTTACATTGTTTTGCTACTTTTCTGTGATCGAATTGGCCGGCAGAATCAGCGCTTTGTGGTGATGACCATTCAGGGCGTGAAGGAGTCACCGCAAAACGGCGGTTCTGGGCCTAAGACCCCGGTGTTTGAAGAAAAAAAAACGGGGGGGGGGGGGGGGTCTTACAAGTGGTATCAGAGGAAACCTCGATCGAAATGTAGCAGTCCACAACCCTGGGTCACCCCCGCATGAGCTTAGTTTGGGGACAAATTAAGCAGCGGAAGTAGTGGTGTGCCCATATGAGGGATCACATGTAAATTGTCCACTTTAATTACGTTGAGTCGATTACTTACAATTGGCTTTTGGTTACGCAGCCCCCAACACAGCATACACCGCAAGGCGGAGCCCAGTATACTCCGGACATTGCACCACCTCCCCCGGTACCCACTCCTTTCCTTCAGTCAGAAATGTGGAAAACTCTTACAGATATCCTTGAGGCCTTCCGGACTAAACAGGCTCCGGCTCCGCAGCCAAACCCGGGGGCCAACTGGTTAAGCACCTTCCGAGGACTTTCTCCCCCGTCCTACTTGGGGACAGAGTCGGCAGTTCGGACGGAAGAGTGGCTGGATATTATGTATGAAATGCTGACTGGGATACGGTGCCCCTGGGAGGAGAGGGTGGCTTTGGTGGTATCATGCCTTGAGTTCCATGCCAAGAGGTGGTGGAAGACGCTGCTGGACACGACGTTTGCAGATAGGGAGGTTGCGGAAATTACCTGGGAAGAGTTCAGGGCTATGCTGCTGGAGCATTTTGTTCCGCAGTCGGCCAAGGATGAGTTGGAGGAGCGGTTCTTACAGCTGAAGCAGGGCACCAGGACGCTGGTGGAGTACCATCGGGAGTTCAACCATTTGGCTCGATATGCAGGTTCTTATCAGCTAGACGAAGCAGGATACATCAAGAGGTTCTCTAAGGGTCTGAAAGAGGAGTTGAGGGAGGCCTTGTTGTTTGTGTCCGACGGGCCTATCTCCCGGATTTTGGAGATGTCAAAGAGGATTGAGGCTGATTGGCACACCACTCGGAGTCGGAAGCGGCAAGCGGAGGATCAGGGTCGGAGAGCCAGAAATGATCAGCGGTATGGTGCTATACCAGATGGGAGAAGGACAGAGGACCAGCCCGTCAGGAAGTGAGGTAGGAGCCGAGGGAGCAGGTGATATTGGCCCCTCAACCTCTTCGGATGCAGGAGATGCCGAGACCCGGGGGTATGGCGTATCCCCCACCAGAGTGCTTCTATTGTCATCAGGTTGGACACCTCCGGAGAAACTGCCCCATGAGGGGGGCACCACCTTCAGCACCACAGGGTGGCCCACCTGCTCAGCATTTCGGAGGCCGAGGTCGTGGTCGAGGATGTGGATACCAGGGATGGGATCGTAGACAAGAAAGGGAGCAGATGTATGCTTTGGACCTGGCGCAGCCTCGGAACCCAGAGCAGGTCATAGCAGGTACGCCAAGATGTTTAAATTGTTTAAATTGAATTCCCTTTCTCAATTTCCCATTAAGTAGAACTGCACTAGTAGAATGAATAGGAAAGATAACTCGTTATAAAATCCTAAGACATTTAACTGTCCCAGGTATAGTGTTCATCAGCGGTAAGACCGCCTATACTCTGTTCGACACGGGTGCCTCGCACTCGTTTGTGTCGGAGGCCTTTCTGGAAGGGCTGGAAGGAGTGGAGCGGCTCACAGGCCTGATGAGGAAGGTGCGTCTACCCGACGGATCGGAGATACTCACCTCTGCCCACTGCAACATGGAGGCGGAGATTGGAGGAAAGTCATTCGAAGTATCGGCAATGATCCTAAGGATGCCAGTCTTCGAGCTGATCATGGGCATGACTTGGTTACACTAGAACCATGCCCAGATTGATTATCAAGCAAAGAGGATCACCGCGAGGCACGGGGACTCTGTCATTATCATCGAAGGTATAAGACCTGCCTATCGTATACCCTTATCTTCAGTATAGGCCGTTAAGGCCCACCTGCAGGGAGAGGAGGTTTATCAGAATTTATTTGAGTTGGCGGAGGCCAAGGGGTCTGTAGAAGACATCCCGGTGGTGCGAGAGTTTGCTGACATCTTTCTAGAGAAACTGCCTGGGTTACCCCCGCACCGAGAGCAAGACTTCCAGATACAGCTGGTGCCGGGGGCCAAATCGACATCTAGGGCCCCTTACCGGATGGCCCTGAAGGATTTGGCAGAGTTCCGAAGTCAGTTGCAGGAACTAGTAAAGGCAGGGTTTGTCCGGCCAAGCTCTTCGCCGTGGGGAGCCCCGGTGCTATTTGTCAAGAAGAAGGACAGAAGTCTCCGCTTGTGTATTGATTACCGAGCACTGAACAGATTGATGGTCCGGAATACATACCCGCGTCCACGGATTGACGAGTTATTCGACCAACTGGAAGGAGAGCATTTTTTCTCAAAATTAGATTTGAGGTCGGGCTACTACTAGCTTCAGATTCGAGAGAAGGATATTCAGAAGACTGCTTTTAGTAGCAGATATGGACTGTTTGAGTTTACGGTGATGCCCTTCGGGCTCACGAATACACCATCGACGTTCATGACCCTCATGAACTAGGTTTTCAAGGAGTATTTAGATGTGTTTTTCATTGTGTTTATTGATGATATCCTCATCTACTCGAGAACGGAGGAGGAGCACACTCGCCATCTTGCACTGACCCTACAGAGACTGCGGGATAATCATTTATATGCAAAGTTCAGCAAATGTCAGTTCTGGTTGAAAGAGGTGGGCTTCTTATGCCATATTATCAGTGGAGCCGGGTTGGCAGTGGATCCGGCAAAGATTCAGGCAGTTCGGGATTGGCCGCAGTTGAAGGCAGCCATCGACGTACGAAGTTTCCTAGGACTTGTCGGTTATTACTGGAAGTTCATGGAGGGATTCTCTCGAATCGCCCTCCGACTCACATCTTTGACGAAGAAGGAGGTACCTTTCGTGTAGACCCCGCAGTACCAGGAGGCTTTCCAGGGGATGAAGGATCGACTCATCTCGGCTCCCATACTTGATCTCCCCTCGGGGAGAGAAGGATTTCAGGTCTACACCGATGCTTACTACCAGGGTATGGGAGCTGTACTGATGCAGAAGGGTCATGTGATTGCGTATGCGTCTCGCCAGTTGAAGAAGCATAAACAGAACTACTCGGTGCACGACCTTGAGATGGGGGCGGTCGTTTTTGCTTTGAAGGTCTGGCGCCACTATCTTTATGGAGTCCACTGCGCCATCTACTCCGACCACAAGAACCTGAAATATGTGGACACACAGAAGGAACTGAACATCAGGCAGAGGCGCTGGGTGGAGTTCTTAGCGGATTACCAGTATGAGATGCACTACCATCCAGGGAAGGCAAACGTGGTGGCCGACGCGTTGAGTCGGAGCTGCCACTACCGAAGCCGGGCCCCAGGTTATGTCTATGGAGCTGGTGAGGAGATTGGAGGATATGCACATCATACTGGTGTCGTCCGAGGACCGCGAGCTTTACATGGAGTACTTAGCTGCGACGAGTGCTACAGACGATATCCGAGACCGAGCCAGAGATGGGTAGAGGCGAGATGCCAAATTGGAGCCGATATTCGGGGCCTTGGAGAACGGTGCAGCAGGGGATTACACAATGAGGGACGGCTTGGTATGCTTTTGAAGTCGGACTTATATACCGGAAGGAGGCCAGGTCCGGGAAGATATCATTGCGGAGGCCCACCACAGCAGATACTCGGTGTACCCGCGATTCACGAAGATGACTGGGGACTTGAAGAAGACTATGTACTGGCCAGGCATGAAGAAGGATATCACTCAGTTTGTGACCCACTGCGAAGCGTGCCAGCTAGTGAAGGCGGAGTGCAAAAACCCAGCAGGATTGTTGCAACCACTCCCGGTACCGGAGTGGAAGTTTGAAGACATTGCGATGGACTTTATTCATGGACTTCCCCGATCACGGACGGGAAACGACTCGATATGGGTCATCATCGATCGGTTGATGAAGGTGGCCAGATTCATTCCGATCAGGAAGGACGACTCTGTGGGAGTATTAGTGCGGAGATTTGTGGAGCAGTTCGTTCGATATCAGGGGGTGCCTAAGACGATCATGTCGGATCAGGATGGCCGGTTCACTTCTAGGGAGTGGAGATCCGTGCAGGCTTACTTGGGCACGCGATTGACCTTCAACGCCGCATTCCATTCCCAGACGGATGGGCAGACGGAATACACCAATCGGACGCTGGAAGATCTTTTGAGGCTATGCATTTTGGACCGCGGGGAACCGTGGGAGAAGCTCTTACCCCTGGTCGAGTTCTCCTATAACAACAGCTACCAGTCCAGCATCAGGATGGCGCCTTAAGAAGCCTTGTATGGAGGTAAATACAGGACCCCTCTTTCTTGGATTCAGGACGAGGATCCGAAAGTGTTGGGATCGGATTTGTTTGAAGACACCGAGGCTCAGGTGAGGCTGATCAGAGATAGGATGTTAGAGGCACAGAGCAGATAGGCTAAGTACTTTGACGCCCGACATCGTCAGGTGGAGTTTCAGGTGGGGGACCGAGTGTTTCTGAAGATCCGACCCATGCATGGAGTTTCATGGGTGCGTGGTCGGAATAAGAAGCTCAGCCCTAGGTATATGGCCCCTTACAGGATCCTGGAGCTGATCGGACCCCTAGCTTACAGGCTGGAGTTGCCACCAGAGCTGGCAGCCTTGCATGATGTGTTCCACATTTCCTCGCTCAGGAGGGCTCTACTACGCCCGGAGCAGCAGATTTCGACCACAGATGGACGGGTAGCTTCAGACCAGTCAGTTCGCTTAGAGCCGGTTCGGATCGACGATAGAGGAGTACGGATCTTGCGTCGCAAGAAGGTTCCGTTAGTCAAAGTTCTGTGGAGGAACCACGGTCAGGAGGAGCATACCTGGGAACCGCAGGACCTGATGCGACAAAAGTACCCAGAGCTGTTCAGTCAGGTATACCTCACAACCCCTCAAGATATTTAATATATTTTCCTGCTTTAAACTAGTAAGACTGCTCCAGGAAGAGTAGAGGGTAATCTTTTGTTTATTGGGATCTTGGTTTGCCAATTGGGCGAATTGGTCATAGATTTAGCTTTCCCTTTAAACCTAATTTAGCAAACATGGCGTCGTGATGGGATGTTACAAGTTTCTTTTCTTCGGTAGAAATTCCCGTAGGCTTAACCTTGATTTCGGGGATGAAATCTTTGTTTTGTTTATTGAGATTTGTAACATCTCATTTCCAACTAGACCCCTAAGAGTGGTTTTGGCCATGACTAGGTCATGACAAAACCCTAGGAAGCCAGAAATGGGCCAAGAGATAGAAGGCCAAGGTGAGGATCACCATGGTCTGCCTATGGCACAACCTCATCACCAAACCTAGGGTTTGACCTTAGGGCTTCACCATGACTCCATGACCCTACCACAACATCACTAACCCATTAGAGGGTCCACTAGAGCCTTAAGGGTCCATTGGAGTCAACCCCAAGTGGCCAATTTGACCTAAGACCACCATAGTCATAAATAGGGCAAGGTGCCCTAATCAAGGGCAGTTGACCTCTAATGTGCTCAACCAACCTTACTTAGGGCTTCCTAAACCTAAAGTGTGGTTAATGGGTCACTAGGGACCCATTGGAGTCAAACCTAGTGGCTAAGTTGACCAAAGTCAACTCAAGCCCCAAAGTGGTCAAAGTGCCCTTACCAAGGGTCAAGTGACCTCCAAGGTGCCAAGTTAACCCTACCCAACCCTACATAGACCTTAGGGGAGGCCAATGGGTCACCAAGGACCCATTGGGGTCAACCCAAATGATCAAATTGACCCAAGTCAACCCTAGCCTAAGCCAAGTCAAACCTAGCCCAAATGGGCTAACCCAAGCTCAAGCCATTTTTCCCTTAGGCTAACCTCACATTTCATAATTATTATGATTAAGTGGGCTGCACATATCCTATGGAGTTGACCAGTCAACATGGGTGACTAGGAGAGAGAAAGGAGCTTCCTTTCATGAAAATGGTGGAGAGAGAGAATTGGGGGAGAGGAAGGGATGGGTGGTAACCGGCCAAAGGAGGTCAACAGCCATCCTTTATGGCTGCAGTCAACTCCTCTAGGGAATAGGAGTTGATTCCAGCCGTTTCCCGGCCACCAAGAGGTAGGTTCAGCCCCCCACTTAACCCGAGCCACACCTTTAGTGGTGTTTGATGGGCATTGAAGAACCAGCCGCCCCCTCCCCAATTGACCATTTAAACATCATCAGTGGGCAGAGGGGAGCATTTTCGAACTCTTACCTGGAAGGAACAAGTCGTCCCACTGTGCTGTTACAGAAGCCGACCGCCGCTGCCGTCGACCATGGCATCCCGCCGTTCCTCCCGCATTCAGGCCGCCAGAAAGGTCCTCCCCCTCTCCTTACTTCATGGGAAGATCTTAGGGCTAATTAGGTTCAAGGTTCGTGCTCAATTGAGCCCAATCCATGTTTCGATTTCCTGTTTTTTCCATGGAAATTCTTCTTATCGGGATCGCCGGAACCGGCCCCTCCGGCGGCCGTACCACCGGCTGAGGGTAGCCACCACATCCACGAAGGGAGTGGTGGAGGTGGCCGACCGGGGAAGTGGACGGGTGCCGGGAAATCAGCCTGCAAGGCGGCCCAGGACGGGGACATCGTTGTTGTTGGCTCAAGGAAGGAGATGAATGGATCCCGTTCTTTTGCGCCAAGATTCGTGTCATATCAGATCTGAAACTATAGTATTAATATTCCTGATTATTTCATTATGTCATAGTATTTTGTATTTAATGGTTTTAATATTTAAAAATACCTATGCTCCTCTACTAAAAAGGTCACCTACATGACACTTGTAGCCGTAGGAGTCTATTTTATTTTAAAATTTATTTGAACCCATTTGGGTCCCTGGTTTGACCAGGAAACCCATTTTTGTGGGACTTGTACCTAGGGCTGTCCTGAGATTCAAATGGATGTCCACCCTTCATCCCTTGTCCAAATGGGCTGAAATTCGGACAGGGGATCAGTCTTAACTATACCTAGGGTTTGTCCAAAATTGGGATTTTTTTGGAGAAACTTTGCCTAAATTTTTTACTTTTATTAAATAATGCTAGGATATTTTCATTAAGTGGTCTAATGACCTCCAAACCCTCCCAAATTTTGGTGAGTGCTCCCTGGCATCAATACCTAGCTATGTACAAAATTCCAACTCATTTGGATCGGTTTTGGTTAGGGAATCACCAAACCCTAGTTTGTCCTTAAGGAGGTGTTTTTGATTAAAAGTGCACCATGGGTTTAGGGTGGCCACCTCCCCTCAACAGAGGCTTAGGTCTTGTACACTGACTTAGTATGGCCAATGTCACCCTATTAAGAAAAATGGGGTGATTTAGGCTTGATTTACCCTAGGGTTCAACCTCAAACCCTAAGGAAGGACTTTTGGGGGTTGTGAAGGACATGGGGGCTACTGCCTTTGTATGACCTTGAAAACTCAGTAGAATTGAAGGTAGTGTAACCTAAGTTCTCTGGAAGGAATCTTAGAGTACTTGGAGGAAGGTAGACACCTCAAAACCCTAACCCTAGTTTTAGGGTAGAAGCATAATTTTGTAAATTCAGCAACTAAACCTTATTTAAAGGTTGTAAAACTTGGGTAGAGTAAGTTTTAGACCATCTAGAACCCCTAGTAATTTTATTAGAATTTTATAGATTATATTTCTAGTACTTTATTTGTTAAATATCAATAGGCCCAAAATGGTGTTTTAATTAATTTTATTATTCTGTTCATTTGAAACTGATAAAACTTGGTGAGTAGATGATCTATGTCTAAGTGAATATCCCTGAATTTTGTTACACTTTTTAATTGAAGATATTTAGTACTTCCTTCACTAGTTTCAAAAAAGGGCTTTGGTGGTATAAAATTATTTATAGATGATATATCTGTTGAAAAATCATGAGACTTAGGTACTGATGATTTCAGGCCAAAATATGCTTGTAGGAATTTATTCATAATTTTAGAGGGTTGATTACAGTACTTTCTTTACAAGTCCATAATATGGAGAGTTTTGATAATTAATTTATTCAGACATTAATACTTGCTGACAAATTATGAAACTTGGCCAATGCTACTTTTAAGGTTGTATCTGCATAGTATAATTAATTTATAATTTTTGGATGGATATTTTCTATACTTGATTCATAAACAATGGAAGATAGTAAATATTGCTAAAATAGTTTTAGTGCCCTTTTGTTGATAGCAAAATTGTGATACTTTGGATTTACCATATTAAGATAACCTAATATTTATCATAATTTTGTTAGGCATCTTGCATGAGTACTTATGGTAGTTCAAGTTCAAACTGGTAGCTTTTCGAAGTTTTAAGGAAATTAATTAAATGCCAGATAAATTAGGAAAATTATAATTTCCTGGATTTAGTGTATTTGTGTCATGATAAGTCTCCAGTAAATAAGGTAGGCCATTTGGATGAGTATTTGGATTATCTCCTGTCTGGTCCAACATATAGCCTATGATGGTCTGCATTTGGCAATATGGGTAAATTGCAATAAGATATGATGGGACATGGTGTAGGAGTTAGTCATTTTGGATAGATGTGGATGAGTTCACCATAGAAGGATAGGAAGAGTGGTGAGAAATTGGTTTGGCTAGAGTTTAGAGGCGCTCGGGTTCGACGGAAGATCGTCTTCCCCGAGGTGAGGTAGAGTCAAATCACCCTAGGATTAGCGTATTGTAATATGAGAAGGTAATGGGTAAGGGAATCAACCAATAATAATAAGTACCTTGCAAAAGGGAACGATGGGCATAATCCCATCATAGTTCCTAGTGCCCCTTGAGAGCCCTTCATAGGGAATACCGGGGGCAGTCCTGGGTTAACGTAAATTGTATTAACAAGATGAAAAGAGTAACTTAGTAATTAGGGTTGCACATTTCACTATCACGGATAGCGCAGGAAGATAGTTGGGAGCTTCGGCTTGGATAGTTAAGAGACGGACGTTTTGGTCCGGGGAGTTTTGGCTCGATTGTTTGAGACGGACATTTTGGTCTGGGGAGCTTCGGCTCGATTTTTGAATACGTTAAATTTGCATGTGCATAAAAGGAAAGAAAATTAAGGTGGTGAGTCTTCGGTATTGGAGGGTCGATGCATCGATGCCAATACGCTGACTCAGCAAGTGTGGTTAGCACTTCGCCAACAGCAGTCCGGTGCGCCAGTCGGCAAGAGTACGCAGGAGCTCTGCTTTGTGCACTAGCATTGAGGCGTATGATAGGTCTGACCGGTAGTGCTTTACTGGTTTAGAGGTGGGCGAGGACCAACCCACCGCTTCCGTCTGCCACTATGAAGATATCCTGGGAGGTTACGGCTCTAGAAAGGGGGAACTAAAGGTCTGTGTGCACAGAGTCGGGTGTGTGTGTTGCACTTGCATGTTCCATATACCCACTTGCATGTCATAGCATAATCGATTCATTTAGCCCCTGACACCTAAGGTATAAGTGGAATGGGACGCTTATACATTAGGACTTGCAAAACGACCCCTTGGTCTATAAGCTTGTGTGGGCAAGTTTATAAATTAAGGTCAATTTTGATATATATTTACTGCTGCTTGATAACTGACACCACAACGTATAAATTGGTATGGGACTTTTTATACGATTGGATCCTTGCAGAAGACCCCTTGGCTTATGTGTTCTCACATAAGTGAAGGTTACTTTTCATATTTCATCTTATTGTCAATATCTACTATAGAATTGCTAGTATAGGTCTGCTGCCATCTGTTTTTGATTATTCTCCACCTTCAAGTCCTCCCATTTCTTCCTCTCCGCTCGGTGCCTAGGAGCCATGGGGGAAAGGGGTGGGGGATGATAGGGCTTAGTCTTTTAGACTAACGGTTTTCGAACCGCATCATTTTAGGGAATCGTGGAGCCCAGCACGGGGCAGCAGCCCCAGAGACCGGTGCGCTTGGAGATGGGGCAGTCTAGCTCCGGAGTTCATACAGCCGGGACCGTGAGTCTCAACCTTGATTAGATGTTCTATTTTTGCTTTCGCATGAGTGATTTATAGTGAGGACATGATGTACCGGGAATAAGCCCGTATTTTAGTACTCTAATATATTATTCTGTGGACACTCCCTTCGTGGAGATTATCTATATGATATGTGATTTTTTGTGGAATGCTAGTTTGCGTTTACTTTGTTTTGCTACTTTTCTGTGATCGAATTGGCCGGCAGAATCGGGGCTTTGTGGTGATGACCCTTTAGGGCGTGAAGGAGTCACCGCAAAATGGCGGTTCTGGGCCTAAGACCACAGTGTTTGAAACAAAAAGGGGGTCTTACACCCAAACCACCACCTTTCCTCTCACATCCTTCCCTCTCGGTTTTCCTCCACCGCCTCTTCCAAACTGCTGCCCCCTCTCCTTCCCTCTCCAAAAACCGCCGCCACCTCTATTCCCTCCTTCCTCGTGGTTTTCTCCTCTCAACCACTCCAGCCATCTCTCTCCCAAAACCGATCACCACCTCAAAACCACCACCTTTTCTCTCTCCCCATAATACAACTCCCGGCCACCAATAGTCCAAACCCGATCCCCCCTACCAAACACCATACTCGCCCACCCTCCTTGCAAAACACCAACCAGCCCTCAAATAATTTTTCGTGGATCTCCGGCTAAGGTGTGAAGCGACGAAGGCGAATGAGTTTCATCTCCATCCGGCGTGACTCCAACGGAGCCATTGAAGAGCGATCTGGACTAGTAAATCGGAATCATCCATTCTGATTGAGTAATGAGAATGTTATACTTTTCTTGTGTTTTCCCACTAGATTTTTCATTGTGGTGGAATACTTTGGCGTAATCATGGAAACATTGAATATATCGGGGTTTCTTTGATTGATTTTGTAGTTCAACCTTATTTTATTTAAGTTCGAATGGTTTGGCGAACCTTTGTTTTCTTTTTGTTGGGAGAGATCTACCGTTTTCTGAAATGTTATTTTTGGTAAATCTCTTTTGGTACAACCATCGCTCAATCGGACCGGGTGAGTCCTTTTAGCCGGAAAGAATATTGGCCTATAGCCATTTATTCGATCCTAATCGGTTTGGCTACTCGTACCTTAGCATCTTCTCGATATAAATGCTTGTGTGTGCCCCACATTTAAAAATTGTGCGAGTGTAGAATTCGAACATTGGGAGACAATCGTTCTTAGCCCGTAGATCTTATGATGTCAACGTGAGGGCCGGCACCAATTTGGTTTCAGATGGAGGTTCACGTCAATTTCCTAATTGGCACCCTCCCCCTCTTGCCTTGTTCGTCGACACACACGTGTCTTGCACGTTTTGTCAAAATTACAAAAAAAAATTGGGTCTGCCAATAGCGGCCTAAATTGTTTTCTTTTCTGCAAAAAAACTCAACAAAAATTATTAATAGTCTCTTATTTATTTCCAGTAAGAAAATCAAAAAGAAATATTTTTTTCTACCCGAAATAGTAAGCGGGAACAATTCTTTCTGTTGTCTTTATCCTTATGCCAAAACTATTATTTTGGTTGCATGCGCACTAGATTAGATACAGAGTATTCCCCATCCTCTTCCAATATGGCGGACAAATGGGATGAGGGTCACGATCTCATAGCGCTTGAGGAACTCCACCAGGATTTCACAGAACAAATGACGGCTATTAGGGAGATGCTTCACGATCTGTGATTAAGTATCGCGGCTCCCCGTAATCAACCCTCCAACCAACATGCGGAAGAAAATAATAACCATAACATTAACAATAATAATGAACATGTCCCGCGTGCACCATATGAGTTTGATATTACTAGGGTCGTCCGGGTCAAACCCCCATCATAAGATGGATTTGGAGAATCCCAAGTTTTCCTAGACTGGGTTATGGAAATCGAGTGCTAATTTAAGTGGTACAATCTAATTGACGTGGATAAGGTGCGAGTGGAGAGAATGAAGTTGTTAGGTAGAGCTAAGATATTATGGTTGAATGAGGAACAACGTATGAGAGGTGAGAATGGTGAATTACCCATTAGTTGGGCAGACATGAAGGAATTACTGACAGGCAAGTACGTCCCTAAGTACCATCGAACGCAGATGTTTTATGATTTGGCTACCCTTAAACAAGGGAATATGTTGGTCTCTGTGTATATGAGTCTTCTTAAGGGTATGATGTGTTGGATCCCTAGTTTGAATTGAGCTAGGTTCACTTAGTTATGATCATCTGACCCAACATGTATAGCCAGGGTTATGGTTATGTCTTAGAGTATAGGCCAAGTCCTTAGAGTTAACACTACATGGACCAGCCATCAGCAGACTGAATAAAGACTCAAGACTAAGAGAAATATCAAAGACTCCGAAAATGAGTTCGACGTTCGTCGAACTCAGGTCGACGAAAGTCATGTTCAGCTCGATGATCTCAGAGACAATTCTCTGAGCTGAGCTCGACGAACTTGGTATTCAGGTCGACGGACTATGTGTATTCTACTTCAACATCTTATTCCAGAAACAAGTAAATTTTCTAAGTCCAGGATCATACTCCAGTCGACGAATTCACCTTCTCAGCACGACCAACTTAGACCACATTCCTGGCAAGACTCATCTAGCAGTTGGAAGTTCTCAGGTCGACGATTTCTGGCAACTCCACTTCAACACTTCATTCCAGAGACATCTAGAATATTCTAAGTCCAGAAACACTTTGCTGAACTCCAGTCGACGAACTTAGATTATCAGCTTGACGAACTTCATGCACAGAATTGGCAAGATTCTAGAGGAAGCAGTCGTCTGTTTTTAGGTCGACGATCTTGGATCTCAGCTCGACGAACAACTATTATCAGATCGACGAACTTAACTTCTCAGCTCGACGAACTGTGAAATCAGCTCGACGAATTCTGTTCTCTGTTCGACGATTCCGGACTTAGTTATTTTCATCCATCTGTCCTTATTCTATTGCAATAATTCCTGAGTAATTAATGCTAAAATATTCTCTGAATATTACCGTTAGACGGGGCATTGATTATGGTATTCTTCAGGATTATTGTTTGTCATTTTTCAATGGGATAGTTGGGGAAATCATTCAATGCAAAATATTCTCCAGGCCGTCAGCAATGAATGCAGAAGAAATTCAAATTTCAAAAGGAAGATAATCTGGAAAATATAAAAGGGATTTTCTTCCTTCTCTCAATAGTAGAGTCTGAGAAATAATATACAGACATAGAAGACAATGCACTGGCTCTGCAACATAACAAAAATCATACAGAATACAGTGACATTGAGAAACAAGCTCTAGACCAGATACAACATCAATCTAAAGAAGAAGAAGAACAACTAATCAAAATCAAGAGTCTTCTTCTGTCTTCTTCTAGGCATTCTTCAAAGGACAACAACTACAATATCTGTCAAGAAGTTCGTGGAGCTCATCTGGTCAAGGCAACATTTTGAAGTCCTATCACCCTGCAGCAAAGCTCCAACTTCCTAAACCATTCTACATCTCAGGGGGAGACTTTGCTAACATCAAATCTACAAAAGTCTACTCAGTTGTACTTTGAGAAAGAGAAGACAAAATCAATCTCTCATCCCCCACTGTATAAAGGGTTCTTAACTCCCTTCAAAAGTTATCCTTGGTTGCAAGTCACCTGATCAAAAGACTTGAATTTTGGTTTTTGAGCACCTGATCAAAAGCTCATTGGTGTTAGGCACCTGATCAAAAATCTGAGTGGATTCCTACTAGGGTCGTTGAAGAGTGGATGTACCCAGGTTGGGAAACCACTATAAATTTCTTGTGTTGTCTGGTTGCTCTTTTCTTTTGATTCTTGATGTGGTTGTGCTAGTTAGGATTTTTGTGTTAGTGTTTAATTAGTTTATATTATGTAGCACCTGTGGTAGATTAACTTAACTTAGGATTGTTTAATTCATAAGTTTTATTTGTAGCAAAATGTCTTAAAAATCTAAAGATACTCTATTCACCCCCCCCCCCCCCCCGCCCGCTAGAGTATTCCCTATCTAACCCCTCACTTTCAATTGGTATTAGAGCCTGGTTTCCTTTGGTTGTACAAGCTAACTCTTGAACCAAAGATCCTGAGTTAGATCTGTCTTTTCATTTGTATTAGATATTCACACACAACATGGCACAGAACAAAGACTATGCAAGCACCAGACCTCCAGTTTGCAACCTAAACAGGTTCGCCATCTGCAAGGCAAGAATCAAGTTATATATGAACTCTATTGATGAGGATATTTTCAGTGCCATTATGACACGTCCTCCTCAAGAATCTACCTCTACAGCAAACTCAAGCACAAATGCAGTTCCACCACCAGAGTGGACTGAGGCCCAGAAGAAGGCAAAAATTGTTGATGCCAAGGCCATGAATATTCTGGCCCAAACAATGTCAGATCACATTTTTCAAAAAGTGGCTGAATGCACATCAGCCAAAGCCATCTGGGATTCCCTCAATCAAATGGTAGTTGGATATGCTGATGAAAGAAATGATAGGAGATCCAATCTCATATCCCAATATGAGAATTTTAAGAAGGAGGAAGCAGAATTAGTAGCTGACATGTACAATAGGTTGAGCTCAATCATCAATGAGCTAAAGACCTTGGAGAAGGACATCACCCTCATAGAGGTGAATGACAAAATTCTTATGTGCTTCCCAAGATCATGGGATTAAAGGATCTGGCCCATCAAGGAGGCCAGGAGCCTAAATGAGATTTCCAGTGAATCTCTTTTGGGAAAGCTAAAGTCCTATGAGCAGCACATCAAATCCAGAGATGCAGCTGAGCAAAGAACACCTCCACCAGCAAGGAAGGAGCACAGCATTGCATTCAAGGCTGCTGAGGAGATAGGGACTCCAACAATAAATGAAGAGCTGATGGGTCTACTTGCCAAAAGATTTTAAAAGATGGCAAGGAAAGACTTAAGGAAGAGATCATCCAGATTGGATGATAAGCCAAGGTATGATAAAACCCCTACTAAAGAGGTGGTTTGCTTTGGTTGCAGGAAACCTGGACACTCATCTCAGAGTGTCCAGAAAATCAGAAGAAGGAAAAGAGAAGAGAGAAGGACTCAAGAACACAGAAAAGCAGCAGGACTTCTTCCAGCAAATACAAGAAGGAGGATAAAGGCTTTGTAACTGAATGCTGGAGTGAAACAGAAGATGAATCCTCATCTTCCAGCTCCAGTGAAGAAGAAGAAGAGGCAAGGGCCAAAGAAGTATGCCTCATGGCCATTGATGCCTCCAGAAGCCAGTCATATGAAGATGCATCTGACAGTGAAGAAGCTTCAGAATCTGAAGCTGACCAAGTACTTGCTACTTTTGATTATAGTTCTGATTCATTCAAATCTGAATTTTAAACTATGTGCACTGATCTAAAAAATTCAGAAAAAGAAATTAAGACACTTAGGGAAAAACTGGGAAGCTAAGATAATGTTATCTTTGAAAACAATAGGCTAAAGGCTAAACTAAATGAAGCTAATGAACTAATCAATTCCTTGAAGACACAATTATGTGAGGCCAAAAAACTTATGGAATCTCTCAATGGGAGAAGCCTCAAGCTTATGGACATTACAAGCACTGTTAATTCCAGACTAAATGGCAAGCTAGGCTTGGGTGCTTCATCAAGTTTGCCCCCCATTCTTAAAAATAATATTTTTTTAACGCCCATCAAGTTTGTTTCTGCTAAAGGCAAAGAGATAATAACTAATAAACAAATCACGAAAGAAATACCCAACCTTAAAAATCAAAATAATAGAAACTAGAAAACAAGTAAAAATAAAGTTCAGCAGATTTCGTCGAACTCAGATCGACGAAATGTGGCTAGTTCGTCGAACTCTAGTCGACGAACTCTGAATGCAAACCTTAGCTATAATTATTCATCTAACTGCGATCGACGAACTCTGTGTGGTTCGTAGAGCAGAGATCGACGAACTTGGGGCATAGAAAATGACCATGTTCGTTCTATAGGCAGAGATCGACGATCTCATCCCAATTCGTCGAACTCTGGTCGACGAACTCACAACATTTCGTCGAACCCAGAAAGACTTAACAAAAATTATAACTATAACAACAATTCTATTAAATCCAGAAAACCATTTAATCCATTAGCTTACTGGATAATTCCACCAAGAAGATATCTTAGATTAGGATACAAATCTCAACAAGAATATTCTGTGATATCCAATTTTTATTATCAGCAAAACAAAGGACCCAAGGTAACCTGGGTAAAGAATAATTAATTATTTTCTCTGCAGGTAAAGGATTGTCCAGTGAATAATTAAACATGGTACCTGGACAGTGGATGCTCCAAACACATGACTGGAAGCAAGGACAATTTAATCAACTACAAGTCCAAGCTGGGACCAAAGGTAATCTTTGGTGATTTAAAATGTGACCAGTCAGAAGGCTATGGAGAAGTGAAAATTGGAGCAGTCACCTTCAAGAAAGTGACTTATGTAAGGGGACTCAAAATAACCTCATCTCCATAAGTCAATTATGTGATGAAGTTTATCAGATACATTTCAACTCAACTTCTTGCACTATTTCTGATAAAGAAAAACAATTTATTTTAATTGTAAATAGACAAGGAAAAATTTACTTAGTTGATTTTCAGTCTGCCAAGTCAGATATCTGCTTACTTAATATAGTTAGTACTCAGAATGAACTATGGCATAAAAGTCTAGGTCATGTAAACATGAAAAATATTGCTAGGCTATCAAAAGACAATCTTGTGAGAGGTTTAACTTCTTATCCCTACAAGAAGGATGGTCTCTACAGGGCTTGTTAATTAGGCAAGCAAACTAAATCAAGCTTTAAATCAGTAAATAAAAGTGATTCATCTAGGATCTTGTACTTGCTACACATGGATCTCTTTGGACCAATTGTTGTACAAAGCCTAGGATGGAAATCCTATACCTTGGTTATTGTAGATGACTTATCAAGATTCACTTGGGTGTTCTTTCTGAGATATAAGTCATATACCATTAAAGTTCTTACAAATTTTCTCAGGACCATACAGATTGAGTACTCTACTCATGTTGCATTGATTAGAAGTGATCATGGTACAGAGTTTGAGTCTCCTCTTATGCATGAGTTCTGTAAGAAGGAAGGTATCAGACAATGCTTCTCAGCTCCTAGAACTCCCCAACAAAATGGGGTAGCTGAAAGGAAAAAATAGGACCCTAATTGAAGTTGTAGGTACATTACTTGCAAATGCTTACATGCCACTATCCTTTTGGGCAGAGGCTGTAAGCACAGTAAATTATGTCCTGAATAGAAGTTTAATACATAAACTAAAGAATAGAACTCTCTATGAATTACTTAAAGGGAAGAAATCTAAAATCACCTATTTTAAAGTATTTGGTTGTATATGTTATGTATATAATAACAACAAAAAATATATTAGAAATTGGAGAGTCTATACATGTAACATTTGATGAGGCTAACATGTCTTGCAAGGAGAAAGAGATTTCTGCCAATAATACTTTGCAGGTACCTCACTTCTGTGAGAATTTGGATGGACTAAGCCTCACCCAAGAGGCCCCAACACATCCTTCTCCACAGGTTGATGAAGATAGTGAAGAAGAACAACTGGAAGAAATTCAACCTCATCCAACAACAAATATAATTCCACAAGAGGAATTAATTCAAAATGTTGTTGCTGAACCAACTCCACCAAAATGATCTTGTCACACTAAGGGATCACCCTAGATCTCAAGTGATTGGAGACATGTCAGCAGGTGTACAGACAAGGCATCAACACAACCAAGATTTGATGCATGTCTGTTTTCTCTCTCAGGTTGAACCTCAATCTATACATGATGCTGAGCAGGATCCCCACTGGATCATTGCTATGCAAGAGGAACTAAATCAATTTGAGATATGTAGAGTTTGGGATTTAGTTCCAAGACCCCAAGACTACCCAGTCATTTCACCCAAATGGGTATATAGAAATAAATTAGATGCTCAAGGTACAATTGTGAGAAACAAGGCTAGCCTTGTTGCTCAAGGATACAGGCAAGAAGAAGGCATAGATTATGATCAAACATTTGCACCAGTTGCAAGGTTAGAGGCAATTAGAATTTTTCTGACCTATATTGCCTACAAGAAATTCAAGGTGTATCAGATGGATGTGAAGAGTGCATTTATAAATGAAGTACTTAAATACGAGGTTTATGTTGAACGACCTCCAGGTTTTGTCTCTCCAACTCATTCTTATCATGTATTTAAATTGTATAAAGCTCTTTATGGTCTAAAGCAAGCTCCAAGAGCTTGGTATGAGGCCCTAGCTAGCTTTTTGATAGAGCATAAATTCATTAGAGGCATAGTAGATAAAACCTTATTCACTAGACATCATAAGGATCAAACCTTGTTAGTACAAATATATGTGGATGACATCATATTTGGGTCTACTGAATCCAAATTATGCAAGAGGTTTTCTGACCTCATGCATTATAAATTTGAAATGAGTAGCATGGGTGAGCTCTCCTACTTCCTTGGTCTCCAAGTGAAGCAGCTCCCTGATGGCATCTTCATCTCCCAAGCTAAATATGCTAAAGAGCTTATAAAGAAGTTTGGGATGGCTGATACCTCAGCAAAGAAAACACCCATGGCTACAAATGCTGTAATGGACTCTGATGCACATGGGAAACCTGTGGATCAGAAACTATATAGGGGAATTGTTGGGTCCCTACTATACCTTACAGCAAGCAGAACTGATATTATGTTTGCCACATGCTTTTGTGCTAGGTTCCAGGTGAACCTTAAAGAATCACACCTAATTTTCTTAAAAATAATTTTGAGATATATAAAGACTTGTCCTAATCTAGGCCTATGGTATCCTACTGAGTCAGAATTTGAGTTAACTGGATTCTCAGATGCTGACTTTGCAGGATACATGGTGGATAGAAAAAGCACCTCAGGAACTTTCCAGTTCCTTGCGATGAGATTAGTGTCTTGGTTCTATAAGAAACAATCATCTGTGTCCACTTCAACTGCTGAAGCAGAGTACATTGCAGCTGGCAGCTGCTGTTCACAGATTTTGTGGATTCAAAATCAATTACTGGACTATGGCTTCAACTAAAATAATTCAACTCTCTTATGTGATAACACAAGTGCTATAGCCATACCACAAAATCTAGTCCATCACAGTAGGACTAAACAAATAGACGTCAGACATTATTTCATTAGAGTGTCTGTAGACAAAGACAAAATTAAACTTGTCTATATCTACACTGATTTACAAATAGCTGATATATTCACCAAACCTTTGGATGAAAGAAACCACTTGTTCTTTATAAATCAGCTTGGAATGATTAATGGATAAGACTTAGTATATTTTCTGTCTGCACTCGACGAATTTTCCAAAGTTCGTCGAACGGAGTTCGACGAACAGAGAAAAGTTCTTGAGATATTCGTCGAACGGAGGTCGACGAACTCTCTGTGAGTGAAGTTGTGTTCGTCGAACGGAGATCGATGATGCTGTTTCAGAAAACTTTCGTCGAACGGAGCTCGACGAAATGTCTTCAAATCTTCAGACTGAGCTCGAAGAATTATTTGACTATCAATTATTTCGTCGATCTCAGGTCAAAGAATTTCTTAATTTTCGTTTAACGGAGTTTGTCGATTCATATTCTCGAGAACCTTATATCTAGGTTTTCTTCGACCTCCGTCCCGCACTTTTAGTTCCTTTACACTTGATCGTCGTTTTTCTCTTGCAGGTACTCTAATGGCGATTCCAGCAGGAACTCTTGCATCAATGAAATTCGACACGGGCTTTGATGTCGATTTCGATTCCTTTCAACATTCAGACCCTATATTCCTGACAATCCTGCAACTCCTCGAAGACAAGAAATTGAAAAATCTACCATACACAAGGATCAAGATATCTGGAACAGAAATCATGGAGTGGGTCTATACTTGCTCCACCACACAAGAGAATAAAATGACAGGAACGATATCTGGTAATGTCGACTCCCTCACCCCTGCCGTTTTAACTAAAATCTTTGGATTAAACAATGGAATAGAAAAATTGGAGATCGAGAATGAAGCATATGATGAGATGCTCACTCTCATGGTTTATTCTGGACAAACCCCTAACAAATTGCTAAAGAAGCATCTTTCTGCTGAATTTAAGTTTCTAGTAGATATCATGGGAAAAGTCTTGCTGGGCAAGCACACTGCGCATGATTACATCACCATGCATCAATTTCTGGTAATGTGTACAGTGGTAAATAAGAAATAGGTGAACTGGGCTCAAATCATGTTTGATTTGATTAAGAAAAAGAACAATAAAAAAGGAAGTCAGTTTTGGAAGGATCTTAGGGATCTTCCTGAAAGAAAAGGCTCCTGAATCACTGGTCTCCCAGACCATATTCATAAATGCCAGCAAGAGGCTCACATGTGCCCTTTTTGGGAAGTGGGAGAGGACTATCACAAAGCCCTCCAAGGCTTCCTCTTCCACCAGGGCTTCTGAAAGTACAAGGGTTGATCCAGCCACTTCCCACCCTTCTAAAGAGATCCCCCCTACACCTCCATCCTCTTCCACCATTCCTTCTCTCCAACAAACACAACAACAACCACAAGAACAACAACATCAACAACCACAACAACCAGTTCGCATTCCTACTCCCGCTACATCTCCTGCAACTTCTCCACCAATAGATCTTACTGACATCCCCTCTTCCCCTATTCAGGAATATCATTAACCCTCCCCTTCTCCATCACCTCAACAAACACCACCTCAGTCCCCCCATGGTACACACATTCCCTCACCACCTTCATCTCCCTTACCCACTTATTTGGACACCATCTCATTCTTTACTCTACCTACTTCCCCTCCTCATATTTCCTCTCTTCTAGATGTCCACATGCAAGATGCTCTCCCTCCTACTCCACCAATGACTTCCATTCTCACTTCTGTCTCCATTCCAACACCATATACCACACCCTCTAGCACTCCACTATTGGATCCATCCACCATTTCTTCTTTTATTGCACTGCTTACTTCTCTCCTCAAAAATCTTATAGCAGAGGCCATTACACCTCTTGCTACTTCTATTTCCTCCTTAGCTGCCAAAATCCCTGCCATCTTTGTTGCCTCCTCTTCGGTAAGGGGTCTGGCTTCAGTTTCCACTAAAACCAGGCAGGGGGAGATACCTAATGAAGAAGCAATAGTAACAGTATCCCCAGCAGCAGTACCAGCAGCAGTACCAGCAGCAGTACCAGCAGCAGCAACAGCAGTACCAGCGGCAGCAACAACAGCAGCAACAGCAGAATCAGCACCAGAAACAGCAGCAACAGTAGCATCAGAAGAAGCAGTAGCAGATGCTGATGATGAATTATTTATTTTGATTCATTTCATTAATACTGACATGGATGTGGATGAGACTGCCACGGAAGAAATAAACACAGTTGGTGATTATATTATTAATCCCACAGTAGATTTGTTAGATTTATTGAAGGTCTTTGATACAACTTACTTCAATATACTTCCAGAAGATAGCATTAAGCCATCAATGGCTATAGTACCATTCACTTCACCCATAAGCCCCAAGGTTGCCAAGCAACTTAAGGCTACCTTTGCTGATCGTGAAGGTCCAGCCATTCCATCTCCTCCAAGAGCTGTTTCCCACATTATTTCATCCTCTTCTGCTCCAGTGTTTGTTATGGATGACTCACCTATGCCTGATCTAAATGCCTTGATCATGGCTGACATTGAAGAATAAAATAAGATAGTGGCTGAAAGCACTGTTATTAATAGCCCTCCTGCTCCTCCTCCAACTCCAGTTGCAGCTCCTCCTCCAGCTCCCTCCTAGCCAGAGAAACCCGAAATATCTGCTGAAGCCCTAAAAGTATTAAATGCATTATATGATAACCTTCAGGACTCCACTGATGATGATGAGGACACAGATGAGGAATCTAAGAAAAAGAAAGTTTCCAAGAAGAGGAAAGCTCCTCCACCTCCTGCTCCAAAGCCCAACACAGCAAATGACACACCTTATTATATACTCTAGAAGATCACTCCTTACAAGGGCATGCCAGCATGGATGTGGCTGTCCAAGAATGAGCAAAAAGAGGGAAAGAAGAGCAGAAGATATTCACCTCCTCCTACTCAAAGATATATAAAGGATCCTCCTCCACCTCCTCCTCCAGCTGCTGGTACTTCAGGAACAACATCTCAAAGGTCTACCCAGTTTCAAACATACCAAAGATAACAAGGTAGATCCTCATCTTCAGAAAGCAGCCAGCAGAGACGCTATTCATCTAGAAAGCAGCACCAACAACAAAAGCAGCACCATCAACAACAAAAATAGCAACACCTCCCTGAACATCAAAAAGATGAAAGCTCCAGCAGATCTGCTTCCCCTGTATCATTTGAAGATCCTGAAACAACTACAACAACAAGGATGGGCAGGTTCCAGGAAATAGTTGGCCTTTCTATGATCAACAAAGCTAGAGCTGAAGGGAAGGATCCATCTAAATACACAACAATGTCCAAGTACAGGAAGGAGGAGCTGAACAGTTTTGCTAAAGCTAATAAATTTTTCTATGTTGATGACTATATGAAACTGCATCTAGAAGCAGTAGTGCCAAGGGCTACATCTATAAAAATCTTAGGGGCTGCTGGCATGACTATGACAAAGGTGCAAGCTATAGATCCCAACAGGGAAATCATATTCACTCAGTCTGGAGAAAAAGGCAAAGAGGAGAAGCACAAGGAGAAAAAGCAAAAGAAATGATATTTGAACTATCTTTAATATTTCTGAGTTAGTTTGAAAACTGCTTTTTATATTTCCTTATACAAAGCTTATTGTATACATATCTGCTGCATATACTAATTTTTCCTGCCAGATATATGTTTTCTTGCTTTGTAAATTTTTGCTTCATTATGAGTCTGTAATTAGTGACCTCACCCAAATAGGGGGAGATTGTTGGATCCCAAGTTTGATTTGGGCTATGTTCACTAAGTTAGGATCATCTGACCCAACACGTATAGCTAGGGTCATGGTTATGTCTTAGAGTATAGACCAAGTCCTTAGAGTTAACACTATATGGACCAACCATCAATAGACTACATAAAGACTCAAGAATTAGAGAAATATCAAAGACTCAGAAGATGAGTTCGACGTTCATCAAACTCAGGTCGATGAAAGTCGTGCTCAGCTCGACGATCTCAGAGACAATTCTCTGAGCTGAGCTCGACGAACATGGTATTCAGGTCGACGATCTATGGGTATTATACTTCAACATCTTATTCCAGAAACAAGTAAATATTCTAAGTCCAGGATCATACTCCAGTCGACGAATTCACCTTCTCAGCACGATGAACTTAGACCACATTCCTGGCAAGACTCATCTAGCAGTTGGAAGTTCTCAGGTCGACGAATCTAGTTCTTAGGTCGACGATTTCGGGAAACTCCACTTCAACACTTCATTCCATAGACATCTAGAATATTCTAAGTCCAGAAACATTTTGCTAAACTCCAGTCGACGAACTTAGATTATCAGCTCGACGAACTTCATGCACAGAATTGGCAAGGTTCTGGAGAAAGCAGTTATCTGTTCTTAGGTCGACGATCTTGGATCATAGCTCGACGGATAGCTATTATCAGATCGACGAACTTAACTTCTCAGCTCGACAAACTGTGAACTCAGCTCAATGAATTTTGTTCTCTGTTCGACGATTCCAGACTTAGTTATTTTCATCCATCTGTCCTTATTCTATTACAATAATTCCTAAGTAATTAGTGCTAAAATATTCTCTGAATATTACCGTTAGACGGGGCATTGATTATGATCTTCTTCAGGATTATTGTTTGTCGTTTTTCAATGAGACAGTTGGGGAAATCATTCAATGCAAAATATTGTCCAGGCCGTCAGCAATGAATGCATAATAAATTCAAATTTCAAAAGGAAAATCTGGAAAATATAAAAGGAATTTTCTTCCTTCTCTCAATAGAAGAGTCCGAGAAATAATATACAGACAGAGAAGATAATACACTAGCTCTACAACATAACAACAATCATATAGAATACAGTAACATAGAGAAACAAGCTCTAGACCAGAGACACCAGCAATCTGAAGAAGAAGAAGAACAGCTAATCAAAATCAAGAGTCTTCTTCTGTCTTCTTCCAGGGATTCTTCAAACTACAACAACTACAATATCTGTCAAGAAGTTCCTGGAGCTCATCTGGTCAAGGCAATAGTTTGAAGGCCTATCACCCTGCAGCAAAGCTCCAACTTCCTGAACCATTTTACATCTCAGGGGGAGACTTTGCTAACATCAAATCCATAAAAGTCTTCTCAGTTGTACTTTGAGAAAGAGAAGATAAAATCAATCTCTCATCCCCCACTGTATAAAGGGTTCTTAACTCCCTCCAAAAGTTATCACTGGTTGCAAGTCACCTGATCAAAAGACTTGAGATTTGGTTTTTGAGCACCTGATCAAAAGCTCATTGGTGTCAGGTACCTTATCAAAAATCTGAGTGGATTCCTACCAGGGTGGTAAAAGAGTGGATGTAACCAGGTTGGGGAACCACTATAAATTTCTTGTGTTGTCTGGTTGCTCTTTTCTTTTATTTCTTATTGTGGTTGTGCTAGTTAGGATTGTTGTGTTAGTGTTTAATTAGTTTATATTCTGCAGCACCTGTGGTAGATTAACTTAACTTATGATAGTTTAATTCATAAGTTTTATTTGTACCAAAAAGTCTTAAAAATCTAAAGATACTCTATTCACCCCCCCCCCCCCTCTAGAGTATTCCTGATCTAACCCCTCACTTTCATGATGGTTAGCTGTTGCGTGAAGGAGATGCCAGAGATCACCCTCTCTAGGTTTTGTAAGGGGTTAAACCCCGACATCCAGGGAAAACTACTACGTTATGGTCACACCGACCTAAATATCACTTTTAATGATGCATTAGATATTGAGAAGCACAACGTTCTTAAAAATATGTCTCGCTCTTTTCAAAATGGAAAGCCATCTTAGGACCACCTCCCACATCCACCTATAAGGATAAGGGGAAGTTCTGGTCCACTAACTCAAACTCCTTAGTCGTGACTGCCAGGAATAGTAGAAACCCAATGGGTGAGAGTGTCCATGTAGGAAAGGTTCGCAAAACGAATGCTACATGTTTCGCTTGTGGGATTTAGGGTCCTTATGTTAGTGAGTGTCCTACTAAACCCAAGCCCTTACTCCTCTTAGATTTCACTTGTGAGTCTGACGACCTTATATATGAGGCAGGAGAAGATAGCGAGTCAGGAATACTGAGCGATTTAGAGGATGATTCCCATAAGATGGTCATGCGGTGTATTCTGGCTACGACGCGAGCTTTACATGCTTGGAATAGGACGAATATCTTTTCGTTAAATTTTAAGAGTGGAGAGAAGTGGTGTAAGTTGATCATAGATAGCGGTAGTTGTATGAACGTAATTTTTGAAAATGCGGTGACCTGAATGTCATTAGCTATTGAGCCGCACCCTCACCCTTATAAGGTGGCATGTGTAAATAAGGCATCCCTCCAGGTGTTGAAGTGTTGTTTGGTATCCTTTACCATCAAGGATTATTCTGAAAAGGTCTGGTGTAACGTCATCCCCATGAAGGATTGTCATGTATTACTTGGACGCCCATGGCTTTGTGACCATGATGTAACTCATATAGGGCGAGCAAATACCTATGAGTTTAAATTTAATGGTAAGACCATTATTTTTAAACCCACTCTGCCTAAAGATCCATCGGTTTCTTTCAAAGACACTGTAGTACCTGTAGAAAAGAAAACCTTAAGCTTGATAGGTAAGAAAGAGTTTGTTCGTGAGTCTTTTATTGATGGTGTCATGTATGCGTTAGTATGTTTAAAAGTCAAGGAAGATAGCTCCTCTTTTGAAAATTTACCTCCAGCATTGAAGGCACTTTTAGAAGAATTTAAGGATGTCTACCTGGATGATTTACCGCCCGAGTTACCCCCCATGTGGGAAATTCAACACGAGATTGATTTTGTCCCGGGTTCCTCGTTGCCAAATCTTCCCCATTATCGACTTTACCCCTCCGCACACATTGAATTGCAAAAATTAATTTCGGATTCGCTAAGTAAGGGGTTCATTCGTCATAGTAAGAGTCTGTGTGTCGTACCTGTATTATTGGTCCCTAAGAAAGATGGTTCATGGAGGATGTGTGTAGATTATAGGTCTGTCAACAAAATAAATGTTAAATATTGGTTTCCCATCCCTCGATTGGACGACTTATTGGACATGTTAGCTGGGGAAATGATTTTTTAAATGTTAGATCTTAAGAGTGGCAACCATAAAATCAAGATTACGGAGGGAGATGAGTGGAAAACAGCCTTTAAATCAAAGGACGGACTTTATGACTGGTTAGTTCTCGGGGAAGGGCTCACCAATGGCCCCAGTACATTTTTGAGGTTGATGACCTTAGTGTTCAAGACTTATTTAGGAAAATTCTTAGTTATATATTTTGATGATAGCCTAGTTTTTAGCGCCTCCCCGAATGATCATGAGTCTCACTTGAGGACAGTACTTACCACATTGCCTACGGAAAAGTTATTTGTTAATCTTAAGAAATGTACATTTAATGTTCCATATGTCGAGTTCCGAGGTTATATTATTAGTTCGGAAGGCATCCATGTTGACCCTAAGAAGTTCCAAGCTATCAAGGATTGGCCGGATCCTACTAATATAAGGGATGTTCGGAGTTTTCACGAATTACCTACGTTTTACCGCCGATTTATCAAGGATTTTAGTAGTACCATGGCATCAATCACGAAATGCATGAAGAAGGGAGATTTTACGTTGACTAAATCGACTGCCAATGCATTTGAAATAATTATATCCTGAATGTCGGAAGCTTCTCTTCTAGGACTACCAGATTTTAATAAAGTTTTTGAATTGTCCTGTGACGCATCTGGAGTCGGAATTGGTGGTATCTTGAGTCAAGAGGGACATCATGTTTGATACTTTAGTGAGAAACTCTCGGGACCAAAATTGAATTATTCTAATTAAAAGAGAGTTTTATGTTGTTATTCGGTATTTACAGCATTGGCGACATTATTTGATCTGTAAGGAATTTGTTATTCTTTCTGAACACGGGGCGTTGAGGTTTATTAATTCCCAAAATAAAGTTAGCCCAAGGCATGCTAAGTGGGTCTCATATCTTCAGGAGTATACCTTCATAATTAATCATCTAAATGAAACTTTAAATCGGGCGGCGGATGCGCTTAGTCGTGTCTCCTTATTGTTATCTACGCTAGAGATCAAAGTGATTAGTTTCGATAGAATAAAGGACAAGTTTGTTAATTGCCCGGATTTCAAGGACATCTATTCTTCCACTCAAAACAACTCTCTCACAACCATTTCAACATATTATATTCGGGACGGTTATCTATTTAAACATTCGAAGCTTTGTATTCCTCGTTCTTCACTTCGGCATTTTATTGTATGGGAGTTACATAGTGGTGGTCTAGGTGGACATTTCGGGAGAGATAAGACCATTACATTAGTAGAAGATAAGTTCCACTGGCCAGGCCTTAAATCTACGGTTAATAGAATTATGGGAAGTTATCGTGCGTGTCAATTAGCAAAAGGTAATAAAATGAATGCAGGACTTTATACCCCTCTTTTGATTCCTTCCATTCCCTAGGAAGATGTTAGCCTGGATTTTATTCTATGCCTACCAGTCACGTTTAGACGTCATGATTACATTCTAGTGGTAGTAGATCGATTTTCTAAAATGGCCTATTTTATTGCATGTAGTAAGACCAACGATGCATCACATGTGACAAAACTATTCTTTAAAAAGTTGTTGGGCATATGGGCGTTGCAAAAACTATAGTGACTGATAGGGATGTAAAATTTACAAGTTATTTTTGGAAGACCCTGTGGAGGATTATGGGTAGCAAACTATTATTTTCTTCGGCCTACCATTCCCAGACGGATGAGCAAACGGAAGTGGTCAACAGAAGTTTGGGTAGTTTTCTACGTTGTCTTGTGGGTGACAACAAGTGTACATGGGACCTAATCCTCCCCCATGCTCAGTTAGCATATAATAACTCAAAAAATAGGTCTATAGGTTTATCACTGAATGAGATCGTGCACGGATATAAAGCACCAGTGCCACTTGACTTGATTTTGTTACCGCCATCTTATAAGTCAAGTCAATTTGCGCAGATTTTTCCTCTCATGTTCATAATTTGCATAAACACATTAATGAAGCGCTAACCACACAATATGCATCTTATCAAGCTTATGCTAACATACATAAAAGAGAGTCTCACTTTAAGTTTGGTGATTTAGTCTTAGTGCATCTCGTCCCTGAACGTATGTCTTCAGGCACTATAAAAATTTTGCGAATCGGCAAGCTGCACCTTTTCGAATTTTAAAGAAATTAGGAGAAAACGCATATCTTTTGGCGTTACCCATTGATTGGGGTATTTCCCCTATTTTTAATGTTTCTGATTTAACGTCATATGTTTCTCCACCACTTAACTTATCTAACTGCTTGTTTGGTTCCACTGCATTTTCTAATGGGTTGGGGGGTGAACTTGTTTCTGGATCGCTCTCTCCATCGATCTCCAATGGAGGTACGTTGACTGTTGATGAAGAATCTTTTCATCCTTTATTGCCAATTGTTTTTCCCAGGTTTCCCAGAACCAACTTTTTGCCATACAGGATCATAAAGGATGAAGTGATTTCCTCTCCAAGTGGTGATGTTCGCCCCTACTTGATTCGATGGCATGATCGTCCGGCCTCCGATGACTCTTGGCTTCTTGGATCGGGGGTGGCTCTTTTGGATGATGCTCTTCTATGCTGGTACCTTCAGGACAACTCATCAGTGATGAATACTTTCGGTCGGGGGTGGATTGATAGAGACGGCGACCCCCAACATGATGAAGAAGGAATGGCATGCTTACGGAAGATCTTTCTCCTTCTCTAGTCAAAGACTTGCGGCGTCGTGGTGATCTTGTCGAGCAACGCTACAAACTCCGCCCTCGGCGCAAGATGGCTTAATAATATTTAGTTTAATTTATTTTGCTATTTTTCTGAGAATTTCTATTTCAAGTAATGTTTTAAAATAAGGGTGTGTGTTATTTTTGGGCTGCATGTAGCCAAACACTTGGATGTAAGCCTATATAAGGCCATGATGTGTTTTACTTTCATTTTAAGTTGAATGAAAAATATTGAAACCCTAATCTCCCTCATGAGAATTCCCCCCTCCTCTTTCATGTTTTCGGCCCAAACCTAGTCTCTTCCTCCTCCCCAAGCCGTCGGCCATCACCCCTCCTCCTCTCTCCCAAGTTAATCGGCCAACCACCCAAACCACCTCCTTTCCTCTCTCATCCCTCCCTCTCGCTTTTCTTCCACCACCTCTACCAAACCGACGCCCATCTCCTTCCCTCTCCAAAAACCGCCGCCACCTCTATTACCCCCTTCCTCACGATTTTCTCCTCTCCACCACTCCAGACCTCTCTATCCCAAAACCGATCACCACTTCAAAACCACCACCTTTTCTCTCTCCCCATAATACAATTTGCGGCCACCAATAGTCCAGACACGATCCCCCCTCCAAAACACCATACTTGGACACCCTCCTCCTTGCAAAACACCAACCAGCCCTTAAATAATTTTTGGTGGATCTCCGGCCAATGCGTGAAGCGAGGAAGGTGGACGAGTTTCATTTCCATCTGGCGTGACTTCGACGGAGCCGTTCAAGAGCGATCTGAACTAGTGAATCGGAATCATCCATTCCGATTGGGTAACGAGACCGTTCTACTTTTCTTGTGTTTTCCCTCTAGATTTTTCATTGTGGCGGAATACTTTGGCGTAATCTTGGAAACATTGAAATTATTGTGGTTTCTTCGATTGATTTTGTTTTTCAACCATATTTTATTTAAGTTCGAAAGGTTTGGCGAACCATCATTTTTTTGTTGGGAGAGATCTACCGTTTTCCAAATCATTATTTTTGGTAGATCTCTTTTGGTACAAGCATCGCTCGATCGGACCGGGTGAGTCCTTTTAGCCGGAAAGAATATTGGACTATAGCCATTTATTCGATCCTAATCGGTTTGGCCACCCATACCTTAGCATCTTCTTGATATAACTGCTTGGGTGTGCGCCACATTTAAAAATTGTGCGAATGTAGAATTCGAACGTTGAGAGACAATCGTGCTTAGCCCATAGATCTTACGGTGTCAACATGAGGGCCTGCACCAAAATGTGGCGATCTAGGGCTCCTTTTATAAGCTTCAGGGGGTGGTTACGGTAGTTATGCGGCTATCCGCACACCGTAACAACCCAAAATTAATATTGTCTCATAGTTTAAGGGTGCACATTTATGATGATTAATCCAGCTATTTAAACCCTAAATAAATAATTAAATCCCCCACTAACCTGATGGTTAGTGGGTGGTTACGTGCAAATCGGATGGTGGGGAACGACCTCAAATAATTGGACGGCGTGGGCGAAACTTCACGGTTGGCGGGCGAACTTGCCGTCGAATTCGTCGGCGAGGGGAGGACTGTAACACACCTGATTTTTCCGGCAATTATTTAACCCTCTCGGTGACGCCATTGTGGCGTAAGGGGCGTTACGTTCGTTGACGTGGAGTTGACGGCGCATCACCGTGAGCGCGTTTTCGAGTCTTTTCGGTCAAGTCGGCCAAATTTGTGAATCCTTTTCGAAAATGGAAAATTTCATGTTGGAAAATTAAATTAATTAATTTTTGACATGCTCGTCATGTTTCGTCGCGATCCGAGCGATATTCGAGCCTCGATAAATTTCTGAAGTTTTGTAGAATTTACGTTCGCTGTACACTTTGAAAATTTATATCTCAAGAACAGCTCATCGGATTTTGGTTCCGTCTTCGCCGTTGTGTTCGCAGCGTTAGTGTTCGCCTACGGTGTGAGTTTCGTTCAATTCGGCGCTCATTTGGGCATCTGTTTGATCTCGTATTTCTTTATTCAAAATTATATAAATATGATTATTTTAATATTAAAGCACTATTCAAAAATGTATTTTACTATTCATGTATATAGTTTAATTTTTTGGATATATTTGGAAAGAAATCACTGTTCATGCAATTCATTTTTCCTGAATACTCGAGTGATCTCATTCCTCTCGAGTACTGCTGGCCTTCATCACTCGAGTGCTGTTTGTACTATTCTCGAGTACTTATTGTTGTTCTCGAGTACTAAATTTTAGTATTCGAGTAGCGTTTTTCTACTTCTCGAGTACCTGTAATCTCGTTCTCGAGTATTGTATATTCATCCCGAGTAGTCTGTTAAAGTTTTCCTTCGGGCGCCTTTTTGAGGGTCGAAACGGTGTCGTATAAAAAATAGTTAACATAAAATTTGTTCGTCTCGACGAGATCTGCAACTTTTATGTCGGGAACTTTTCCATTTGAAGCCATAATATGCCTCTATTTTCATTTTCCACGCACCCACTCAAAAATAGCTCGTTTCTTTTTTCCTTTTTTTAGACAAAACTTTTTATAAGTGCATATATATATATATATATATATATATATATATATATATATATATATATATATATATATATATATATATATATATATATATATATATGCTTATACTTAAGGATAAATAGAAAAGGACTTCATCTTCTTCCTCCAGTTTGACCAAACCAGAGAGTGAGAGTGGCGGCGAGGGTTCTATATTCGTGAAGCTTCGGATCGCCGCCGTCGGAGCTACGGTGCTCGGAATCGCAAATCGAGCATAGATCCGGAAAGCTCTCGTTTCGTGGAAGTTTTTCGTTAGGGTTTTCGGCTATAACCTCCCTCTCGTCCTTGATCTTGTAGATTTCGCTTTCCCGAGTCTTCTTTTGGCTAGATCTGTGACTAGGAGTAATTTGGGAGACCGATTGGAGTAGAAAATGAGGCAAGTGTTGTTCTTGCCCTCTCCCTTGCTCCCTTCCTCTTTATTTTTTCAGATTTCATTGAGTTGTCATCTTTATATTTCGTTGAAACTTATCAATAAAAAATCATTGAAACTTGTCGTTCTATTTCCTTGAAACTTGTCTTTAAATTCCTAAGTTAATTCATTGAACCTTTACCCCCAATTCTTGTCATGTAGATTTGGTTATCAAACTTGGTTGCCCTACCACTTTATTTATCGAGTCATGTAGATCGTTGCGGCGCTTTGTGTGTGTCATTATATTGTTTACACTACAATTTGTTTGACCCTTGAAATGTTCTTATGCAGTTCACTTTGTCGGTTAACCTTGATTCTGTGATAAATAAAAGGAAAGCTGCTTGTATAATTATGTAACTAAAGAAACACGGTTGGACTGTGCGCGTTGGGATTTCTCCCTCGGCATAGTGTCTTATGGTTGAGTCTGTGCGTGTTGTGGACTTTCATCCCTAGCACATTACCTTAGCTTGGTCTGTGCGCGTTGGGGTTTCTCCCTCGGCATGGTGCCTGTTTTCTGGGTTTGTGCGCGTTGTGGACCTTTTTTCCCGACACAGTACTCTAAATTGTTGAGCTGATCAGTCTCATTTTTTTTATTGATGAATAACATGAATATTAATGAAAGATGAAAGTTTGAACTTCTGATGTTGGTACTTTGTTTTGTCCGGATGATGTGATTAGTCATTCTTGCTCGGCTAGATTTACTGTTTGCTTACCTTTACTCTGCTGCTGAATCTTTTGTTGCAGTCTATTTACAAATTTCCTTCATTTTGAGGTTTGTTGAGTCTGTCTTTACTCTTTGTACCATTTGTAACTTGCTTCTGAGGTGTTCTTATTTTAAATGCCTCAGGATCAGAGCAGTAGCAGGTTTAGCTGACTGTGTTGGGCTTCTGGTGTTGCGGGTTGCTGCGTCCTTTTGCTTCCACCGCAGAGTTTTGAGGTAGTTGACTTTGTTTAGACTTGCCAGATTTTACTATGAGTTCCTGTCAGTTGTTGATGTCCATAGTCTTTGACTTTTTCTGTGGAAGAGTACATGATGTTTTTACTGTTATTACTTTTTACCTGTTTATACTTGCTCTCTGGAAAGGATTTATGTTAGGATGCATTTAGTTATTTTAAAGTATACAAAATTGCATTCTGGTGTATCGACATGGAATGATGTGGGGTATCATATCCATAATAACTCAGATTTGATGAAGTCACCCTTAAACTAAGATGAATTAAGTTGTATTTGATGTATTGTTTGAGTTATGTGTTTGCAGGACTAAATTGCGAAGTATAGACCAATATCAGTCTACAATGGGTCACCAAACACAGAACCCTATAATGTAATCCCTCATTGTGTGATCTATGGTGTTAACTCATGTGTAGGCTCTCTATTGGGATACACTTTATTTTTCAAGCACTATGATTGATTGGAGAAAGAAGTGTTGCTGATTTTATTGAAGAAAGGAAAATTCTCAAGAAGGAAATTATTCTAAGTATTTCACTTAAGTAGAAGCTTATGTACTCGAGTTGAACACTTAGTAAATACTCGAGTAAGTCTGTCTGAACTCGAGTAAGGGAAATGGTTCTCGAGTAGTCTAAAGAGAGATCTCGAGTGGCCAAGTCCATTACTCGAGTAGACTTTCTCTTATTCTCGGGTTAACAGTTTTTCCCTCTCAGAAAATATTCTAAGTCTTTTACTCGAGTAGTCAAGTTAACCACTCGAGTAGATGAATACTTTGTCTCGAGTGATAGAAGGAAGATTCTCGTGATGTATTTACCCCACTCGAGTAGTTGTTCATGTACTCGAGTAGTCTTTCTACCTCTCAAGTAGCTCCAGTACTCGAGTGACCAGATTTTATCTCTCAGAATTTTTCCAAGTCTTATACTCGAGTAGTAAAATTCTTGTACTCGAGTAGTCAATCTACTTCTCGAGTAATCTAAATCCAGTACTCGAGTAACCAGATTTCATCTCCAAGAAAAATTCGCTAAGTCTTTTTTCTCGAGTAATTTTTCTACCTCTCGAGTAATACTTTTAGCAATCGCGTAGTTCATCTCCATGTCTCGAGTAAACTTTTTAGCACTCGAGTAAGCCTTTTTCCACTCGAGTGATTACAAGTTTTGTTCCGAATTTTCTCAAGGAATTCATCTCGAGTTGTCTGATATTGTCCACTCGAGTACTCATATTAGTACTCAAGTAGCTTATCTCTCACTCGAGTGATTCAGTCAGTTTTTCTAGAATTTTGCTAAGTCCTTGTCATACGGGATTTTTGAATGATGTGACATGATTGATCCACGTGGACGTCATTAATGCTAATTATGACCATTAGGGAGATCTTATATAAGGTCTTGTCAAATCGATTAACCCTAACAACAAGTTGTCAAAGAAATATTCTAAGTTTTTGAATCCTATTCTCTTTCCAAAAAGGGAAGCTGCCAGCCTCTTCATCATGCAAATCGCCTAGGGCTTGCATCCAAGAAGATTCTGATCAAGCCGACTTACAGGTCGAGATTGTTCTTCAACTCCTCATCATGTCTCAGATCATGTGAGTCACAGAAATTTTAGACCCAGATCTTGTGGAGCCTCTTATTCAAGTTTTCTGATAAAGCCGCAAGTTCAAAGGAAGAAGACCTTGGCCGAGATTTTCAAGATCTGAGAAATATTACAGTTTGTATTTCATTTTCTCATTTTATTCTTGTATGAGATTACTCTCCGAGTGTAGGAGCTTTTGTCTTCGGGTTATAGGATGTTTTATCTTCCGAGTGTAGATCCGTGTTGTGGATCGAATTATAGGAACTTTGCTCCAAGACGTAGGATTGGTTTCAATCCGAGATAGTGGAGTAGCCGAGTCTAGTACTTTACTAGATCGGTGAGTGGAAAGTGGATGTACCAAATATTGGGCAACCACTATAAATCTCTTGTCGTCTGTGAATGCTTGGTAGATTTTTGCGCATAGTTCACAAATTTTTTTTTTTCGCAAAAGACGCACAACTCACCTATTCACCCCCCCCCCTCTAGGTGATTTAGGTAGACAAGTGAACATTTTCAATTAGTATCAGAGCGAGGTTGATCACTAAAAGATTAACACATTGATCAGATTCATCCCTAGTTGTCTTTTGAGATTTTCCAAGCATGGACAAGGCCAAAGATTTTGCCAAGCATCCCTTGTGTACGAAGAATAACTTTCCTATGTGGAAAGAGAGAATCAGATTTTTCATGGAAGTTGTGGATCTAAGGATCTTCATGATCGTTGAAGAAGGTCCTTACGTTCCGATGACCATCTCCACTATAGATCCAATAAAGAAGGTTCCGAAGAAATTGATGGATCTCGACAAAGATGAGATTGCACTTGTGTCTTTAGACAAGAAGGCCAAGAATATTATAACAGGTGTAGTTGATGACTCCATGTTGCAGAACCTGATCCACTGCCAGTCTGCTAAGGAGATGTGGCAGTCTCTCGTTACATTGATGGAAGGCACAGAAGAGGTTAGGGATGATAGAAGATTCCTTCTTATTCAGAAATATGAAGCCTTCCGACAAGCACCCAAGGATACCAATGTAGATACATTTGAAAACTTCTTCAAGATAGTCAACAGCCTAAGGGTATACGGACGAGTCTTCACCAATGAAGAACTGAATGACAAGTTCTTGAGATCCCTAACCAAGAAATGAGATAACAAGGTTTGTGCAATCCAAGGCTGCCTCTCCTGCCCCAGCACAAGAAGTAAGTGAAGAAACCTCAGAGCCAAGTTCCTCAGGCTCAGAGCTATCTGAAGGAGAGTTCTCTCTACTCTCACGACAGTTCAAGAAATTCTTGAACAAAAAGAAGCAATGGAAAGACAAGGATGCCTCCTACAGAAGATCACGACAAGATGGTGATCGACATAGAAAAGTCTCAAGCAGCCATGACAGGTATACTACTAAACCGAACAAACATATTTCTACTAACATCGTTTGTTATTGGTGTAATAAGCCAGGTCATGTCATCGTTGATTGTCCCCACAAGAAGAAGGAGGGTGGAAGAAGAGAAGAAAAGAAATCTTCTTACAATAAGAAGAAGACAGAAAAGAGCCTAATAGCCAAGAAGGGCAAAACTCTTAGCGACATCGACTCATTTGAGTCAAGTGAATAAGAAGAAGCCTACTTTGGGCTCATGGCTCAGACTGATGACGAACAAGAACCTCAATTCACTGGAAAGGTAACCTCTCATACTCCACTCTCTGAATCTGATGTTTCTGAGCATGATCATAAGGACACCTCTTCTGACGATGAGTCTGAACTCATGGCCCAATACAAGGAGTTAATCAAGGCTTACGTCAAATGTCGACGAGTCGTGAAAACTCAAGCTAAAGAGATAAAGTATCTGAAAGCTGAAGAGAGCACTTTGAGAGTGGAAGTTGCTAAGACTGACTCACTCAAAGAGAACTTCAATACTGCTATTGAAGAATATAACAAGGCTCTCGAGCACCTAGATTTAAAAGAGAAAATCATCAAAGAGTTGGAAGAATAACTCGCTGCTAGAAAGTAACTTGTCAAAAGTTTCTCGAAGCCCAAGACTGTTCTTCCTTTTGTTGCTGAATTCTCAACTAAGGCCAAAGGTGCTGGGCTAGGCCATATTGAAGCTCCTAGTAAACCTTCTAGGAGGAATAAAGCTCAAAGAAAGAATAAGGCAGCCTAGAAGCCTTTGTCCAAAGAGAAGGGGAAAGCCCTTCAAGATCAGACTTCTTTCAAGAAAGTCATATTTCCAACAAATGAGTTTGATCTTGACTCATCCTACGGTCACCTGACTAGGCCTACCTATGTAGAACCCAAGTCTCATTACCAAGGATGGACTCGCCCCAGAAACTTTGGTGAGTGTGCCTTCAAGGAACCTTATGAAGAAATCATTCTTTAGAGCTATGTCCCTTATAATCATGGTCATAACATTAAGAAGGCACCAAAGGTAAAGCCCATTGTAGAAAAGAATCTGAATGAGAAGAAACCATGTGATTGTCATCACCATGAAGCTTCTTCCTCCAAGAATGTTGCCCATGCTAGACCACCATCTCAAAAGGTCAAGCAGGAGAATCTAAGACAAAGATACAACAGGTTTGAAGGTTGGTGCTGTGGCAAAATTGCTCACTTTGCCATTGACTGCTGGTTTAATCCTAGGAATTTTGCAACTCCTCATGTTAGCAATATGAGAAAGACCACTTATAATGCTAATACTCGTAGGGGGAGTGTTTTAACAAGAGACCAAGGACACAAACGTGTTTGGGTTCCTAAGGTAAATTGATTTATAATTGCAGGTATCTCCAAAGGCCACCAAAACACATATCTGGTACTTGGACAGTGGATGCTCTCGGCACATGACCGGGACAAGAGCCTACTTCAGAACTATTCTCCAGTCTTGAACGGGCCAAAGGTCATCTTTGGAGGTTCAGACCGAGGTATTACTAAAGGCTATGGTATGATCTCTAACGGTAGAGTATCCTTATCAAATGTGGCTTATGTTGAAGGATTATAGCACATTATCATAAGTATAAGCCAACTCTGCGATAAAGGATATATTGTTGAATTTCATGATGATAAGTGCTTAATAAAATTGGTTGAAAATATGGAAACGATTCTATAAGGCACTCGAAGCAGAAATATATTTTGTTTAAATTTCATTTGTATAGACTCTTCTACACAAGTGTGTTTTATGGCTAAAGATAGTGCGTCTCTTGGTGGCCAATGACATAAGAGATTAGCACATATTAATTTCAAAACTATTAATAAATTATTTTCACTGAATTTAGTACGTGATGCCCCAAATGTCAAGTACGTCAAAGATAGACCATGTCATGCATGTGTAAAAGGCAAGCAAACAAGGGCTACCTTTAAAAGCGTTATTGGCAAAGATTCTAACAGATGTTTACATTTGCTTCATATGGACTTGTTCGGTCTACTACAAGTTAGAAGTTTGGGAGGTAAGGATTATACGTTGGTTATTGTTGATGATTACTCGCGCTTTGCATGGGTGTTCTTTCCAAAAAACAAGTCAGATACCTTTGATATCTTTACAAATTTTGTCAGGCAGGTACAGAATGAATACAACTGTTCTGTAGTCAAGATCAGAAGTGACAATGGAATAGAGTTCAAGTCTGGGGCCATGACAGAATTCTACGAAAGCTTGGGTATCTTTAATGAGTTTTCCTCTCCTCATACTCCTCAACAGAATGGAGTGGCTAAGAGAAGGAATAGAACACTCATAGAGGCCTGCAGGACCATGTTGAGTGATTTCTCACTACCGGAATACTTCTGTACTGAAGTCGTCAACAATGCATGCCACCTGCAAAATCGAGCACTCATAAACAAGAATCACAATAAGACACCTTACGAACTTCTAAAGGGCGGGAAACCGACTGTTGCATATTTTAGAATTTTTGGCTATAAGCGCTTCGTGCTTAACAATAGCAAGTATCATACTACAAAATTTAGCGAAAAAAGTTTTGAAGGTATTTTTGTAGGGTATAGTAGCCATAGTAAGACATATAGGATAATTAATAGAAAAACTCTGGTCATAGAAGAATCCATACATGTTGTATTTGATGAGACGAGCTTGCTGCAAAGCAACTCTTCTAGTGTGTTCATTGAAGATGTAGGTTCAAAGTTGAAAGAACTAAACCTGGATGAGCCGACTGAGTAAAAAGATGAAAAGTTCATCAAGATCACCTCTCCAATCCCGATTGGAGAGGTTGATGATCAAGATGAAGAAATCGTCCAAGTTGATGAAGTCACTTCGGTGATTGAAGAAGAAGTTCCAGATGTAAGAACTCTAGAGCTCAGACATCTGAAGGATCACCCAATGGACCAAATCATAGGAGATCCCCGGGATGGTGTCAGGACTCGTAGAGGTACAACTAACAAGAATTTATATTTGAGTTTTCTCTCACAGGTTGAATCGAAAAAGTTTGAGGAAGCAAACTCAGACGCATCTTGAATAATGGCGATGGAAGAAGAACTAAATCAATTCAAGCACTGTCAAGTATGGAAACTTGTTCCCAGACCCAGAGGTAAGAATGTCATTGGGACAAAGTGGGTCTATAGGAACAAGATGGACAAGGATGGAACGATCATAAAGAATAAGGTCGGACTCGACGCTAAAGGATATCATCAATAAGAAGGAATCGACTTTGACCAGACGTACGCTCCAGTGGCAAGGCTAGAGGCTATCAGGTTATTCCTAGCATATACTGCTCTCAAGGGCTTCATTGTCTACCAGATGGATCAGAAGTCTGTCTTCCTTAATGGTGACATAAAGGAAGAGGTGTATGTGAAACAACCTCCAGATTTCGTTGATTCTAACTTTCCTGATTATGTTTATTTATTATCTAGAGCTTTATATAGAATGAAACAAGCTCCTCGAGCGTGGTATGAGACGTTGTCTGCCTTTCTTCTTGAGAACAAGTTTACAAGGGGAAAGATAGATAAGACATTATTTCTTAGAAAAATAAAAGGCAAGATTTTGCTAGTGCAAATCTATGTCGACGACATTATTTTTGGCTCTACTGACGACAACCTCTGCAAGAAGTTTTCTAAACTTATGTAATGGAAGTTTGAAATGAGCAATATGGGCGAGCTGAAGTATTTCTTAGGGTTTTAGGTGAAACAATCTGAAGATGGAATTTTCATCTAGCAGACTAAGTTCACCAAAGAGCTAATTAAGAAATTCGGAATGGAGAACGCAACCTCTATGAGGGCTCCAATGGGTTCAACTGTGTCTCTAGACGAGGATGAGAAAGGGAAACCTTTTGATGAAACCAAGTACAAAAGTATAATTGGATCCTTGCTCTACCTTATTTCCAGTAGACCAGACATAATGTTCTCAACATGTGTATGTGATAGATTTCAAGTGAACTCTAAGGAATCTCACTACGCTACTGCAAAGCAGATTTTGAGATACCTTAAAGGTACACCAAATCTTGGCTTATGGTACCCAAGAAGTAATGATAGCGAGTTAATTGGTTTTTCAGATGTAGATTTTGCATGTAGCAAGGACGACAGGAAGAGCACTTCCGGGACTTGCCAATTCCTTGGAAGAAGTCTCATTTCCTGGAGTAGTAAGAAGCAGAAATATGTTGTAATCTCAACAACAGAGTCAGAGTATATCTCTACAGGCAGTTGTTGCGCACAGTTGCTATGGATAAAGAATCAGCTGGAAGATTACAATCTCAAAGTCCAAAACATACCTTTGTTTTGTAACTCCTCCAGAGCGATTGCAATAGACAAAAACCCAGTCTCTCACAGTCGGACAAAGCACATAGAGCTGTGGTAGCACTTCATTCGGGAGCATGTGGAGCATGGGGACATAGATCTACAATATGTCCTAAAAGATAGGCAGATTGCAGATATATTCACGAAGCCGCTGGACGAGACCAAGTTCACATTCTTCAAAACAGAACTTGGAATGCTCAACAAAGAAGATTAGAGAAGGTGGACTTACAACAAAGCTTAAAGGTCAAGAAATCTATCAAAAGTTGAAATTTTTCAAAGTTCAGACCTTATGACTCGAGTAAGACAAAGACCACTCGAGTACAACTTTAGCCTACTCGAGTACTCCTCCAGGCACTCGAGTAACACTACTTGAGTACTAAGTTCTTCTCAAGAAGTAAGAAGAAAGTCACTCGAGTACCTCTTCAGCCTACTCGAGTACTCAGCAAGTCACTCGAGTAACCGTACTCGAGTACTCGGCAAGTCACTCGAGTAACCCTACTCGAGTACTTAAGTTCTTCTTGAGAAGCATGAAGACTTCACTCGGGTACTATCCATATTTCACTCGAGTACTGCTGATCCACTCGAGTATCAGGAAGTCAATTTTTCAACCTCTATTCAAATTTCGTTATTCGCAACTCGAGGCATATACCGTCTCTTTCAAAGGTATGTTAGCTTAATTTACTTCTTAATTATCGATAAATTAGGGTTATATAAATAGGAAAAGTCCGGATTTCATTTTTCTACACGATTCAAAACCCTTTCACTCGAGTAAGACGACAGACTCTTCGTCCACCGACTATCGTAGAACCCTCGCTGTCCTCTTCCCCGCATCAAATTTCTCTCAACCTTCTGGATAATGGCACCGCCATCAAAGATTGGAATCGATTATGAACTCGTAACCGTCGGGATTGCCGAATTGTCCGACAATTTCAGGAATCTACTTCTTCTCCTCGACACCGTCAGTTTGACATTCGTTCTTCAGCAACCGTGCAAGATTCTATTTCCAGAGGTTGAAGAATTCTTCAAGAAAATGAAGGTAAAAAGGAATGGCAAAGTTCTCAAGACCTCAGTCAATGGTATCAAGATCAAGCTCAACAAAATCTCGGTTTCCAACCTTCTTCGGCTACCAGTCATCGATGCAGAAGAACATCTCGGTCCTGAAGATTTTGACAGAGCCTGTATGTTCTGTGGATTATCAATAGAAGTACTGACCATTTGACGATCAGAGCTCAATCCAGAGAGAAAATTTCTAGTCGACATTATTAGAAAAATCCTCCTGTGCAAGACCAATTCAATTAGAGACATTTCTCTTAACATGTTTGACATCATGACAGCCATTATCTACAGGAGGAAATATCAGTTTGGTATGTTGATTCTTGACAAAATCAGGGAGAGCATCAAGTCTCCAAACTATGCCAAGATTATCTCCTTGATGTTACATGAGATCAATCCTGAAGTCTTCAATTTCTCCAAAGGTACAATACTACACCACATGAAGAAGGTATCAATTTCCTCCATTCAGAGATGGGATTTAAAACTGCTGAATCCTGCCCAGTCTGCCAGGTCCCATGATATTCCTACTGTAGAGGACAGGACCCCATCTCCCTCTCCACCTCATATAGCCAGCACATCTGGTGCAGCTGCTGAGGGGGAGCCTGCTCCTTTTGTTCCAGAAGATAGGATTCCTACTCCACCAGCTGATGTCTCTCTCCCTCCATCCACTCCTGAAGATACTCCCTCAAATGCTCAGGTGCAAGTCACCATTCTATCTATAGAAGAAGCAATCAATCAAATGATTGAAGAGTTAAGTTTTGATGAACCTCTTTCTCCACTCCAATCAGAACAACCTGCTGAACCATCCAAATAATCAGCACCAATACCATCACCCACTCATACTCCATCTCCTTTATCCCCTGTTCACCAGTCTCCTGCTACTGAACAAGAGCAGGTTGAGACTATTTTAATTTCTGATGACAAAGATCCATCCCCAGAACCAGTTAAAGCTCCTGTGAAGAGCTTGGATTTTCCTCTACCCAGCTTCATTGATGAAGAAGGTGATGCCCTGATTCATACAACCAGAGCTAAGAGCTCAGTCACCATTGAAGAAGTTATCCCATGGTTTGCCCCTCCTCCTCCAGTTCCATCTACTGCTACTCCTCCTCCTTTAGCTACAAATGATATTGATGGTAAGATTGAACAGATGCTTCTTGAACAAAGAAAATACTTTGACAACTCTCTCAAAGTTGTTTAAGATAAAGTTTCTGCTCTTGAAAAAGAGATGAGCAGAGGATTTGCTGAAATTCAGCATAATACAGATTAATTGAGACAATTATTCAAGATTGGTGGAAAAGCTCTAGACCACACAATCACCAGTGTTGGTCATGTCATGGACCAAGTTTTTACTGTTACAAATAACCAGATTCAGTTAGAAAAGAATGCCCAAGCTCACACATTCAAGATTTGTGAAGAGGTAGGTACATTCAAAGAAGATGCTATAAATACTCTGACTGTAGAAGTTAGAAAGGGGGTGAATTTAGTCAAGGAATATTTAGAGAAATCAGATGCCAACAAGCAAACACTCTGGGAAGCAAAGCTGAAAGAAATTCATGATGATGTGCTTAGTCAGATTCAAAGTGTAAAATTCCATACTTATGATACAGTTGTATGGATGCATAATCAGATACTCCCTAACTTTCAAGCTGATCCAAATGTTATTCCTCATCATTTGAATCCCATGGCTCCTGTTTCTCCAGTTCCTGCTCCTCAGCCTACCTTCTCTCCTAGACCTGAAGGATTTGAAGCTCCTCCTCCAGACTCTTATGCTCAGGTTTGGGAGGCTGATCCAGTAGACATTTTTCTTCAGGCTCCTCCTGAAATTCACATTTCAAAGAAGAGAAGATATGGTGATGGAGGCTCTGCCAGTAGATCTATTCCAGTTCCAGATACAGAGAAAAGGAAAGCTCCAGAATTTGTAGAGATTTGGTCTCCTACATCTATGTCTCTTATCCTTGATACTGTAAAGTTAGTCTTTGACTTCAATGAAAATAGACATGATCATTACAGCTCCCAAGAATGGGACTTGTATGAGAAATATATGATAAAGAGGAGACTATGTGAGAGAGAACATGGAAGAAACAACCCTGCTGCTCCTCCAAAGTTTCCCAAGTATTATCCATGGCCTTACAGATATTAGAGGAGACAACAAAAGAAGAAGGATAAACATCAACATCAAGTCTAATCATGAAGAAGTTACAAGTGTGTGGTTGAGAATTGTGTATAAATGGCTTTTGGATAATTTTATATATATAATTCTTAATTTTGTTAATCCTCTCTTTGCTTTTAATCCTTATGCTTATTACTTTGATTTCAATCTTGAATATCTAGTTCTTTATTTGTCTATATAATTCACCTTAGTGTAGAGGGTTTTGACTTATACAAATAGGGGGAGAATGTTGGGTATCGTATCCACAATAACCCAGATTTGATGAGGTCACCCTTGAACTAAGATGAATTATGTTGTATTTGATATATTGTTTGAGTTATGTGTTTGCAGGACTAAATTGTCAAGTGTAGACCAATGTCAGTCTACAATGGGTCACCAAACACAGGACCATATAATATAATCCCTCATTGTGTGATCCATGGTGTTGACTCATGTGTAGCCTCTCTATTAGGATAAACTTCATTTTTCAAGCACTAGGATTGATTGGAGAAAGTAGTGTTGCTGATTTTATTGAAGAAAGGAAAATTGTCAAGAAGGAAATTATTCTAAGTATTTCACTCGAGTAGAAGCTTAAGTACTCGAGTTGAACACTTAATAAATACTCGAGTACGTCTGTCTGAACTCGAGTAAGGGAAATGGTTCTCGAGTAGTCTGAACAGAGCTCTCGAGTGGCCAAGTCCATTACTTGAGTGGACTTTCTCTTATTCTCGAGTTAACAGTTTTTACCTCTCAGAAAATATTCTAAGTCTTTTACTCGAGTAGTAAAGTTAACCACTCGAGTAGATGAATACTTTGTCTCAGGTGACAAGGAAGATTCTTTTGATGTATTTACCCCACTAGAGTAGTTGTTCATGTACTCGAGTAGTCTTTCTACCTCTCGAGTAGTCCAGCTCCAGTACTCGAGTGACCAAATTTTATCTCTCAGATTTTTTCGAGGTCTTATACTCGAGTAGTAAAATTCTTGTACTCGAGTAGTCAATATACTTCTCGAGTAATCTAAATCCAGTACTCGAGTAACCAGATTTCATCTCCCAGAAAAATTCGCTAAGTCGTTTTCTCAAGTAATCCTTTTACTTCTCGAGTAATAGTTCTAGCACTCGCGTAGTTCATCTCCACGTCTCGAGTAAACTTTCTAGCACTCGAGTAAGCCTTTTTCCACTCGAGTGATTACAAGTTCTGTTCCTAATTTTCTCAAGGAATTCATCTCGAGTTGTATGATACTGTCCACTCGAGTACTCATATTAGTACTCAAGTAGCTTATCTCTCACTCGAGTGATTCAGTCATGTTTTCCAAAATTTTGCTAAGTCCTTATCAGACAGGATTTTCAAATGATGTGATGTGATTGGTCTACGTGGACGTCATTAATGCTAATTATGACCGTTAGGGAGATCTTATATACGATCATTTCAAATCGATTAACCCTAACAACAAGCTGTCAAAGAAATATTCTAAGTTTCTGAATCCTATTTTCTCTTTCCAAAAACGGAAACTGCTGCCCTCTTCATCGTGCAAATCGTCAAGGGCTTGCGTTCAAGAAGATTAAGATCAAGCTGACTTACAGATCGAGATTGTTCATCAAATCCTCATCATATCTCGGATCGTGTGAGTCAAAGAAATTTCAGATCCAGATCTTGCCGAGCCTCTTCTTCAAGTTTTCTGATAAAGCCGCAAGTTCAAAGGAAGAAGACCTTGGCCAAGATTTTCAAGATCTGAGAAATATTACTGTTTGTATTTCATTTTCTCATTTTATTCTTGTAGGAGATTACTCTCCGAGTGTAGGAGCTTTTCTCTCCAAGTTGTAGGAAGTTTTATCTTTCGAGTGTAGATCTGTGTTTTGGATCGAGTTGTAGGAACTTTGTTCCGAGGCGTAGGATTGGTTTCAATCCGAGATTGTGGAGTAGCCGATTCTGGTGCTTTGCTAGATCGGTGAGTGGAAAGTGGATGTACTCAAGGTTGGGGAACCACTATAAATCTCTTGTCGTCTGTGAATGCTTTGTAGATTTTTGTCCATAGTTCGCTAATTGTTTTTATTCCGCAAAAGACGCACAACTCACCTATTCACCCCCCCCCCCCCGATAGGTGATTTAGGTAGACAACAGAACATTTTCACATGAATTTTAACTGCTAAATCTTCTATTTTTAAGCGCTATAAAAGTCCTATATATATTAAATGTAGAAGTCACATCATAATTTTAAGATACTAGACATTCATTCTCATATCAATTAACAAATGAATCAACTCAGTATTTTCCGCCTCGTAAAACTTATATATTTTCTCACATATGGACTAGTGATCCACCCGACCGAGGGACATGGTCAGTAACTCTAATAACTTATATGCATTGTTTTTAACTTAATTTCATAAATCTTTTACATGAAGTAAATGTGAGGACGAGTAGCATGAGCGTCTGTATTTGTCCCCTGCACGGTGTGGCATCACGACGCGTATTTTCTCTACTATGACGTATTTTTGAAAACAGAGAAAATGCGGGTTGTGACAGTTAGTATCACAGGGAGGTTTTGCAAGAGGGTTGGTTGGTTTGGCAAGTCAGTCGAACAACTTTCCCTTAAGCAAAATTCTAATCATATCATTTCATTGCATACACACACCGATATATCTTCAGTAGATCTTTATGGAAGCACGAACACTACATTCATAGCATGATAAGAAGTATACCAGGCATATTATGTAGTATGAGATGCATAATATGTGTTTGTATATGGATCCACCATAGATGGCAACATGTGACGGTTATGTAGTATGGGATGCATAACCATCACATAGATGCCCATTAGCACGTTTACTTTTCTTCATTACATACGATATTATGTATTATGGGATGCATAACATTGTATGTGTACACCGCTCATATCATGCACTAAGGCCTTTTTTAGAATGCATAGTACTGCATACATAACATATCATTGCATGAGCACACGTTCCAAGTTAAAGATATGTATGATGACAATGTACACCCATAATTTGAGATGAAATTTAAACATTCTTGCATTCATATTATAGGCACAAGTTAGAAGCATAACATCATTTTATGATTTCCCAGATCAAGGTAATAGCAAGAGCAAGTATCTGTTCTTTTCCGATCTGATCTGAGCTTGTTCGTTCTTGATCTGATCTGAGTCAGGTTATTCAAGTTTTCTATCTTCGATGTCATAAGCTAGGTCCTTGATAAGTCGTTTGTTCGTATCGGTAAAATATGAACCTGAAACTGTTTGCTAACGAAATATCTTCCCAGTTTGTGATGCCTTAGGCAAGGTTTGACTAGGTATCTATTTGTTCTGTAGAAATGCCGCCTAAACGCATTACAATGACGTCGACTCCCCACTCGGAGGGCGATTATTCTGGTGCCCAATGCGAGGCAGTGATCGAAGGGCTGCGACAAATTAATGAGGCCCTGACAAGGCAGATGGTGGACATGCATTCTCAGATATAATTGTTGTTGGTTGTCATCGCCGGGCAGCAGACTAGAACGCAGGACCCTGTTGTGGGCCAAACCATTCCTACTCCTCCTGCTACTCTAGTTCTCCCAGTCGCACTATCGCCTGAGATGAATTTCATTTCTCACTTCCGGCGACTAGGACCTCCGTCGTATGATGGTAGAGCAGACTTCATGGCATTGGATGACTGGATCATTGCCATGGAAGAAATGTTTTCCTATTCTGGCATTTCCTCCAATCGGAAGGTGATTATTGTGGTGTATCAGAGAAAAACAGAATCTTTCTGATGGGTGCTCGTGGGAATCATTCAAGAATATGTTACTGAAGAAGTTTTTGTCATCGGTCGAGCAAGACCATATAATAAACAACTTTTTACACCTGAAGCAGAGGCAACTCACTGTTAGTGAGTACGAGGTCGAGTTTAGCAAGCTCAGTCATTTCGCCCCAGATCTGGTAGCATCCGAAGAAGGCAGAGTAAAGCATTTCCTGGGTGGTCTGAGGTATAACATCCAGCAGATGGCTGGCGCGTACAAGTCTGAGACCTTTGCAGAAGTAGTCGAAGCCGCCTTAAGGGTTGAGGTGATAGAAAATACGAAGAATCGGGGATTGCATTCAAAGAAGGACAAGAGGAAATCTGACGATGTAGGAAGTGCTAGGGCATCTTGCCCTGCAGCGAAGAAGGATAGAAGGGAAGCGTGTATATTCTGTGGTAAGCCAGGACACCCTTTTGAGAAGTGCTTTAAGAGACTGGATGTGCAGAAGCTGTCCCAGGTACACGCGATCTAGGATTCTCCAAAGGGAGGCCCTGTCTGTACCTATTGCTAGAGGAGTGGGCACGATGTGGCCCATTATCACAAGAAGGCTGGAGCTTGTTTTTTCTGTGGCTAGAAAGGGCACATGAAGGCTAATTGCCTGAAGAGCCAGCCCGAGCTTCATGGAGTTCCGTTGTAGACTCTACCACCGCCCCGCCTTCGTGGACAAGGGAAAAGGAAAGTTGAATGTGATGACCCTGGAGGAAGCCCAATCTTCGACTCAAGTAATCTTAGGTTAGTCTCTGACTCAGCTAGTAATTCCTTTTAGTAGATTTATAGTTTCCGCATTTTAGTTACGTGCACTATGTGTTTAGGTGAATTTAACGTAAAGAATAAGTGGGCGCGCGTTTTGTTTGATTCGGGTGCTACTCACTCCTTTGTGGCGAGGGGTTTTGTAGACCGACATCGTTGGGCTCTCGACCAGTTAGACACCTCCATAAACGTAAAATTTCCTTCATGAGAGTTGGTGAGGTCAAGTCAGGGTATCCAAAAATGCCCCATCTTCCTAGGTGGTTTTCTAGCCTTTGCGGATCTGAAGGTGCTAGATTTGGTAGACTTTGATGTGATTTTGGGCATGGACTGGCTGTCCAGCTATGATGCCATCATTCAGTGCAAGCACAAGCGCTTGGATTTTAAAGGTGACAATGGCCAACCCATGAGTGTGTATGGTTTGTCGCATCAGGAATTTCTTGTCATTTCTGTGGTACGTGCTCGCAAATTTCTAGAGTCTGGCTGTGATTCTATTCTTGTCTCCATTTCCGTTCTGGGAGCTGCACCAGTTGATACTCGGGTTGAGGAAATTTCTGTGTTGCGTGAGTTTCCAAATGTATTTTTTGTTAGTCTTCCTGGACTTCCTCCTGAGGGAGAGGTGGATTTTGTTATAGACCTTGAGCCAGGCACTCGGCCTATTGCAAAGGCACCGTACCACATAGTGTCGCATGAGTTAGAGGAGCTGCCTACTCAACTGGATGAGTTATTGCAGTGCGGTTTTATTAGACCCAGTTATTCTCCCTGGGGTGCACCAGTACTCTTCGTGAAGAAAAAGGATGGAACGATGAGGCTATGCATTGACTATCAAGAGCTAAACAAGATAACCATTAAGAACAGATATTCATTGCCTATGATCGATGACTTGTTCGATCAGTTGTGAGGTAGCTCTGTGTTCTCGAAGATTGACCTCCGTTCAGGTTACCATCAGTTAAGAATCTGGGAGTCAGACATTCCGCAAACTGCTTTTTGTTCTTGATATTGTCACTTTGAATTTCTGGTAATGTCATTTGCATTAACGAACGCACTGTCAGCTTTTATGTACATGATGAACAGGTTGTTCAAGGATTTTACGGATAAGTTGGTGGTTGTATTCATTGACGATGTCCTAGTATATTCCAAAAATGCAGATGAGTGCGCCTTGCACTTGCTCTTGGTCCAGTCTACTCTGAGGCACCACAAGCTGTATGCGAAGCTTAGCAAGTGTGAGTTCTGGTTGTCTCAGGTGTCATTCCTAGGACACATTGTAAGCAAGGACGGTATCCCAGTGGACCCCGCAAAGATAGCTGTAGTCTTGGATTGGAAGATACCTACATCGCCTAAGGCGATAAGGAGCTTCTTATGGTTGGCAGATTACTACAGAAGAATTGTGGAAGGATTCTCTATGCTCTCTGCGTCGTTGACCAGGCTTATGCAAAAGTGCGCAACTTTTGTTTGGAGTGATGCTTGTGAGGACGCTTTTCAAGAGCTCAAGAGGAGATTGTGTTCTGCTCCAGTGTTGGCATTGCCGGTGGAAGGAGTAGAGTATGTTGTTTATGTGGACACCTCGCGAGTTGGACTCAGTTGCGTGTTGATGCAGGACGGCTGAGTGATTTCGTTTGGATCGAGACAATTGAAGGTGCATGAAATGAATTACCCTACGCACGACCTGGAATTTGCTGCCGTCATTTATGCTTTGATTTTGTGGAGACATCATCTGTATGGAGTGTCGTGCAAACTTTTTTCGGACCACAAAAGTTTGAAATATGTCTTCACTCAAAAGGAATTGAATTTGCGCTAGCATCGATGGCTCGAGTATATTGCGGACTACGAAGTCGATATCCTTTATCATCCCGGCAAGGCTAATGTAGTAGCGGATGCATTGAGCCGGAATCCCGCACATATCTTTAACCTCTCGGTGTAATCCCTTGTTGAAGAGTTTTTGCTCATGGACATAACAGTAGGGAATAATACTTCGCCGAGTAGCTTAGAGGTGGAAGAGCCTTCATGGATTACTCTCACTAGGCTACATCAGAAAAACGATCCCGATTTGCAGCACCTCCGCTGTAGGACTGGGAATGGGGAATTACCTGACTTTTCAATTGATGACGTTGGTACCCTAAAGTACCACGATAGATATTGTATTCCCGCTGTTGAGGACATCCGAGCAAGAATATGCAATGAAGCGCATGGTTCCAGTGTTGCTTATCATCCTGGTTCCACGAAAATGTACAGAGATTTGAAGCAGTTTGTTTGGTGGTCAGGTATGAAGAACGACATTGCAAGATTTGTATCTGAATGTTATACCTGTCAGCGTGTCAAAGCTGATCATAGAAGGCCAGGTGGTAATTAACGCCTTTAGATATATAGAGTTGGAAATGGGAGAGTTTATCCAAGAATTTCATTACTGATTTGTCGAGATCACCTCGAGGGCTTGATGTAGTGTGGGTTATTGTGGACAGACTAACCAAGTGTGCTCATTTTATGCCTTTCAAGATTGATTATCGCATGGAAACGATAGCTGAGCTTTATCTAGACGAAGTTATCAGACTACATGGTGTACCTATGAGTCTTGTGTCAGACCGAGACTCCTGATTCATGTCTCATTTCTAGCAGATCTTGCAAGGAGCTTTAGGTACTGACCTTAGGTATTCTGCCTATCATCCTCATACAAATGGTCAGACGAAGAGAGTGAATCAGATCTTGGAGGATATGATAAGATGTTATATTCTGGACCATGGTGGGTCTTGGGATAAACGCCTCGGACTGACGGAGTTCGCGTACAATAATAGTTATCAGGAGAGTTTGCAGATGGCGCCCTTTGAAGCTTTATATGTAAGGCGTTGTCGAACTTTTCTGTTTTGGGCAGAAGTTGGTGAGAATCCTTCGCTCTGTCCGGAAGCGCTGGAGGATTTGAGCATTTCAGTGACGCATATTCGTGGAAAACTGAGGTTGGCTCAGGAGCGATACGAGAAGTATGGGAAGCAGCGCAGAGTTGATCTGGAATTTGCAGTTGGGGATATGGAATTTTTGAAGCTCTCTCCGATGCAGAGTGTTACAAGATTTGGAAGGAACCATAAGCTAGATCCTATGAATGTGGGACCTTTTCAGATTTTGGAGCGCATCAGAGTCTCTGCCTATAGACTGGAATTACCTAATTCTTTCTCAGGTCTTCACGACGTGTTTCACATAAGCCTGTTGCGAAGTGTGTTCGTAGTGATCGGCATGTCCTTGACTCTGTTCCCTAGTTGCAACCAAATCTCTCGTATGTCGAAGAGCCTATCCGTATTCTGGAGATGCAAGATCTTGTGCTAAGAAAGAAGACAATTCTGATGGTTGAGGTTCCCTGGCGCAATCAGGATACTAGAGGTGCAACTTGGGAATTGGAATCTGCAATGAGAGAATCTAAACCTCAGCTGTTCTCCTAGTCTTCCCCGGTTAGTATTCTTGTTTAATGAAATCTTTTTGTCGTGTCTCTCCCTCTGCCCTCTTATTTCATTTCGTGTTCCAAGTTTCGGGATGAAACTTCCGTTTTGTAGGGGTGACTCTAACGCCCCTGATTTTTCCCGCAATTATTTAACCCTCTCGGTGACGCCATAGTGGAGTAAGCGGTGTTACGTTCGTTGGCGTGGAGTTTACGGCGCGTCGTCGTTAGCGCATTTTCGCGTCTTTTCGGTCCAGCCGGCCAAATTTGTGAATCCTTGTCGAAAACGGAAAACTTCAGTTGGAAAATTAAATTAATTAATTTTTGACATGTTTGTCAAGTTTCGTCGCGATCGGAGCGATATTCGAGCCTCGACGAATTTCCGAACTTTTGTAGAATTTATGTTCGCCGTAAACTTTGAAAATTTATATCTCAAGAACGGCTCATCGGATTTTGGTTTCGTCTTCGCCGTTGTGTTCGCACCGTCAGTGTTCGCATACGGTGTGAGTTTACTTCAATTCGGCGCGCGTTTGGGCCTCCGTTTTGATCTCGTATTTCTTTATTTAAAAGTATATAAATATGATTATTTTAATATTAAAACACTATTCAAAAATGTATTTTACTATTCATGTATATAGTTTAATTTTTTGGATATATTTGCAAAGAAATCACTGTTCATGCAATTTATTTTTCCTGAATACTAGAGTGATCTAATTCCTCTCGAGTACTGCTGGCCTTCATCACTCGAGTGTTGTGTGTATTGTTCTCGAGTACTGACTGTTGTTCTCGAGTACTAAATTTTTAGTACTCGAGTACTAAATTTTAGTGCTCGAGTTGCCTTTTTCTACTTCTCGAGTATCTGTAATCTCGTTCTCGAGTATTGTATATTCATCCTGAGTAGTCTGTTACAGTTTGCATTCAGGTTCCTTTGGATGGTTGAAACTGTGTCGTATAGAAAAATGGATAACATAAAATTTGTTCGTCTCGATGAGATCTACAACTTTCATGTTGGGCACTTTTCGATTTGAGGTCATCCGAAGTGTCTATTTTTATTTTTCGCGCACCCGCTCATAAAAAGATCTTTTCTTCATATATTCGCGAAGCGGATACTTAAGGATAAATAGAAATATATATATGCTGATACTTAAGGATAAATAGAAAAGGACTTCATCTTCTTCCTCAAGTTTGACCAAACCAGAGAACGAGAGTGATGGCGAGGGTTCTATATTCGTGAAGCATCGGATCGCCACCGTCGGAGCTACGATGCTCGGAATCGCAAACCGGGCATAGATCCGGAAAGCTTTCACCGAGATCTTCATGTTCGTTGTAAGTATTTCTCATTTTGTGGAAGTTTTTTGTTAGGATTTTCGGCCCTAACCTCTCTCTCGGCCTTGATCTTGTAGATTCTGCTTTCCTGCGTCTTCTTTTGGCTAGATCTGTGACATGGAGTAATTCAGGAGACCGATTGGAGTAGAAAATGATGAAAGTGGTGTTCTTGCCCTCTCTCTTGCTCTCTTCTTCTTTATTTTGTCAAATTTAGTTGAGTTGTCATATTTATATTTCGTTGAAACTTATCAATAAAAATTAATTGAAACCTGTCGTTCTATTTCATTGAAACTTGTCTTTAAATTTCTAAGTTAATTTATTGAACCTTTATCCCCAATTCTTCCCTGTAGATTTGGTAATCAAATTTGGTTGTCCTGCCACTTTATTTATCGAGTCATGTAGATCGTTGCGACGCCTTGTGCGTCTCATTGTATTGTTTATACTACACTTTGTTTGACCCTTGAAATGTTCTTATGCAGTCCATTTTGTGGATTAACCTTGAGTCTGTGATGAATAAAAGAAACTCTGCTTGTATAATTATGTAATTAAAGAAACACAGGTGGACTGTGCGAGTTGGGGTTTCTCCCTCGGCACAGTGTCTTATGGTTGAGTCTGTGTGTGTTGTGGACTTTCATCCCCGGCACATTACCTTAGCTTGGTCTGTGCGAGTTGGGGTTTCTTCCTCGGCATGGTGCCTGTTAGTTGGGTTTGTGCACATTGTGGACCTTTTTCCCCTGCACAGTACTCTAAATTGTTGAGCTGATCAGTCTCATTTTTTATTGATGAATAACATGAATATTAATGAAAGATGAAAGTTTGAACTTCTGATATTGGTACTTAGTTCTGTCCTGATGATGTGATTAGCCATTTTTGCTCAGTTAAATTTATTGTTTGCTTACTTTTACTCTGCTGCTGACCCTTTTGTTGCAGTTGTTTTACAAATTTCCTTCATTTTGAGGTTTCTTTGGTGCGCCTTTACTCTTTGCACCATTTGTAACTTGCTTCTGAGATGTTATTCTTTTGAATGTCTCAAGATCATAGCAGTAGCAGGTTTAGCTGACCATGTTGCGCTTCTGGTGCTGTGGGTTGCTGCGGCCGTTTGCTTCCACCTCCGAGTTTTGAGGTAGTTGACTTTGTTTAGACTTGTCAGATTTTACTATAGGTTCGTGTCAGTTGTTGGCGCCCATAGTCTTTGACTTTTTTTTGTGATAGGCTACTTGCTGCTTTAACTGCTGTTACTTTTTACCTGTTTATACTTGCTCTCTGGGAAAGATTTATGTTAGGATGCTTTTAGTTATTTTAAAGTATACAAAACTGCATTCTGGTGAATCGGTATGACATGACTTTTAACTGCTAAATCTACTACTTTTAAGCGCTTTAAAAGTCATCTATATATTAAATGTAGAAGTGACGTCATCATTTTAAGATACTAGTCCTTCATTCTCATATAGGTTAACAAATGAATCAACTCAGTATTTTTCGTCGTGTAAAATTTATATATTTTCTCACCTATGGACTAGTGATCCACCCGACCGAGGGACACGGTCAGTAACTATAATAACTTATATGCATTGTTTTTAACTTAATTTCATAAATCTTTTATATGAAGTAAATGTAAGGATGAGTAGCCTGAGTGTCTGCAGTTGTACCCTGCACGGCGTGGCATCACGGTGCCTATTTTCTCTACTCTAACTTATTTTTGAAAACGGAGAAAATGCGGGTTGTCACAAGGACCGCCTAACGACGGTCGGGAAGGAGCGGCCGGCACGGCCGCCTCCTTGTGTCGTGTGTTGGCAGTCGAGGGAGGGAGCGGCCAGTGGCTAAGGGAGGGAGCGGTCGCGGTCGGCGGCCGAGAGAGAGAGGCATGTGCGGCCGCTCCCTCGGCTGCGGCCGGCGGTCGGAAGAAAGTGGCCCGCACGGCTGCTCCCGCGGTTGCGGCCGAGAGAGGGCGGCTGCTCTTCTGGCCATGGCTGGTGGTTAAATGGGAACGGCCCTAGAGGTCGTCCCCTCGGTCGCGGCTGACGGCTGAGGGAGAATGGCTCGTGTGGCTGCTCTCTCTTTCGCGCCCGGTAGCCGAGGGGAGCGTCGGCCGAGGCCGCCCCCTCGACTGCGTGTAACACTCCTGTTTTTCCAGAACTTGAATTTTTGGTAGCCATCGCCCGACGATATTAGCTATCGCCTGGCGATAGCCCTATTTCGTAGGGTAGAGAATGTCGAAACGAAAGGCTCTTTCGTCGAGTGTTGGGAGGAATATCGCTCGGCGGTAGTTACTTACGCCCGGCGGTAACTCTAGGTCTCGAGAAAATGTTGAGTTCTTGAGAAAGGTGCTACCATGCAGCGTTAGCCTTACCGCTGGTGTTAGCACGACATTATTTTTTCTGTCTTGCGGCTCGGGAAGCTACCGCCAGGCAGTAGGTAGTTACCTCCCGGCGAAAGCGGACAGAAGCAGTTCCGTCATTTGGATTGTTAGCCATTCGATTGCTCTTAGAAGTTGATCCAAGGGCTCGGGACGTTTGTCCAAGTGCCATAAGTAGGGCTGAGAGACTTTTCCCTTCATCGTCTTCCCTTTTGGAGTGAAGGTTAGGGTTTGAGGTTAGAGTTGGAGGAGGGAGAAGGGGCTCTCTTTCCCCACCATTGACGGAGCTTCAAAACTCTGATCGTCGTTCCGAGACCAGATCCATGGAGAGGACGCGGAGGTGCTCATTTTCATCCGTGCAAGACAAGAGTTTCATGGCTAGGAAGAGGAATTGTAAGGTAACGACACGTCTCCTCTCGATTTTAGGATGTGTGCATGGCATCTACTCTTTTCTTGTTTTCTTTCAAGCATTCTAGGCATCAGATCTCTCAAATGAGAGGGATTCGGGTTGCCATGGTTCAGGAGTAGCCACCGGGTCGATTGTGTCCATCCCTGGCATGAAATTGCACTAGAAATCCTCTCTGTTAGTGGATTAGCCATTGTGGGTGAAGCCATAGTCACGACCGTTAGTCCCACTCAGTGATGTTGCATAGCGAGCCTTAAGTATTTTGTAGAAATACGATAGTGGCAAGACGTCGTTTGTAATGTTGTTTTCCCCCTCTTTCGTGTGAGTACGTGTAACCAGAACTAGACCGAGTGGAAATTAGAGTACACGCGGGGGCACGGGGATGGTACAGTATGAATGGTGGATTAGGGTGGGAAAGACTTGGGATTGTGATGTGCTAAGGAATGGTATGTCTCTGTGGTCGGGTGGCTAGTCCGTGATGTGCAAGTCATATGGGGAGAGTGTCCCAGCGAGACAAGCCCCCTTCTGTGAAACTGACGAGGACGCCAAGCTTTGGAGAAGCCTGAATGATACCAGCTGGGTCCCGCTAAGTATCCTTCGGTGGACTTGGTCCCGATATTGGAGATGGGACAGGGTCATCGCGAACGTGTGGGGTCTAGCAAGGGTTCTTAGTATCGGCTGGTTTGTGTGGCAGAATCCTGACGTGAGAAGTCAAAACTTGCAGGCAAGCACGTGTTTTGAGACCCACGAGCGGGTGGCGCCTAGGCAAGTGTTCTGCATGGCGGCTTGTATGCCATTTGGGGGAAATTGAAAGTACCCTTGTCTTTGCGACTTGAACGCCAATGGGGAAATTAGATACACCCGAATGATGATGTGTTAGAAGCATACGTTTTAGGGTGCCTTGGCTGAAGCCCATGTTTGCATACATGTTGTATTTGTAGGCCCATTTTATTATATGCTCAACATAGAAACGTTTTTATTGTTTGAGACATCCAAACATATTTTATTGCTTTTTCTGTACATGTATATTTGCATACGAAGTGCTGACCTGCAGGGTGATGGAGTTCCATAGGGTCCGCTAGGGACGACCGGGAGGAGATGTGTTGGTTACACAGTTAAGGTCAGCCTTTGCTTACACACGTTACAACCAATTTTTTACAGGGCAAGAATCGCAAGCGAGAGCAAGCTCGCAGGTCAAAAAGGCATAAGCCTCATGAAGTATAACATGTTGAGTAATAGCTCTGTTTTGTGGAATGTGTTGCTTAATGTACTATGTTTCCGGCTTGCACGCCGAGGTAGCGCTTATGCATGTTGACTCTTGATGTTATTGTTTGAGTTTTGGAATCTCATTTGATGAAAGGTTATAAGGCCGTGTTGATACTCATATGTTAGCGGATAATGTATAATCTTGTTCTTTTGTTTCTGTTGTGTTTAGTCTGAGTTTTGAGTTTGGTAGTTTATATAATCTTATAATACTTAAGTTGTGGTTTCAGTATATTGTAGGGCCCCGGTCGGACCCATATTATACGGTCATTACAGCGGAGGTGTTACAATTTGGTATCAGAGCCAGGTTAGTGTCCAAGGTAAGGTTTCGTGGTCGAATGTGCTAATGGGATCGGGTTAAGGGGTTATCCACATAGGAGTATCGCGGGACCATGAGTGTCCTTGTGTCTGGTTTCATGACTAGAAGCTGATTTTGTTTTACCTTGCTTTTGTTAAGGATGCAGGTGACGAGGCAGGGACGTCGAGGCTGCGAGAAGAGCCTTCGGCAAGCAGTGCCACTACTCCAGGTCCGATGGGCATGGGGGTAACCCCTGCCGAATTCTGTCGCAAGCTTGCTGAAGCGATGGTAGCGGCCCAAGTTACAGCGGCAGCACAAGTTGTGACCCCAGTTGTGCAGGTAACGTCTCCCGTTACCCCGGGTACGACACCGGTCACACAGGTCGAAGGTGCTAGGCCAGTAGAGCCGCTAGTTGAGAGAGTGATTGTCGGGCAGGGAGACCGACAAATGAAATATTTTTCTAAGCTTCCATCCTCAACCATTTATGGGAGTCATCACACCGCCCAATGCAGAGGACTAGTGGGCGAGAGTTCAAGAACTGCTAAGGGCAGCAGAGACGCTAGTAGAGAAGCGGTCCGAGTTTGCGAGTTTCATGTTGGAAGGTGACGCTAAGCTGTGGTGGGTGATTCATAGCGGTTGCCAGTTTCCCGGATGCACCCCATCCATAGAAGAGTTCGGGATTGATTTCTTAAAGAAGTATATTCCCGTGTCGACAAGGCTAGCCCTTTAGAGACAATTTTTGCAATTGGTCCAGTGGGACAAGACAGTAGATGAGTACGTCCAGGAGTTCACTTGTTTGGGATGTTATGCTGGGACGACCATGGCAGACGATGAGGAGAGGGACAACCTCTTCTACCATGAATTGAGGGAGAATCTAAGACAACCCCTCATAGCTATGAAGAAAGCGGGCTTCAACGAGTTGGTCGAGGCCACTAGGACGTTGGAGAGCAATATGGAGCGAACCCAATATCAAAAGGGTTTTGCAGCTAAGCAGGGAGAAGGAAAGCCTTCTCAATCGCAAGGGAAATCAAATAGAAGTAAGTGGATGAAGAAGTCTCATCCCTACAAGACCTGGGAGAAGAGTAGCATGATATCAGGGGGGTCTCGCTTAAAGGTACCAATATCGTGCTACAAGTGTGGCAAGCCGGGCCACATTGCTCATTATTGCACTGAAGGTGGCGCTGAGCAGGAGCCAAGGCAAGAGTAGTCAGTGTGCTCCGGGTCCAGTGCGGCGGAGAAGGGAAAAATGGCGGAGTCAAGCGCTTCTCGTTTCCAACCCATGCAGCCAAGGGCATACGACCTTGGGCAGCAAGAATCGATCTGCCAACCCGATGTGGTGGCAGGTAGGAGAAAATTTAAGTTCACTTATTTTCTTTAGACTCTTAATATCATTTATGTATGTCTCTAGTGTTGTAGGCTTTGTAATAGTTTCTGGTTACCCCGCTAGGATATTGTTCGATACGGGTGCGTCACACTCCTTTCTTGCGGAAAGCTTTATCTGGAGAATTGGAGTCGAACCCTTTTCTACGGACGAAGAGCTTAGGGCATGCCCAATGGGTCCTTCATGACCACCAGGATGAGAGGGCGCATTGGTTAGAGTCTAGGCGGAGTTTACTTCGGGTTGGTAGTAGTGGTTCAACCGTTGGCTAAATTTGACGTGATCGTAGGGATGGACTGGATTGCGGAGCAGCGTACCAGTATTGACAGTCTGTCAAAGGTGGTGACCATAAGAAATGAGGGAAAGGTAGAGGTTATATTTGAGGGCCTCAATGGAGTGCCCTGTTCCCTGATTTCAGCCATGCAATTAGTGCGGACAATTAACCAGGGAGGAGTAGTTTTCGTAGCAATGCTAAAAGTTCAACTTCCCAAATTATCAATTGGTGAAGTGTCGGTAGTGGCAGAATTTGAGGATGTGTTTCCTGAGGAGTTACCTAGAGTACCTCCTCGATGAGATCGAGATCGATTTCTCGATCGAGTTAGTGCCAGAAGCAAGGTCAGTGTCGCGTCCTCGTTTTAGGATGGCACCGAAGGGGTTGGCTGAGCTCAAGGTACAGTTGCAGGAACTGTTGGAGCAGGGGTACATAAGACCCAACTCTTAGCCATGGAGCACGGCCATGTTGTTTGTAAAGAAGAAAGATGGTAGTATTCGGTTGTGCATAGACTACCGGTAATTGAAAAAACTGACCGTCATGAATAAGTATCTTATTCGACGGATAGATGACCTATTTGACTAGTTGCTAGGGTCTGTGGTGTACTCTAAGTTGGACTTGAGGTCCGGATACTATCAGTTATGGATTCGAGACGAGGACATACCCAAGACAGCATTTGGTATGAGGTATAGTCACCTCGAGTTCTCGATGATGTCGTTCGGGCTGACGAACGTACCATCTGTATTCATGGATTTGAAGAACCGAGTTTTTCAGGAGTATTTAGAATCATTTGTGGTGGTCTTCATTGATGATATCTTGATCTACTCCAAAAATAAGGCAGAGCATGAGGATCATTTAAGAGTAATCTTGTAGACCTTGAGAGAGAACCAGCTGTATGCAAAGTTCTCGAAATGCGAGTTCTACTTAGAGAAGGTGGCATTTTTGGGCCATATAATTAGTGGTGATGGGGTGGCCGTGGATCCAGTAAAAGTTGAGGCCATCAGAGATTGGCCAGTTTTAAGCACTGTGCCGGAAGTCAGGAGTTTTCTTGGACTAGCCGAGTATTATAGAAGGTTTATGGAAAACTTTTTGAGGATAGCTTTGCCCCTCACTTCGTTGACTCACAGGTACCAAAGGTTCGTGTGGACTCAGGAGTGTAGTCAAGCGTTTGAAAACTTGAAGGAAAGGCTGATGACAGCTCCGATCCTAAGTCTTCCTAAAGGGACTGAAGGACTTCAGGTTTTTAGTGACGCATCAGGATGCAGTTTCGTTTGCGTGTTAATGCAACATGGCAAGGTGATAGCCTTTGGGTCTAGGTAGTTGAAACCTCATGAGAGGAATTATCCTGTCCATGACTTGGAATTGGCGGCGGTAATTTTTGCATTGAAATTGTGGTGGCACTATGTCTACGGTGCGAAGGTGGAGATCTTCACGGACCACAAAAGCCTGAAGTATCTTCTAGATCAAAAAGATTTGAACATGTAACAGCGCAGATGGGTTGAATTCCTTGGGGACTATGCGTGGCAATACAATATATGCCAGGCAAAGCCAACGTGGTGGCGGATGCCTTGAGTAGGGAATATTCTGGACAAGGGAATTGGATTGAAGCTCATGATGAGCAGTTGGTCTGAGATTTTGAGTCCCTCGGCATCGTTTGTGTGGCAAGAGGAGAGTCTAGCATGGATTTGTACGTGAGCAGTAGGAAGTACCCTTGTGTTTGCGTCTTGAATGCCGATTGGGAAATTGGATGTACCTGATTGATGATGTGTTAGAAGCATACGCTTTAGGGTGCCTTGGGTGAAGTCCAGGTTTGCATATATGCTGCATTTGTAGGCCCATTTTATTGTATGCTCAACATAGAAACGTGTTTGTTGTTTGAGACATCCAAACCTGCTTTACTACTTTTACTGTACATGTATATTTGTATACGAATTGCTGACCTGCAGTGTGATGGAGTGTCAAGTGGTCCGCTAGGGATGACCGGGAGGAGATGTGTTGGTTACATAGTTGAGGTCAGTCTTTGCTAACCCAAGTTACAACCAAATTTTTACAGGGCAAGGATCGCAAGCTGGAGCAAGCTCGCCGGTCAAAAATGCCTAAGCCTCATGAAATGTTACATGTTGAGTAATAACTATGTTTTGTGGAATGTGTTGCTTAATGTACTATGTTTTCGGCGTGCACGCTGAGGTAGCATAGTAGTGCTTATATACGCTGACGCTTGATGTTATTGTTTGAGTTTTGGACTCTCAATTGTTGTAAGACCATAAGGCCATGTTGATACTCATATGTTAGTGGATAACTTCTAATCTTATTTTTTTCTGCTGTATTTAGTCTGATTTTTGAGTTGGGTAGTTTATATCATCTTATAATACTTAAGTTTTAACGTCTGTATGTTGTGGGGCCCCACCCGGACCCATATTATACGGTCATTATTGGGGAGGTGTTACACCGCACGCCGGCGGCCGGCGCAGCGAGGTAAGGTGGGAGGCTGGCGGCCGAGGACGAGTTCTGCCGCCTGCCGTCAGCGAGGCGACGCTCGCGGCGGTTCATCCATTATGCATGATAGGATCGGCACGCGGGGGATCGACAAATTCGATCGCGCGTGCGGTGAAACCCATGAACCCACTACTTTCTAGGTGAAAATCATAGGTGTATGATTATGCGCGCACCTATACTTATAAAATGAATCTCATCCCTAACACCGTTCCATCAATACTTTTACCTAAAGATGAGGTGAAAATATTTATAAAAAAATAATTTAAATTTTTCTTCCCATCTATCATGCAGGCCACTTAGCCTTTCACTTTTTCCCACTACTCTGACACATATAGAGAATATATCGATTTGAAGAGGACAACCACCTTTTTCTTTTTGCTCTCCCCACAAACGACTTAAGTGACCAGGGAACTGAGTTTTAGTATGTTGTTATGACTACATTCTATGAAGAGCAAGGGATTCATCAAGAATTCCCCTCTCCAAGAACACCCCATAAAAATGGGTTAGCTGAGAGGAAATACAGGACTCTCACAGAAGCTGGGAGAACATTATTGAGTGACACTTCTCTCCCTGAATATTTCTGGGCTGAAGTAGTTAATGCTGCTTGTCATGTGCTCAATAGGGCTTCTATCACCAAAGGTCACAAGAAGACTCACTATGTGATCTTGAAGGGCAGAAAACCAAACATATCCTATTTCAGGATCTTTGTTTGCAAGTGTTTCATCCTAAACAATGGTAAGTCAAAATTACTAAGTCTGCTGCAAAATCCCATGAGGGGATCTTTGTTGGGTACAGCAATAATAGTAGGGCATATAGAGTCTATAACTTGACAAATCAAGTTGTAGAAGAATCTGTCCATGTAATGTTTTATGAGTCAGGTATGATTGACAGTGAGCTGTTAGTCTCTTTGCCTAGCTCTACAGGCATAGAAGTCATGATGGAAAAGCTCTCCATCAAAGATAAAGACCTAGCTATGCAAGGAGAATATGAAGAAGGATCTTGTCTAGAGGAAGCACAGGACAGTCAAGTTGGAAATGAAGACCAACCTGCTGAAGAAAATAATAATCAGCAGGAAGCAGTCAAGCTGCCCCCAGCAGTCAGATATCTGAGAGATCATCCTCCAGATCAGATAATAGGTGAGGCTAGCCAAGGTGTATAGACCAGAATCAAGAGTCTCAACACAGCTCACTATTCCAGCTTCCTATCACAAGAAGAGCACAAGAAATTTGAAGAAGCAAATCAAGACCAATTCTGGATTGGTGCAATGCAAGAAGAACTTAACCAGTCAAAAGGTGGAAGGTCTGGAAGCTGGTTCACATGCCAGATGGATACAATGTCATTGGAGTCAAGTGGATTTTCAGAAATAAACTTGATGAAAATGGCATTGTAATAAAGAATAAAGCTAGACTGGTGGCCAAAGGTTATAGACATGAAAAGAGGATTGAATATGATCAGACTTTTGCCCCTATTGTAAGGTTGGAAGCAATCATTCTGTTCCTTGCATTTGCAGCTTTACAGGGATTCAAGGTATTTTAGACGGATGTCAAGTCTGCCTTCCTAAATGGAGACTTGAATGAAGAGGTTTATGTAGAGCAGTCTCCAAATTTTGTAGATTCTAACTCTCCTACTGCTGTATATAGACTTAGGAAAGCTATTTATGATCTCAAGCAAGCCCCAAGAGCATGGTATGAGACATTGTCTACCTTCCTCATTGAGAACAAATTCTCAAGGGTGAAGATAGATAAGACCGTATTGCTAAGGGCATCTAAGAGCAAGATCATCATAGTCCAGATTTATGTTGATGACATAATATTTGGCTCTACTGATGATAACCTCTCCAAGAAGTTTGCAAAGCTTATGCAGGGGAAGTTTGAGATGAGTAGTATGGGTGAACTAAAATTTTTCTTCGGACTCCAAGTAAAACAGACTAATGATGGTTTATCTATATCCTAGTCAAAGTTCACCAGAAAGATAATCAAGAAATATGGCATGGAGAATGCTTCCACCATAAGAACTCCCATGAGCTCAAGTATGCCTTTAGGCAAAGATGAGCCAGGGAAGCCTGTTGATCAAACTATGTATAGAGGTATAGCTGTCTCCCTTCTCTACCTCACTGCAAGTAGGTCTGACAGTATGTATGCAACATGTGTCTGTTCTAGTTATCAGGCCTCCCGTAAAGAGTCTAACTACACTGTTGTGAAAAGAATCTTGAGATATCTTAAGGGCACCCAAGATCTTGGCATATGGTACCCCATGAATGGGGAACTTGAACTAACAGGATATTCAGATGCATATTTTGTCGGTTGCAAGGAGTACAGAAAGAGCGCTTCAGGCTCCTGTCATTTTCTAGGTGGAGGGCTTATCTCTTGGAGCAGTAAGAAACAAACAAGTGTTACAATATCAACAACAGAGTCAGAGTATATATCAGTTGGAAACTGCTGTGCTTAGTTGATGTGGATCCAGCATCAACTTCAGGACTGCAATATTCAGATAAGTAGAGATCCACTCTTTTGTGATTCTACTAGTGCAATTTCTATAGCTAGTGTTGGGTATTGTATCCACAATGTACCTGATTTGAAGAAGCCCCTGGACAAGCTAAGGTCAATAGACAATGTATCTGATAAAATCTTTCAAGTTGTACTTGCAGTTATTCCACGCTAAGTGCACACCAATGTCACGGTGCAGTAGGTCAATATACACGGGTCTGCACGACGTAATCCCTCATTGAGTAGATCAGTGTGTTGGCCTACGTGTACTCTCTCTATTGGAGTGCACTTACATTCAAGTATAGGGCCGTGCTTATGCAAGAGAAGACAAGGAGCAAGGATGAGTCAAGGAGCAGCTCTTGGGTGGAAAGACGAAAATTCGTCTAAGTGTAATTCGACGAGAATCACCAAATTCTCGCCGATTCGGCGAGAATCAAGTGATTCTCGCCGAATCGTCGAGAATCATTAGTGATTCTCGCCGACTCTTTCTGGCCACCTCAAAACGGTGCCAAGTAAGATTCGGCGAGAATCACTAGTGATTCTCGCCGAACCCATCGCAGAGCAGATCTTGAATACAAGTTATATTCGTTGAGAATCAACAAGTGATTCGGCGAGAATCACAAGTGATTCTCGACGAATCGGCGAGAATCACTAACTGATTCTCGCCGATTCGTCGAGAATCACCTGCGAATCTCGCCGATTTTTACTTGGCGATTTCTCTGGAACTTCCTGAACCGGATTCTGCCGCTGTCAATATTCTGGACCGGGATTTAGGTATTCCCCTTGTGGGTCCCACAACGGTCAAATTGAAAGTATCTACAGTATATATATACGGGTATTTTGAACAGTAGCCAGACGAAAAAGAAGCCGAGCACGATCTAACCCTAAAATCGCGAATCTGCTCCGCCGTCGCCGTCGCCGCTCGCGCTAGTTGGTCGCCGCTGTTGATCGCGTTTCTTCCCGATCTCCGGCGACAGAAGCTTAGCCAAGATTAGAGTCTCACGGGTCTATCCAGAGATCCCTTGTCTCTCGATTTGTTGATCGGGAAAAACTTCCCCGTCCGAATCGATCGAGACGACCGATCCTCGTGTGACCGTTGGTAGACCTAGCTAGCTTCGCTACGAAGTTTGGATCTCTAAAGAACAGCAGCCGCACATCGTCGTCGCCGCCGATCCCGTGAACCTAGCCGCCGCCCTTCTTGCCCCCGCCGGTTCCGGGGAGATCCTCTCCAAGAGAGACCAAGGTTGTGGACTCTTTGTAGACTTCAAGATCACGTCATCAATGAAGAGGGACAACGGAGTCTCCTCACGTAGTTTGTATTTCTTGTACATTCTATTTTACTTTTGTTGTAAAGGAACGTTGGTTCCGTGTTGTAAGGGTTGGGTGCAACCCGGTTTGTGGGAGTGTTGACTCCTACGTGTGGAAGGGTTCCTTCCGATAGTACATGGATGGGATTTCAATCCCGTTGGAGAAGTTACCGAGTCGTCCCTTGTTGGGAGATAGGTCGAAGGGGGAAAGTGGATGTACCCAAGTCGGGGAACCACTATAAATAGCTTGTTTACTCTGTTGTGCTGTGTTGTTTTATTTTCGTGTGCAGGTACAATTTAAATTCCGCAAAAGCGCTGCACGTCACCTATTCCCCCCCCCCCCAGGTGAACATAGTTGACACTAGGTGGACTTTCAAGTGGTATCAGAGCCAGGTTACTCATCAAAAAGGTTAACACCTTGAGTTGAATCCAGCCACTAGTGTCAAGAAGGAGACAACAGCTACTATGGATGGGCTCAAGTATACAGGCAAGATCCTAGTGTGCACCAGGCTCAACTTTCCTATCTGGAAGGAAAGGATCAGGTTCTACATGGAAGCTGTTGATCCTCGACTCTTCATGATCGTGGAGGAGGGACCTTATGTCCCCACTAAGGCCTCCACCATTGATCCTACCCAGAAAGTGCCAAAGAAACTTTCTGAAATGGACAAGGACGAGATGGTGCTAGTAGGACTTGACAAGAAGGCGCGAAACATTCTGGTCAGCGCGGTTGATGACTCAATGATGCAAAACTTCAGCAACTGCAGGACATCACAGGAGATCTGGCAGTGCCTGATCATCCTAATGGATGGCACGGATGAAGTGAGGGATGATCGGAGATCCATCCTGAACCAGAAATATGAGGCATTCAGACAAGGGCCTAAGGAAGAGATCGGAGTCACCTACGAGAACTTCCTCAAGATCGTCAACGCCCTCAAAGGATACGGTAGAGTGTTCACTAATGGTGAACACAATGATAAATTCCTTAGGTCCCTTACTAAGGAATGGGACACAAAGATCTGCGCCATCCGAGAGTTTTGCAGGCTAGCTGAGACTGACCCGCAAATTCTGTTTGGGAAGTTGATGTCCTATGAGCTTCAGCTGAACACCAGGAAAGCAGAAGAAGAAGCAGAGAAGGCTGCTGCCAAAGAAAAGACTGTGGCTCTAAAAGCCAGTCACTCCAGAAAAGGCAAGGGTGCGGTTTCATACCGTGCCAGAAAAAAGGATGAGGAGGAGGACTCCGAGCCATGCTTCTCCAGCTTAGAGCTATCGGAGGAGGATTTCTCCCTCATCACTCGAGAGTTCAAGAAGTTCCTCTAGATGAGGAATCAAAGAAAGAGAGACGGCTCCTCCTCCAGGTATCAGAAGAAAAATTATTCTTCTGACAGGTATGCTTCTAGACCGAACAAACATCGCTCCTCTGACATTATTTGCTTTGGATGCAATAAGCCAGGACACGTTGTGGCCGACTGCTATCAAGGCAAGAGAGAAAAAGGGAAAGAAGAGGAGCACAAATCTTCGAGAGATAAGAAGAAAGAACGGAGCTACATCGCCAAAATGCCAAAGACACTGAGTGAGTCTGATTCCTCAGACTCCAGCGATGATGAGGAAGCCTACTTCGGGCTGGTGGGTCGCTCCGACTAAGAAGGAGAATGCCCCCCATTTACTGGGAAGGTAAAAGCTCACACTCCTCTCTCTGACTCCGACTCTGATCCTGAGTCTCAGGATGATGAACCTGAGGATAGCCTTTCAGCCCGTGAAGCTGAGCTGCTCGAGAAGTATGAGCTTCTGCTCAACACTTTCGAGGAGTGCCGAAAGAGATTGAAGGCTGAGAAAAAGGAAGTAAAATTCCTTAAGGGTGAGTGTGTTTCCCTAAGGGAAGAGGTCACCAGTTTGATCTCTCTCCGACAGGAGCACCTTGACCTGACCTCAAAGCATTCAGAGTCTCTGAAGCTCCTTGATCTTAAGCAGGAGGAAGTCGACAAGTTGGAAGAACAACTTGCGGCAGAAAGGAAGATCGTCAAGAGCTTATCTATGCCAAAAACAGTTCTTCCAGTTGTTGATACCTTCTCTGCTCAGGCCAAAGGAGCTGGCTTGGGGCATGTAGGGGTATCTGGTTCCTCCTCCAGGAGAAACAGGAACCAGAGGAAGAATAAGGCCACCAAGAAGGCCTCTGCTGATGAAAAGGGAAAGGCTCCGCTTAGTCCTGTTGCGTTCAGAAAGCCTGGCTTTAAGTGCAACTAACATGACTTTGAGTCAACATTTGGCCATCATTTCCGGCCCTCGGTTGCAAAGCCAAAGAGCCGATATGACGGTTGGACCTTTCCCCGGAACTTCGGTGAGAGTGCCTTCAAGGCACCTTATGAGGAAATCCATATGGGAAATTATGGTCCGTTCTCTAGCGGCCATAATGGAAAGCAGGCACCAAAAGCCAAGCCTGTTATACAGAAGGTGACGAAGTCATGTGACTGCTGTCACCATGAGGCCTCCACCTCCAGAACCAAGGCCCCAGTTGTACCCACCGTTCCCCGGGTAAGGCAGGAGCCTAGGAAGAGGTACAACAGATTCGACTGTTGGTGCTGTGGCAAGGTTGGTCACTTTGCCGTGGATTGTTGGTTTAATCCAAGGTATTACGAGACTCCCCATGTTAGCAATGCGAGGCCGACCACTAGTAGGGTTAACCAACCGAGGGGGAGTGTGCTAACTAGGAATCTAGGACCCAAGTTCGATTGGGTTCCTAAGGCAAATTAGTTTTGTTTTGCAGGAATGTCCAAAGGCCACCAAAACGCCGATCTGGTATTTGGACAGTGGATGCTCCCGGCATATGACTGGGACAAGAAGCCTGCTGCGTGATTACACTCCAGTCGAGAATGGACCCAAAGTCATTTTGGAGGGTCAGATCGAGGAGTCACCAGAGGTTATGGTATGATCTCCAATGGTATAATCTCTATCACCGACGTGGCTTATGTTGAAGGGTTAAACCATAACCTGATCAGTGTAAGTCAGTTATGTGACAAAGGTTATGACGTTAAGTTCTGCAAGGATAAATGTCTGATAATTTCACGTACCTCTTCTGAGACGGTATTATCAGGCATTAGGAGCAGAAATATCTTCTGCTTAGATTTTCTCAGTTTAGATTCATCTACCCCCGTATGCCTTGTGGCAACAGGCAGTGCATCTCTTTGTGAACAATGGCACAAGAGATTGACACATATTAATTTCAAGACAATTAGTATGCTATTTTCTAAGAACTTAGTAAGGGATGCTCCCAGTATCAAGTGCATCAAAGATAGCCCCTGTCCTGCATGCCAGATGGGCAAACAGACTCGGGCTACCTTTAAGAGCATTGCAGACAAAGACTCTTCTCGATGTCTCTACCTTTTACATATGGACTTGTTTGGTCCAATGCAAGTTCATAGCTTGGGAGGCAAGTCCTATACGCTAGTGATAGTTGATGATCATTCTCGGTTTACATGGGTGTTCTTTTTGAAACGAAAGTCAGATACGTTTGACATCTTCACTAGTTTTGTCAAGCAGGTTCAGAACGAATTTAACTGCTCAGTGGTCAAAATCAGAAGTGACCATGGAACAGAATTCGAATCTGGTGCTATGACAGAATTTTGTGAAGAACAAGGTATCTTTCATGAGTTTTCCTCCCCGCGCACTCCTCAGCAAAATGGAGTTGCGGAGAGGTGAAATAGAACTCTCATTGAAGCCTGCACGACAATGTTGAAAGACGCTTCTCTCCCGGAATACTTCTGGGCAGAGGCTGTCAATACAACTTGTCATGTACAAAACCGAGCATTGATCAACAAGCATCATCGTAAGATGCCTTATGAGCTACTGAAAGGCAGGAAACCTACCATGTCCTACTTGAGGATTTTTGGTTGCCGATGTTATGTACTGAATAATGGGAAGTACCCGCGTACTAAATTTGGTGAAAAATGCTTCGAAGGCATATTCATGGGCTATAGTTCCCACAGTCGGGCATATAGGCTCTTCAATAAGAAAACACTAGTGGTAGAAAAATCAATAAATGTTGTATTTGATGAAGGAAGTTTGCTTAACAGCAATTCTTCCAGTGGTATTCTTGAAGATGCAGGTGCACGACTTGAACAGCTGAGTCTGGACGACACCACCAAAGATGACACTCCTAAGTACGTCAAAGTTTCCACCTCCACGTCATCTGAAAATGTTGAAGATCAAAATGGAACAAATCTCTTAGAAGAAGGAGAAGCCCAAGAAGTATTCGAAGCTCCAGACGCCAGACTTCTAGAGCTCCGACACGTGAGGGATCATCCTAGAGATCAGATCATCGGAGATCCTCGTGTCGGTGTCAGAACTCGAAGAGGTACTATTAACGAAGTATTTCATCTTAGCTTCCTGTCACAGGTTGAGCCAAAGAAGTTCGACGAGGCGAACAAAGATGCTGCATGGATTCTGGCCATGCAAGACGAACTACATCAATTCGACCGTTGCAACGTTTGGACGCTAGTTCCCAGACCACACAAGAAGAATGTGATTGGTACCAAGTGGATCTTGAGAAATAAGCTGGATGAACATGGTGTCATCATAAAGAACAAGGCAAGGCTGGTGGCTCAAGGTTACCGACAGGAGGAGGGGATTGACTTCGACCAGACCTTTGCACCAGTAGCAAGGCTCGAGGCAATCAGATTGTTCCTGGCGTATGCTTCACACAAAGGATTCACAGTCTATCAAATGGATGTGAAATCAGCATTCTTGAACGGAGACCTGAAAAAGGAAGTATACGTCGCTCAACCTCCAGGTTTTGTCGATCCTACTTATCCCAATCATATTTATTTTCTTAATAAAGTCTTATATGGGTTGAAACAAGCTCCACGAGCTTGGTATGAGACGTTATCTAGTTTTCTTCTTGAGAACAAGTTCTCTAGAGGTAAAATAGATAAAACATTGTTTCTCAGGGAAGTCAAAGGCAAGATTTTGCTGGTGCAAATCTATATCGATGACATAATATTCGGCTCAACGGACAACAATCTTTGCAAAAAGTTTTCTAAACTTATGCAAGGAAAGTTTGAAATGAGCAGTATGAGAGAGCTCAAGTATTTCTTAGGACTTCAAGTGAAACAGTCTGAGGATGGAATCTTCATCTCCCAGATGAAGTTCACAAATGAACTCCTTAAGAAATTCGGTATGGAGAGTGCAACCTCTATGAGGACTCCAATGGGATCCACTATGTCTCTGGATAAGGATGATAAAGGTCAACCTTTCAATGAAACCAAATACAGAAGCATCATTGGATCCCTGCTCTACCTTACTGCCAGTAGACCGGATATCATGTTCTCCACATGTGTCTGTGATAGATATCAGGTGAACACTAAGGAATCTCACTATGTCGCTGCAAAGCGAATTCTAAGATACCTTAAAGGTACTCCCAATCTTGGCTTGTGGTACCCGAGAAACAATGATGTCGAGCTAATAGGTTTTTTAGATGCTGATTTTGCAGGGAGTAGGGATGATAGGAAAAGCACTTCCGGGACGTGTCAATTCCTCGGAAGAAGTCTTATCTCATGGAACAGCAAGAAGCAGAACTGTGTAGCTACCTCCACAGCAGAGTCTGAGTACATCTCGGCAGGCAGCTGTTGCGCACAACTCCTATGGATCAGAAACCAGTTAGCCGACTACGACCTTCAGTTCAAGGAAATTCCAATGTACTGCGACTCCTCCAGTGCAATTGCCATCGCCAACAATCCAGTATCGCACAGCAGAACGAAGCATATTGAAGTGCGCTACCACTTCATTCGGGAGCACGTGGAGAACAAGGACATCTCTCTCTGTTATGTCCCCACGGACAAGTAGATTGCTGATATATTCACAAAGCCCTTAGACGAGGCCAAGTTCAATCTTTTCAAGACTGAATTGGGGATGCTCAATTATGAGGAATGAAGACTACAGAAGCTCCAAGCTCGTGCACGATCTGAGGGGGAGCAAGGAACTCAAGTGTGAGCACAGACGCACGAACTGAGGGGGAGCAAGGGGTCAAATGCTACCAACCCCGATTTGCAGAAGCCGAAAAGGGGGAGATTACCCTCTCGGCTAAGGCTAAGGTGGCTCCAAGCTTGCTCCCAAGAAATTGGTAATGGATAACTCACTCAACTCAATTCCCAGTTTATGGTTTTCATTCCCATATGCTCTATTCACCTTAGCTTGTAGGGTTTAGGCTTCTTCAAATAGGGGGAGATTGTTGGGTATTGTATCCACAATGTACCTGATTTGAAGAAGCCCCTGGACAAGCTAAGGTCAATAGACAATGTATCTGATAAAATCTTTCAAGTTGTACTTGCAGTTATTCCACGCTAAGTGCACACCAATGTCAGGGTGCAGTAGGTCAATATACACGGGTCTGCACGACGTAATCCCTCGTTGAGCAGATCAGTGTGTTGGCCTACGTGTATTCTCTCTATTGTAGTGCACTTACTTTCAAGTACAGGGCCGTGCTTATGCAAGAGAAGACAAGGAGCAAGGATGGGTCAAGGAGCAGCTCTTGGGTGGAAAGACGAAAATTCGTCTAAGTGTAATTCGACGAGAATCACCAAGTGATTCTCGCCGATTCGGCGAGAATCACTAGTGATTCTCGCCGACTCTTTCCGGCCACCTCAAAACGGTGCCAAGTAAGATTCGGCGAGAATCACTAGTGATTCTCGCCGAACCCATCGCAGAGCAGATCTTGAATACAAGTTATATTCGTTGAGAATCAACAAGTGATTCGGCGAGAATCACTAACTGATTCTCGCCGATTCATCGAGAATCACCTGCGAATCTCGCCGATTTTTACTTGGCGATTTATCTGGAACTTCCTGAACCGGATTCTGCCGCTGTCAATATTCTGGACTGGGATTTAGGGATTCTTCTTGTGGGTCTCACAACGGTCAAATTGAAAGTATCTACAGTATATATATACGGGTATTTTGAACAGTAGCCAGACGAAAAAGAAGCCGAGCACGATCTAACCCTAAAATCGCGAATCTGCTCCGCCGCCGCCGTCGCCGCTCGCGCTAGTTGGTCGCCGCTGTTGATCGCGTTTCTTCCCGATCTCCGGCGACAGAAGCTTAGCCAAGCTTAGAGTCTCACGCGTCTATCCAGAGATCCCTTGTCTCTCGATTTGTTGATCGCGAAAAACTTCCCCGTCCGAATCGATCGAGACGACCGATCCTCGTGTGACCGTTGGTAGACCTAGCTAGCTTCGCTACGAAGTTTGGATCTCTAAAGAACAGCAGCCGCACATCGTCGTCGCCGCCAATCCCGTGAACCTAGCCGCCGCCCTTCTTGCCGCCGCCGGTTCCGGGGAGATCCTCTCCAAGAGAGACCAAGGTTGTGGACTCTTTGTAGACTTCAAGATCACGTCGTCAACGAAGAGCGACACCGGAGTCTCCTCACGTAGTTTGTATTTCTTGTACATTCTATTTTACTTTTGTTGTAAAGGAACGTTGGTTCCGTGTTGTAAGGGTTGGGTGCAACCCGATTTGTGGGAGTGTTGACTCCTATGTGTGGAAGGGTTCCTTCTGATAGTGCAGGGATTGGATTTCAATCCCGTTGGAGAAGTGACCGAGTCGTCCCTTGTTGGGAGATAGGTCGAAGGGGGAAAGTGGATGTACCCAAGTCGGGGAACCACTATAAATAGCTTGTGTACTCTGTTGTGCTGTGTTGTTTTATTTTCGTGTGCAGGTACAATTTAAATTCCGCAAAAGCGCTGCACGTCACCTATTCCCCCCCCCCTAGGTGAACATAGTTGACACTAGGTGGACTTTCAGCTAGGAATCATGTCTCACATAGCAGGACTAAGCATATAGAAATTAGATATCATTTCATTAGAGAACATATGAAAATGGAAGACATCAGCCTTGAGTTTGTCTCTGTAGACAAGCAAGTGGCTGATATATTCACTAAGTCACTAGATGAAGTCAAGTTCAACACCTTCAAATTTGAATTGGGTATGTTGAATCTTGTGTAGCTTCAAGTCTCTCTTCTACCATATATTGCGCTGTCCATTTTGCATGTATTACATGCTCTTCCTCCAAATTCTGAAGATGGTGTGCAACTGTTAAGGGGGAGCTAGCCCAACAACTGAACTAGATTCAATCATAGTGAGAATATCTACTCCAGACAGATAGGGGGGAGAAAAAATCCCTTAGTATGCTCCCTATTACAGAAGTCAAAAGGGGGGAGGATAGAAGTCAAGGGTTTAGAAGAACAAACAAGTGGAACAGTAAGGATGGCAGCATGCCAGGGTGAGTAAGTAATTCTCCAGAGGCTGGAGAAATATGGTAACATTTCCACACTCTACTAATGTTAAATTTTGTCTATGATGAATATGTTGTGTTGTCAATGACCTGTATTATTTTGACTTCTTCAAATAGGGGGAGATTGTTGGGTCTATTGATCCCAATATCCCAGATTTATAAGAAGTCAAACGGGTCCATAACATACACACATAATGTATTTGATGTGTGCCTTAGTTCATACATGTAGGTAGTCCATGATTTGACAGGTGAAGAAAATAAGTTTGGTGGTAAACTCAAAATTCGTCGAGCTCAGCTCGAAGTTCGTCGAGCTCAGCTCGGTGGTCGTCGAGCTCAGCACGCTGGTCATTGAGCTCAGCTCAACACTTGTCAAGATAAAGCCAGAAAAATTGATTAATGCAAAAAGCGCTGAGATCGCTGAGAAGATTAGAGTTCTTCAAGCTCAGCCCACAGATCCTTGAACGCATCTAAAGCTAGAAAAACTAACTAAGGAAAAAATGCTGAGACAGCTGAGATAGCTGAGAAGAAGGCATTGAGACCGCTGAGATAGCTGAGACAACTGAGAAGAATGTGTCAGCTTAACCACTGAGACAAAACTAGCTAGCTTCTCAAAGTCCAGAAGCATTGAGTGAAACAGGTTCACTCAACGTTCTAATGAAGAAGGAAGCGCTGAGACAGTTACGAAGAAAGCGTTGAGACAAAGTCCCGTCACAGCTGTTAAGAAGAAACCGTTGAGACCGCAGAGACAGAACCGCTGAGAGAAATCCAGAGAAAATTCACAAGTTCAGATGAGCTGAAAGCCAATACAAATGGCGTTGAGTGACTTAACATCACTCAATGCTTTATTGATTTCTGGAGTATTTTCTATGTCCAGATGGCGATGACCATTGCTGACGTCATCAAAGTCAACTTACATGTAGCCATTGCGGGAAAGCTGCAGTGGCGCCGAAAGCTGCCTTGTCCATTTCTGAAGAAGGTGGGGCTCACCAATCTTTGGCTGGGCCCAGATATAAGTGTGTCATTGATTCAAATCAACACATATAAAAAGCAAAAATAAAATGGATTAGTGCAACGAAAAGGATCGAACGAAAAAATCGAGAACAAACTAAGAAAATATAGAAAGAACATTAGAGGCGGCTAGACATCTTCTTCTTCATCAAGCTTGAAAGCTTAAGTCCGGCAGAGATAGCCTGAAAAGCAAAGGAAGTTAGCTGAAGCTCTTCAAGCTCAACAAGATAGTTCATTCCAGAACAGAGAAGCTGATTCATCCATTCAGCAAGCTGATAGTTGTTCATCTATGCAGCAAAAAAGAGTTTGCTGTAGAAGAGGACTAATTCCTTTTACAGCAAGTGTGCTGGACTAATATCTGCTCAGTCCAGCAAGGCAGACTCAGAGATTTATCTCTGAGTCAATTGTTTTATTTTCTTAAACATTCTAATTTACTTCATGTAGCATTCAGTTTATCTGAATCGGAGTGTAGGTTATTTTGTGCCTGAGGTAGGTGACTAATTAGTCACTAAGGTAGGTGCCCTATTGGGGTACTGAGGTAGGATCCAAGTTTGGATCTGATATGTATGGCTTAATTTCCTGAGGTAGGATAGTGTTGCTCTCTAAGGTAGGATCCAAGTGTGGATCTGAGGTAGGGCAGTCCTCCCAGCCTGAGTATAGTGCCTTATGTCTTAGGTAGGTGACAGGAGAGTCACTGAGCTGTAGGTGACAAGTGTGCCTCTGAGTTGTAGGCCTTAGAGGAGGTTGATTTGTAGGTACCTGGAAGGGTACTGAGTTGTAGGAGTGTTGTGGTACTCTGAGTGTGGGGTTGTGTGCCTGAAGCTGTAGGGCATAAGAGCCTGAGTTGTAGGCATTAAAAATAATACTGAGGTAGATGATCAGTGGATCACTGAGTAGTAGGAGCCCTGCATGGCTCTATGTTAGGAACCCTTGTGGTTCTGAGTTTGGATTCTGTGAAGAATCTGTGTAATAGGCTGAGCGCCTGAGGTGTAAGCTATAAGGAGCATATTGGTGGAGTTTGTGTCTAGTCCAACAAATCTTTTGGATAGATGCAAGGGAAAGTGGATGCACCTAATTGGGGAACCACTATAAATCTTTGTGTTTGATGTGTTGCTTGTTTTCTTTCTTATTGCAGGATCTAAGGACAAGCTCTAGATAGTTTAAGTTGAAATTAGCAAAAGAACCAATAAAATTTTCAAAGACCTATTCACCCCCCACCCCCCATGTGATTAGCTAACCTTCGGTTAAACAACTTTCAGGGGCATTCTTCCACTATCATGAAAATCCTAGGATCCACTGCTTCCATGAAGAACTTCACCCTTTCTTTCCACATAGGGAAGTTTTCCTTAGTGCATACGAGGAGCTTAGCAAAATCCTTGACTCTGTCCATGCTTGTAAACTCTTAAGACAACTCGGAGTAGATCTGTTTAAGGTGTTAACCTTTTGATGAACAACCTCCCTCTGATACCAATTGGAAGTGTCTAGTTGTCTACCTAAATAACATAGATGGGGTGAATAGTTGAGTTCTGCGTCTTTTTGCGGAATAAAAATTGTACAAGAGATGCGCAGAAAATAAACAAGCAATACACAGACCACACCAAAGATTATAGTTGTTACCCAATCTTGGGTATGTCCACTGTCCACCTCACCGATCTAGCACCATGCTAGAATCGGCTACTTCACTAGTATCTCGGATTGGAAAACAATCCTACAACTCGTAACAACGTTCTTACAACTTGGAGTAAAACCACTCCTACAACAACTCGAAGAACAACTGCTACAAACTCGCAGAATAACTCCTATAATCTCGAAGAATAACTCCTACAAGAATAAAATGAATTTACAATGAAATACACAAACTTTTCTTCATAGATCTGACTGATTCTCGGCTTCTTCCTTCTTGAAGAATTGTAAAACTCTTTCAGAAAAGTCGATGAAGAAATCTGAGAACACTTTGATCTTAGAACATAGGATCACCACGATCAAGGAGAAGATTTGCAGATGTTAACAAGCTTGATCGGTTGACCCTTTCTTGTCTGAATTTCTGGATCGAGAAGTTTTACAATAATGAACACGTCTAGTCGACGTTGGTGCTTTCCGATTTAGAAACTTGAAAAATGATTCAGAATTCTGTAAAATTTTTCTTCTTAGGGTTTGTCAATTCTGACATGACCTTTTATAGGTCTTATATAACAGTCTGATTTCATTAATTACAATCCACGTGGACCAATCACATTTGAAATCAAAACCCGTCAGACACTTAGCGAAATTCAGATTCAGAACTCTATTTCTCGAGAGAAATAAGAATTACTCGAGTACGAGTTCTGTTTCTCAGGAAAGGATATAATATTCTCGAGAAGAAACACTTAAGGAAAATATAGAAGATAAGTTCTGGTTTCTCGAGAATCGACAGACTTACTTGAGAAAAATATTTATGTCATTTGAGAACAAGAAAACACCTCGAGAAAAGTTTTCTGTTTTTCGAGTAAGAACATCTGGTTCTCGAGAACTAACCTTGGTCATCTCAAGAAATGACTTTGGCTTTCTCGAGAGAAAGACTTAGAAAAATTCTGAGCTTAATTTTAAGGCTACTCGAGAAAGTTAAGCCCTACTCGAGTACTTCATGGCTTTCTCGAGAACTACACTCGGCTTTCTCGAGAAAAAAACTTCTGCTACTCGAGAACCTGACTAAGCTAACACGAGTAAAATACTTAGAAAAGTTTTGTTAATTGAAAAATGATTTTCTTCAAAGAAACCAGCAACCAGCCTTTCTCTCATAACTTTAGTACTTGAAAATGAAGTGTCTCCCAATAGAGAGATTACACATGAGTCAATACCATGGATCACACAATGAGTGATTACATTGTATGGTCCTGTGTTTGGTGACCCATTGTAAATTGACATTGGTCTACACTTGGCAATTATAACCTGCAAGCATTCAACTTAAAAAAAGACAATAAATAAAAACTTAAGTCATCTTAGTTCAAGGGTGACTTCATACAAATCTTGGTTATTGGGGATATAATACCCAACACAGGTGGCCCCCACTGCTTCATGGAGTCGTTAATTGGCGAAAGATAAAAGGGACAAGATGGACTGAAGGAACTTTAACTTTTAGGGTTTTGTCAATTCGAAATGTTGTGGCTGAATTTCATCTTCCTCGCCATTGTTGTCGAGACAAAAGCTTGAAGTTGAACCAGTTGATCTAAAAGTTCATTCTAGTTATTGTAGCTAATTTCTTCTACAATAGCAAGTTCAGATAAGGGTTCTTATAAATAAGTAGGAGTAGAGCTTTAAAGTTCCTGCTGGTCCAGGTTAGCTGATTGAAGAACACAAGAACTATTTAATCCCCACTCTTCTTCAGTAAGTTCAGAAACACAACACCTCTAACTCGCGCGCCGCCATACGATAAGGTGATTTGACAATATGACGAGTACCTGGTTCAAGTTCTATAACAAACTCCACGTCTCTCTCAGGTTGAAGTCGAGGAACACTAGTAGGAAGACCATCAGAAAAATCTCACACCACAGGAATGTGCTCGACTCGCAACATTCTCTGAGCAGCTCCCAAAAAAGAAACATGATAATCAACGCAGCCAGACTCTAAAAAAATGCCTAGCATGTACCACAGAAATGAGCTGGGAGCCCTATCGCGGAAAGTCATGCATGCTCATGTTTTGACCAATGGCCATCATGAGATCCAAACACTTGACCTTACACTGGATGGAAGCATCATATCTAGACAACCAATCCAAGCCCAAGATCACATCAAAATCCTCAAAATCCGGCACCTTCAAATCTACATATGCCAGGAAACCTCCAAAAAGGATAAGACATTTCTTAATACCATGGTTTGACATCACCAAAACTCCTAAAGGAAACTTAACATGCAGAGGATCATCTAATTGATTGACAGTCCAATAATGAGGGTCTACAGAACTCTTAGCAACAAAAAATTCACTAGCTCTTGAATCGAAAAGAATGTGTTCCCAACGATTATTCACCTTAAACTCGCATATAAAATCACGCACCTAACTGATATAATGGGAAACTTAATTTCACAATATAAAGTTATCAAATAGGTCAAAATCTAACCTGAGATCACTTGGGTAGATGACTGAGCCTCTTCCTTGGTCAACACATTCAACTTTTCCTTTCCCTTGTCCAACTGCTACAGCTGCGGTGGTGGCAGAGACTGTAGTGGAACCACCTGCAATGTGGGATGGGACTGCAGGCATTTAGACTTCAAGTGCCCCTCCTGACCACACTGGAAGCAAGCTTTATCCTTTTCCAACAACGAGCAACCTCATGCCCATTATGTTTATAAAAGGTATAAGTAAGATCTCCCTTGGGTGAACTCTAATTCGCGTGCACCTAAAGCTGTTCTAGGCACTCAATCTCTAAAAATACTTCTCGAAAGGATGGCTTGGCTGACCATAAAAGCGACACACCTTGTTGCTCCCTTTCTTCGAAGCAGGGACAGATGCCCGAGAGCTCCCAATATCCTCAGACTTTCTCTTATCCTTCCTCATCTTCAATCCACAATTCTTTACATTATCAATAGCCTCTACCTACAAGGCAACTTCAACCACTTCTACATAATTCTCAGACCGGTAAGCATTGGCAAGCTGTTGGATGTCACTTCTAAGACCACCTAGGAAGCGCTTAACTCTACCTGCCTCAGTGGAGACGAACCCCAGAGCAAACCTGCTTAACTTGATAAACTCTGCCTCATACTCACCAACAATGAGTTGTCGCTGCTTCAAATGCATAAAATTATTCATTAACCTGTCTTGCTCAACTGAAGGCATTAACTTCTTTAGCAGCATCCCCTTGAACCTTTCTCATGAGCTCCCATCAATGAGGCTCTCCTTCTCTTTAATCCACCAGCTTTTAGCAAGGCCCTTTAACTGATACGCAGCCACCATCACCTTCTGATCAACGGAGATTCCCAAGTAGGAGAAAATCTCCACAATAATAATGATCCCGTTGTCTAACGTCATAAAGTCGGCCTTACCATCATAGGTAGGAGGTCCCAGACACTGGAAAGGAAAAATAAAATTCATCTCTAGTTGCAATTGAGTAGGAGGAATGAGAGGAGCGGGAGGATTAGGTACAGTCTGACCCACCACAGGGTCATGCACCCTAGGCTATTGCCCGAAATGGTAGTCAACAAAGTCTTAATCTGGTCCTGCATCGTAACCATTTGCCTCGACAATGCCTCATTATGTTGATACAGCTCCTCGATCATCTCTTCACTATGAGCACCTGAAGACTCACCTTCTAACTGGACAGTCAACCTCAATGAAATAATGCTTGGGATTCATCTCCTACAAACACAAACGAGCATCTCATCGATACCTAACTTAATACACCTCAGCTAGAAAACTTAAAATACTTAAACCAGATCAGGAATGTGTAGGTACTTGTGTCACGCCCCGATAATCAAAGGAGCGACGACGGATGTTTTGGGCCAGATTGGGAATCTGGCAGTAGGCACACGGCCTGGGACACGGGCGTGTCCCAGGGCGTGTCAGGCTGGAGTCGACGACTTGGCCGTGAAGTCGACGAATTTCGGTCGACACTGTGTCGAGACAGGGCACACGACCTGAGACACGGGCGTGTCCCAGGGCATGTCGAGCCCGTGTCGATGATCGGCCCGGGGTGTCGACGATTTTCGCTCGACGAGGTGTCGAGACGAGGTACATGGCCTGAAACACGGGCGTGTCTCAGGGCGTGTCGAGCCCGTGTCGACAACCGGCCCGGGGTGTCGACATTTTCGCTCGACGATGTGTCAAGACAAGGCACACAGCCTCGGACACGGGCGTGTCCGAGGTCGTGTCGTGAGGTCGACGAACTTCGCTCGACAAAGTCTCGAGACCGTAAACACGGCCTAGAGCCCAGGCGTGTTCGAGTGGACACGGGTTCGGACACGGGCGTGTCCAAGAACCCGTGTTGTTCTTGGGTTGTTTTCGGGATAAATCGATGGGGTACATGGCCGACCACACGGCCGAGTCAGATGGGACACGGGCGTGTCAGGTCGAACACGGGCGTGTTCGATGCCCTTGTGTTATTCCAGGCGCGTTGATTTTGACGGCGAAAGGGGGACACGGCCGTGGACATGAGCATGTGCCAGGCCGTGTTCGGCCCAGATTCTGCATTTTAGATCTAGATCGTGGTCGTTCGTTTCTTTAATTCAGGATCCGACGGCTGGGGGCTGTTAGTACTTGGATATACACGGGTTTGGACTATGGAAACCCTCATTTCACTTGAGAAGTTATCTTTCTAAAGTATAGAAAGAGAGGAGAGCTAAAGGAGGAAGAAGAAGCTAGATCCGGCCATTGGAGGAGCTTCGAAGCTCCAAATCGCGAGCCGACTTCGGATCTACGGATGCAAAGAGAGTGCGGTGCTTTTCATCCGCTTAATTTTCCATGGCGCCAAAGAAGAACTCTATTGTAATGATCCTCTACTTGAGCATGTGAAGCTCTCCTTCTTTGCATAGGAAGCCCGCTCTCGCGAGTTTGCAGTGAGTTGGAAGCGTTCCTTCGGGTAGATATGTACAGTCCCTGTTGTTTAGAGTCTGTATTCGAGAACAGATATAGGCATGATGTGTGAAGCCTACCCGGACATGTTGGTCTGGATCGGTGATGTTGCATTGCATAAATGCCGGAGAAGACTCCGTGCGATTGGTTATTTTTCGGGTTTTCTACGTGGTAGATTGCAGCAGGGAGCCTTGCGGATTAACCCAAAGGTGCACCCGGAAAAATCGGTGGATGCGTGTTCTTGCCAACTTGTGGGCCTTGTAGCCAACTTGTACATAATTGGGTTATGTATTATTGTACGTTCGATACACGATCATCGGGGAAACTTAACTCGTGCCGATGATACATAGTGTCATGGCAAGTGAGCAACGGGTTGAGTGGAACCGTTCCTGCTTTATGTCATGGGCATAGAGGTCGGGTCTGGCTGTCGATGACATTAACTTTGTCATGACATAGGCTGTTGATGACATTAACTTTGTCGTGACATAAACTATTGATGATATTAACTTTGTCATAACATTTGCCTAAAAGACCAAATCGCTCACGAGATATTGCCGTCCTGGAGATGATGGTGAGTCAACGGGCTTAGACTGTGATCACCGAGAATGTGCCCTGAGAGCATGGGGCGTGTGGCCATGCGTGCCAACGCCGGTGATGCAATGAATTTTTATACTGCTGGGTTATGCTAATAAAAATGTAGGGAAGGAGCATCGCCGCCCCGAGTTGGGGGCGGGATCGTTATAATTTGGTCAGCATTGCTGACCGTTGCCTTTGTTTGCCATCGTGCGGTGGTTTTGTTGCTTGCAGGTGCTGCTGGACCAAGCGGTCAATAGCGGGCTAAAGCCCAAATTGCGAAGCCGGCCCTCGAAGGCCTAACTGGAGTGTTTACTGCTTTTAATCATGTATGACCAGCCTGCGTGCCGTGGTTTGTAAATCATGTAATATCAAGTAAACAATTTTGTAAGGCCTTAAGGCCAGTACTTGTGTATGTACTACATTCCTATTTGGTATATTAGTGGTCATTCATGCAATTTATGCTGGGTTCTTAATTGCAACTTATAAAACTGCTTCCGCTAGAATACTTTGTGTAGGACGTTGGATTGGTTGGATGGTTTCCATGAGTAACCACCCGGTCTGTCTGTAGTATATGGCGTTGGGCCCCAGTCGGACCTACTGTTATATGCTATGCGACGGATAGGTGGTGTTACAATTTGGTATCAGACTACTGGTTTTGGTCGGGCTTAAATTGAATTCGTGGACGAATTCTTTTTAAGGGGTGGTGAGCACATGTGTGTGCGTCATCGTTATAACAACAAAAGAACCCATGAATGTCCACTTAGGAATGAAAATACACGTGTTTGGGGAACCTGCGTGTTCCTATAATTGTTGTTTGCAATTTTATTTGGTCGCTTAATGGTGTTTTGTACCACTATAGGTGACCGGAAGCGGTGCTGGACCGCCAGAATGTCCGGTTTCTAAGGAGTATAGTGCACCCGGTGAGGTGTTTGAGACCCCTCCTTCGTATGAAACCGTTAGAAGGATCGTTGAAGCAGTGTTCGTTGCGACGGGTGCAAAGCTTGGAAGAACTATAAAACCTTGTGCCCCTGTTGTGGCTTCAACACCGGTTGGCGCGATGGAGCAGATGACCGTTGGTAGACCATCGGGGCAGCAGCTGAATATGCATTTAGTACAGGGAGCGCACACAGTTGAGGAATATTTGCAAGCATTTCTTATGTTAAGCCTCTACCCATGCTTCGAGTTGGATAATGAGCAAGCTACAGTCGATAGATTTTATAATGGCCTACGCACCGAGTTACGAGTTCTACTGCTAGGACCAAAGTTATTGGGATTCCGAGCCTTGGTGGAATCAGCTAGATCTTTGGAGGCAGATTTGAGGAAGACTCTCCCGATGCTAGTGACCATGGTATCGAACTATGCAAGCCCCATAAGAGCTGCATCCGGCAGAATGCTGGAGAAAGGGGCAATGCCATCGACTAGCAAAGCTACTTACACATGTTTTACTTGTGGAAAGAAAGGGCATTTTGCCCGAGAATGTTGGAATGGTGCTCAGAAGACTAAGAAAGCTAGGTCAGGAGCAGTTGAGGATGTTAGTGCAAAGGAAACGACATTCAAAATGCCGAACACCTCAAAGTCTAGTTACCGTAAGTGGTATAAGAAGGCTAGGACTTTGGGTCCAGCCCCCTTGTGCTGGTGCTTCTGGGGTGACTACGGGTCGAACCCCGAGCGCATGTTTCACTTGTGGAAAACCGGGGTACTTTGCCCGAGACTGCTAGAGCGGACGTCCCAAGTCCGAGAGGAAGCACGCCGTCGTGAGGACAGGTATGGTTTAAAGATAGTTTTACCTTAAATACTTGTCGCCCTTGTGCATGTTAGCTTAGAACTACTTGCGCTAAGCTTTGTTCTGATTTTCGTTTATTCGGCGAGAGCACCGTTCGTGTAAACGAAGCTTCGCATTCCTTTATTTAGGAATTATTTTACGCGTCAGAGTACCTCCTTCGTTGGTAAAAGACAAATTGGATGCGCTATGATCCAATGGCGCTCAATGCGCGCGGGTAGTATCTGTTGCGTTTATGTATGGTCAGGGAGCCAAGACTTTGACTTCCAAGTATCGTTACTACCGCTAGGGGAGTTCGACGTAATAGTTGGCATGGACTGGCTCTCGGAGCAGCAAGCCTATATCGATTGCAGTAGCAAAGAATTCAAGCTGGGAGCTAGTCGTGAGATGACCTTTACGTGCTCGAAGGGGTCGAGCAAGATGTGGGTGTCCGCTCTTCAGGTGGTGAAGGCGGTTCGTGCCGGCGTAGAACTGTTCTTTACACTAGTGGAGGTTGCAAAGCCTAAGCCCGCGTTGGACAGTATTTCAGTGGTATCGGAATACCCTGATGTGTTCCCTAGAGATCTTCCTGGAGCCCCGCCTCAATGGGAGATATATTTTATGATAGAGCTCGTACCAGGTGCAAAGCCTGTGTCATGCTCTCCGTATCAACTAGCTCCTAAGGAAATGGCGGAGTTGAAGGTTCAACTACAAAAGTTGTTGGAGCAAGGGTATGTGCGTCTAAGTTCTTCGCCTTGAAGCGCACTGGTTCTCTTTGTTAAGAAAAAGAATGGAAGCTTGAGGCTATGTATTGATTATCGGGAGCTCAACAAGTTGACAGAGAAGAACAAGTACCCGATCCCCCGGATCGATGATCTTTTTGATCTGTTGGTCGGGTCGACGGTGTACTCGAAGTTGGATCTCAAGTCTGTAACTATCAGTTGAGGATAAGGGAGAACGTTATCCCTAAGACAACGTCCAGTACAAGATACGGGCATTACGAGTTTACGGTCATGTCATTTGGGCTGACCAATGTGCCGTCAGTGTTCATGGATTTGATGAACAGGACCTTCAGGGAGTACTTGGACCACTTTGTGATCGTCTTCACCAACGATATATTGGTGTACTCGCAGATTGAGGAAGATCACTTCAAGCATCTTCATTTGGTTTTGGAGACGCTAAGGAGGAATCAGTTGTATGCCAAGCTCTCGAAATGCGAGTTTTGGTTATCCTCAGTGGCGTTCCTCGGTCATGTAGTGAGTGGGGAAGGTATTGCGGTGGATCCGGCGAAGATTGTTGCGATACGGTAGTGGCCTGAGCTTTCTACGGTAGCGGAAGTCCGGATCTTTCTGGGGCTTGCCGGCTATGATAGGCGCTTCGTAGAGAACTTCTCGCGGATAGCATTACCTCTCACTACTTTGACGAGGAAGGAGCAGAAGTTCGTTTGGACGCCGGAGTGCGCGCGAGCTTTTGAGGAGTTGAAACGTCGGTTGACCACGACGCCTGTGCTGAGTTCGCCGAGTGGGACCGAAGGCGATGAGATGCTTCGGGCAGCGGTTTGGGTTGCGTACTACTGCAACACGGAAGTGTGATAGCCTATGGCTCGAGACAGCTAAAAGTGCACGAGAGGAACTATCCGGTCCATGACTTGGTGTTAGCGGCCGTGATTTTTGCCTTGAAGCTATGGAGACATTATTTGTACGGTGTGATGATTGATATCTACACCGATCACAAGAGCCTGAAGTATTTGATCGATCAAAAGGATCTGAATATGCGGCAGCGTAGATGGATGGAGTTCCTGGGAGACTATACATTCAAGATCCACTATGTGCCTGGTAAGGGTAATGCGGTTGCGGATGCGTTGAGTCGCCGGTCCCCAGCTCAAGCCAATTGGCTGTCGATGCATGATGAGCGGTTGGTTCGGGAGTTGGAGGCGTTGGAGTTTGTTTGTGTAGATAAGCAAGCAAGTGCTGTAGCAGTGCTGAATTGGACTGAAGTTCAATATGCCCTGGCTGATCGGATTCGGCAGGCTTTGGATTTGGGTGACCATATGAAGCAGTTCATGGTAGAGGCTCTAGGTGTGTCAAATTCCCAATTTGTTGTGGAGGACGGATTGCTTTGGAAAGACGGTCGTCTGTGCGTCCCAAGTGTGGGCAATTTGCGGGTGGAATTGTTGTACGAGGCACACCATACCAAGTACTCGATTCACCCGGGGAGCACGAAGATGTACCGCGATGTAAAGAAACTGTTCTGGTGGCCTGGTTTGAAGAAATATGTGGCGCTCTACGTGGCGAAGTGCCAAACTTGCGCCTTGGTGAAGGCGGAATGCCAAAAGCCGGGAGGATTTCTGAAGTCCTTGCCTATTCCGGAGTGGAAATTCGACGACATCTTTATGGACTTTGTGCACGGTTTGCCAAGGTCGCAAAAAGGGGAACGACGCCATTTGGGTGATCGTATATCGGCTAACGAAGGTGTCGCATTTCATCCCGCATAGGAAGGATGATCAGGTGGAGAAGTTGGCAAAACTGTATGGGGATAATATTGTACGGCTTCATGGTGTGCCCCGCAGCATCGTGAGTGACCGTTATGGGCGGTTCACGTATAATGATTGAAGGCTAGTGCAGCAAATGTTGGGAACAAAGCTAAAATTCAGCACAGCCTTCCATCCGCAAACAGATGGGCAGACCGAGAGGGTCAATAGAACTATGGAAGACATGCTCCGCATGTGTGTCTTGGACTTTGGAAAGCAGTGGGAAGACCATCTTTATTTGGTGGAGTTCGCATACAGCAATAGCTACCAAGCGAGTATTCAAATGGCGCCCTTCGAGGTCCTATGTGGTAGAAAATGTCGCACGCCGTTGTCTTGGCTAGAAACGGGTGAGTCAAAGTTGTATAAGCGATCAGAAGTTGAGGATGCTACTTCATTGGTGCGTACCTTTCGGGAGAGGTTGCATATCGCTCAGGACCGGCAAGCGAAGTACTATAATGTCAAGCACAGGAACGTGGATTTCGCTGTGGGCGATTGGGTGTACTTAAAGATCAAGTCGTTCAAGGGCGTCATGCGGGTGCGGTGATTGAAAAAGCTAAGCCCGAGGTACCTAGGCCGTTTGAGGTTCTGGAGCGAGTTGGTGAAGCAGCCTATCGGTTGAAACTTTCAGTGGAGCTAAGTGGTTTGCATGATGTATTCCATATTTTGGTGCTACGGAAGGCGGTGCAAGATCCTTCGCAAGTGATCGCGGTTGATCAAGTGCCGGTGGATAGTGGGCTGACCACAAAAGTCAAACCCGTACGGATTGAGGACTCAGAGGTCAAGCGGCTACGCAATAAAGAGATCAGGATGGTCAAGGTCCGATGGGATAATTGCGGTCGAGAGGAGCTCTCTTGGGAATGAGAGTAAACTATGCCTGACGAGTATCCGGATTTGTTCCGCCTGGGTACATATTAATTTTGTACGTGTCTTTACTTTATATATAATTTCATGGACGAAATTCTTTTAAGAGGGGGAGAGTTGTAACGCCCCAAAACTCAAAGGAGCGACAGGGGACGTTTTGGGCCAGATTTGGAATCTGGCAGTAGGCATACGGCCTGGGACACGGGCGTGTCCCAGGGCGTGTCAGGCTGGAGTCGATGACTTGGCCGCAAAGTCGACGAATTTCAGTCGATACTGTGTCGAGACAGGGCACACGGCCTGAGACACGGGCGTGTCCCAGGGCGTGTCGAGCCCGTGTCGACGATCGGCCTGGGGTGTCTACGATTTTCGCTCGACGAAGTGTTGAGACGAGGCACACGGCCTCAGACATGGGCGTGTCTCAGGGCGTGTCGAGCACGTGTCGACAACCGGCCCGGGGTGTCGACATTTTCGTTCGACGATGTGTCGAGACAAGGCACACGGCCTCGGACACGGGCGTGTCCCAGGCCGTGTCGTGAGGTCGACGAACTTCGCTCGACGAAGTGTTGAGACCGTGAACACGGCCTAGAGCGCAGGCGTGTTCGAGTATACACGGGTTCGGACACGGGCGTGTCCAAGAACCCATGTTTTTCTCGGGTTGTTTTCGGGATAAATCGATGAGGGCACGCGGCCGACCACACGGACGTGTCAGTTGGGACACGGGTGTGTCAGGTCGAACACGGGCATGTTCGATGCTCGTGTGTTGTTCCAGGCGTGTTGATTTTGACTGCGAATGGGGGACACGACCCTGGACACGGGCGTGTGTCAGGCCGTGTTCGGCCCAGATTCTGCATTTTAGATCTGGATCGTGGCCGTTCGTTTCTTTAATTCAGGATCCGACGGCTGGGGGGCTGTTAGTACTTGGATATACATGGGTTTGGACCCTGGAAACCCTCATTTCACTTGACAAGTTATATTTCTAAAGTGTAGGGAGAGAGGAGAGCCAAAGGAGGAAGAAGAAGCTAGATCCGGCCATTGGAGGAGCTTCGAAGCTCCAAATCGTGAGCCGACTTCGGATCTACGGAGGAAAAGAGAGTGCGGTGCTTTTCATCCGCTTACTTTTCCATGGCGCCAAAGAAGAACGCTAGTGTAACGATCCTCTACTTGAGCATGTGAAGCTCTCCTTCTTTGCATAGGAAGCCCGCTCTCGCGAGTTTGCGGTGAGTTGGAAGCGTTCCTTCGGGTAGATATGTAAAGTCCCCGTTGTTTAGAGTCTGTATTTGAGAACGGACATATGCATGATGTGTGAAGCCTACCCGGACATGTTGGTCTGGATCGGTGATGTTGCATTGCATAAATGCCGGAGAAGACTCCGTGCGATTGGTTGTTTTCGGGTTTTCTACGTGGTAGATTGCAGCAGGGAGCCTTGGGGATTAACCCAAAGGTGCACCCGGAAAACTGGGCGGATGCGTGTTCTTGCCAACTTGTGGGCCTTGGAGCCAACTTGTACATAATTGTGTTATGTATTATTGTACGTTTGATACACGGGCTTTGGGGAAACTTAACTCGTGTCGATGATATGTAGTGTCGTGGCAAGTGAGCAATAGGTTGATTGAAACCGTTCCTGCTTTATGTCGCGGGCATAGAGGTCGGGTCTTGCTGTCGATGACATTAACTTTGTCATGACATAGGTTGTCGATGACATTAACTTTGTCGTGATATAAACTATTGATGATATTAACTTTGACGTAACATTTGCCTAAAAGACCAAATCGCTCACGAGATATTGCCGTCCTGAAGATGGTGGTGAGTCAACGGGCTTAGACTGTGATCACCGAGAATGTGCCCTGAGAGCACGGGGCGTGTGGCCAGGCGTGCCAACGCGTGTGATGCAATGAATTTTTATACTGCTGGATTATGCTAATAAAAATGCAGGGAAGGAGCATCGCCGCCCCGAGTTGTGGGCGGGATCGTTATAATTTGGTCAGCATTGCTGATCGTTTCCTTTGTTTGCCACCGTGTGGTGGTTTTGTTGCTTGCAGGTGCTGCTGGAACAAGCGGTCAATAGCGGGCTAAAGCCCAAATTGCGAAGCCGGCCCTCGAAGGTCTAACTGGAGTGTTTACTGCTTTTAATCATGTATGACCGGCCTGCGTGCTGTGATTTGTAAATCATGTAATATCAAGTAAACAATGTTGTAAGGCCTTAAGGCCAGTACTTGTGTATGTACTACATTCCTATTTGGTATATTAGTGGACATTCGTGCTCTTTGTGCTGGGTTCTTAATTGCAACTTATAAAACTGCTTCCGCTAGAATGCTCTGTGTAGGACGTTGGATTGGTTGGATGGTTTCCATTGAGTAACCACCCGGTCTGTCTGTAGTATATGGCGTCGGGCCCCGGCCGGACCTACTGATATATGCTATGCGACGGTTAGGGGGTGTTAGAACTTGCACTTGCTGCTACCTTTCTTTGAAAATTCATGTAATGATATTATGCTTTAACTCAGGATGATATACCATCATCCACTTGACTCTAGTGCATATGTTATGAATGCATGAATGCATTAATCTTCGTTTTAAATCATGCTTGTATGTGTGTCATCACATAGATCTTAGCTTGACATGTGTGCTCATGTTATATTACGATATGCATGTTGTGTGAATGCATTCTAAAAATTCCTTAATGCATGTCATAAGTGGCGTACACATGAAATATTATGCATCTCATGTTACATAATATTGCATGTATTATAAAAATAAAATCTAATGTGCATTCGCGTAATAATGTTAAGTCGCTCATTTGAACTTAGCAGTCACATATTGCTATCCCTATAAAGATCGATATAGAAACACATATTATGATTCCCATACATCATAATATGTGATGTATACTTCTGACATGTTTATGAGTATAGTGTTCATGCTTCAGTCAAGATATACCGATAACACGTTGGTGTGTGTATCTAATTGAAATGAAATAAAAGATGAACGAAGTTTCATTTAAAAGGATTATTGTAAGGAAAATACTATCCTAACCAAATCTAACATATATTATCCCTAACCTGGTATCAAACCAACCTTTGAAACCAATTATCATGACCCGTATTTTTTTAATATTTATATATTATCTAAGTAAAAAAAATATGTATTGGGATACCACGTCGTGCAGGGGACAACTACAAATGCTCAAGTAAAATTGATTATTCATTTGTTTTCATAAAAGACAACTATTTTATGTTCACAAACAAAATTCAAGTTAAAAGATTTTAAGTTCGTGTCGCTCGGTTCAGTGGATCAACTATTCCACAGGTAAGAAAATATAAATATACACAGCGAAAAAATACATAGTTTATTTTATTGCAGCCTACATGAGCATGAGAACTCAGCTAACATTCTAATGATAAGTCATTTCAAAATTTATTATAAGTAACAATAAAACTTTTATATAATCTTTAAAGAAGGGTAACATTAAGTTGAAAGAGATGTTATGAGTGTAATGTAAAATGCAACTTTTATATTTAAAATACCTAACATGCATCCTATCATAAAACATTCCTAGAGAGTAAATATGTAGACAAACAGTAACACCAGAACAGCTAGCAAGTAGCCTAACACCAACATACAAAACATATGGGCGTCAACATCATGACACGAACATATAAAAACAAAACACAAGTCTGATCAGAAAATGACGCATCTACTACCTCACAAATAGTGAAGGGACAACAATCAGCTATAACCACAAAAAGCCTGAAGTCACAAATTCCAACAACTCAAACCGCTACTGCTTCGAGTCTAAGGCATTCAAAGAAAAGAGAATGACTCGGGAAAAACGAGAAAGTGAAAGTTAAAGCCAAAGTATTAAATATTTGCTCAACTTAAAAGGATTACCATCTAACAAGGTTAGTTTTTATTCAACAAAAGGCTTAAAATAATTAAGTATAATTATTTCAGTAAGGATTAGCTAAAAGAAAAACTTGGAATAAGTTCAGTAAATATTTATCCAAATTTTTATAGATAGAAAAGGGTCATAATTCTCAAACAGGCTCTGTGACAGTGGATCATTCCATTAACACTCACAAACCAACAAATCATAAGCTGACACGGTGGCAGTGGCTCATTCCACCAATGCTCACAGTCCAACAAATCATAAGCACAATTAGGCATTGTGACGGTTGTTTATTCCACTAACGCTCACAGTCATACATGTATAGCATAACTAAGAACTGTGACTGTGAGTCATTCCACGAACGCTCGCAGACCAACAAATCATAAGCAACTACTGTGACGGTGGTTTATTCCACTAATGCTCACAGTCCAACAAATATATATATTAGATAATAAACAGGAAAGAATAGATTTAGGTATAACTCTTGATGAGTAGCAAAATAACATACATATTTTAGTGTTAAATTTAAGTACAGTATTCTCCTTGAAAAAGTACTGTAAAATTTCAACTTACAAACACAACTTCAAACTAGCGTCGAGACGTCCCGATGCTACTTCGGGATGACTCGACGCCACATTAGGAAAACGCAGCGCTACAAACGTCTAGCACGAGTTAAGTCTTGGCGCCAAGATCACTCGACGCCATTACTCGGCACCATCACTCAACACGAACACTCAATGCCATCTCTCGAAGCGAACACTCGACGTCATCACTTCACGCCATCACTCGACGCCACAAGATCAACTTCACATCATTAAACCACTCTACTCGACGCCAATAACTCTGATCAGCACAGACTCCTGAACACAACCCTAAAAATCTGGATGAACACAGACGGGATAAAGTTTATCTAGACCCAGAAATGATAAATTTGCAGGAATTAGCAAGACAGAGCAAACCTGTAAGGAGTTTAATCAAAATAAAACATTCAGGTAAGGAGAATATATATATATATATATATATATATATATATATATATATATATATATATATATATATATATATATATATGTTCATTGTTGATCAAGCAAGGAAAATAAAACCCCGACTTGCCTTAATTCACAAGGTTTCTAACCTCTTACACCATTCGTGTCACAGATCGGCCGAAAAGAAACCACGGCAACATAGATCTGAAAGGATTTGGACAAACACAAAAGTTAGGGCATGACACATATCCTCCAAAAAACCACGAAACTAAAAATGCTCGCCATACACGTGCCGATCTCGGTGAGAGCTTTCCGGATCTAACCTCCAAAGAAAATTTCATGCACCGAAGCTCCAACAGCAGTGATAGAAATTTCTTTTGAAAACCCTTCTCTCTCACATGTTGCTCTCTAGTTTGGCCGATTGAAAGAAGATGGTACCAAAATCTATTTTCTAATGTCTAGGAGGGTTCCATTCTTATATCAGGTGTTAGGATAAAAAAAACTATAATTATATTACAATGTATATACATATATTTATATATATAACTTTAAATTTTAATTTAGCGATGTGTTGCCAAACTCACTCAAATTACCATGAAATTCGAAATGAAGGTAAACGCCAGTGATACAAAACCAACGATGAAGTTGAAATCAAAGTTCGACGCGCCGTTCTTGAGCTAAGATTTCCCAAAGCTAACGGCAAACAAAAAATACTTAAATCTTTAGACATTCACTTGGCATCCAATATAGCTCGAATCGTAATGAAACTATACGATCATAAATTAAATTAATTAATTATATTTTCTAAGATCTAAAATCTAAATTCTGGCAAGATCAAAATTTGGTCTACTTGACCGAACGGATGTGAAAACGCACGGACGACGGCACACCGTTCACTCCGCGTTAACGTAACTCCCTTCCTTATTATTACGTCGTTTTGAATATTAAATAATTATTAAAAATTTAGGGGTGTTACACCAGCCTCCTCGTCTGACCCCATCCATCGATGGGGCATGGGATCCCGGTGTAGGCAGATCACACATGATCTCATATGCGGATCTCGTGCGCGGCCGTCAAACCCATGTCCCCACTAAGAAAGTGGGGATTATGAGAAGTGGTCGTTCTGCACCCCAAAACTTTATAAAAGGAATCTCATTCCCATCAAACCTCCCCATGAAATGCTCGGTGTTAAAAATCTGTATGGGAGAAGAGCGAGGATTTCTTCTTTTCCTCAAGAGAGTTTTTCGATGGCGACAACGGTGAGGGCGAACGGAGAAGGCGGATGACGGTACTTTGCATGCCCAAGTATTGTTGGAAATATTGTCCTTCAATGTTCCCTGGATTTGAAGAAGCATCACCATCAATACTAAGAGCATAGATTTATTTGATGTATGCTCAAGTTCATGCATACAGGTTGTTCTTTGTCACATTTGTTGGGAATATTGCCCTCAATGTTCCCTAGATTTGAAGAGGCAACACAATCAGTACTAAGAGCATAGTTATATTTGATGTTGTTCGAGCTCATCATGTGCTGGATGTTCCATGGAAGAAGTTTAGACGGGTTGTCTAATCGGTTATGACAGGAGGTCACACAGGAGAGAATTGGATCGGAGAGATGTAAATCTGTCTAAGTCCACAGGCATTGAGTGAAGTCAGTTCACTCAATGCCAGAAGTCAAAGAAGGATGCTGGAAAGGTTGAAAATCGCTTAAGACTACAGGCGTTGAGTGAAGTCATTTCACTCAACTACATATGCCAAAAATTGCTCAGTTAGTTGTGGACTGTTAAAGCCTAGTAGTCTGCAAACCAATTCTACGACTAAGTCCACAGGCGTTGAGTGAAGGCAGTTCACTCAATGTCATATATCAAAAGGTGTCGAGTATAGCTGAGTCTGTCAATGCCTCAGCATTGGCAAGCTGAAAAATCAACTAAGTTTAGAATCGTTGAGTGAGAATAGATCACTCAATGCCTGTTGAAAGAAGCGTTGAGTGAAGCTCAAGCAGTAGAATATTCTGTCCAGAAATCTAGCTAAGTCTAGAATCGTCGAGTGAATACAGCTCACTCAACGCCATAAAAGAAAGCATCGAGTGATGTTAAAGCTCAAGAAGATAGAGACAAAACAAATCTGCCTAAGTCTAGAAACGTTGAGTGATGATAGCTCACTCAACGCACTCAACACATCAACAAGCTGGCAGAACAGAGAAGAGGCTAAGGACAAAAGCGTTGAGTGATGAAGTGTCACTCAACGGTCTCAATGTCTGGCAGATAAAGAAAGTTGTAGCTAAGTTCAGGGGCGTTGAGTGATGAAGATTCACTCAATGCACTCAACGCGTGTCAGTGCAGAAGAATTTGGCCAAGTTTTGTGGCATTGAGTGAAGCGAGTTCACTCAACGCCTGATGGTGTAGAGAATTTGACCAAGTCCAGATTCGTTGAATGAAGGTCATTCACTCAACGCACACAACGCTTGGACTGAATCTGAAGATTTGGCTAAGTCCACAAATGTTGACGTCAGCTAAAGATAATAAAGTTAAAATTAGTTACTGGAAAGCGACAGAACATGACAAATAGTGTCAGAGGTCTACTATATGTCTTCTTCCATTAAAGCAAGGTGCAGCTAGCAACCACAGGTGGTCCCCACTGCTTCTTGAAGTCGTTAATCAACGGAAGATAAAATGGACATGATGGACTGAAGGAACTTTAACTTTATGGTTTTCTCAATTCGAAAAGTTGCGGCTGAACTTCTTCTTCATCGTCATTGTTGCCGAGCATGAAGCTTGAAGTCAAATCAGCTGATCTAGAAGTTCTTTCAAGTTGTTGTAGCTAATTTCATCTACAATAACAAGTTCAGATAAGATTCTGATAAAGAAGGAGGAGCAGAGCTTTTAGATTTCTACAAGTCTAGTTTAGCGGATTGAAGAACACAAAAATTATCAAATCTGCAGTCTCCTTCAGCAAGTTCAGAAATAAGTTTCTGAGGTTCTTCAGCACATGGAGCTTCTTATTAATGATATATTTTCTGTTGCTATGAAGAAAGTTAAGGTTGTTAACTAAGCCCAAGAAGGTAGACACAGAGAAATTTCTCTGGTGTTAAATAAACCACACCAAACAACTACTCTTCCTATACGATCCCTTTAGATCTGAGTTATAAGCCTGATTTATAAGAATGATGAAGGATCCCTGTGTGGATCTCAGTGCAGGGCTATTGAGCCTGAGTTTGTTGGATCCTTGTGTGTATCTAAATGTAGGGACTCTGTGCCTGAGGTAGGGCCTTTGTCCTGATGTAGGATCTTAACATATCTAAGCAGTATGAAAGTTTTACTCTCTGAGTTATAGGGTTAACCTCCATAGCTTGAGCTGTAGGACTTGTGTTGAAGTCTGAGATAGGTGAACTTTTTTATCACTGAGTTGTAGGATCAAGCTTTGATATGAGGTAAGGCTTTTTGCCCGAGTTGTAGGACTTGGAGGAGACTGAGAGATCCTGAGGGATCTGTGTTGTAAGCTCTTAGGAGCTGAGTTTTGGAGAAGTACCTTGTCTAACACACTATTAGAAAGGAGGGAGGGATAGTGGACGTACCCATAATATGAGAAACCACTATAAACCTTGTGTGTGGTTTGTGTGATTGTCTTGGAAGCAATATTTAACGCACCGACAACACACTAAGTAGAGGGAAAAATATAAACGAAAAAAAAACCTATTAACCCCCCCCCTCCCCACACACACACACCAGGTAATTAGGTGCCTTAGAATTAAAGACTTTCAAGTGGTATCAGAGAGAGATTGCTCTAGAAGGACCTAATAGTTAGAGCAGATCTCAAAGGGTAGCTGAAACAAGTATACTTATGGGTTCAGTAGAGAAACATAAGGATCTAGGTTACATGAAACTCCCAATCTATAGGAAGGAGAGTTTTTGAATCTAGAGAGAGGGTCAGACTATTTATGGAAGCCTTGGGCCCAACGATCTTTATGACAGTCGAAGAAGGACCTTTCATCCCCATGAAGGTCTTAGTTTTTCACGCAACGGTCCAGACACCAAAGATATATTCTGAAATTACCAAGGATGAGGTCATACTAGTGATAAGTCTGATTTATATAAGATATTTCAGAATCATCTATGCTTATTATCTTGCATGTGCACTATTATTTCAGTAGGAAAAGTCGTATATTTGATTAGGGCATCACTTAGGTATTGTTGCACTGTTTCAGCCCATATTGGTTTGCGAATTGCACCGGGATGTCAGGGGTAAGTACTAGGATACTCTCCGGGCGGATTTGGTTATTTTTTGTTATATATTGGTGCTGGGAGCTTTTGCTCCAGCTATGGTTTTTGCTATGCAGGTGGTAAGTTTTCCCCCAAATTCGGAATTCTGACTTGTGGAAAATGCACGGTCGTGCGTTTCCTTAGCGCACGCTTTCTACCAAATCATTTGTTTTTTGCAGGTTTCTTTGGAGGATTAACCAACCCGTGTGATTTCTTCATGCATGGTTTCTTCTGAACCGTGCGTGAAGGTGATGCATAATTTTCCTGTAGTTGTCTAGTTTTTTAGCACTCTATGGTTAATCGTGTGATTTGTTCACGCACGGGCAGAAGTTCTCGTGCGCGAGTAAAACACACGGTTCCACCTGCTTGACGGGAATATCAACGCTCTATGGTTACCCGTGTGTTTTCCTTCACGCGCGAGCAGAAGTGTCCGTGCTCGGGTAAAATGCATGGGTCAACTCATCTTCCTCCGCAAGCTTTATCGAGGAAGTTAATATCGCACGGTTAACGCATGGTCGTGCGCCAAACCGTGTGTGACCATTTTTCTGACCTACTCGTATTTAAGCTCAGGAGTTGACTGGAGCAGGGACGATTACGCCATTTCCGCTCCTCTGAGCGGGAAAATCTTCCTCCAGCCATTTTTTCCTCCCTCCTCCTTGGAGAGCTCTTTCAGCCACTATTCTTCCTCCAAACTTCACCGCAAGCAAAGATCTTCCATTGTTTTCTTCATCTCCATCTCAAGAGGAGCATTTGGAGCTCCTTCTCACTGTCATTGGAGAGCTTTCCGGTGACTACCAGCCTTCATGGATCGTGAAGAAGATGGGGAAAATACCTTTAAAGTAGGTGACAACACTTCAAGCTTCCTCGGACGTCAACCACCGACCGAGCTTGGACAAAGACCAACAACTGTTGGGTCTATTGATCCCAATATCCCAGATTTTTAAGAAGTCAAACGGGTCAATGCCATACACATATAATATATTTGATGTGTGCCTTAGTTCTTGCATGCAGGTAGTCCATGATTGGACAAGTGAAGAAAATGAGTTTGGTGGTAAACTCAAAATTCATCGAGCTCAGCTCGCAGTTGGTCGACCTCAGCTCGTTGGTCGTCGACCTCAGCTCAACATTCCTTGGAATAAGCTCAAGAGCTAAGGATTCAAAGTTCATCGAGCTCAGCTTGAAGTTCGTCGAGCTCAGTTTGTAGTTCGTCGGGCTCAACTTACAGTTCGTCGTGCTCAGCTCAACACTTATCAAGATAAAGCTAGAAAAATTGACTAAGGCAAAAAGCGCTGAGACCACTGAGAAGATCAGAGTTCGTCAAGCTCAGCCCATAGATCATCAAATGCAATTCAAAACTTTTCGAGCTAAAGCCAAAAAAATTGACTAGGGCTAAAAGCGCTAAGACCGCTGAGAAGAAAGCATTGAGACTGCTGAGAAGAAAGAGCTGAGAAATAAAATTATCTCAGGTGTTATGTAACATCACCTATCCGTCGCATAACATATAGCAGTAGGTCCGGCCGGGGCCCGACGCCATATACCACAGACAGACCGGGTGGTTACTCAATGGAAACCATCCAACCATTTCAACGTCCTACACAGAGTCATTCTAGCAGATGCAGTTTTATAAGTTGCAATTAAAAGAACCCAGCACAAATAGCATGAATGTCCACTAAACAATCCCAAAGGAATGAAGTACAAATACACAAGTACTGGCTTTAAGGCCTTACAAATTATTTCCTTCAAAATTACATGTTTTCAAACCTCGGCACGCAGGCCGGCCATACATGAATAAAGAAAACACTCAAAAATAGGCCTTCGAGGGCCGGCTCAGCAACTTGGGCTTTAGCCCGGTATTTACCGCTCGGCTCCGCAGCACCTGCAAGCACAATCCACTGCAACAGTGGCAAATCAAAGCAACGGTCAGCCATGCTGACCAAATTATAACGATCCTGCCCCCAATTCGGGGCGGCGATGCTCCTTCCCTGCACTTTATTAGCATAACCAAGCAGTATATAAATATATTGCATCACAGGCATTGGCACGTACAGCCACACGCCCCGTGCTCTCAGGGCACATTCTCAGTGAACCGATCAATGTCACATCAATTTAAGCCATAGACACCTCGGTCTCACCACCGCCACTTTGACAGCCACACTATGAGCAATTTGTCTTCCCGGCATGGGTCACGTCATTTTAAGCCATAGACCGCCGAAGACCCTCAACTATGCCAACGACAAGTACCACGTACCCTTAGGTCTCTTTAACCGAACGACATAGAGTAGGTACAGTTCCATCTAACTCGTGCTCACTTCGCAACGACAATTTAAGCCATATGCGCGGGTCAAACTTCTCCCGAGTCCCGTTTCCGTTACACACTTCACATAACCCGGATATGTTCAAGTTGGCTCCAAGGCCTCCAAGTTGGCAGAATCACGTATCTGCCCAGTTTTCCGGGTGCACCTTGGATTTAATCCCCAAGGCTCCCTGCTGCAATCTACCTCATAGAAAACCCGAAAAACAACCAATCACACAGAGTCTTCTCCGATCATTTATGCAATGCAACATCACCGATCCAGACCAACTTGTTCGGGTAGGCTTCACACATCATGCCTATGTCTGTTCTCGAATACGGACTCTAAACAACAGGGACTTTACATATCTACCCGAAGGAACGCCTCAAACTCATTGTAAACTCGTGAGAGCGGGCTTCCTATGCAAAATAAGTAGATCTTCACATGCTCAAGTAGAGAATCGTTACCCTAGCATTTTTCCTTGGTGCTATGGAAATGTAAGTGGATGAAGAGCACCGCACTCTCTTTACCTCCATAGATCCGAAGTCGGTTCGCGATTTGGAGCTCTGAAGCTCCGCCGGTGACCGGATCAAGGCTTCTTCTTCCTCATTTGCTCTCCCCTCTCTCTTGACTTGAAAGAGAACCACTCAAGTAAAATGAGGGTTTCAAAGGCCCAATCCCGGGTATATCCCAGTAGGAACAACCCCCAACCATCGGATCCCAAAATCAGGAAACGAATGGCTACGATACGTAGTTGAAAAGTAAAACCTGGGCCGAACACAGCCTGCGACACGCCCGTGTCCAGTGCCGTGTCCCTCATTCGCCGTCAAAATCGACGCGTCTCGAAAAACACACGGGCATCCAACACGCCCGTGTTTAACCTGACACGCCCGTGTACAAACTGACACGGTCATGCTCCTGGCCGTGTGCCCCCATCGACACAGCCCCGAAAACAACCTGACACTCACACGGGTCTTGGATACGCCCGTGTCCTATTTGACATGCCCGTGTCAAACCCGAACACGCCTGCGCTCCAGGTCGTGTTCACTATCTCGACACTTCGTCGAGCGAAGTTCGTCGACTACCCGACACTGCCTTGGACATGCCCGTGTCCTAGGACGTGTTCCCTATCTCGACACAACGTCGAGCGAAAATGTCTACTTCCCGGGCCGATCGTCGACATAGGATCGACACGCCCTGAGACACGCCCGTGTCTCAGGCCGTGTTCCTTATCTCGACACATCGTCGAGCGAAAATGTAGACTCCTCAGACCGATCGTCGACACGGGCTTGACAGGCCTTGGGACACGCCCGTGTCCCAGGCCATGTGCCCCCTGCCAAATACAAGATTTGTCCCAAAACGCCTCCCGTCGTTCTTTTGAGTTTCGGGGCGTTACAATTCTCCCCCTCTTAAAAGAATTTCGTCCTCGAAATTACATAAAGTACATAAAGGAAAGAAACATAAAACTTAAATGGTGCCTGAGTGAAACAACTCCGGGTACTCCTCAAGTATAGTCTGCTCTCGCTCCTAAGAGAGCTCCTCATGACCGCAATTTTCCCAACGGACCTTGACCATACTGATCTCTTTATTGCGTAGCGCTTGACTTCCGACTCTTCAATACGTACGGGCTTGACCTTCGTCGTCAACCGACTATCAACCGGCACTTGATCGACCGCGGTCACTTACGTTGGCTCTTGCACCGCCTTCCGCAACACCGATATATGGAATACATCATGTAGACCACTAAGCTCCACAGACAGCCTCAACCGGTACGCTGCTTCACCAATCCGCTCTAGAACCTCAAACGGTCCAAGGTGCCTCGGGTTTAGCTTCTTCAAGCGCCGCACCCGCGAGACACCCTTGAACGGCTTTATCTTCAAGTACACCCAATCGCCAACAGCGAACTCCACGTTCTTGTGTTTGGCATTATAGTACTTAGCCAGGCGGTCCTCAGTGATTAGCAACCTCTCCCGAATGGTTCTTACCAAAGAAGTAGCATCCTCCACCTCTAGTCGCTTATACAACTTTGATTCACTCGTTTCCAACTAGGACAACGACGTGCGACATTTTCTACCATAAAGGGACTCGAAGGGCGTCATTTGAATGCTCGCCTGGTAGCTATTATTGTAAGCGAATTCCACCAAGTATAGGTGATCTTCCCATTACTTTCCAAAGTCCAGGACACACATGTGAAGCATGTCTTCCATTGTCCTGTTGACCCTCTCGGTCTGCCCATCCGTTTGCGAATGAAAGGCTGTGCTAAACTCAGCTTTGTCCCCAACATTTGCTGCACCAGCCTCCAATCATTGGACGTGAACTGCCCATCACGGTCACTCACGATGTTGCGGGGCACACCATGAAGCCGTACAATATTATCCACATATAGTTTGCCAATTTCTCAACCGGATCATCCTTTCTATGCAGAATAAAATGCGACACCTTTGTTAGACGATCTACGACCACCCAAATGGCGTCGTTCCCCTTTTATGACCTTGGCAACCCATGCACAAAGTCCATAGTAATGTCGTCAAACTTCCACTGCAGAATAGGCAAGGATTTCAAGAATCCTCCCGGCTTTTGGCACTCCGCCTTCACCAAGGCGCAAGTTTGACACTTCTCCACGTAGAGCGCCACATCCTTTTTCAGTCCTGGCCACCAAAACAATTTCTTAACATCGAGGTACATCTTCGTGCTCCCCAGGTGAATTGAGTACTTGGTATGATGCGCCTCGTACAACAATTCCACCCGCAAATTTCCCACGCTTGGGACGCACAGACGACCGTCTTTCCAAAGTAATCTGTCCTCCACAACGAATTGGGAATTAGACCCATCTAGAGCCTCTAGCATGAGTTGCTTCATGTGGACATCCATATCCAACGCCTGGCGAATCCGATCAGCCAGGTCATATTGGAATTCAGTCCAATTCAGTACTGCTTCAGCACTTGATTGCTTATCAACGCAAAAGATCTCCAACGCCTCTAACTCCTGAACCAACCGCTCGTCATGGACCGACAGCCAATTGGCTTGAGCTGGGGCCCGACGACTCAACGCGTCCGCCACCGCATTGCCCTTACCAAGCACGTAATGGATCTTGAATGTATAGTCCCCCAGGAACTCCATCCATCTACGCTGTCGCCTGTTCAGATCTTTCTGATTAATCAAATACTTCAGGTTCTTGTGGTCGGTGTAGATATCAATCTTTACACCGTACAAATAATGTCTCCACAGCTTCAAGGCAAAAATCACAGCCGCTAACTCCAAGTAATAGAACGGATAGTTCCTCTCGTGCACCTTCAGCTGTCTCGAGCCACATGCTATAACGCTTCCATGTTGTAACAGCACATAACCCAAACCACTGCCCGAAGCATCGCTATAAATCTCATAACCTTCGGTCCCACTTGGCGAACTCAACACAGGCGTCGTGGTCAACTGACATTTCAACTCCTCAAAAGCTCGCGCGCACTCCGGCGTCCAAACGAACTTCTGCTCATTCCTCGTCAAAGTAGTGAGAGGTAACGCTATCCGCGAGAAGTTCTCTACGAAGCGCCTATAATAGCCGACAAGCCCCAGAAAGCTTCGGACTTCCGCTACCGTAGAAAGATCAGGCTACTCTCGTATCGCAACAATCTTCACCGGATCCACTGCAATACCTTGCCCACTCACTATATGACCGAGGAACGCCACTGAGGACAAACAAAACTCGCACTTCGAGAACTTGGCGTATAATTGATTCCTCCTTAGCGTCTCCAAAACCAAATGAAGATGCCTGAAGTGATCTTCCTCACACTGCGAGTACATCAAAATATCGTCGATGAAGACGATCACAAAATGGTCTAAGTACTCCCTGAAGGTCCTGTTCATCAAATCCATGAACACTGACGGCGCATTTGTCAGCCCAAACGACATGACTGTAAACTCGTAATGCCTCTATCTTGTACTGAACGCTGTCTTAGGGATATCACTCTCCCTTATCCTCAGCTGGTAGTAACCAGACTTGAGATCCAACTTAGAGTACACCGTCGACTCGACCAACTGATCAAAAAGATCATCGATCCTTGGGATTGGGTACTTATTCTTTTCCGTTAGCTTGTTCAACTCCCGATAATCAATACAGAGTCTCATGCTCCCGTCCTTCTTCTTTACAAAGAGGACCGGTGCGCTCCAATGCGAAGAACTTGGACGCACATACCCTTGCTCCAACAACTCTTGAAGTTTCACCTTCAGCTCCGCCATTTCCTTAGGCGCTAGCCGATACGGAGATCGTGACACAGGCTTCGCACCTGACACTAGCTCAATATTGAAATCTATCTCCCGTTGACTCGGGGCTCCAGGAAGATCTGCGGGGAACACATCAGGGTACTCAACCACCACTGAAATACTATCCAACATAGGATTTGGCTTTGCAACCTCCACTAGTGTAAAGAACACCTCTGCACCAACACGAACCGCCTTCACCACCTAAAGAGCAGACATCAACGTCTTGCTATACCCTTTTAAGCCCGTAAAAATCGTCTCACGACTTGCTCCCAACTTGACTTCCTTACGACTGCAATCAATATAGGCTTGCTGCTCCAAGAGCTAGTCTATGCCAAATATAACGTCGAACTCTGCCAACGGCAGTAACGATGCTTGCATATCGAACTCTTGATTCCCAATGCGAATCTTAACACCGCAGATTTTATCCGCGCGCATCGAACACTCATTCGGTAACAGCACATCCAACTTGTCCTTTGCCATTGAAGAAGGTACTCCGATGCGCGATATGAATCCTTCAGACAAGAAGGAGTGTGAAGCTCCCGTATCAAAGAGTGCTCTCGCCAGAAAGTCACAAATCAAAACAAATCCTAAACAAGCAGTGGTAAGGCAACATACGCATAACAAGTATTTAAAGAAACTTAACTTGCTACAAATTAAACCGTACCTGTCACCACATTCGCTTGTTTGATGGCCTCCTGTTGGCCAAGATTATAAACCATTGGTTGAGCCGGAGCATAATGGGATGCGGTTGACTCCACCGCCTTACCCTTCTCTTCATAAGTTGCTCCCGGCTTCCTCTCGGACTTGGGACGTCCGCTCCAACAGTCACGGGCAAAGTTCCCCGGCTTCCCACAAGTGAAACATGCACCCGGGGTCCGACCTGTAGTCGCCCCAGAAGCTCCGGAAGAAGGAGCTGGACCCGAAGTTCTAGCCTTCTTAAAGAACCTTCGATAGCCGGACTTAGAAGTAGTCGGCACCTTGAACTCAGACTTCTTGTCACAAATGCTTTTCTTTGCTTGAACCTTCTTCATGTCCTTCTCCATGGACCGGGCCGTGTTGACCAGGGTCAAGAAGCCCTGCGTCATAGGCCCCGAGAGTTGTAGCCTCAAATAATCTCTCAACCCTTCGTAGAATCGATTAGTCTTGCGCTCCTCATCCGCGATGGTGGAGCTAGCATACCAACTCAATCGAGTAAGCTCGTGGAGATATTCATCCACGCTACTATCTCCTTGAACCAACTTCAGGAACTAGTTCTCCATCGAAATCCTCTGAATAGAAGGGAGGTACCTTGCCAAGAACAGTCCCGAGAACTCTTCCATCGGGATGTCTGCAAGTTGTCTACCTCTCAAATGATGAAGCTCCAAGCCTTCCCACCACACTCTCACTTCACCGTCCAGAAGGAACGTAGCAATAGTGGTCATTTGCCATTTTTCCATCTCCGTTGCTGTCAAGACTCTCTTCACCCTGGAGAGCCAGTCTTCAGCTTGAGATGGGGTTCCCAACCCCGAGAATACCGGAGGATTAAAGCTCATGACATGTTTGGGCTGTCTCTCAGTTGCGCTCCTTGGCACCAACAGCTCCACTACTACCTGCTCCACTCTTCTCGGCGCAACCTCTGGTAGAGGTACCTACTCCATCGCAGGAGCGGGCTGCTGCATGTGCCTTGGAGGCTGCGCATTGATCATGGCAAACACTGCTTCGGCCACCAATCGTATGGTCTCAGCTGATGGAGGTGTTGTAGGAGCATCATTTGGTGCACTACTAGCCTCAGAAACTCGGCGTTCCGACGGCCCAGCACCGCTTCTGGTCACCTATAGTGATACAAAACACCATTAAGCGACCAAATAAAATTGCAAAATGCAATTATAGGAACACGCAGGTTCCCCAAACATGTGTATTTTTCATTCCTAAGTGAACATTCATGGGTTCTTTTGTCGTTATAACGATGACGCACACACATGTGCTCACTACCCATTAAAAAGAATTTGTCCATGAACTCATTTTAAGCCCGACCGAAAGCAGTAGTCTGATACCAAATTGTAGCAACCCCTATCCGTCGTATAGCATATAGCAGTAGGTCCGGCCGGGGCCCGACGCCATATACCACAGACAGACCGGTTGGTTACTCAATGAAAACCATCCAACCATTTCAACGTCCTACACAGAGTCATTCTAGCAGAAGCAGTTTTATAAGTTGCAATTAAAAAACCCAGCACAAATAGCATGAATGTCCACTAAACAATTCCAAAGGAATGAAGTACAAATACACAAGTACTGGCCTTAAGGCCTTACAAACTGTTTCCTTCAAAATTACATGTTTTCAAACCTCGGCACGCAGGCCGGCCATACATGAATAAAGAAAACAATCAAAATTAGGCCTTCGAGGGCCGGCTCAGCAACTTGGGCTTTCGCCCGCTATTTACCGCTCGGCTCCGTAGCACCTGCAAGAACAATCCATCGCAACGGTGGCAAATCAAAGCAACGGTCAGTCATGCTGACCAAATTATAACGATCCCGCCCCCAATTCGGGGCGGCGATGCTCCTTCCCTGCACTTTATTAGCATAACCAAGCAGTATATAAATACATTGCATCACAGGCATTGGCATGCATGGCCACACGCCCCGTGCTCTCAGGGCACATTCTCGGTGAACCGGTCAATGTCACATCAATTTAAGCCATAGACACCTCGGTCTCACCATTGCCACTTTGACGGCCACACTATGAGCAATTTCTCTTCCTGGCATGGGTCATGACATTTTAAGCCATAGACCGACGAAGACCCTCATCTATGCCAACGACAAGTACCATGTACCCTTAGGTCACTTTCACCGAACGACATAGAACGGGTACAGTTCCATCTAACCCGTGCTCACATCGCAACAACAATTTAAGCCATATGCGCGGGTCAAACTTCTCCCGAGTCCCGTTTCCGTTACACAATTCACATAACCCGGTTATGTTCAAGTGGGCTCCCAGTCCTCTAAGTTGGCAGAATCACGTATCTTCCCAGTTTTCCGAGTGCACCTTAGAGTTAATCCCCAAGGCTCCCTGCTGCAATCTACCTGGTAGAAAACCCGAAAAACAACCAATCACACGGAGTCTTCTCCAATTATTTATGCAAGGCAACATCACCGATCCAGAGCAACTTGTTCGGGTAGGCTTCACACATCATGTCTATGTACATTCTCGAATACGGACTCTAAACAACGGGGACTTTACATATCTACCCGAAGGAATGCCTCAAACTCACCACAAACTTGCGAGAGCTGGCTTCCTATGCAAAAGAAGTAGAGCTTCACATGCTCAAGTAGAGAATCGTTACCCTAGCATTCTTCCTTGGCGTCATGAAAATGTAAGTGGATGAATAGCACCGCACTCTCCTTGCCTCCGTAGATCCGAAGTCGGTTCGCGATTTGGAGCTCCGAAGCTCCGCCGGTGACCGGATCTAGGCTTCTTCTTCCTCCTTTGCTCTCCCCTCTCTCTTGACTTAGAAAGAGAACCACTCAAGTAAAATGAGTGTTTCAAAGGCCCAATCCCGGGTATATCCTAGTACTAACAACCCCCAACCGTCGGATCCCAAAATCAGGAAACGAATGGCAACGATTTGTAGTTGAAAAGTAAAACCTGGGCCGAACACGGCCTGCGACACGCCCGTGTCCAGGGCCGTGTCCCTCATTCGCCGTCAAAATCGACGCGTCTCGAAAAACACACTGGCATCCAACAGGCCCGTATTTAACCTGACACGCCCGTGTTCAAATTGACACGACCGTATGCCTGGCAGTGTGCCCCCATCGACACAGCCCCGAAAATAACCCGAGACTCACACGGGTCTTGGACATGCCCGTGTCCTATTTGACATGCCCATGTCAAACCCGAACACTCCTGGGCTCCAGGACGTGTTCATTGTCTCTACACTTTGTCGAGCGAAGTTCGTCGACTACCCGACACGGCCTTGGACATGCCCATGTCCTAGGCCGTGTTCCCTGTCTCGACACAACGTCGAGCGAAAATGTCGACTTCCCAGGCCGATCGTCGACACAGGCTCGACACGCCCTGAGACACGCCCGTGTCTCTGGCCGTATTCCTTGTCTCGACACATCGTCGAGCGAAAATGTCGACTCCTCGCACCGATCGTCGATACGGGCTTGACACGCCTTGGGACACGCCCGTGTCCCAAGCCGTGTGCTCCCTGCCAAATACCAGATTTGGCCCAAAATGCCTCCCATCGCTCTTTTGAGTTTCGGGGCGTTACATGTTAAGAAGGAAGCGTTGAGACCGCTGTGAAGAAATTGCTGAGTCAGAAACTTATCTCAGCTGATAAAAAGAAAGCATTGAGACAAAAGCTTGTCACAGCTGTTAAGAAGAAACCGTTGCGACAACTGAGAAAGAACCACTGAGATAAATCCAAAGAAAATTCACAAGTCCAGAAGCGATGAGAGTTAAGACAGATGACATTGTGTGACTTAACATCACTCAATGCTTTATGAATTTCCGAAATATTTTGTAAGTCCAGATGATGATGACCATTGCTGACGTCATCAAAGTCAACTCACATGTAGCCGTTGCAGGAAAGCTGCAGTGGCGCCGAAAGCTGCTTTGTCCTTTTTTGAAGGAGATGGGGCTCACCAATCCTTAGATGGGCCCACACACATTTGTGTCATTTATTCAAATTAGCGCATATAAAAAGGAAAAAGAAAGGGGATTAGGGCAATGGAGAGCAAAGGCAGAAAATATAAAATAAAACTAGAGGCGGCTGGACATCTTCTTCCCCATTAAGCTTGGAAGCTCAAGTCCAACAAAGATAGCCAGAAGGCAAAGGAAGATAGATGAAGCTCTTCAAGTTCAGCAGGATAGTTCTCTCCAGAACAAAGAAGCTGATTCATTCATTCATCAAGCTGATAACTGCTCATATCTGCAGTAGAAAAGAGTTAGCTATAGAAGAAGACTAATTCCTTCTACAGCAAGAGTGCTGGACAGATATTTGATCAATCCAACAAGGTAGACTAAGAGACTTATCTCTGAGATAGTTCTTCATTTTCATAATTTACTTCCTATAGGATTCAGTTTATCTGAATCTCAGTGTAGGCTACTTTGTGCCTGAGGAAGGTGACTAATTAGTCATTGAGGTAGGTGCCATGTTGGGGTACTGAGGTAGGATCCAAGAGTGGATCTCAGCTATAGGGCTTAATTGCCGGAGGATGGAGAGTGCTTCTCTCTGAGGTAGGATCCAAGTGTGGATTTGAGGTAGTACTGTCCTCCCAGCCTGAGTGTAGGGCCTTGTGTCTGAGGTAGGTGACTGGAGAGTCACTAAGTTGTAGGTGACAAGTGTGTCACTGAGTTGTGGGCCTTAGAGGAGGCTGAGCTATAGGTACCTGGAAGGGTACTGAGTTGTAGGAGTGTTGCAGCACTCTGAGAGTAGGGTTGTTTTCCTGAAGCTGTAGGGCTGAAGAGCCTGAGTTGTAGGCCGTAGAAATAAGGCTGAGGTATATGAACAATGGATCACTGAACTATATGAGCTTTGCAGGTCTCTGAGGTAGGAACCCTTGTGGTTCTGAGTTTGGGTTCTGAAGTGAACCTATGTGTAAGGCTAAGGGCCTGAGGTGTAAGCTCTGAGGAGCATATTGGTGGAGTTTGTGCCTAGTCCAACAAATCAGTTGGACAGGTGGGAGGGAAAGTGGATGTACCCAATTGGGGAACCACTATAAATCCTTGTGTGTTTTCTGTGTTGCTTATGTTCTCTCTTGTTGCAGGATCTAAGGATAATCTCTAGATAGATTATTCAAAAATTAGCAAAAGACTTAACCAAACCTCAAACACCTATTTACTCACCCCTCTAGATGATTAGCTAACCTTAAGTTAAATAACTTTCAAGTCGTATCAAAGGAAGATTACTCAAAAAGGGATTTAACAATCTGAGTATGCCTCTAAGGTTTGCTATAAGATAAAGAATGGGGTCTGCTGTAAACTACAAGGAATTGGGAGTCATGATGTTACCAATCTGCAGAAAGGAAGGCTTTGGCCTCTGAAAGGAAAGGGTTAGGCTATTCATGGAAGCTGCTGACCCTAGGATATACATTAAAGTCAAAGAGGGACCTTTAATCCCTACGAAAGCCTCAGTTCTGGATGCCAACATCCAGAAACCTAAGTCTTATGAAGAAGTGAACAAAGATGAGCTCCTTCTTGCCTCCATGGATAAGAGAGCTCAAAATATTATTGTCAGTGTAATAGATGATTCAACATTCCAGAATCTGGTGCACTGCAAGACCTCCAAGGAGATGTGGGACACCCTAGTTGTGTTCATGGAGGGTTCCGAAGAGGTGAGGTATGACAGAAAATCCATGCTCAACCAGGAGTATGAGGCCTTCAAACAAGGAAAGTCTGAGGGCATTGCTCAGTGCTTTGAAAGATTTTTCAGAATTATCAATTAACTGAGAAAATATGGAAGGGTCTTCAACACCTATGAGTTGAATAACAAATTTCTCAGGTCCCTCACAAAGGAATGGGACACAAATATATGTGCCATCAGAGAAATGGGCAAGTTAGCTGACACTTCACCTCCAACACTGTTTGGAAAACTACTATCTTATGAGATGCAGCTTGCTGCAAGGAAGGAAGAACAAGAGAAGAGCAGAAAGTCACTAGGCAATGTGAAATCAGTGGCCTTCAGAGCCGATGCTTCAACTAGGAGCAGAGGGAAGACCTCTCCATTCAAAAGAACTACCGACTCAGAATCTGAGAGCTCAAGGACTAGCTCCTCTGATAGCCATATATCTGATGAGGACTTCACTGCCTTCTCCAGGCAGTTTTAGAAATTCATGAAGAAGGGGCATTGGAAGAACAGCAGGCCATACTCCTCCTCACATTACAGAAGGAAATCCTCTAAGGAGGATAGGTTTTCTTCTAACTCTAATAAATATTCTTCCTCGAATGTTATTTGTTTCTACTGCAGCAAACCTGGGCATATGGTTGCTGACTACCCAGTGAAAAGAAAAGAATAAGGAGTGAAGAAGAGACACAAGGGAAAGAAGAAAGAGAAGTCCCTTGTGGTCAAGAAGGAAAAGAACTGGACTGACTCTTCCTCTTGGTCAGACAGTGAAGAAGAAGAAGCCTACATTGGGCTTATTGATGTTGTTGAAGAGGAACCTGCAGAATACCTTGCTATAGAGTATGGATCAAGGCCCCTCTATCTCACTTAGATAGTGACTCAAAGGTGGATGAAGATGAAGAATAAGATACTCAAGGTCATGGATTGATGGCAATGACAGATGAAGAGAGAAGTCAGGATCAGCCTGGTCAAACTCAGGTACATGCTAAATAACAACCTTTTATTTCAAGTCATGAGGTTGGGTCAGACTCTGAATCTCAATCATCAAGAGATGAAGGGGATTCAGACTTTGAGGGTGATGTCAACTCCATAGTTGCCAAGTATGGAGAACTTATTGAGGCATTCAAGAGGTGCAAGCTGCTTGCCAAGAGACAAGCAAAAGAGCTTCTTAGCCTTAAAAGAAAGTGTGAGGACCAAGAAAAAGCCCTCACTGACATGGTTACGCAAGCAGCTCAGCTCAAGGAAATCATTGACAATGAGTCTGTGGTAAAAGTCTCAAATGAGAAACTTATCCATAAACTTAAAAATGATCTCCTAAATGTGAAATTGTTAGTGACCAAATTATCTAAGCCAAACACTGTGTTGCCCTTAATAAACACCCACCTTACCCAAGAAGGTAAGAAAGGGTTGGGATTTAAGGGACCTGCTAGACCTTCCAATCCAAAAGGAAAGGGAAAAGGGAAGGCACCAGTTGTGCGTCTAGCCTCATTGCCTCAAATTCCTTTTCCGAAAGTTATGTTTCCTTCTAACACGTATGACCATGAAAGCTATTATGGTCACTGGGAGAATGGCAGATCCACTGGTATGGACCAATGTAGCCCTAGCCAAGGTGGAAGATACAACCATATGAAGGCCTTTAAGGAAGCCCATGAGGAAATTCAAATGGCCCATCTTTGACCATTTGTTTTTGGTGCCCCAGCCCCAAAACTCAAAGATAATACTATTGTAGTGAATCTAAGTCATCCAACAAAAGTGGTGACTCAAGGAGAGTCTACTAACAAGGCTGGAATGTCAATTTCAGATGGTATTGGATGCATGTTAGCTGAAAAGAGACATGCAGCTGGTGGCTCTCATAAGAGACCAAAATAACCAGCTGGTCACTATGTTGTAGATTGCTGGCACAATCCTTCTGTGTCCAGAGGTTGCCAACCTCTCAGAATTTCTACAGGAAGGCATGGTTATTTTCAGGTTAAAATGAACCTAGGACCCAATAGGAATTTTGTTCCTAAGGTAAGATGATTTGTGTTCTTTCAGGTTAGTTCAAGTACTCATTCCCCTAAATGTTACTTGGATAGTGGATGTTCCAGGCACGTGACTGGAACAAAGGAGCTATTGAAGGAGTACACTCCAGTAAAGAATGGACCAAAGGTCATCTTTGGGGGCTCTGACAAGGGAATAACTAGAGGTTATGGTAGTATCTCTAATGGCATAATCACCATCATAAAGGTGGCTTATGTGGATGGATTACAACACAACCTCATAAGCATAAGCCCACTATATGACCTTGGTTATGACATTTCCTTCCATAAGGATAAGTGCCATATCAGGAGGTTAAGTGACCAAAGTGTCATTTTAACAGGGACTAGGAGTGGGAATGTTTATTGTCTAAACTTTTCTTGCTTAGATAGTGGCTCTCCTATATGCCTAGTTGCAAATGACAATGTCTCACATTGTGTCAAATGGCATAAGAGAGTTGTTCAGTTGAATTATAGGACCATTGGTCAGCTCTTCAATCATGAGCTTGTCAGGAATGGTCCCAAAATAAAATGCTGTAAGGAGGGTATCTGTGCAGCTTGCCAAAAGGGTAAGCTGACTAAGACCTCTTTCTAGAGCATTGGAACAAGGACTCAGTGAGATGGTTATATATCTTGTATATGGATTTGTTTGGTCCTATGCTTGTTCATAGTCTAGGTAGGAAAGTCTACACATTTGTGGTGGTTGATGACTATTCCAAGTTTACTTGGGTGTTCTTCCTTAGAAGAAAGGATGAAACCATTGATGTCTTCATGAATCTTATCAAGCGTATTCAGAATGTACTTGCATGCTCTATGGTCAAAATCAGAAGTGACCACGGAACTAATTTTCAATATGCTGTCATGACTACATTCTTTGAAGAGCAAGGGATTTATCAAGAATTCTTCTCTCCAAGAACACCCCAGCAAAATGGGTTAGCTGAGAGGAAAAATAGGACTCTCATAGAAGCTGGAAGAACATTATTGAGTGACACCTCTCTACCTGAATATCTCTGGGCTGAGGGAGTTAATACCGTATATCATGTTCTAAACATGGCTTCTATCACCAAAAACCACAAGAAGACTCCCTATGAGATCTTGAAGGGCAGAAAACCAAATATATCATATTTCAGGATCTTTGGTTGTAAGTGTTTTATCTTGAATAATGGCAAGCCAAAAGTGACTAAGTTTGCTGCTAAATCCCATGAGGGGATCTTTGTTGGGTACAACAATAATTATAGGGCATATAGAGTCTATAACTTGACTAATCAGGTTGTAGAAGTGTCTATCCATGTAGTGTTTGATGAGTCAAGCATGATTAAAAGTGAGTTGTCAAGCTCTTTGTCTAGTTCTGCAGGTACAGAAGTCATGATGGAAAAACTCTCCATCAAAGATAAAGACCCAGCTATGCATGGTGAAAGTGGTGAGGGATGCTATCCAGGGGAACCACGTGACTGTCTACCTAGAGATGAAGACCAACCAGGAAGTACAGGTGATTGAATATTTCTCTTCAAGTTCCCGGCAACGGCGCCAAAAACTTGATTGATATTTGCATCAAGTCCCCGGCAACGGTGACAAAAACTTGATTGAAATTTTCGCATCGGGTCCAAAAACTTGATGCAGTTAAAACTCCTAAAATTGGTGAGAATTCCCGCGGCGCCCCGAGCGGTTATTTGAGAAAAGCGGATTTGGTTTTATTTAGAAAACGGGGCGCGCGGATTTATTATTTGGATATAAAATGGTTTAGATCGAGTTTTAACGAAAGGAGGCAAGTGCACCTATCGTGAGTAGTACAGGATATTCTGGTGTGGAATATCGAGGTCGTATTGTTCTCGGGATCGGTTCGATTATTTCTACTCTTCCCTGGAGGGGACTATTATTTAACCGATAATTAACTTGTCGGGTTAATTTTTTATATATAAACAAAAACAAAGGCAATAAAAATAAAAGCAATTAAAAGATGGAGCCCATGATGAAGAGCTTAGCTCGATGACACAGAATAAAATTTGAACTAAAATAAACTTTTAATAAAAAGAGATCCTAAATTTCAAATTAATTAAGGCGGAGACTTGGCCGTGGAGGTTCCACTAAAATGAGTTCACCTAGCTATAGGGATATCGCTCACCTGAATGCTTAGACTATTCGACCGGGCTCTCGTCCGACGAATGATTCCTCTTAATGACCGCATTATGCTAAGAACCCCGCTATTGGGTGGGGAAACCAATCCGGTAGAGTTGGCGCACCTCCTCTCTCGAGGGTTAGTGCGGAACTCCATTTACCAAGGGGCGATCGGTCCATACGCACGGCCTCTCGGCTAGCTAGCGTATGGACTACGGAAATAGACACCACACATCGATTATGTGGTTGTACGCGCTGTAAACTCTAGGCAAACCTTAAGTAATTTTAATTAATTAGAAAATAAGAACCTTTAATTATTTAAAGCTATTTTATTTGTCCCAATGATATTCGATACTGAGGGCTAAGAACGATTAGCCACTCATCGGAATGGGGACCACAGGCGGTGAAAGTAATAAAATGAAAGCTGAAAATAAAGCATGAAATGAAAGCAGTAAAATAAAGCAGTAAAGAAAAGTTGTAAATTGCAAGTCCTACTCAAACGAGTAGGACTGAAATGAAAGCAGTAAAGTGCGAGTCCCGGCGCAAATGCTTGGCTGGAGAAATGAAAGTGAGTCCTACTCAAACGAGTAGGACAAAATAAATGCAACACACGCACACACTCTATATAAAGTAAAACTCACGCACACACTCGACATAATTGAAACACACGCACATGACATAAATGAAAACGCAAACACACTGCAGAAAGTAAAACACACTCACTCACTCTACTTGAAGGGAAAAGGAAAAACTGCGTCATTTAACTCTTAACGGGTAGGCGGAAATAAATGTGCACACATAAAAAATTGCAAAAACCAAAGTTACCGAAAAATTAAAATAACTACATTTCTACCACTAGAATGCTGTAGAAATGCATAAAAGCTAAAATAGAAATTAAACGAGCAAAAAGTTTTGCAAATAAACGCAAAAATGGAAGTGCTTGGAAAATTAAAACAATTACATTTCTACCGCTAGAATGCGGTAGAAATGAATAAAATGAAGACAAAAAAATTAAACGGGCAAAAGTTCAAAATCAAAATCAAAGTGCACGAAAATTTAATAAGACTATATTATCATTCATATAACTCTGTCAAAATGATAAAAAAGTGCGAATAAAGGAAAAAGAACGAAAAAGTTTTACAACCTAAAAACAAAAAATCTAGTTTGAAGAAAAATGAAAAACACTTTAAAACGTTTCTACGGGTTTATAGGAATGTCTGAAAAAGCTATAAAAATGCTAAGTATAAATAAGACTAAGCAAAGAAATGAAAATGAAAACATAAAAAGCACAAGTTATTCTCATACACGCACACACACATATTAAAGAGAACAAAAACAAAGCTAAGACAAAAATGAATAAGATTGCATAAGGGTAGTTGTTTCGATTCATTCCAAAGCCAAATAAAGAAATGAAAAACACATTTTATTAAGATAAAACAACGGGTTACAAAGGAACAAAAATAAAAACTAAGGAGAGCGGGATAAAATATCCCTTACATAACATTTGGAATTCATCTTGGCAGCATAACCCCTATACAAAATGGATCCAAAAAGTGGAACAGAAATCCTTACAGAACACTGGAATTTATAGGCAAAAATTTTCATGGAACACGCCCGCTGACACGGGCGTGTCATGGGGCGTGTCGACACTATTCATGACTAGATCCGGTGATTTGACTGAAGCATTGACTTTGGAGGCTGAAAACACGGCTATCACGCCCGAGGTCACGGGCGTGACTGTGGGCTTGTCGGGGAGGTGGATCTGGGCACGTCGCGTCGAAAGTCATCGCGCGGGTCTTGTCGGCCAGGTGGAGTGGTCACGCCCCAGGTCACGGGCGTGACGCTGGGCGTGTCGCGGAGGTCGACGATCGTCGAGTGGAATTTTCATCGAGCGCGTTGACACGGGCTTGGTCACGGGGCATGTCGGGTTGCTACGGGCGTGTAGCCGGGCGTGTCACGCGATTTCTTCAAAAAATTACTGATTCACTAGAAATTGACGGGTCACGCACTGGTCATGGGCGTGACCAACAGTACACGGGCGCGTACTGTCAATTTTTGACAGATTTTTTGGATTTTTTTCTGAAAAATAAAATAAATTATGCTAGCAAAATATTTACAAAAATAGGAACATTTTATTGAACAAAATAAAGAAAAAATAACGAAAATAAATGAAAACGGCTCAATAAATGTATATAAAAATGCGTATATTTACAATTCATAAAATACCCCCGTACTTATTCTTTTGCTATTCCAGAGCAAAAGTTGGAGATGAACTTATAAGGAATTAAAGAAATTCTAAGTTTAACTATCGCTTGAATTAATTAAAAGTAATATCAAAATAAATATTCGGGGTACTAGAGTTAAATCTTAATTTATGAAAATGTTATAAATAGAGGAAGAGTTTCAAAAAAACTTCTAGATAAAACAAATAGAAAGCAAAAATTTATTTTTGTTAGTTTGATAAAGATAGATTGAAATTATATAAAAAAATTAGCTTAAATGAAGTTAAATGAAATAATGCAATTTAAAAATTATGCTCTCAAAACAATTTAAATTATTTCTAGAATCATTGAAATAGGATAAGTGGTTTGGCGGTTTATGAAGAGGGCTTGGATTAAGAGGCGAGGTAATTTTTTCTCGAACCTCTATATATTTTTTTTTGAATAATTAGGAAAATGAAATCTTATTTTCCTAACATATAATTTTTTTCTTTCTTCATAAATAATAAATAACCCAATGCATATGTATTGGAGTAATGAATTTTATCCTCTTACTGTATAACGTATAATCTTTTTAAATATTGGGTGCCGATGTTTATATAATGAAATATTATTCTCATTGACGTAAGATCTTTTTAAGGGATAAAATATGGGTAAGCATGTCAAGTGAGACATGAAAAAATGGAGGTGGGTTTATTTTTTTCAAAAAGAAAACTAGATTTTAATAAAAAAAGTTTTGAGAGCAACCTTTTTAAAATGAACGTTCCTATGTTTTTAAAAGCATGAAGTAGAAATAATGAAAATCTATGGTTGTTATTTTCTAACATAAAAGACGAGCTTCTATTTATAAAAATTAGTAGTGCTGGTGAAAAACAAGTTCTCTATTATAAGAAAAAGACATAAAAAATTCTTTAAAACATAACCACAAACACTTAAATCTATCGAACTTTAATTAATAAACGAATAGTAAACAAATAATAAATAAAATTCGCATATAAATTAACTCGAAACTAGATTTTTGGAAAGCAAAAAGGGTTAAGATTTGGTATATTCGATTTATTTTGTTACATAATTTAACAAATTTTTTTTTTGAATTTTAGGGTTTTTATCATTTTTTTTGGAATTTTGATTATTATCTTTTTAGGATTTTTAGAGTTATTTTCTTTTTTTAGTATTTTTGTTTTTTCTAATTTTTTTGATTTTTTAGTGTATTTTGATAAGATATTTACAAGAAAGAGGAGAGAAAGAAGTGTTAATTACAAAAAAGATAGTGGGGAAAGAGAGATTTTTACAAAAAAGAGTACAAAGTAAAAACTTGAATGCCCGCGAACAGACTCTTATTTAGGTGGTTGGTTCGATGAGTCGAACGCCGTGGGCTTGCTAAAAAGGCGAGCTTTTACAAATAAGAAGGGGGGGGGAGAGAAAGATTTAGTATTTTACAAAAAAGGAAAAGAAGGGGAAAGAGAGATTTGTTTACAAAAAGAAAAACTATTTTGAATTTTTTGTTTTATAATTTTTTTGTGATTTTGGTGTTTTATGATTTTTTTGTTTGAGTTTTTGATTGTAAAACAAGAAAAAAATTTTGAGTTTTTGATTTTTCTAATTTTTTTGTATTTTTGATGATTGTTTTTGTTATGGCAGAATATAAAAGTGCAGAAATGAAAAAAATAAGAAAACACCCCATACTTAAACCCAACATTGTCCCCAATGTTGCTATCTAAGTATACGAAACGAATAATTTACAAAATAAAATATGCACAAAAATTAAAAGAGAGGGTAGAAGCTTCCCTTAGACGAGGTCGGGGAGGCTCGGGTTGAAACCCTGCATTATTTAGAGAAAAGAAAGAAGCAAAAAGATAAAAGAAAAGAGAAAAAGATAAATTCGGCTAAAAGGTAGCGGGCGGTAGGGGTGGCAACTATAGGTGACTCCGAAGTAGCTAATGGCTTAGCTACAAGTGTGAGATCGAAATGCGATCCCCTAGCGCGCACAAGAGTGAAGTGTCCGCCGAAGTGAGAAAATAGAGATAAATTTTTAAGTAATTAAAAAAGTTTATTTATGTCCAGTGTTTATTATTGTTATTATTATTTTTTTGGGTAAAAGTTTTTTGTTTTTTTGAAAGAAAATAAAAGAATCAAAAACAAAATATATACGTGAATGTTTTGTGATGTTTTTTGTAAGTTTTTTAGAATTTTTAGATTTTTAGTTTTTGGAGTTTTTAGTGTTTTTTGGTTTTTTAGATTTTTAAAAGTTTTATAGTTTTTAATTTTTGTAGTTTTTTACAGTTTTTAGATTTTTAAGTTTTATAGTTTTTCAAGTTTTTAGAGTTTGTTTTTTTAGTTTGTTTTTTTCTACGAAACGACGTCATTTCAATTTCTGTGTTTGTATAGATATGAATAATATAATAAAAATTTTGTTAAGCTTTTTTTTGGTTTTTATTAAAAGTAGTTTATTATTATTATTATTATTATTAGGTTTTTTTTGTTGGCCATTTTTACATTTTTTTGATATATATATATATATATATATGTAAAATTAATAGATCTCTAGAGTTCAAAATAACGACACAAAAAGTACCCGGCAACGGCGCCAAAAACTTGATTGAATATTTCGCATCAAGTCCCCAACAACGGTGCCAAAAATTTGATTGATATTTGCATCAATTCCCCGGCGACGGCGTCAAAACCCTGATTGATATTTTCGCATCGGGTCCAAAAACTTGATGCGGTTAAAACTCCAAAAAATGGTGAAAATTCCAGCGGCGCCCCGGGCGGTTTTATTTGAGAAAAGCGGATTTTGTTTTATTTAGAAAATGGGGCATGCGGATTTATTATTTGGATATAAAACGGTTTAGATCGAGTTTTAACGAAATGAGGAAAGTGCACATATCGTGAGTAGTACAGGATATTCCGGTGTGGAATATCGAGGTCATATTGTTCTCGGGGTCGGTTCGATTATTTCTAATCTTCCCTGGAGGGGACTTTATTTTACCGATAATTAACTTGTCGGGTTAATTTTTTATATATAAACAAAAACAAAGACAATAAAAATAAACGCAATTAAAAGATGGAGCCGATGAAGAGCTAGCTCGATGGCACCGAATAAAATTTGAAGTAAAATAAACTTTTAATAAAAAGAGATCCTAAATTTCAAATTAATTAAAGCGGAGACTTGGCCGTGGAGGTTCCACTAAAATGAGCTCACCTAGCTATAGGGATATCGCTCACCTGAACGTTAAGACTATTCGACCGGGCTCTCGTCCGACAAAGGAGTCCTCTTAACGCACGCATTACGCTAAGAACCCCGCTATTGGGTGGGGAACCCAATCCGATAGAGTTAGCTTGCCTCCTCTCTTGAGGGTTAGTGCGGAACTCCATTTGCCAAGGGGCGATCGGTCCATACGCACGGCCTCACGGCACATAATTGAAACACACGCACATGACATAAATGAAAACGCAAACACACTGCAGAAAGTAAAACACACTCACTCACTCTACTTGAAGGGAAAAGGAAAAACTGCGTCATTTAACTCTTAACGAGTAGGCGGAAATAAATGTGCACACATAAAAAATTGCAAAAACCAAAGTTACCGAAAAATTAAAATAACTACATTTCTACCTCTAGAATGCTGTAGAAATGAATAAAAAACTAAAATAAAAATTAAACGATCAAAAAGTTTTGCAAATAAACGCAAAAATGGAAGTGCTCGGAAAATTAAAACAATTACATTTCTACCGCTAGAATGTGGTAGAAATGAATAAAATGAAGACGAAAAAATTAAACGGGCAAAAGTTCAAAATGAAAATCAAAGTGCATGGAAAATTAATAAGACTATATTATCATTCCTATAACTTCGTAAAAAAGCTAAAAAAGAGCGAATAAATGAAAAAGAACGAAAAGGTTTTATAACCTAAAAACAAAAAATCTAGTTTGAAGAAAAATGAAAAACACTTTAAAATGTTTCTACGGGTTTATAGGAATGACTGAAAAAGCTATAAAAATGCTAAGTATAAATAATACTAAGCAAAGAAATGAAAATGAAAACATAAAAAGCACAAGTTATTCTCATACACGCAAACACGCATATTAAAGAGAACAAAAACAAAGCTAAGACAAAGATGAATAAGATTCAATAAGGGTAGTTGTTTCGATTCATTACAAAACCAAATAAAGAGATGAAAAACACATTTTATTAAGCTAAAACAACGGGTTACAAAGGAACGAAAACAAAAACTAAGGAGAGGGGGAGAAAATTTCCCTTACATAACATTTGGAATTCATCTTGGCAGCATAACCCCTATACAAAATGGATCCAAAAAGTGGAACAGAAATCCTTACAGAACACTGGAATTTATAGGCAAAACTTTTCATGGAACACGCCCTCTGACACGGGCATGTCAGGGGGCGTGTCGACACTATTCATGACTCGATTCGGTGATTTGACTGAAGCATTGACTTTTGCGGCTGAAAATACGGCTGTCACACTCCAGGTCACGGGCGTGACTGTGGGCGTGTCGGGGAGGTGGATCTAGGCGCGTCGCGTCAAAAGTCGTCACGCGAGTCTTGTCGTCCAGGTGGAGTGGTCACGCCCCTGGTAACAAGCGTGACGTTGGGCGTGTCGTGGAGGTCGACGATCGTCGAACGGAATTTTCGTCGAGCGCGATGACACGGGCTTGGTCACGGGGCGTGTCGGGTTGCCACAGGCATATAGCCGGGCGTGTCACACGATTTCTTCAAAAAATTGCTGATTCACTGGAAATTGACGGGTCACGCCCTGGTCACGAGCGTGACCAACAGTACTCGGGCGTGTACTGTCAATTTTTGGCAGATGTTTGGATTTTTTCTGAAAAATAAAATAAATTATGTTAGCAAAATATTTACAAAAATAGGAATATTTTATTGAACAAAATAAAGTAAAAATAACAAAAATAAACGAAAACGGCTTAATAAATGTACATAAAAATGCGTATATTTACAATTCATCAACAAGGTTGTCTACCGCAAACTATATTTGCCCCCTGCAGTCAGATATCTAAGAGATCACCCTCCAGATTATATAATTGGTGAGGCCAGCCAAGGTGTACAGACAAGAAGCAAAAGCTTAAACACAACCCTATATTCCAGCTTCCTGTCACAAGAAGAACCAAAGAAATTTGAGGGGGAAAATCAAGAACAATTTTGGTTTGGAGCAATGCAGGAAGAACTGAACAAGTTCAAAAGGTGCAAGGTCTATAAGTTGGTTCCCAGACCAGATGTACATAATGTCATTGGAGTCAAGTGGATTTTCAGAAATAAACTTGATGAAAATGACATTATAATAAAGAATAAAGCAAGACTGGTTGCCAAAGGATACAGACAGGAAGAGGGGATTGATTATGATCAGACCTTTTCACCAGTTACAAGGTTGGAAGCCATCAGATTATTCCTTGCATTTGCAGCCTTTCAGGGATTCAAGGTCTTCCATATGGATGTCAAGTCTGCCTTCTTGAATGGAGACTTGAAGCAAGATGTTTATGTAGAGCAGCCTCCAGGTTTTGTAGATTCTACCTCTCCTACTGCTATATATAGACATAGGAAAGCTCTTTATGAGCTCAAACAGGCCCCTAGGGCATGGTATGAGACATTGTCTACCTTCCTTATTGAAAACAAATTCTCAAGGGGGAAGATAGACAAGACCCTATTCTTAAGGGAATCAAAGGGCAAGATCATCCTAGTCCAAATTTATGTTGATGACATAATATTTGGCTCTACTGATGACAACCTCTGCAGGAAGTTTGCAAAACTTATGCAGTGAAAGTTTGACATGAGTAGTATGGGTGAATTGAAGTTTTTCTTGGGACTCCAAGTAAAACAGAGTGATGATTGTCTATTCATATCTCAGTCAAAATTCACCAGGGAGATAATCAAGAAATATGGTATGGAGAATGCTTCCACCAATAGAACTCCCATGAGCTCAAGTATGCCTTTAGGCATAGATGATCCAGGGAAACCTGTTGATCAAACTCTGTATAGAGGTATAGTTAGCTCACTTCTCTACCATACTGCATGTATGCCTGACATTATGTATGCAATATGTGTCTGTGCTAGGTATCAAGCCTTCCCTAAAGAGTCTCACTACACTACTATGAAAAGAATTCTGAGATATTTTAAGGGCACCCCTGATCTTGTCCTGTGGTACCCCAAGAATGGAAAATTTGAACTAACAGGCTATTCAGATGCAGATTTTGCAGGCTGCAAGGAGGACAGGAAGAGCACTTTTGGCTCCTGTCCATTTTTAGGTGGAAGGCTTGTCTCTTGGAGCAACAAGAAACAAACAAGTGTTGCAATATCAATAACAGAGTTAGAGTATATTTTTGCTGGAAGCTGCTGTGCTCAGTTGCTGTGGATCCATCATCAACTTCAGGACTATAATATTCAGATAAGTAGAACTCCACTCTTTTGTGATTCTACTAGTGTAATTTCTATAGCTAGGAATCTTGTCTCCCATAGCAGGACAAAGAATATAGAAATTAGGTATCATTTCATTAGAGAACATACGGAAAGGGAAGTAAATCTCCCTTGAGTTTGTCTCCACAGACAAGTAAGTGGCTGATATCTTCACTAAGCCACTAGATGAAGTCAAGTTCAACACCTTCAAATTTTAATTGGGTATGTTGAATCTTGTGTAGCTTCAATTGTCTCTTCTACCATATGCTGCACTGTTTATTTTGCAGGTAAAATATGCTCTTCCTCCAGATTATGAAGATAGTATGCAACTGTTGAGGGGGAGCTAGCCCAAAAGTATATGAAGAGAGCTAAACTGGATTGAGCCAAAGTGGAAGATCTACTGCAGACGGATAAGGGGAGAAAAACCCCACAGAATGCTCCCTTTTGTAGAAGTCAAAAAGGGGGATGATATAGTCAAAGGGAGTCACAGAGGGTAAGAAGAATGGATAGGTGAAAAAGTACGAATGGCAGCATGCCAGGGGGAGTAAGTAATTCTCTACAGGCTCGAGAAATATGGTAATCTAGTAACTTTTCTACACTCGACAAATGTTAAAATTTTGTCTATGATGAATATGCTGTGTTGTCAATCACCTGTATTGTTTTGACTACTTCAAATAGGTGGAGATTGTTTGGTCTATTGATCCCAATATCCCAGATTTGTAAGAAGTCAAATGGTTCAATGACATACACACATAATGTATTTAATGTGTGCCTTAGTTCTTGCATGCAGGTAGTCCATGATAGGACAAGTGAAGAAAATGAGTTTAGTAGTAAACTCAAAATTCGTCAAGCTCACCTCAACATTCCTTGGGATAAGCTCAAGAGCTCAGGATTCAAAGTTCGTCGTTCTCAGCTTGAAGTTCGTCGAGCTCAGTTTTCAGTTCGCCGAGCTCAGCTTATAGTTCGTCGAGCTCGGCTCAACACTTGTCGAGCTAAACCGAAAAAAATTGACTAAGGTAAAAAGTGCTGAGAATGCTGAGAAGATCAGAGTTTGTCAAGCTCTGTCCATAGATTATTGAACGCAATTCAACAATTGTCGAGCTAAAGCCAGAAAAATTGACTAAGGAAAAAAGCGTTGAGACCACTGAGAAGAAAGCGTTGAGACCGCTGAGAAGAAAGTGTTGAGATAAAGACTTGTCTCAGTTGTTATGAAGGAAGTATTGAGACCGTTGTGAAGAGACCGCTGAGACAGAAACTTATCTCAGCTGATAAGGGGAAAGCATTGAGACAAAAGCTTGTCACAGCTGTTAAGAAGAAACCGCTGAGACCGCTGAGAAAGAACCGCTGAGACAAATCCAGAGAAAATTCACAAGTCCAGAAGTGCTGAGAGCCAAAATAGATGGCGTTGAGTGACTTAACATCACTTAATATTTATGAATTTCTAAAATATTTTCTAAGTCCAGATGATGATGACCATTGCTGACATCATCAAAGTCAACTTACATGTAGCCATTGTAGGAAAGTTGTAATGGCGTTAAAAGATGCTTTGTCTTTTTCTGAAGGAGGTGGGGCTCCCCAATCCTTGGCTAGGCCCAAACACATTTGTGTCGTTGATTCAAATTAGCGTATATAAAAAGGAAAAAGAAAAGGGGATTAGGGCAACGGAGAACAAACACAGAAAATACAAAAGAAAACTAGAGGTGCCTGGACATCTTCTTCTCCATTAAGCTTGAAAGCTCAAGTCCTGCAGAGATAGCTAGAAGGCAAAGGAAGATAGCTGGAGCCCTTCAAGTTCAGCAAGATAGTTCTCTCCAGAACAAAGAAGCTGATTCATCCATTCAGCAAGTTGATAATTGTTCATCTGTGCAGCAGAAAAGAGTTAGCTGTAGAAGAAGACTAATTCATTCTACCGCAAGAGTGCTGGACTGATATCTCCTTAGTCCAACACGTAGACTCAGAGACTTATCTCTGAGTCAGTTCTTCATTTTCCTTATTTACTTCTTATACGATTCATTTTATTTGAATCTGAGTGTATGACACTTTGTGCCTGAGGTAGGTGACTAATTAGTCACTGAGGTAGCTGCCCTGTTGGGGTATTGAGGTAGGATCAAAGAGTGGATGTAAGCTATAGGTCTTAATTGACTGAGGTAGGAGAGTGTTGCACTCTGAGATAGGATCCAAGTGTGGATCTGAGGTAGGACTGTCCTCCCAGCTTGAATGTAGGGCCTTGTGCCTGAGGTAGGTGACTGGAGAGTCACTGAGCTGTAGGTGACAAGTCTGCAACTGAGTTGTAGGACTTGGAAGAGGCTGAGTTGTAGGTACCTGGAAGGATACTAAGCTGTAGGAGTGTTGCAGCACTCTGATAGTAGGGCTGTGTGCCTGAAGCTGTATGTAACATCCCGATTCGCACTAGGTAACCCGTGTGCATTTTTGAGTCAGGAGAGCTGACTTGAGCTCAGGGAAGTGCCAGCAGTGGGTCTGCACTTTTAAATAGGGGAATAAATTAGTCCAGAATAGGACACGGGTAGAGACACGGGCATGTCCCTACCCGTGTGGGAGAGGGCAGTTCTCGAGTCAACGACTCGAGTGTGTCCAGAGAAGGACATGGGTAGTAACACGGGCGTGTTACTACCCGTGTGAATTTGATACGGGTAGAGACACGAGCATGTCCCTACCCGTGTGCGTCGAGTTGGGATCGACAAAGAGTACCAGAGAAGGACACGGGTAGAGACACGGGCGTGTCCCTACCCGTGTGTATCGAGTTAAGTTCGTCGAGGCGTGTTCAGAGAAGGACACAGCCAGAGAACATGGTCGTGTCATGTGGACACGGGTAGGGACACGGGCGTGTCCCTACCCGTGTCGAGTATTGAACCGACACTAAAACTGTCATCAACGTTTCGCCCGAGCAGGACACGGGTAAGGACACAGGCGTGTCCCTACCCATGTCACTTTTCATTTGTAAGGGTTGTGAAAACCATAGCTATTTCACTCCTCATTCCAGCCATTCTTTCTTAGAGAACTTCTGTAGAGAGGGAAAACTGCTGGAGCAAGTCCTAGAGGAGAAGATTCGCCGCCACCGTGAAGGAGAAGATGCCGCCGAGAAGAGTTACGCGATCCATTGCCGGAAATAGTGGAAACGCCGGAAATGAGGTGAGCTTCCTCCCCTCTCCCTTGGTGCTAGATCTATATATATCTAGGTGATATGTCAACTTAAAAGAGTCTAGACTAGCGAGATTGTGATTTCTCTAGGAATAGGCCGTTCTAGGGCTTGTGCTCTAAGGATAGTGGTCTCTTCAACCTCTCCAACCTTCTATGAGATGATGGGGGACCGTTTCGTGAAGAGTAATGGCCTCATGAGGGTGAATAATGGAGGAGGAATTTCTGGAGCTGATTTTGGAAGATCGACTTGACGAGGAAGATGAACAGATGTCATTCATTCCGCTTTAAGATGCGCGTAGAATCTTTGTTCTGCACGCAGCGATCGTCTTGGCCATTGTCAGGTGTGATATGACCAGATCTGGGCTTTCGACTAAACACGAAAGTTGAAGTCCTTGAAAATACCTTTCCAACGAGTGGTTGCACGACTTCAGGCGAAGTATGTAGCCACGGGAAAGTCTGAATGAATTTGACATCCGGCAAACCCTGCATGCAGAAATTGTGTTTTGTACGCAGCGAACTTTGAAGCCGATTTCAAGTATGATACTATTGAATCTGGGTTGTGGTCTGAACATAAAAGTTGTAACCCATGCAAAGACCATTCCATCGAGTGGTTACATGCCTTCACCAGATTCCTGTAGCTTTGGGAATTGCCGGCCGAAGTTGATGTCCAGATTTATTCTGCACTTAAATTCTGGGTTTGGTATAACATGGATTTGGATTCGGTGGATTCAATGTGACAATTAACTTGAGATTTGGGTGAACTCTTTTATGTTAATCATCTTAGTTCTATAATTCATGAAGTTTAATAATTGGATCTCCTGAAATTGATTTGTGAAGCGAAGCATACTTAAACGAAATGATTTGATAGAAATTGGTAGATTAATATAAATGTGCATCATGTTTATAACTTGTTGAAATCATTTGGAATGACATGTAGGAGGATAATCTATGGCCATGTGAAAGTTTGATTAATGGAATGAATTTAGTAGTCCAATTCTTAGAGTGTCATCTCCCTACGGGTAGCATTGTGGAATGGTGCAAGTGCGGTGTTGACCGTCACTAGTTGGGATTGCGTTGAGATGAGATAAAGTCAGATGGTTGGGCTTGGTCCTCGGTGTTCATTTCTCGGGGCTCCTTCCGTGCTAAGTGGATGGTTGGGCTTGGCCCTCGTGATTTCCCCGAGGCTCCTTCTATGCCACGGTGATGTGGAATTGCATGTGGTGTCGTAATCCTGGGTTAAGGATAGTGTGGCAGGTCTACGGACTCGCCGATCGTCACACCGACGGGAGTTGACAGTTAGACTTTGGGTGGTTGGGCTTGGTCCTCGGAGTTCACATCTCGGGGCTCCTTCCGTGCCAAGTTAACAGTTGGGCTGTGTCCGCATACTTTCTTCTGAGGCCCCTTCCAGGTCACACAAGGCTAGTTCGGGGCTGGGTTCTCGGTGCACATCTACCCTAGACCCCCGCTGGGCCATAGTACGCATGGGCTCCGCTGTTGTGTTCTTAGCGTTGAGGTGTATAGAGGCCTAGGTGAAGTAGTGTGGATACCGGCCTAGTAGTAGAGATGCCCGCTTTACTGTCACCGTTTGGACACGGCGGTTGATGCCTGAGAGGTTAGCTACCTACTCGAATAGTGGGAACTACTAGTCTATGTCGGCATAGCGGTTGCATGTGTGTGATCATGGGTGAGTCATTTCATAACATTGCACAACACGATCCTCATTGTATAAGTTTGTATGGACACTCTTATACGATGAGTTACTTTATGTAAACCGATCCTTAGCTTATAAGCTTGTATGGACATCCTTATAAGTTAAGTTACTTTCCTACTGTATGGGAATCCAAGTGACCATACCCCTATTTGGTACTTGGATAGTGGATGTTCCAGACACATAACTGGAACAAGGTGAATGTTGAGGGACTATGTACCCATAGAGAATGGACCCAAAGTAATCTTTGGTGGATCAGAAAAAGGAATTATCAAAGGATTTGGTAATATTTTTAGTGTTTCAAATACTATCACTAAAGTGGCTTATATGAAGTGTCTAAAACATAACCTGATCTGCATAAGTCAACTTAGTGATCTAGGTTATGACATCTCCTTCGTCAAAGGGGAGTGCCAAATAAAAAGGTCAAGTGATCAAGAGATCATTTTGACTGACACTAGGAAAGGGAATGTATATTTTCTTAACCTAGATTGTGAGTTTAACAACTCACCCATTTGTTTAGTTGTAGGAGAAAAAGCTTCACTATGTGTCAAATGGCAGAAGAGGCTTGCCCATCTGAACTATAAGTCAATAGGACAGCTGTTTAGCATGGGGTTAGTGAGGAATGCTCCTCAAGTCAAGGGCATTAAAGAGGGTGTGTGTTCAGCTTGCCAAAAGGGCAAACATACTAAGTGCTCTTTCCATGCACTTGATATCAAAGATTAAATGAGATGTTTATATCTCTTGCATATAGATTTGTTTGGTCCTATGCCAGTTCATAGTCTAGGTAAGAAAGTATACACACTAGTTATTATGGATGACTATTCTAAATACACATGGGTTTTCTTCTTGAGACGGAAATCTGAAACCCCAACTGTTTTCCAAATTTTTGTTAGACAAATTCAGAATGAATATAACAGTTCAGTGGTCAAAATCAGAAGTGACCATGTAACTGAATTTCAGTCTGAATGTATGACAAAGTTCTGTGATGAACTTGGGATTCATCAGGAATTCTCCTCACCTAGAACTCCTCAGGAAAATGGAGTTGCTGAAAGAAAGAATAGGACTCTACTTGAGGCAAGTAGAACACTACTTAATGACACTACTCTCCCTGAGTACTTCTGGGTAGAGGCAGTAAATATTGCATTTCATGTTCTCAATAGAGCCTCCATCAATAAGAAACATAAGATGACCCCCTATCAGATTTTGGAAGGCAGAAAACCAAACATTTCCTACTTTAGAATCTTTGGTAGCAGGTGTTATGTTTTAGTTAATGGTAAGCACTACCAAACAAAGTTTGCTGCCAAATCCCTAGAACGGATATTTGTTGGGTACATCAATAATAGTAGGGCATACAGAATCTACAACTTAACTACCCAAGTTGTAGAGCAGTCTGTCCATGTTTTATTTGATGAGTCTAAGTTGATTAACAGTGAATTATCTAGGTCTTCAGTTAGTTCTACAGGTCTAACAGACAGGCTGGACAAGTTGACCATCAATGAAGAGGTACCTACTAGGCTAGATGAAGAAAAATATGCTTGCTGTCCAGGGGGAGAACAAGTCTCACATGATGAAGAAGACAATGAGGAGCATCAGGATGAGGAAAATGAAGAAGGCCATGAGGTTGACAAATTTACTCCAGCAAGAAGACACTTGAAGGATCATCCAACACACCAAATTATTGGTGATGCAAGTCAAGGTGTTCTAACAAGAAGCAAAAGTATGAACACAGTCCTATGTTCTAACTTCTTGTCATAAATAGAACACAAAAAGTTTGAAGAAGCCATGCTAGACACAAACTAGATTTATGCTATGAAAGAAGAGCTAACTCAATTCAAAAGATGTAATGTATGAGAACTGGTTCCTAAACCAAAAGATCACAACATCATAGGAACCAAGTGGATCTACAGAAACAAACTTAATGAGAATGGCACTATGATCAAGAACAAGGCTAGATTAGTAGCAAAAGGCTACAGGCAAGAAGGAAGGGATTGACTTTGATCAAACCTTTTCCCCAGTGGCAAGGTTGGAGGTTATAAGATTGTTCTTGGCCTATGCTGCCTATCAAGGGTTTAAGGTATATCAAATGGATGTAAAGTTAGCATTCCTGAATGGTGACTTAAAAGAGGAAGTCTATATTGAACAACCCTCAGGTTTTGTAGACTCTCATTATCCTTATTATGTATATAGGCTTAGGAAAGCTCTATATGGTTTAAAACAAGCCCCAAGGGCTTGGTATGAAACCTTGTTTGCTTTTCTTATTGAGAATAAGTTCTCTAGAGGAAAAATAGACAAAACTCTATTATTTAGGGAATCTAAAGGCAAGATAATCGTAGTCCAGATATAAGTTGATGACATTATATTTGATTCTACTGAGAACAACCTTTGTAGGAAGTTTGCCAAACTTATGCAAGGGAAGTTTGAGATGAGAAGTATGGGTGAGCTGAAGTTCTTTTTGGAACTTCAAGTTAGACAGATTGATGATGGATTGTCCATATCTCAGTCTAAGTTCACCAAGGAGTTGATTAAGAAATATGGTATGGACTCAGCCTCCACCATGAAAACTCCTATGGGAACAAGTATGCATATAGGAAAAGATGAGGCAGGGAAACCTGCTGATGAGTCTTTGTATAGAGGGATAATTGGCTCCCTACTTTATTTGACTGCTAGTAGACCTGACATCATGTATGCAACATGTGTTTGTACTAGGTACCAAGAATGCCCAAAGGAATCTCATTATACTGCAGTTAAAAGAATTTTGAGATATCTTAAGGGTACACCTAATCTAGGCCTTTGGTACCCAAAGAATAGAGATTTCTTACTAATAGGTTTCTCAGATGCAAACTTTGCAGGATGAAAAGAAAACAGGAAGAGTATAATAGGAACCTGTCAATTCCTAGGAGGAAGGCTGGTGTCATGGTGCAGCAAGAAGCAAACAAGTGTAGCTATATCAACAGCTGAGTCTGAGTATGTAGCTGCAGATAGTTATTGTGCACAGTTGTTGTGGATAAAGCACCAACTAGAAGATTATGACATCAAGGTAAGTAGAATTCCACTGTTTTATGATTCTACCAGTGTTATTTCTATTGCTAAGAATCCTGTATCACACAGTAGAACAAAGCACATAGAAATTAAGTTTCATTTCATCAGAGAACATGTTGAGAAGGAAGATATTAGTCTAGAGTTTGTGAACACAAATAATCAAATAGCTGATATATTTACAAAACCTCTGGAAGAAATTAAATTCAATTATTTTAAATTTGAATTACGTATGATGATCCTAGAATAGGTTAGCACAAGCTTCCCTAAGAAGAATATGTAAGTACAAAATTTCTCAGGAAATTTGTCTAAGTACAAAGTTTGTGTCGACACAAGCACAATTGTGTCGACACACTCAGTATATTGTGTTGACAAAGAATAAGGATGTGTCAACACAGAAACAGTATCTGTGTCGATAGAAGAATAGGTGTCGACACAACCTTGTCGAGACCTAATATCTAGAGTATTTTTCGTGTCGACACACAAATGTTGGTGTTGACACAAATTTGTCAAGACATGCCAGCCAGTGTCGACTTTGACTCACGTATGTCGACATCTAGATATGTCGACTAAATCTAAGTTTTGTCGAGTCCTAGGTTATTTTTGTTGACACATGTAAAATTTGGTCGACTATGGCTCGTCTTTTGACCTACCCTTTACGCTAACACTATAAATAGGTCAAGCCAAAATTTGGTCGACTACGCTTTCAGAAATCTAGGATCTGCACCTTGTGTCGACAAAGACCTTCTCTTCTTTTCTCTTCCATCTCTCTCGACAATGGCTCCTCACCAGGATGTTAAGGTGAATGAAGGATATGAGCTGGTTCGTGGAGGATTCATGACAGCTTCACAAGAAATCCATGGTGTCATTACGCTAATTTCTGATAATGGTTTAGAATTCTTAGTCTCGGAACCAACAAAGATTTGGAAAAAGTAAGTAATGGAATTCTATTCATCTATCACTGTGGACTCAGAAGGGAAGAAAATCAAAGCCATAGTTCAGGATTCCCGAGTTAGACTAACACAAAAGTATATCAGGAAATAACTCCAACTCCCCATGGCTAAGGATGATGATGAAATTATACCATCCAGGACTAAAGAAGCACTAAGTTGGTGCAGCCTGATTTCTAATATCAAATTTGGATCATCCATTTCCCAGAAAGGGATGAATTCCCAAGGAAAGTTTCTGTCTGAGATAGTAGGAAAAGTGATTCTGTGTAAAACTTGTGGACATGACAGAATTTCAGTCCACATGTTCAATCTCATGACAAGGATCATTTTCATTATAAAAACAGAGTGGGCATCCATAATTTTTGACAAAATTTAAGGAGTGAAGAAACCAATTCTGGGAAGGATTCTAAGTTTATGTTTAACTGCAATAATACCAGATGTTATGAACCAACTATTAGGAACCAAAATCAACCACATGAGGAGAATGGATGTGAAGATTCTATCTAGATGGGATAGAGTGTTGACGAAGGAAGTTTCTACTACACAGAAACAAGTTAAGAAAGTTAAACAGCAGGAAAAAGTTCTTCAACATGCAGAATCCTCCAGTGATTCTGAAGAAGAAGTAGTCTTCAGTTCAGATGAAGACAGGCAACAAAAAGAAGCTCAAGATCAAGTGGAGAGCAGTAAGCTCCTAAAACAACAGATAGTCTCCACTTTAGGGGGAGAGAATCATGAACCAGCAGTACAAGACACTGAACCATTTGAGCTGCCTGCTCATGGGGGAGGTATTACAGAAGCTACTCTAGAAAGTGAGCATGTTGTTGATACTGTTATGGAAATAGTATCAGAAATCAACATTGAAGCATTGCTAAATGTTGAGAAAGAAGCACAAGATGTGCAGATGAAAGATACTGCTAAAGATAATCAAGTGAGTATCTCCTTTATAGAGAATTCCCTGGACAAAGATCTGGATGTTCAGGGAGAACCTTTAGTTTTTCAAACTAATCTTATTCCTCCTGTTCATATGCAGCAGGAGGTAACTATGGAAGAGCTATTCCCTGATTAACCTGAAGCAGAGACTGAGGGGGAGTAGCAAATAAAAGAGAAGGACCTACCAGGAACTGAGGGGGAGGTGCCTCAGCATGCCCCAACTAATAAGGAATCAGTGATAATACAAAGTTCATCAGAATCTTCTGATGATAAAGAGGCCTCTATGGCTAAGCAAAGGAAGATAGCTGCCTTAAGAAAAAGGAGCACAGGCTACAAAAAGGCATTACAAACAGTCACACCACCACCTGCTCCAAGCATGGACTTCAATTCCCTACTGGTCCAATTGCAAGTGAAATTAGATGATCAAAGACAGTCTTTCGAAAAGTATGTGGATGAAATACATAAATATTTGGAATTCTCTCTGGCCCAAGATATCAAATCCATCAGATCAAAATAAAAAGGAAATGACTGATTGATTACACAAAGGAGGTAATGATGTAGTCTACTTGGCAAAGCAACAAGAAAAACTCAAAACTGAAGTGGAAGACATTGTTGTTAAGCAAAGATATGTTCTGGAAAACAGATAAGGATGAATGATAATCTTACTGAATCACATAATGTGATTGTTACTGAGTTAAAGAATAATGCAACTGCATTAACTGAGGTAAGAGCTAAAGAGAAATCAGAGTTTGATAAGAAACATCAAGAAGATTTAGCCACTTTCCAATCTGCCATTCAAACCTTTCAGAAGATCATATCTACTCAGCTACAGAAGTTTAAAGCCTATTATACAGAGGGAACCAATTATCTGGTTAATCAAATAAGGTTCCAAAAGAATGATCTCAGGGATCATATTGAAAGAGAAATCATAAAGGGGGAGAGGTTGATATTCAATGCTAGTTCAGAGCTTACTAAATGGATAACAAATGCTGTTAGAGCAACTCTGGGATATCCACCCCTATGTGATGATGATAACACAGATGAGTCAGGTATTAAAGCTGCAGGATTTGAAGGGGGTCAGCAGGAGGTAGCTCAAATCATATATCCCCCTTCTAACTTTGAGGAAATTCAATAACTGGTTCACTAGATGTATAGACCTCCAGAGGCTACTAAGAATATTATAATTGAGAAAGTGGAAATGTTAGAGGCAGCATTGAATAAAGAGCAAGAAGCTCAACTCTTAAAGAAAAAGTTTAGAGAACAGGCAGAGTTGAAGCATGATTTTGAGCAATGGAGCCCTACTTCCAGGAACACTATATTGACTGCCTGGAAAGCTGTGAAGGACAAGACCCATGAAAGGGGTAAATGGTATACTGAGAAAGAATGGAACAAGTATGAAGCCAGGCAGGAAGCCATTCTTCAATACAGAAGGAAAGAAAAAGCTGGGAAGTTACCTGCTAATGCTCTGGAGCCTAGCAAGTACTTCCCAAAGCCTTTTCATTATTTTGAAAGGCAAAGGATATGGGCTGAAGAATAGAAAAAGAAAGATCTGAAAGGCAAGAAACCTGCTGATGATACTGAACCTACTGTGCAGGCTCAGATCAGATCAGGAAAAGACATTGTGATTAAGGAGCCTAATCAATTATAGGATAGTTAGACTTATGTATAGAACAATGTAACCTTCTTGCTTTTGTTCTAAAAGAAAACTGTGTAAACTTAAAATTTCTCTCTGATTAAATGAAATCAGTTTTCAGTATTCATTTCAGTTGTTTACAATGTTAATATGTTACCCTGTAGTGAAATGTATGTACATCTATTTTTTGTGTTTTATTGTAAGTAATGTATATCATTGACAAAGGGTTATGACTTCTCCAAATAGGGCGAGATTGTTGGGTACATTGGAAAATGTGTACCAGATTTGGAGAAGCCTCACCTAACTGAATGATATGAATCAAGTTGTATTTGATGTTGTATTGAGTTATCATGTGCAGGTTAAGTAAATTGAAGAAAAATTTTCTAAGTACAAGTGTCGACACTTGGGAATGGCTGTGTTGACACTAAGGGCCAGATTGTGTCGATATCATCAGGACTTGTGTTGACACACAGAGAAGCTGTCGACACATTTCAGAATTCTGCCGACAACGACTGTGTCGACATACAGAACTTGTGTCGACACACACACCAGAATTCTGTCGACACCCAGACGTTATGTCGACAGTGAAAGCAAAATTTGTGTTGACACCCAGAAGTTATGTCGACAGTGAAAGTAGAAGCTGCGTTGACACCCAAGAGTTATGTCGACACTGAAAGCAGAAGTTGTGTCGACACCCAGGAGTTATGTCGACACTGAAAGCAGAAGCTGTGTCGACACACAGGACTTGTGTCGTCATATTTAACAGATGTTGTGTCGAGTACCAGAAGAATGTCTATGTCGACACATGGAGTGTTGTGTCGACATCATCAAGTCTTGTGTCGACACTTAGTCCATTTATGTCGACACATGTGAAGCAGTTTGCTGAGTGGTTCATGCTGAGTTGGAAATTCTTAACCAACCGGTTTGACACTTTTGTCAGAACTGTTCGAAGACTGTTACAAACCGGATCAGCCAGTAATCAGGAGGAATCTCTATATAAAGGACTGGTTCGATACAATAAAAGAGGAGGAAGTGAAGTAAGGAAAAGAGAAAACACAACACTAAGAAGTGAATCCTTTAGAGAGAGTTTTCTACAATAAGAAAAGGGGAAACCCTTACGAAGGCAGATCCAGATCAGTCTGCAAGAAAGATTCAGATCTTATTCTGAATCCAAGAAGGAAGCTATCTGAAGATCAACTTTTACATCAAGTGAAGATCAACCTTATTTTGTTCTATCAAGAAGCTTTAAAACGGCTAAGTCAGGTTGGATCTGAAGATCAGTCTATTCAAGAACTGATCAAGAAGCTCACCAGTGAAGAGATTCATCTGGTGTAATTTCTGTATCTGTTAATCAATCAATTTCTGGTAGGATCTGTTGTAAGATCTGAGTTGTAAGCCTGTAATTATAAAGGCTGAGGTAGGGCTTTTTGCCTGACTTGTAGGAATGGGGTTTCACTCTGAGTTGTAAGCCTAGTGACATAGGCTGAGGTAGGGCTGAGGCCTTAGGTAGGGTTCTTGGGGAGAATCTGAGGTAGGACTTGTATAAGTCTGAGTTGTAGGAACCATTCTTGGTTCTGAGCTGTAAGATCAGCGGATCTAAGTAGAAAGAAGGAAGTTAGGACGAATCTAGTACACTGCTAGATAGGCGGAGGGGGAAAGTGGATGTACCCAGACCTTGGCGAACTACTATAAATCTAGTGTATGCTGTGCTGTGTTCATTATTCTATAGTTTCCATTATTTCTGTGCTGAGTTAAATCTTGCTATTTGCCTAAAAGTTTGAAGAAAAAATTAGAACCTATTCACCCCCCCCTCTAGGTGTCTAGAAATCAAGTCTTTCACTTGGAAAGGGTGGGAAGGAAAAACTGCGGGGTATAATCTGGCGGTTGTTGGATGTGTCACGCCCATAGGTCACACCCATGACCTAAAGCGTGTAGGATTGAATGCTTTGCCACTGTATCTGCTGATTGATGACCAAGTAACGTCGGGGAGTCATGCTTATGGTGGATGCCTGTGACCAATAGGTCGCAACCGTGTCTAGGGCGTGTAACCCAAAACCGTCATGACGTTTTGTGCTGGAGCTCTTGCTGGCGGCTCGCCTCATGTAGGCTGGTCATGCCCATGTCACGCCCGTGACATGGGGGAGTATAACTTTAATTGACGTGGAATGGTGGCAGATCAGCACTTGGAGGTCACGGCCCGTGACTATGATCACGCCCCACTATCACGCCCGTGACAGGGGCGTGTACTTGGGAAAAATTCAGCTTTTCTCCAAATTTTCTCCGGATCAATCCTGTTAGCTCCAAATTGCTATTAGCAGCCCAAATTGGCCTATAATAAAAAACAAAGGAATTAATACAAAAATTAATAAAAACTAAATATAAACCTAACTATTTTTTAAATAAAACTATATAAAAACTACTATAAATAATGACTTATCAAATACCCCCATACTTTAGCTTTTGTTATTGCAGAGCAAAACTATGAGAAGTACTTATAAGAAATTAATATAATTTTTTAATTAAACTAAAAATTTATTAAATCAAAAGAAAGTTAAAAGTAAAATTTAGTGATTTAAAATTAAGTCCTAAAATATGAAATTAAAATATGAAAAGCCAAATATATTTAGCAAAATTTTCTCATATAAATCAATTAGACTTCAAAATTGAGTTGTTAGCAAACAAATTTAGATTTAAAATTATTAACACTTTTTTAACTAAAAAGAAACTTAAAAGAAAATTTAAACTACTACTTATGCTCTCTTATAATTTTAATTTAATTGTAAAGCAATTATATTGGCTAATGGGTTTGGAAAAGGAAATTGAAGAGGTTTTGGATTGGGGGTGATGAATTTTATCCTCTCATTTTCCATGACATATGAACAAATAGTTTTTCTCTCTTCAAATTACAAAATTGATAAGGAGTAATGAAGTTTATCCTCTTACTCCCTCTTTTTTTTTTTGGGGGGGGGGGGGCTGCATATGTGTACCCAGGAATACTTGATTTCCATGACATATGATCTAAAAAAATAAAAGTAAAAAATTGCATATATGTACCAAGGGATAATGAGTTTTATCCTCTTATCCCCATGAAATATGATCTAACCAGAAAAATTAAAACCAAGGGAAGGCTAAACAATATTTAGATTAAATTAAAATAATTAGAGAGCAACTACAGTAAATTAAAATTTGCTCAATAGATTACTCAAAAAAAATTTAATTCATAAAGTATTTCTCAAAATTTAATTGCCTAAAAATTAAATCTAACGAACAATGATAAATTAAAAAAGTAGAAAATCAAAAATTATAAAAATTCTTATAAATTACATCGAAATTATTTTCTGAAAATCACAAAATATTAAGTAGGGGTTTATTACATTTTTGATTTTTATAAAAAAATAAAATCCTAATTTTTTGTTATTCTTGGACTTCCCGAGGGCTACCCAGTGATGGGTTCGTAAGGTACTAGGCTGTTTTGTGGGATGAAAGCCCAACACAGCCCTTTGCAAGAATTTAATTTTCGATTTTCTATATTTTTTTGTATTTTTGATAATAAAAAGAAAACAAATTTTTTAAAAAAATATTTAGTGATATTTTTCATTTTTTTGGATTTTTAGATAAAGACAATAAATGAGAACCCCGCCCCATACTTCAAAATAAACATTGTCCCCAATGTTTATAAACCAAGTTGGAGGGAGGAAGAAAAAGAAATAAAATGCACTGAAATTTAAATTTCAAGAAAATAAAGATAAGCAAGGGGTGTCTCCCAAGAGCACTTTTCTTTTTCCCATCTTAAAGCTAGACGGTGTTGGTTAGGAAAAAGGGAAATAAAAATTTAAGTGTAAGGGCAACTTCCTTAATTCCCGCTTGCGTGAAAACACCGAAGACACTCGCCCATATACTCCTCCGCTTTCTTTTTGATTCTCCTCCTTGCAATTGACATGATAATGTAGATTCAAATCACCTATCCATACCTGAGGTGATTTGAATCTCTATAGATGAGCGACAAATGGATCGGGGAAAACATTTGATTGTAATGGCCCATCTTCAAACTAAAAGTTGTTAGTATAGGAAAAATCAAAAATAAGTGCATCATAAAAATCTCTGCAAGGAGGAGGCTCTTGCGAAGTTATATGAGTAGTCTCTGGTTGTTTATTTTCTAAAATAAAATTGTTATCTAGAAGTTCATTAAAAATAATATTACTGGGCACAATATTTTCATGAATTTCAATTTCTAAATATTCATAAGTGGAGTTTGAAAATTCATGAGGATACGGAAAATTGGGAGAAATCGGAGAAGAAACATGTTTTTCTTCTATTTCACCTGGTGTGCCCATAACTTTAATAAATTCTTGATATAATAATTCTTCACCCTCTTCCGAAAAAGAGACCAAGGAGGCACATGAAGATTCATGTTCCGTCCTAGGTGAACTATTTAAAGAGGGTGAAGAATCATTAGAAAAGTGGTTGATAAATTCTTGATAGAATAATTCCTCCTCCTCTTTGGAATAAACCACTAAGGGGGCACATGAGGAGTCATGTTCCGTCCTAGGTGAAATATACGAAGAGGGGGAAGAATCATTAGAAAAAGAAATAGTTTCTTTTAAATTTTTGGGAGGATCAACTATGAATTATGTAAAATCCCCAAAATTAGAAGAAGAAGGTTGTGGTGTGATAAAAGAGGTATAAAAATTTGAATCTAAATAATTATTCTCATAACTCGTGGAAATTTCTGGTTGATCTTTTGAACAAGAAAAATTAATATCCGAGGTGGAAGAAAGATTATTTAAATTTGAAAAAGTATTCTCGTTAAAACTTGAAAAATTATTTTCATGAATATTAGTTAAATCAAAAAAATTATTTTCATGACAATATGAAGAAGAATTAGCATCAAAGTGAGAATAATTATTAATTGCAAAATTATTTTCTTCACAAAATTTTTGATAATAATAATAATAACCATTATCGCTTTGATGTGGAGCACCACAATAATAACAAAAACTTTGGCGCTTTTTTGCGACTTCCAAAAGATTAACTTTATGTGTAAGCTCGGCAATTGTAGCGGTCAATTATGATAACATTTTTTTTATAAAAAGACAATAAAACAACCGGTACTTAATAGAATGGATTTCGAAAAAGAAAATGAAAACGTGAAGAGAGGTAGAGAAAGAGAATGATAAAATTAATACAATTCACGCTTTCAAAATATCAACAAAGAAAACTCCCCTACAACGGCACCAAAAACTTGATGAAGAATTTTATATAGTTTTAAAAATAAATCCAAACTAAAATCCCAAATAGGCAAGTGTACATATCGAAATATAGTATAGGAAATGTCGTATTAGACTCGGGGCCACTTGAGTACTCCTACTCACGCAAAATAATATTATTTTATCTAAATATAAAAGGAGATTAAATTAAACTAAATGAAAGAAAAAAAACTAAAAACTAGAACTTGATCTAGACTCACCTTGAACTCAAATAAACTTCTATAAAATGCAATTTTTAATTATCTACTTCGACCGTGGAGGCTCCCAAAGTACGAAAGCGTCTCTCTCGAGCTCATTCTTTTGACTAACCTTATTTTGACCGATTAAGACCTCTCGGCTAGTCGAAACCCCTAAGCTTACTTTAGGCGGTGAACCCCTCTATTGAATTTGACTCCAACCTGGAAGATTTATGTCGTCCTCTCCCGAGGTGTGCAATCAACTCTTTTTATCTTTGAACGATTTACTCGTATCCGCAACCTCTCGATCATTTAGGATACAAATCTTGGATTGAAGAACATATCCACAAAATATGAATTCAACACAAAAATAAATAAAAGATAAATCAAAAGTGTTAAAATTAGAGTTTTGACAAAAAGAGTTTTATTTTATTCAAAGATTATCATGATCAAGTGCTAAAGAAATTAGCTACATGACATGATGTAAAAGTTACATAAAAAGAAGGAAAAGTAAGACATGATTACCGAAGAGAAATACTTGAATTGAATTACGAAAAGTAAACTAAGCTATGGAAAGGAAAAGTATAAGAAAGAAATGCAAGAAAACAGTAAACTAAGCTACAAATTACTCCTAAAATTGGCTCGTAATCTTTCTCCTGAGCTCCTGCAGATTTTTGGAATTTATAGATTTTTCTCTGGCAGGTCATGCCCCTAGGTCATGCCCGTGACTAGGGGCGTGTCAGGTTGGGAACGGTCCTCTTGAAATCCCGGGAATGTTCGGAGGATATAGCCAAAATCGGATGTTTTGATGGTCACGCCCCTAGGTCACGCCCATGACCTAGGGCGTGTCAAATCTGTTTCTTGGAAACGGCGGGATGGAGAAACAGTGGTAGTTAATATGGCGGTTGTTAGACGAGTCATGCCTATTAGTCACTCCTGTGACCTATGGCGTGTAGGATTGAACGCTCTGCAATGGTATCTGCTGATTGATGATCAAGTAATGCTGGGGAGTCACGCCTATTGTGCACGCCCGTGACCAATAGGTCATGGCCATGTCCAGGGCATGTAACCCAAACCGACGTGGCATTGTGTGCTGGAGCTCTTGTTGGCAGCACGCCCTGTGTAGACTGGTCACGCCCATGTCACGCCTGTGACATGGGGGTGTGTAACTTTAATTGACATGGAATGGCGGCGGATCAGCACCCGGAGGTCACAGCCCATGATTATGGTCACGCCCCACTGTCATACCCGTAACAGGGGCATGTACTTGGGAAAAATTCAACTTTTCTCCAGATTTTCTCCTGATCAATCCTGTCAGCTCCAAATTGCTATTAGCAGCCCAGATTGACATGTAATAAGAAAACAAAGGAATTAATACAAAAATTAATAAAAACCAAATAGAAACCTAACTATTTATTAAATAAAAACTATATAAAAACTACTATAAATAATGATTTATCAACTGGCGTGACACGCTACTCACAGGTGTGTACTTCCCGGAATACGGAACCCGATGCTGGTTCCGAAGGGATAGTTTTTCCCATTCATCTTCCGTAAATGTCTGGGGCGTTCCCTTTATTGGTCACGAGCGTGACATTCACGGAACCTCCGTCCTAAGACAAAAAAAATTTATTTTTCTAAAAAAAGTTCAATTTCACCAGTCACACCCGTGACATTCTATGTCATGCCCGTGACATAGGAATGTCACGCCCATGACCTCCCCCGGAAAACCGAAAAAAATTATAATAATAAAATTCATCATTTTTAGTTACATTCCCCAGGGTCACGGGCGTGAACCTGAGCTGTGACAAATGTATCCGATGCAATGAATCGGTCAATGCCTCAGATTCCCTATTTTTTTTTTCATATTTTAGGTTACACGCCCCGTAGTCATGGGTGTGACTATGGGGCGTGACCTGCGGAAATTTAACTTTCTACCAGCTTCCGAGCTTTCACGTTTCCCCACACCCATAAAGGTTACATGCCCCCATATCACGGGCGTGACCGGGGGGCATGACCTCACCGAAATTTTCCTATTTAAACGCCTACCCCCCTTTTTGTTTCCTCCACACTCTCCAGTCCTCCTCCTTACATTATCTACCCGAAAACTCCTTTTCCTCTTTGCAAAATGTCGCTCCACCAACCTCCCTCCACCGCCTTCTCCTTCAAGCACCCCGCAGACCGAGCCGTGTTAGAGGCTATGCTTATTTTTGATAACTCCACCCAACAAGATCGGAGCCAACAACTACGCGCCAAACCATTTGGCATATTCCGGATACTTGATTGGGGGATTCTTGCAACCTTCGGTGTGGCAAAATTGGTCCGAGATTTTATTTCCACCCCTGGATGGAGTTCTCTTTTCGACATCTCAAAGCCCGCCTTCTTGGAGCTCACCGTTGAGTTCCTTGCCTTGTTCGAGTTCCGTTGGGGAGCAAAAGATGATTTTATCATCTTCCGGATAGGCGGAATCACACATCTGCTCACCATCTGTCAACTCAACATGGCGATGTGATTATGCAACGAGGCCTTTTCTCTTTCTCCCGCCTACACCGCCCTTCATACTGATTTCCCTCCTGACTTCAACCTTCTAGCCTTTTGGTTGGAAATCAGTAATGATATCGTCCCCTACACTCCCAAAAAATCAAATGGCAGCCACCTCATTTCTCGTGCCTTCGTATTCTCCACAACCTCGTCACCTTCACCATCACTGATCGTGGCGATAGCTATGGCGTGGTGACTCAGGCGGATTTACTAAATTTATATAGTATGTTCTATGGGGCCCCACTAAACCTCGGCAACGTGCTTGCGACTTTCTTTCAGCATCAGGCCGAGAATGCGAGGTTGGGATCCATCCATGGCGTTAACTTCATCACTCATCACGCCAAAAAGTTGGGGATTTGAAACTCTCTTCCGCACCTGACCTGCGTTCAGATGCCGCTTCCTATTCAGTACCAGACCCTCCAGGCCCTCGGCCTGGCGCGACGATGAGACAACGAGTTCTAGGCTATTCTGCCAGCAATCAGTGGTGGAGATATTGATCTTCACCTTGGGGCGGGCCCTAGTGGCACTATTCACTCTCCACAGATTCCACCACCACCGCAGGATCCTTCTCCAGCACCCGGTCCTTCGACATATTGGGATCATCAGTTTGGATCTATTCATACACGCCTAGACATGATGCAAACCAATTTTCATGCTCGTTTTATGAGCTTTGATCGTCGATTTATCGCGCCGGAGGAGAGTCAAGCTTCTTCCATGATGTGTATTACACGTGAGTTTACGGACCTGCGAACGTACTATCAGTAGCTGGGGCACCATAGTGTATTCGAATGATTGTATCTGTATCTGCTTTTAGCATTTTCCGGTCTTTTGTATTGTACTAAAAAATATATATATATCAAAAATTATGTTTTGCTTTAGTGCCTCATTTCAGGTCGAACTTGGTGCAGATTTAGACTGTTCAGGGAAGTTTTCTTTTCCTTTGCTGTTTATTTTTACACATTGGGGACAATGTTTCGTTTAAGTATGGCTGGATATTTCTCACTAATTTAACTTCTCTCTAGCAAAACATACAGAAAAAAATCAAAAAAGTTTTAAATTTCAAATTTTATTTTTACTTACTCTTTACAAACAAAATTTTTTTTCAAAAATATATCAAAAATTTCAAAATATTAGAAAGTCGAAAATTAAATTTCTTAAAAAGGGATGTTTGGGATATCACCCCATCTTACCTCCTAGTACCGGTGAGAGCCCTTCACAGGGTATACCTCGGGAAGTCTAAGAAGTAACAAAAAAATTATGTTTAATTTTTAATTAGAGAAGTCTTTATTTCTATATTTATTCACATGCAAAATTCATATTATTCAACTTTTACATAGTGTTTAGAGATTTTTTATGATTTAATTGAATTTTGAATTTTGGAGTAAAACTGTTGGTCATGTTGTATTTCTAGTTAAGTGCACGTGTAAGTAGAATTTTATGTAGAACTAAAAATTCAGCATATAATTGGAGTTTTGTTTTTCTAAATGCGTGGAAACAAGTTTATTTTACTTTCATTTTGAAACCGATAAAATCTAAAAATAATTTAGGAGAGTGTGTAGAAGTTTACGAGAGTGATATTTCGCAGATCAAGAAAGAGGTAATCTTTCTTGATGTCTAAAACATGCCCTCTAGATATTCTCAAAACTTTGCATAAGTTAAACTCATTAGCATAAATATGATTTAGGTATTTCTTTTGGGAAGTTTGAGCCTTTGCACCCGTACCTAGCATTTTATCTTTGCAAAGCCAATCTGAGCTTATACCCTATCGTTCATTTTAGCTCCATCAAGCACTTTACCAAAGCCTAAAAATCATCCTAATTACACAACTAAGACCGAGATTGAAAATATATATGCAGAAATGGTTTGTGAATGATTAGGAGCCATTTTATTTTGGTGGCTAGTTAAAAAAAGTTGATATATTTTTTTTCCGCCTCTTCAAAAATATAGATAAAGGAACATGAAAAAGAGAGGAAGCAGAAAAATCTTCAACACGATGAAAAATAATAAGAAAAAAAAACAAAAGGATTTGGGAATTGGCTGTGTTCTTAAAGCCATGACAATTCATTTTGTGCAAGCTCTCTTTAGTTTTTGGTGTCTCTAACCATCATTTTTTACCTTTGATTTTCCTCACCAAAAACCTAAGCCTATGTTTCAACCAAGTTAAGCCTATTGATTTGTGCTTATAAGTTAAACTAGTGTCGTAGCGAGAGTGTGAAAGGGCAAGCCTATGGCCATCGATATTGATTGATTTCTTTAGAGGGTATCTCAATCTTCGATTTGTGCAATGTCATCTTAGTACACACGCAAATTTCTCCCTAAATATGATTTTAAGATTTACCGGACTTTCAATTTCAAAGTAAGAATAATAACAGAAAACACATTATAGAAATGTAAATACTAATTTGTATGCTGAGTAGGTTTTTCTACTAAAATAGCTACGCACATAGGCATAAGACTTCGCATTTTACTCCTTAGGTTCAATTTTCTTTTCTAACGTTAAATTTTTTCTACACGCTATGGAAGGTTGTTTGCTCGGGATGAGCAAACGAGTAAGTATGGGGGTATTTGATAAATCTAAATTTATATTTATTCTTATAACAGTTTTTTATTTAATGATTAATTAATTTAGAGTTATATTTTATTAAATAAGTTTATAATTACTTTATTTTTTTATATTTAGGTTAACCTCATTAGAAAAAGATATGTTAAAGCTGTCATATTATTTAGGTGTAATTCTAGAGCAAAAATGGAAAAAGTCAAAGTACATGACTAAGTCACGGGCGTGACCCAATAGTCATGGGAGTGACCCAATAGTCACGGGCGTGATCCAATAGTCACGAGGGTGACCTAATAGTCACGGGCATGACATGTAGCCGTGGCCTATCAGGTTGTTCCAGGAGCAATGATAAGTCAAATAAAAATACATGCTTTTTGGTCACGGGCGTGACCATACAACCACGGGCGTGTCTATCTGGCGTGACTAGCAGATGGTGCTCCAGGTTTCAAGTCCACGTTAGATTAAAATTACACTCCCATGTCACGGGCGTGACCACGTGACCACAGGCGTGTCGCTAAGGCGTGACGATCAAACGTGCCGACTGTTTTAAGAGGCCAATTTCAGATTCAAGCATTCATGCCCGGGCCACAGACATGATCGGGGGGCGTGACCGTTCCCATAACTGCCAGAGTTATTCCCGTCATTTCTGCTTCCCGCCATTTCCAGCAACCGACAAGAAATGCCCTAGTTCACGGGCATGACCTAGGGGTGTGACCCGCCACTTAACAACTTTTGGCAGTTTCTCTCCAATGTTCCCAGGCCTTGAAGATGACAGTTTCGAGCCTTACATGCCCTAGGTCATGGGCGTGACCTAGGGGCGTGACTCTCCAGCAAACCTGCCTATAAATTCCAGACAATTTCAAAAGCTGATGGGGAGATTTTGTGGAGTTGAAGTTCCGCATTTTCTACTTTATTTCTTGCATTTCCTAGTATTGATCTTTTATTTTGTAAGATTTAATTGAAGTTATTTTTCATTCAATCATGTCTCTCTCTTACATATTTTGTAATTTCCAAATCATGATGAGTAGCTAAACTCTATTTAGCACTTGATCATGATGAACGTTGGAATAAAATAAGCTTTTTAATTTTATCAAAAATGTCAAGTTCTTTACTTTGCTCACTTACGATTTATCTTTGATTTTTATCGTGTCGAATTCATATTTCGCAAATATTTGCTTCGATCTAAGATTCGTATCCTAAAATACCGAGAGGTTGCGGATACGAGGAGATCACTCAAAGATAAAAGGAGTTGATTGCACTCCTTGAGAGAGGATGACATAAATCTTCCGCCTAAAGCAAGCTTAGGGGTTTTTACTTGCCAAGAGGTCTTAATCGATCAACCAAAGGTTAGTCAAAAGCATGAGGTCGTGAGAGAAGTTTTTGTACTTTGGGAACCTCCACGGTCGAGTGAGTAATTAAAGAGGTTTGCATACTTTATTTTTATAATTTTTTATGTTAATCCAAGGGGATTCTAGATCAAGGGCTAGCTTCCCCATCACCGAATTTCTCCTTATTAGTTTAGCGTTTTCTTTTACAAAATCGCAAAACCAAAATTTTGCCTTATAAGATAATAGATCTTCCTTGTGAGTACAAGTACTCAACGGTCCCTGAGTCTAAATACGACACTTGATTCTATACTATGGAACGATAGGTATACTTGCCTCATCGGTTTAGAATCATGCGTAAGCGTGAATTTCACTCATCCGCTTTCTTATTCAAACCGCATGTGCATTCTTACCTAATGGAGTTGCGGTTGGTGTCAATCGCGAGTGGGTTGGCCCGAGCAATGACGAGGTGTATAAAGGCAGGTCTTTTTAAGAGTTGTCTCATTCAAACCGCATGTGCAGTCTTACCTCACTGAGTTGTGGTTATTGTAGATCGCGAGGGAGGTAGGCTCGGGCGATGACGAGGCGTAGAAAGGCAGGTTTGGTGTATTATTCAAACCACATGCGCAGTATTACCTAACGGAGTTACGGTTGGTGTCAATCACGAATGAGGAAGACCCGAGTAACAATGAGGTGTAGAAAGGAAGGTTCGGTGAAGAGCCGTCTCATTCAATGTTGTCAGAAATACTTGTCAGACCAGCTGATCTGGTGCATTATAGAATATCATTATGGTAGTAAAGTGGTTGACATACTCTAGCGGGGTCATCGGTCTCATCGAACGTCTTGATATTTGGCAGTTTGAAACCATGCGGGATCAGATGAGCCTGAACTTGGGGTGCGAGCGGGGAACCTCGGCAAAGAGGATGGTAAGTGAGAGCATCCCGTTTCTCAGCGTGTTTGTATTCCTCATTAATCACTTCACATATATCTTGATCCTTCTGCCCGGGGGTGCTCGGGCTTCCTCTTCCGTATAGTGATGATAATTACTAGCTTCAGTTCCCCTAAGGATATGATGACTGGAACTAGTCGCGTCAGAGAATTTTTAGAGATTTCCTCACTATGAGGAGCTTCTTGTGTTGGAATATGATTTGGCACTGAAGGCGGGGGGTTGACTAGTGCTGGCAGCTAAAGAGGAGCGAGGGGCGCTCCTAAATTCCTGAGGAGAGCTAGCACCTCAGTCTGTTGTACCTCCATGTGTTGTACATGTCCTTCCATAGCCGCAATGCGCGTAAGTATAGCTTCCGCCTCAACCAGCGTATTGATGAGTGAATGAGAGGAAGTCGGCTCAATGCGTCCCGTCGGGACGGATCCTTCGGTAGTTCGAACACTTCTTCAATCCATTGAAGCTAGTCTCAAGTACCACTGAGCTGAGGCTACTATATTCTGAGCATGCTAGGAATTAGGCTTCCTACAGAAGGCGCCAAACTATTGTGGTCTAACTCGGTGCTCCTAATCTCGCCCATATATGACTATCTTACCACGGGAGCAGTCGAGCGCGCAATCAGTCATGGAGTAGGGAAACATGTGCACATGGCGATTTTTATGTGAAAAACCCTCTCAACCGGGTAAAAAACCACGTGACTGGGTCTATGTCGGTCAAACTCTTCTATCATTTTCAGGTTACAACTCATTTATAGAATCGAAGGCGACAGGCCGCTCCTCGTTATACTTTAAGGGTGAGAGAGAATATTTGGTACTTGGCTGACAACCGGCTCCTCCACGCGAGATTTGGCTTTCATGATCTCAAATAGTAGATGGGCACGGAATGTGCGGGATGAGGTTGGAGCTGGCTTGTTGGTAGCAGTATGCGAACAAGGCATTCTTCCTGTAACAGGCAGAGCGTCTTCTTTGTGGTGATGTTATGGACTTGGCAGAATTTTTGGTGTAGTGGAGGTGGCCCGTAGCATAATTCTGGTGGAGGAACGGTGGCTCGATGGTAGAGCTCTATCCTGAGGTATAAGAAAGCATGAAGGAGAAAGAAGAGAAATTAGAAGGCCTGGGGGCCGTTTTATAGCCTCCAGGAGGTTGGTATGCTGCTATTCGCTCACAGTAACCACCAACATTATTATTTTAAGTATAGTTTTTGGCGCTTATTTTTTGCATAATATATTTTACAAAATGCAGGCCCATGCTAAAAACATACCCCCCCCCCACCCCACCCTGCTAGTACCAGCAACGGTTACGCGGGTGGTTACCCCCATAACGGGTGGTCATGATCATGTCAGGGATGATCGAATTGTAAAGAGAGACTGCAGTCAAGTGAGGCGGTCAGGATGCTGCCCCAAGAGGACGAGAGGGGTGGTTGGCCACCTCCTCCCGATGATGGTGGCGCGACACTTGTTGGGTTTTGCTTATCATCACAACATTTTTTGCGTAGCAGAATAAAGAAACAAGGAAAACCAAAAATTAAGTTGTGGATCTTGCGATGATAATTTATCAAAAAGAATAATGATATAAATAAATTTATACCTTCGCGGTATTGATTCAATACACAACCAAGGTGCTCCAATTGATTCCAACAAACGGCAACAGCCGGAGTTCCAAGTGTAGAGTAGTGTCCACGCCTTTACGGGTATCCACGCTAGTACGGAGAACCCCAGACTCTTGTCGCACAAGATCTATGTCAGAAACAAGCTTTCCCTCAACGTCTACACGGAGTACCAGATCTGATCAAGGAGAGGCGGCAACGACGAAGACGACACCTAGGAAACTCTTTCCTGCGGTGGCTAGGGACGACGGATAGTCGGTAGCAACAAGCGGCGGTCGGCGGCAATGGCGGTGATGGTCACAGATGCGGAACAGTTTCGTCATGAGGAGATCGTCGATATCGTCTTCACGATTTAGGTCTGGAATGAACAGTCGCCTTTTCGGTTCAACAGTAAAATCCCATTTATACCCTGAACCGAATCTGCCAATGCTAGTAAAGAACGGCTGACCCGAACTTAGAAGAAATAAACCGTCGAGACAGAATTCGGTGAGTATCAGTTCGATACACCAAGAATCGGCGAAAGGTCATGACGAAACATGACGAATCAAAGAGTAGTCACGATGATACATGGAGAATCGTCGAGTATTACTTCAATACTCGACGAATCATTTAATGGTAAGACAATACTCGATGAATCCAGACCATTCATCGAAACCTCTTACCCATACTCGACGAAGTTTCCTTGGCTTCTATCGACTACATACAGGTCGACCCAGATTCATAATACAGCTCCCGAAATGAAATTCCACCATGTACAGAACATCTTAGGCTTGGTGCTTCACTCATATCACATTTGAGCAAGGACAACACAGACCTATTCAACTTCTCCAAAACTCTTATGTGTGACTACATAGGCTCATACTGCGTTGACAGTGAGGCTATAAACTTGAACACTTCCAGATTCGTATGGTAGCTCCAACAATACCGACTTTCACGTGACCGGTCGGCCGAAGGTGGAGGGGGTCGATAGGCCGCACTTGGGCAGCATGCCTGGTGCGGCACCAGTGCCAACACCGAGAGCTGGCCACGAGGGCTTCACAGGCTGGCCGCAATTCTCGGACATCCTGGACTCAGTGCGAGGGGGCGCGGCCAGCCGAATGCACCTGTCCGGAGGGACGTGAGCGGACGGCCACGAGACGCCCCTCCCGCAGAGGCCGTAAGAGGGAGGGCTCATACAGAACAGGTTGGCTGAAGAGATTACTGTGCTACTCGGCCGCGGGTGTACGACCGAGATGTGGGGCATCTTGGCCGGCCGAAAACCGTGTCGGCATGAGTCGGCCAGCCGGTGGAGGGAGAGAGGGATCAGCCTCCTCGACAGGCCCCATCCGGCGAGGTGGAGTGAGATACTAGTGCGCGCGGGTCTTATGCGATGGCGTTTGTGGATCGCACGCACGGCGGTCAAACCCATGTCCCCACTAAAATATAGGGGATCATTAGTATTGTGTTATCCACATCTCAAAACTCTATAAAATAATCCCATTTGTTGCAGTCTAACTCGACGTCCCGGTCGGATGGGAATAACCTGGACCGCTTTAGTTCTCGGAACGGTCGAGCGCGCACACAGTCAATGATTGTTGTGTCCATTGATCCACATGGCCCAGATTTGTAAGAAGTCAAACAAGTCAATGGCAAACACACTAGTTGTATTTGATGCATGTTTGAGTTTATGAATGCAGGTCAGTCCCCACTACACTGATTATACAGGTGGACACCAAGAAAGCTGGTGATCCAGCAGGAAAATATTACTAAGTCCACAAGCATTGAGTGGAGGAAGCTCACTCAACTCCAGCATCCTTGAGAAAGAAAGCTGGACAAAAATATATTACTAAGTCCACAAGCATTGAGTGGAGAAAGCTCACTCAATGCCAGGAGTCAAGGAAAGATGTTGTCAAGCAAGAAATTCATCCAAGTCCATAGGCATTAAGTGAAGACAGTTCACGCAAAGCCATGAGCCAAATAGCGCTGAGTCAGGTGTGGATAGTCAAATCCTATGCATCATTAAGCAGAAAATTCAGCGAAGTCTATAGACGTTGAGTGATGTCAACTCACTCAATGTCATACTGCTTAATTCATTGAGTAAAGCTTATTCTGTCAAAGCCATAGAGTTTCTATCAAAGAAAAAAGTAGCTAAGTCCAGAAGCGTTGAGTGAAGTCAGTTCACTCAATGTCATACTGGTTTTGTCCACTCCATAGAAGTTAGACTGGAAAATTCATCTAAGTCCACATGCGTTGAGTGAAGCCAGTTCATTCAATGTCAGATGATAGAAGGCTTTGAGCCAAGCTCTAGCAGTCAAAACCAAGGGGAAAGACTGAAACAAAAAATGGCTAAGTATAAAAGCGTCGAGTGATGAAGCTACACTCAATGCTCTCAACGCCATGTAGTGGAGCAGTTACGTCCAAGTACAAAAGCGTTGAGTGATGTCAACGCTCTCAATGCCAAAGTTGCTGAAGAAGCAAAAAATAATCTAAGGCAAAAGGCATTGAGTGATGAAGCGACACTAAATGCTCTCAACACCATAGCATAAAAAGCGTTAAGTGATGAAGCTACACTCAATTCTCTCAATGCATAAGATACAAAAAGTGAAAAAATCTAAGCTAAGTATAAAAGTGATGAGTGAAGGTCATTCACTCAACGCCATGGAAGCTGCAAAATGACTAAGTATATAACCGTTGAGTGATGGCCATTCACTCAACGCCATTCAACGCCTGAGTGGATTCTTAGAATTTGGCTAAGTCCACAATGGGGTAACGTCAGCAAAAGTCAATAAAGTCAACGCAGTTCAAAAAATTTGTGGGTGTAACGCCCCTAGCCGATCCAACGTGATAGTGTCACGGCTATGCTCTAGGCGACACTACGGGCTGCAACCTAAGCACCCCAACCCCTCTCCAGCTCACTGGCGGGTTGTTGGTGGTCACAGCCTCCATTTGATGAGCGAAACTTGATAGTCAAGCTGGGTCGTACGGGGACTTCCCAGGAGGTCACCCATCCCAGTACTACTCTCACCCAAACACGCTTTACTATGGAGTTAATTAACTTCTCATCACCAATTGAGCTGCAGCCCGATAGCATCGCCTGAAGCGGAGCGATGACACTATCATGTTGTGTCGGCTAGGGGTGTTACAATAAAAAGTGATAAGAAGTTGTAAAACTCTATAGTTATGCGTGCTTGGGCTGGAGTAGTACTGGGATGGGTGACCTCCTGGGAAGTCCCCGTGGTGCGTGCTTGACTGTCGAGTTTTGCTCACCAAAGGGAGGTTGTGGCCACCAACAACTCGCTCGTGGGCTGGCGAGGGGCTGGGGTGCTTGGGCTGCAGCCCGATAACATTGCCTAGAGCGGAGCCGTGACATTGTCATGTTGGATCGGCTAGGGTCGTTACAGCGGGAAAGCTGCAGAACAGCATTGATGGTGTCGATGGCCAGCTGGTTCTCTTCTTGTGTAAAAGGAAGGTGATATTCCAACAATTAATGATGGGCCCACACAAAAAAGAGTTGTTGATCAGCGTACAATAAAAAAGGGAAGATTGGCTGAGTCGACGAAAGAAATTAGGGTTTTTTGTTTACGTATTATTGCAGGTGAACATTGTCTTCTTCCTTGCCTTCTTGTCGAGCCTGAAGAAGAAGTTAATATCAGTAAACCTAAAAGCGAATCGTGATAGCTGAAGTGATTTTCATCTGCGACATCTAGTTCAGAATCATATTCTAAAAAAGGAGGAGCAGAGTTCTCAAACATTTGCAGGCAAGTTGGTTGATTGAAGAAAACAAAATCAGAAGATAGGGATGAGATAATCTCTGTCCAGGAAAGGCAGACACAAAGAAATCCTCTATTGTCAAAATCAACACATATATTTTTTATTCTGTAGGATCCTTTAGGATCTGAGTGTAGGCCTGATTTATAAAGGCTGAGAGGTAAGATTGCTATGTGAATCTGAGTTGTAAGCAAGTGTTATAACGACTGACATAGGATAATTTTTGATCTGAGAGTAGGATCCATTTTGGATCTGAGTGTAGGGCTTAGGACTGAGTTGTAAGATCCTTTGGATCTGAGGTAGGGCTTTGTGCCCAAGTGGTAGTTCTTGTAGAAGATTGATAGGTCGTGCGGGATCTATGTTGTAAGCTCTTAGGAGCCAAGTGTTGGTGTTGTGCCTCATATAATACACTGTAAGATAGGTGGGAGGGACAGTGGATGTACCTAAAATTGGAGAATCTCTAAAAACCAATTATGTATCTGTGATTGATCTTGAAGCCAAACTAGCATAATCACTAAGCACAACAAAATCAGTTAAGGTCTAAATAAATCAAAATGAGACCTAAAACCTATTCACGCCCCCGCCAACCACCCCCCCCCCCCACCCGTGCTTAGCTGACCTTGGAAAAATGACTTTCAAGTGGTATCAGAGGGAGGCTACTATTTAAAGACTCAATAGTCTGAGTAGATCTCCAAGGTCAGAAAGAAACTTTGTCCTTATGGGTTCAAGAGTGAACTATAAGGATCTGGGTGACATAAAGCTTCCAATATGTAGGTAGGAAGGAATTGGCATCTGGAAGGAGAGGGTCAGGATGTTCATGGAAGCATCTAACCCTAGGATTTTTATCATAATCAAAGAGGGACTATTCATCCCTATGAAGGTCTCAGCTTTGGATGTTGATGTCTTGACATCTAAGACCTATGCAGAAATGACAAAGGATGAAGATATCCAAGGAAATGTGGGATACTCATGTGGTCTACATGGAGGGCACAGAGGAAGTGAGAGACGATATAAAGTTCATGCTCAAACAAGAGTATGAGGCCTTCAGGCAGAGCAAGACAGATAGCATAGCTAAGTGCTATGAAAGATTCTTCAGAATTGTCAATGAGCTGAGGACATTTGGATGAGTCTTCAGCACCTATGAACTGAATGACAAGTTTCTCAGATCTTTAACCAGAGACTGAGATATTAAGATCTGTGCCATCATAGAGGTGGCAAATCTAGCTGACACTCCACCACCAACCTTGTTCGAGAAGACGCTCTCTTATGAGATGCAGCTGACAACTAGGAAAGAGGATGAGAATGTCAGCAAGTCCTGAGATAAAGAGAAGAATGTGACATTCAAGGCTGAAGCCTCAAGAAGGAGCAGAAGGAAGATCCCTTCTCCTCCAAGGAGGGATGCTGAATTTGACTCATAAATATAAGAGACAAGCACATAAGACTGTCATATGTCTGATGAAGACTTTGTTGTCTTCTCTAGGAAGTTCCAAAGGTTTATGAAGAAGAAAAATTGGAGAAGAAGGCCCTCCTCCTCATCTTATCCCAAAGATGACTACTATAAGGGCAGGAAGTAATTCTCTAAGGAGGATAGGTATGGTTCTAAACCCAAAAAACATGTTTCATCTAAAGTGGTTTGCTATTGTTGCAGCAAGCCAGATCATGTATTACCCGACTGCCCTGTCAAAAGAAAGGAATCTAGTGAGAAGAAGGACCACCAGCATAAAGGCAAGAAGGTGAAATCCTACATTGCCAAGAAATTGTAGAGCTAGACTGACTCTTCCTCTTTAGAGTCAGAAAGAGAAGAAATGATGAAGCCTACATTTGGCTAGTTACTGCTACACTAGAAGAAGAAGAAGAAGAAGAAGAAGAAGACAACTGATGTCATTGACTGATGGCTCTGACTAATGAAGAATCCAACCAGGAATAACCTTGTCAACAAAAGGTAAATTCTCTGTCCAAGTCTTCTTTTGAGTTAGGCTATGAGACCAACCTAGATTATGAAGCTTATTCATCAAGAGATGACGGAGATTCTAATTCTGAGAAAGATGTCAATTCTATAATTGATAAATATGGTATCCTTCTGAGTGCTTTCAGGGAAAGCAAGCTGTTGGCCAAGAAGCAAGCTAAGGAAATTGCCTCCCTTCAGCTTGCTGCTTCCCAGCATGCTGATTCAGCTTCACTGCTTGATCAGAAAAAGTAAGAAATTAGTGAGCTGGAAACTATTTCCTTCATTTAGATAGGCACCATAAAGTACCAGGAAAATAGAATAAGAGACCTGAAAGTGCTACTGGAGAGAGATAAGAGAATAGTGGCTAGCTATTCAAAGCCCAGTTCAGTGCTTCCCTTGATAGACACCTTCACTTCCAAGAAGGGTAAGAAGGGGTTGGGATTCAAGGGATCCACAAGAGATGTCAATCCCAAAGGAAAGGGCAAAGCTCCAGCACAGCCACTGGCCTCAAAACCTCTTGTTCCATTCAATAGAATGGTACTACCTTCTAACAGGTATGACCAACAGAGCAGCTATTGTCACTTGAAAAATGGAAGTTCCACTAGTGTGAGCAAAGATGCTCCACACTATAGTGGTAGATATAATAAGGGTGCAAGTGCCTTCAAGGCAGCCCATGAGTAGATTCAAATGGCCCATCATGGACCATTGGTGTTTGATGCACCTACCCCAACACTCAAGAACAAGGAAGATGTTTGTTCTCAGGATCTCCCAACCAAAAATTAGGAAAGGGGCAAGTCTGTCAGCAGGCTAGACTTGTGCATATCGGAGGTCATCAAGAGTATGTTTTCTGAAAAGAAGACTACTATTGGTAGGGCTCAAGATATTCCAAGTACTACTACTGCCAAACATATCCCAAGTCAGACTGTGGGTGGAAGATACAATAAAAAGGCTGTTGTTGTACCTTCTGGACTGTGAGTGCTAACAACAGTACTACAAGACCAGCTCTTGAAAAAAGGTACAATATTTATGAGTGTTGGTGTTGTGGCAAAGTGGGTCACTATGTTATAGATTGCTGGCACAATACAGGTATGCCAACAGCAAGAGAGAGCTTACCTGTCAGAAGAGCTGCGGGTAGGCATGGTTATTATCACACTAACATGCACCTAAGACCCAATAAGAATTGTGGTCCTAAGGTTAACTGATTTATGCTTTGAAGGTTAGTCCAATTGGCCATACCCCTAAATAGTACTTGGACAGTGGGTGTTCCAAACACATGACTGGAACAAGGAGCATGCTGAAGGAGTACACTCCAGTAAAGAATGGACGCAAAGTCATCTTTGGTGGTTCAGAAAGTGGAGCGACTAAAGGTTATGGTAAGATATCAAATGGCATAATAATTATCACACAAGTAGCTTATCTGAAAGATTTGCAACACAACCATGTAAGCATAAGAAAACTATGTGGTCTTGGTTATGATATTTCTTTCCTCGAGGATGAGTGCTAAATTAGGAGGTCAAGTAAACAAGGGTTCATCTTGATAGGCACTAAAAGAAGAAATATCTATTGTCATAATTTTGTTTGTGAAAGTAAGAACACTCCTATATGCTTAGTTGTAGTTGAGAAAGTCTCATATTGTGTCCAATGGCACAAGAGGCTGGCTAATCTGAACTACAAGACCATAGGCAAACTCTTTAGTGAAGTGTTAGTTAGTAATGGCCCCAAGTTGAAATGCACTAAGGAGGGTATCTGCTCTGTATATCAAAAAGGGAAAACAGACCAAGACCGCCTTTAAGTGCATTGGTATCAAAGACTCGGTTATGTGCATATACCTCCTACATATGGACTTATTTAGTCCTATGTTAGCTCAAAGTCTAGGTAAGAAAGTCTACACCCTTGTGATTGTTGATGACTTTTCAAGGTTTGCTTGGGTGTTATTCCTTAAGAAAAAGGATGAAACCCTTGAAGTCTTCAAGACTTTTGTCAAGCAGATACAGAATTAACTTGATAGTACAATGGTCAAATTCAGAAGTGAACATAGGACAGAATTTTGGTATGCAAGTATGATAAGGTTCTGTGAAGAGCATGGGAGTCACCAGGAATTTGCCTCTCCTAGGACATCCTAGCAAAATGGAATTGCTGAGAGGAAAAATAGAACTCTCATAAAGGTTGGTAGGACCTTATTAAGTGACGCATCTCTCCCATAATATTTTTGGTCTGAGGCAGTAAACATTGCATGTCATATCCTTAAATGGGCTTCCATCAACAAAATCCATAAGAAGACTCCCTATGAGATCTTGAAAGGCAGAAAATCAAACTTATCCTACTTTAGAATTTTTGGTAGCAAATGCTATGTACTGAACAATGGAAAGTTCTATGTGACTAAGGTTACTGTCAAGTCCCATGATGGGATCTTTGTTAGGTACAACAACAATAGTAGGGCATATAGGATCTACAACTTAACAAGTCAAGTTGTAGAAGATTCAGTTCATGTTGTCTTTGATGAATCAAACATGATTAACTATGAGCTGCCTAGCTCCTCTTCTTGTTCCACAGGCATAGAGGAGGTGATGGACAAGTTTACCATTAAAGAAGATGATCCAGCAGTCCAAGATAAGAGAAAAGATGTGTGTTGTCTAGAGGGAGCTTAAGAGTCACAAGTTGAGGATGAAGAATACCTAACTGAAGATAATGAAGAACAGTAAGATGAAGTTAGATTGCCTCCAGCTATAAAGTATCTAAGGGATCATCAAGCACACCAAATCATTAGTGAGGCAAGCTAAGGAGTACTGACCAGAAGTAAGAGCATCAACACAACACTTTACTCAAGTTTCTAGTTAGAAGAAGAGCCCAAGAAGATTGAAGAGGCAATAAAAGACCAATTCTGCATTGGAGAAATGCAGGAGTAACTAAACAAGTTCAAGAGATGTAAAGTCTGAAAGCTGGTTCCCAGACCTAAGGGATATAATTTCATAGGAATTAAATGAATATACATGAACAAGTTAGATGAGAATGGCATTATTATCAATAATAAGGCTCGACTATTAGCTAAAGGATACATACAAGAAGTAGGGATCGATTTTGATCAGACATTTGCCCCAGTAGCCAGATTGGAAGCAATAAGACTCTTTCATGCATTTACTGCCTATCAGGGATTCAAAGTCTACTAGATGGGTATGAAGTCAGCCTTCCTGAATGGGGACTTAAAAGAGGAAGTCTATGTAGAACATCCATCGGGTTTTGTTGACTTTAACTCTCCTGATTTTATTTATAGGCTTTGGAAAGCTCTATATGGGTTGAAGCAAGCCCCTAGAGTATGGTATGAGACTTTGTATAGTTTCCTCATTGAGAACAAATTCTGAAGGGGGAAAATAGACAAGACCCTATTCCTAATAGAATCTAAAGGCAAGATCATCTTACTTCAGATATATATTGATGACATTTTCTTTGTTTCTACTAATGAAAACATTTGCAGGAAGTTTGCTAAACTTATGCAAGGGAAGTTTGAGATGAGTAGTATGGGTGAGCTCAAGTTCTTCTTAGGACTCCAAGTTAGACAGATTGATGATGGCTTGTCCATATCTCAGTCCAAGGTCAACAGGGTGTTAATTAAAAAATATGGAATGGAGAATGCCTCTACCATGAAAACTCGCATGGGATCAAGTATGTATTTAAGTAAAGATGAATCAGGGAAGCATGTTGATGAAACTTTGTATAGAGGGATAATTGGCTCCCAACTTTACCTCACTGCTAGTAGGCCTGACATCATGTATGCTACATATGTCTGTGCTAGGTATCAGGCCTGCCCTAAAGAATCTCACTACTCTGTTGTAAATAGTATATTGAGATATCTTAAAGGCACATCAGATCTTGGCCTATGGTACCCTAGAAATAGGGATTTTGAGCTAACGGGCTATTCAGATGCAAATTTTGCAGGATACAAAGAGGACAGGAAAAGCACTACTGGCACCTGTCAGTTCTTAAGAGGAAGACTAGTATCTTGGAGCAGCAAGAAGCAAGCAAGTGTTGCTATATCAACTATCGAGTCAGAGTACATTTCAGCAAGTAAATATTGTGCTAAGTTGCTATGGATTCAGCATTAGCTTCATTATTATGACATCAAGGTAAGTAGAACTCCTCTTTATTGTGAATATATTAGTGTTATTCAATTGCTAGGAATCCTGTTTCACACAGCAGGACTAAGCACATAGAAATTAGATATCACTTTATTAGGGGGCATGTGAAAAGGACGATATCAGTCTTGAGTTTGTCCCCACAGACAAGCAAGTGGCTGACATCTTCACTAAGTCACTAGATTAAGCAAAGTTCAACACCTTCAAGTTTGAGTTGGGTATGTTACGTTAACCTAGTCTAGCTTCAGTTACTCCATATAGCTTTAGTTTTGGTGTAGGATGTGTTCTTCTTGAAGAAGATACAGACCTTAAGTGTTAGGAAGACCAAAGTGTCCATCAGTAAAATGATGGCAAAATGGCTCATATTGAAGGGAAGCAAGTCCGGCAGCTGCAGGAGCAGAATTTGCCTCATATAAAGAGGTAGCTAGCAGCTGTACCAAGGGTATCAACTGCAGTCAAATAGGGGGATAAGTGCATCAAAATAAGCAAGCTCTTCCCTGACTATTCTTCAAAAGTCAAAAAGTGGGAGAGAAAGTATGAATTTATCAAGTGGCATATAAAATGGCTTCAAAGATTGATCAAGTGTAGCATCATCATGTGTGGCATCAGAGCTTGATCAAGTGGTATGAAATTTAGGGGGAGAAAGAAATGCTTCTCTGATCAAGTGATATTAGATTCAGGGAAGAATGAAATGCTCTTATGCAGCATTCAAGTTGTCTGTTCTCGAGTAACAGAAGCAGTTCTCGATAAGTCACTCTTCTTCTCAAGAAATGCTGGAGTAGAATTTGAACTGCAGATTTTGTTGATTGGATTTTGTCGAATGCAGTCCGCCAGATTTCGTCTATCAGATTTCGTCAAATGTCGATAAGAATTCGTCGATCGAAAATCCAAATTAGTAGATCTGATTTTCGTCGATCTGAGTTCCAAACTCGTCGAGCAGCGTTCGACGATCAAATTTTGAATATCTGATTTTTAATCGGGATTTAGATTTATTAGATGTCTATCTCTCGGGAAATAATAATCCTCTCGAGAAACACATTGCAGTCTCTGAAGGTCAAAACAAAAAGACAGGATTTCAAATTCAGTATCAAGTTTAAAAAGTTTGATCCTTGTGGAGCATTCCTTAATGGTAATTAGACCGTTGAGAAAGGTCTATAAAAGGTCTTGTCATAATCGACAAACCGTAAGTAGAATACAAAATATTCTTACGGTATTCTGTATCGTTCTTTAACTTCAAAATCGGGAAGCATCGTCGCCAACAAGATTGTTCTTCATCGCCGAACTTCTTGATACAGAGATTTAGATAAGAAGAATCAACTGATCAAGATTTTTCGACCTTTACAAATCTTTCCCTTGATTGTGGTGATTTTACGTTCTCAGATCGAAGCATTCTCAGATTTCTTCCTCGACTTTTCTGATAGGGCTTTTCAATTTTTCAAGAAGGAAGAAGCTGAGATTCTGCCAGATCTGTGTAAACAAGTTTGTATTTCTTTGTAAATCCATTTTACTCTTGTAGGAGATTCCTCTCCGAGTTGTAGGAGCTCGGTTCTCCAAGTTTTTGTAGGAAGTTTATCTTCCGAGAGTAGATCATATTTTGAGCGATCGAGTTGTATTAACTTTGTTCTGAGTGGTAGGATTGTTTTCAAAATAAGATTAGTGGAGTAGCCGAGCCTAGTGCTTTGCTAGATCGGTGAGGTGGAAAGTGGATGTACCCAAGGTTGAGGAACCATTATAACTCTTGGCGTCGTCTGTGAATGCCTGATTATTTTTGTTCATCGCTCGCTAAATTTTTTATTTCGCAAAAAGACGCACAACTCACATTTTCACCCCACCTCTAGGTTATTTAGGTAGACAACTTAAAACATTTTCAGTTGGTATCAGAGGGAGGTTGTTCATAAAAAGGTTAACACCTTGAACAGATCTGCCCAAGTTGTCTTTTGAGTAATCCAAGCATGGACAAAGCCAAGGATTTTGCAAAGCTTCCTTTGTGCACAATGACCAACTTTCCCATGTGGAAAGAAAGGATTAAGTTTTTCATGGAAGCTATGGATCCAAGGATCTTCATGATTGTTGAAGAAGGTCCTTATGTTCCTATGACCATCTCCACTATTTATCCTACCAAGAAAGTTCCTAATAGGTTGATGGATATTGATAAAGATGAGATTGCACTTGTCTCATTAGACAAGAAAGCTAAAAATATCATCGCAAGTGCAGTCGATGATTCTATGCTGCAAAATCTGATTCACTGCCAAGCCGCTAAGGAAATGTGATCGTCTCTTATCATCTTGATGGAAGGCACAGAAGAAGTAAAGGATGATAGAAGATCCCTTCTGAATCAGAAGTATGAGTAATTCAAGCAAGGCCCCAAGGAAGCTATTCCCGAAACATATGAAAACTTTTTCAAAATCTTCAATGGCCTAAGGAACTATGGTCGAGTGTTCACAAATGGTGAACTAAACGATAAGTTCTTGAGATCCTTGACAAAGGAATGGGACAACAAAATATATGCCATTAGGGAGTTCAGGAGATTAGCAGAAATCGACCCACAGAACCTCATTGGGAAGCTTATGTCATATAAGCTTCAAATCGATACAAGAAAAGATGAAGAAGAGGGCAATGGATCTTCGTCATAAGATAAGTCTGTTGCACTGAAGGCAGACAGCACAAGAAAGTCCAAAGCTGAATCTTCTGTTTCCACTCAAGAAGACTATGAAGAAGAAGACTCAGAGCCAAGCAACTCAGGCTCAGAGCTATCTGATGGAGAGTTCTTCAACCTCTCCCGACAATTCAAGAAGTTTCTCAGCAAGAAAAAACAAATGAGAGGAATTGATTCCTCATTCAGAAGATCACGTCATGGCGGTGACTATCAAAAGAAAAGTCACACATTTGATCGGTATAAATCTAAACTGAACAAATATGTTTCATCTAACGTTGTTTGCTATTGTTATAATAAGTCGGGACATATAAGTACTGACTGTCCTCACAAGAAGAAGGAGGGTCGAAAGAAAGAAGAGCACAAGTCCTCTCACAGCATGAGGAAGGAAAAGAGCCTCATCGCAAAGAAGCAGAAGACTCTCAGTGACACTGACTCGTTTGAGTTCAGTGATGATGAAGAAGCCCACTTCGTACTCATGGCTCATTCTGCTAAAGAAGGACTAGTCCCCCAAATCCATGGGGAGGTAAATTCTTACACACTTCTTTCTGCCTTAGATACTGACTCAAGTGGTCATAATGGCTATTCTTCTAGGGAGGATGATTCTGAATTAGTAAATCAGTATCAAGTCTTGTTGACTGCATTTGACAAATGTCGGAAGGTAGTCAAATCACAATCAAAAGTGATCGTATCCCACAAAGAGGTGGAATCAAATCTGGGGGAGGAGATTGAAAAATTGACTACTCTCAGATATGAAGTTCAATCTTTGAAGGAGGAACTTAAAGACTCCACTGAGTTAATAAAGCATAAGGAGTTACTCCTAGACGAGCTGTAAGCAAAGCTGGTCATTGAACAAAAACTAGTTGAAAGCCTCTCCAAGCCTACAACTATGCTTCCACTCACTGATGGGGTGGCTCCCTCCGAAAAAAATAACAATATAGGACATGAAGCTGCCAAAGGTAAAGACAAGGCTATTCTATGCCAAACTATTTTAAAAAAGGCAGTCACTTTACAGAATTATGGTCCTTACATTCATGGACCAAATGAGAAGAAGGCACCAAAAGCAAAGTCAGTTGTAAAGAAGAAAAAGGAGGTGCAGAAATCGTGTGAGTGCCATCATCATGAGGCCTCTACCTCCAGATCCACTGCCCCTGCTAGACCCCACGTTCAAAAGGTCAAGCAGGAGACTTGGAAGAGACACAACAGATTTGACTGTTGGTGTTGTGGAAAAGTTGGTCACTTTGCTATGGATTGTTGGCATAATCCTGGAAATTATGAAACTCCTTAAGTTAATAATATGAGGCAGACCACTCATAATGTTAACATTTCTAGGGGGATTATTCTATCAAGAGACTTAGGACCCAAATTTGTTTGGGTTCCTGCAGGATTCTAAACTTGAGGATGTAGCTATGTCCAAAGGCCAACAAAAACTCCTATCTGGCAAATGGACAAGAAGAAGTTCTAGGAAACCTGTTGAATTACAAGATTTAATCTGTGTTGTTGAAAGTTTGACAACAAAGCAACTGAAGAAGAGTTTCTCCTTAATTGGTTGAGGGGGCATCTAACTGAAAACTCTGTCCAAAAGGACCTCAGAGGTGATTGAGCTCTCAGTGAAGAAGAGACTATGATTGGGTCCTCCACCCTGTCCCAATTAAAGATGTCAGAAAGGGGGAGAGAGAGAGATGAAAAGAAAATGGAGGAGAAAAATGCAAGGCTGAATGAAGATGTCAGAAAGGGGGTGAAATGCATCGGTATCCCCTTAAGAAAAGTAAGGCAATGCAATTTTTTCTTTTCTCTTTCATTTTTTGTTCCATGTAATTCAAAGTAGTTTATGGGGTTATAACTTCTTCAAATATGGGGAGATTGTTAGGTTCTGTTACCACAATAATGTTGATTTGAAGTAGTCCCCCTAAAACTAAGGTGAATTGTAGTTGTATTTGATAGTGTTTGTTTAGATTGCTTGGACGTTATAATTGCCAAGTGTAGACCAATGTCAGTCTACAATGAGTCACCAAACACAGGACCATACAATGTTATCCCTCATTATGTGATCCATGGTGTTGACACATGTGTAACCTCACTATTGGGATACACTTCATTTGCAAGTACTAAAGATATAAAAGAAGCTATGCGATGCTGGTCTTCAAGAAGAAGAGTTAAAATCATGTTAAGATATTTTTCTAAGTCTAATTCTCGAGAAGCTAAGTCTAGTTCTCGAGTGAGGTTTGTTGTACTCGAGTAGAAGCTGTCTAATCTTGAGTAACAGAAGTTGTTCTTGAGAAGTCATTCTTCTTCTCGAGAAGTCATTCTTCTTCTCGAGTAGAAGTTATCTGTTCTCGAGTAACAGAAGCTGTTCTCGAGAAGTTATTCTTCTTCTCGAGTAGAAGTTGTCTGTTCTCGAGTAACAGAAGCTGTTCTCGAGAAGTCATTCTTCTTCTCGAGAAGTCATGTCTGTTCTCGAGTAACAGAAGCAGTTCTCGAGAAGTTATTCTTCTTCTCGAGAAATGCTGGAGTAGAATTTGAACTGCAGATTTCGTTGATCAAATTTCATCAAATGAAGTCCGCCAGATTTCATCAATCAGATTTCGTCGAACATCAATCATAATTCGTCGATCGGAAATCCAAATTAGTAGATCTGATTTTCGTCGATCTGAGTTCCAAACTCGTCGAGCAGAGTTCGACGATCAAATTTTGAAGATCTAATTTTCGATCGGGATTTAGATTTATTTGAAGTCTATCTCTCGGGAAATAATCATCCTCTCTAGAAATACAGTTGCAGACTCTGAAGGTCAAAACAAAACGACAGGATTTCAAATTCAGTATCAAGTTTAGAAAGTTTGATCCTTTTGGATCATTCCTTAATGGTAATTAGACCATTGAGAAAGGTCTATAAAAGGTCTTATCAGAATCGACAAACCCTAAGTAGAATACAAAATATTCTTATGGCATTCTGGATCGTTCTTTAACTTCTAAATCGGGAAGCATCACCACCGACAAGATTGTTCTTCATCGCCGAACTTCTTGATCCAAAGATTTAGACAAGAAAAATCAACTGATCAAGCTTTTTTGACCTCTACAAATCTTTCCCTTGATCGTGGTGATTCTACATTCTCAGATCGAAGCGTTCTCAGATTTCTTCCTCGACTTTTCTGATAGGGCTTTTCAATTTTTCAAGAAGGAAGAAGCCGAGATTCTGCTAGATCTATGTAGTCAAGTTTATATTTCTTTGTAAATCAATTTTACTCTTGCAGGAGATTCTTCTCCGAGTTGTAGGAGCTTGGTTCTCCAAGTTTTTGTAGGAAGTTTATCTTCAAGTGTCGATCCTATTTTGAGGGATCGAGTCGTAGGAACTTTGTTCCGAGTGGTAAGATTGTTTTGAATCCGAGATTAGTGGAGTAGCTGAGTCTAGTGCTTTGCTACAATGGTGAGGTGGAATGTAGATGTACCCAAGGTTGGGGAACCACTATAACTCTTGGTGTCGTCTGTGAATGCTTGATTATTTTTGTGCATCGCTCGCTAAATTTTTTATTCCGTAAAAAAACATACAACTCACCTATCCACCCCCTCTAGGTGATTTAGTTAGACAACTTAAAACATTTTCAACAGGTGTTGAGTGGAGCAAGCTCACTCAACTCCATGAGTCAAGGAAAGATGTTCCCAAGTAAGAATTTCAGCTAGGTCCACAGACGTTGAGTGAAGGCAGTTCACTCAATGTCATGAGACAAATAGCGCTGAGTCAGGTGCGGATAGTCAAAGCCTATGCATACACAAGCAGAACATTCAACCAAGTCCACAGTGGTTGAGTGATGTCAACTCACTCAACGCCATACTGCTTAATTAGTTGAGTAAAGCTTATTCTGTCAAAGCCACGGAGTTTCTGTCAAAGAAAAAAGTAGTTAAGTCCAGAAGTGTTGAGTGAAGTCAGTTCACTCAACGCCAAACTGATTCTGTCAATGCATACAAGATAGACTGGAAAATTTATCTAAGTCCACAGGCATTGAATGAAGCCAGTTCACTCAATGCCAGATGATAGAAGGCTTTGAGAGAAGCTCTAGCAGTCAAAGCCAGGGGGAAAGAGTGAAACAGAAAATGGCTAAGTACAAAAGCATCGAGTGATGAAGCTACACTCAATGCTCTCAATGCCATGTAGTGGAGCAGTTGCGGCCAAGTACAAAAGTATTGTGTAATGTCAACGCTCTCAATGCCAAAGTCGCTAAGGAAGCAGAAAATAATCAAAGTCAAAAAGCATTGAGTGATGAAGCTACACTCAACGCACTCAACACCATAGCATAAAAAGCGTTGAGTGATGAAGCTACATTCAATGCTCTCAATGCCTAGGATGTAGAAAAAGTGGAAATCTAAACTAAGTATAAAAGCATTGAGTGAAGGCCATTCACTTAACGCCAAGGAAGCTGCAAAATGACTAAGTACAGAATCATTGAGTGAATACCATACACTCAACACCTGAACGGATTCTGAGAATTTGGCTAAGTCCACAAAGGGGTGACGTCAGAAAAAGTCAATAAAGCCAACGTAGTTCAAAATAGTTTCGGGAAAGCTGTAGAACAGCGTTGATGGCATCGATGGCCAGCTGGTTGTCTTTTTGTGTAAAAGGAAGGTGACATTCCAACATTAAAGGCTAGGCCCACATAGAAAATGGACATTGATCCGCGTAAAATAAAATGAAAAGATCGGCTGAGTCAACGAATGAAATTAGTGTTTTTTGTTTATATATTCTTGCAGCTGAACAACATCTTCTTCTTTGCCTTCTTGCCGAGCCTGAAGAAGAAGTTCAGATCAGTAAACTTGAATGCGAATCGAGATAGCAGAAGCGATTTTCATCTGTGGCAGCTAGTTCGAAATCATATTCTAAAAAAAGAGGAGTAGAGTTATCAAACATCTGCAGGCAAGTTGGCTAATTAAAGAAAAGAAAATCAGAAGCTAGGGATGAGATGATCTTTGTCCAGGAAAGGCAAACATAGAGAAATCCTATAGTGTGAAAATCAACACATCTATTGTTTATTCTGTTGGATCCTTTAGGATTTGAGTGTAAGCATGATCTATAAAGGCTGAGAGGGAAGATTCTTGTGTAAATCAGAGTCATAGGCATGTGTTATAAAGGCTGAGGTAGGATCATTTGTTGATCTGAGTGTAGGATCCATTTTGGATCTAAGTGTAAGGTTTAGTCCTGAGTTGTAGGATCCTTTGGATCTATGGTAGGGCTTAGTGCCCGAGTGGTAGGTCTTGGAGAACAATGCGAGGTCCTGCAGGATCTGTATTGTAAGCTCTTAGGAGCCGAGTGTCGGTGTTGTATCTCATCTAACACACTATTAGAGAGGTGGGATGTACAGTGGACATACCCATGATCGGGAAACAATTATAAACCAATTGTGACATCTGTGATTGATATTGAAAGGCAAACTAACCAAATCACTAAGCATAGAAAAATCAGTAAAGGTTTAAATAAATCAAAAAGAGACCTAAAACATATTCACCCACCCCCTGTAGGTGTTCAGCTGACCTTGAAAACATGACTTTCAATGTGGTAGAGCGATTGTACACATAAAGTTTTAATGTGAAAAATTTCCTCAACCGGGTAAAAACCACGTGAACAGATCTATGTCGGTCAAAGTTCACTATTTCCTGACTGCTACAGCTTGTTTGCAAAATCAAGGGTAACTGGCCACCTCTCATTATAGTTTCGAGGTGAGAGAACACTTGGCATACTGCGGACGACAAACCATCACGTCGGGAGTTTGTTATAAATCGCACTATATATTGATGGGCTTCGCTTAGCGCCTTGCTGATTTTGAACGTGGGAGCGGAGCGTCTGAACTTGTGGTTGCGGGTGCTACTTGGAAATTGAGATATTGGGCTTCGTCGGGTGGCTTTAACTTGGCTCGTACATGGCTTGGCTGCAACTCGGGTACGGCTTGAGTGTGGCTCGGGTGCTGCTCATAGGAGGAATTCGGCAGAGCTTCGACTTAAGTAAGAAGAAGACTTGGAGGGAAAATGTGAGAAATGGGGAGGCTCGGGGCTCCTTTTATAGGCTCCAGTGGGTGGTTATGGTAGTAATGCGGCTATCGGCACAACATAACCACACAAATTTAATATTTTCTCAGAGTTTAAGGGTGCGTATTTTTGATGATTAATCCCGATATTCGCACCCTAAATAAAAAATTAAAATAATAATTAAATACCCTCACTAAACTGGTGGTTAGTGGGTGGTTACGTACAAATCGGAAGGCAGGGAACGACCTCAAATAATCGGATGGCATGGGCAGAACTTCAAGGGTGGCCGGCGAACTTACCGCCAAATTTGCTGGCGTGGGGAGGACCAACTACCGACGGCCTGGGAGAGGTTGTCGGTGAGTCCACCTCCTTTGACCGTGCACTGTCGTCCGAGGGAGGGAGCGTCCCGCATGGCTACTCCTTTGGCCACGGCCGGCACGGCCGCTGGCTCAGCCTCGGCCGGCATCCGATGTAGAGCGGCCTGAATTGCCGCTCCACAACCGCGGCCGGTAGTCGAGAGAGAGCGGCCCGCGCGGCCTCCTCCTCGGCCGCGGTTGGCGGCCGGGAGATAGCAGGCCGAGCAGCCGTTGATGGGCTAAAACCCGAATGGGCAAGTGTACCTGTCGAATTGTAGTATCAAAGTCGTATTTAAACACGGGGTTGTCAAATACTGCTACTCACGCTTGAAGTATTATCCTACCGAAAGAAAATGGGTTTTGAGAATTTTTAAACTAAAACGAAAGATAATTTTTTAGACGAAAAACTTCATAATAAAAAGCTAGCATTCGATCTAAGATTCATCATAAAATGAAATGAGAGGGAAGAAAAGTCATAGTTTTAAATGTGCAAATCATACTCGACCGTGACGGATCCGAAATAAGGAAATAATCTCTCCAGAGAATTAAATCCCCTGACTTATAGACGTTTTGACCGAAATCTCTTTCAAGTCAAAAAGGCCTAAAGCCGCATTATCGAGGTGACCCACACTTTTGGATTTGACTCCAATCCGGAAGATTTACGTCATCCTATCTATAGGGTTGTGTTCAACTCCTTCCTTCTTTGAGTGATCTTTCACATTCATGAGCCTCTCGGCTACTTAAATATGAGATCCCAAGCCTACTACCGTATACCGGAAATATGGAGTCGACTAAATAAAAATCAAAGAAGGATCGAGTAAAATTAAGCAAAAATAAAACTATGAAATAAAAGAAACCCTCATCTCATTTTATGGATCCTCACGATTGAAGCCTAAGAGAAGATTAGCTACGCATATTGGAAAAGGAGATAACAATGTAAAGAGAAGAAAATTTCATTTTATTGATACTAAACGAAAGAGTACACAATGCTAAACAAATCAATACTAAATTACTTCAACGGAAAAAATTTCAACAAGGTAAACTAAGAAATAAAATTGCAACAAAAGCTCTCTTGACTTGTACTCTCCACTTGCTCTCTCCAAAATCTAACTTCTAAAGCATGAGACCATGGTGCCTTTTATAGATGAGGAGGGAAGATTCTAGATGGGAATGAAGAGGAGGAGGTAAGGGGGGTGGCCGGCCATGTGTATGGGGAGAGGGTGCATGCATTTCATTTAATGAAGGGAGAGGGAGAGAATGATTTAATGCATTTCATTTATGGGGATGAAATAGAGAATATAAAATAGAGAGGGGGAGATGAATGAGGAATAAATATGGGGGAAAGAGAGAGGCAGGCCAAGCATGAATGGGAGATTCATGCATGTGGAAATTAATGAGGATGGGAGAGAGAGAGGATATGCAAGAATGTGGCCGGCCATGCATGGTGGGAGATTCATGTACTCGGGTTGCTTCATGTAGTGGGCTGCTCTGGTTTGGGCTTGGAGAGTAGTCGGGCTGCTACATCATTGAAATGGGCTGCTCAATTGAAGTAAAGGGCTGCTGCACTTTGAGGGGGGCTGCATGGAGTGGGCTGGTTGTGTAGTGGCCGGGCTGCATGCATCATCAAGGCTCGGGCTACACCAAATAAGGGGGCTGCATGGAGTGCATGTTGATTGTGTAGTGGCCGGGCTGCATGCATCATCAAGGCTCGGGCTACACCAAATAAGGGGGCTGCATGGAGTGCATGTTGAAGCTCGGGTAGGCTTGAAGTTGGGCTGCAACATCTGGGCTTTTATGAGGGCTACTTGGACTTGAAACTAAAAACAACAAAGCAAAACAAACATTAGTTTTATTTTTTTAATAACATAAAATAATACATAACATAATATGACAAAAATACATATAATAAACTATAGATTTTTATATTATAACATCAACCATTAAAATAAAATAACAACATAATTAAGCATATAAATAGATAGAACTATATTAAAACCTAATATTTATGAATACTAAACTACCCAAAAAGCGATGACTAAAAATTAGTCATCAAATTCCCACATGCTAGAGTATTTGCTTGCCCCCTAGCAAATAGAATTGAAAACTAGGGAAAAGTAAACAAAGCAAATTTAGATTTCATAATTAAGAAAAACAAAACATGAAAAATTAAACTATCCTAATTCCTATGTTAACAACTAGTGGGGTGAGAAGTGCACAATAGAAAGCTTGAAAGTGGAGACCTAAAAATATCATTAGAACATAAAGAAAATTTACACATTTCTAAATCTTAAAACAAGGCATCCAAAATTAATGAAAATAAGAGAAACAAGAGTAGAAATTCTAAATAAACGGGGCATTAACGAACTACTAGGTTGTTAGAATAACAATTAACCCTAAATCACCTCAAGATAACCTCCAAAGAAATCCATCAATGATGGTGGCCATAGGATTGTCCGTTCACACTCTCTCCACTACGCGAATTTACGTTCTAAAGATTAATAGGACTTCTATAGGCGTTAAAACTTGGCTTAGGTAAATGATTAGGAAATGAAAACAAGGATATGCATGAGGGCTAAAACACTAATCCAAGGTTGAGCTCAAAAATAAAAACATGAAGAGAAATGAGAAATGACAAGTACATCATTTTTCAATTCAAACTAACAAACAACGGCCATGAACTATTTTTTTCTTTTCATAAATTGGCCACAAATAAACTTCATTTTTTTTCTTTTTGATTGATTTCACATTTTTGTTTTTGATAATAATAATTTTTTCTTCTTTAATAACTTTTTAAGGAAAGCTACAAATATAAGCTTTAAACACTCCTTTTCATTTCAAAGATATATCTCTTCACAAAAAATGAAATTTAAGCTCAAAGTTTAGTGTGAAATAGGAAAGATATTTTGGCTTTGGTGAAATGATGAAATGAAAGGTGGAGCTAAAAACAAAGAAACATGGAAAAAGGCCCAAAAATTATTTTGCAATAGTAAATTTGTTGGTGGGCAAGAAAAGCTCAAACTAGTCAAAGGGTGGCCTAAATCATTTCTAAAGTACGTAAAAATGACGCAAATGTTTCGAGAGTTGCTAGGGACAAGTTCTAGACACCAAGAAAGACTACCCCACAAATGAAAAAGAGCTAATATTACCTAGCAACCATTCGTAAGCAACTAACCAAATAAAAAGACATAACTACAAATTGCTAACTTATAACGTAAAAACGGATGCCTATATTTAAGAAAAAGAAACTAGTAAAACTAAGCTATGTTAAACTGATAAATTTAGGAAACTGTTTCAAGTAAATCTAAATAGAACTAAGGAATCGCACGGGCCTACACATCACTAGAAGAAACATAAAAATAAAGATTGAAATAATTTTCGATTTTGTTTTTCAAATAGATTTTAGCAATTGTTTTGGATTTTTGTTTTTTTTATAGATTTTTTTTCTTTTTTTGATTTTTTAAAAGGCTAAAATAAAAGCAATACTAAAGAATCTTAATAAAACTATGCTAATTTTTTTAGAATTCTGATTTTAAGAAAGCAAAAGATTTTTTTTTTGGAGTTTTGAAAGAAAAAGGAAAAAGAAAAACTAACTAAACCCTCCCCCAAGATTATATTTTTCATTGTCCTCAAAGAAAGAAACAAAAAGAAAAATGAGAAGGAGACTGAGAAGGAGAGAAAAATGCAGAAAATAAAAAAAATAGGACTTCCCCGGGTTTGTGAGATGAAGGCAGATGTCTCTCCCCCATGCTTGTTTTTTAGTGCACTTGATCGTTAGCAAGTTGGACTTGATCCATCTTTATATCAGCAACGTTGGAGCGGCGGTCACGAACTTGCTTGGTTGGCCTCCGGAAGGAAGAGCAAAATAAAAGCAGAAAAAAATAGAGTCTGTGGGCAGGTGCCCAAGAGTGTTCTTTATTACAATAATTTAAAGTTTGAATAATATTAAGAAAAGTCTTAGAATAAAATGAAATGTCCAACATAAAAGAAAGTTCCATGAAAGAAAACATTACGGTATAAATAAAAGTTGTTCCGCAGCAGGAGATACATAATCATTTGAAAAATATAACTTTAAGCGATGGCCATTTACTTTAAAATCACCCTTATCAGGGTGCGAGAGTAGCACAGTGCCATAAGGAAAAACCTGTTTGACCGTAAAAGGTCCAGACCAACGAGATTTCAGTTTTCCAGGGAAGAGACGTAAACGTGAATTAAAAAGAAGAACCTGATCGCCTGGTTTAAACGTTTTAGGGTGGCGCAGGTTCTTATCGTGATAAAGTTTCGTGCGTTCTTTTTACAGCTTGTTATTTTTGTAAGCGTACGCTCTCCATTCATCGAGTGCATTCAATTGATTTTTCCTATGCTCGCCGACTGAGTGCGGATCGAAATTAAAAAATTTTATCGTCCAATACGCTCGGTGTTCTACTTCTATCGGAAGATGACACGATTTTCCATATACTAATCGGATAGGAGTATAACCGATGGCGGTCTTGTACGCTGTCCGATACGCCCAAAGAGCATCGTCTAATTTTAAGGACCAATCTTTACGAGAAGTAGAAATGGTTTTTTCCAAAATTCTCTTTAGTTATCGATTGACTACCTCAACCTGACCATTAGTTTGGGGGTGATAAGCGGTGGATAATTTATGCGTAATGCCATATTTGGTTAAAACCTTAGCTAGTTGGGCGTTACCAAAGTGGTTCCCCCTATCACTAATGATCGCGCGAGGAAAGCCAAAATGAGAAAATAATTTTTTTAAGAAATTTATGACTACGTGAGCATCATTACTTGGTAAAGCTTGGGCCTCCGCCCACCTAGAGACGTAATCTACGGCGACTAAAAGGTATTTATTTACGAAACTTGAGGGAAATGGGCCGACAAAGTCTATGCCCCACAAATCAAAAACATCGCATTCGAGAAAATAATGTTGCTTCATTTCATTTTTATTAGAGATGTTTCCAGTCCGCTGGCACCGATCGCACCCTCCCACAAAGATTTGTGCATCTTTAAATATGCTTGGCCAATAGAAGCCAGCACTAAGTACTTTGTGTGCGGTGTGGTTTGCTTGAAAGTGCCCGCCAGTCGGACCTTCATGAACATGTTTTAAAATTTGTTGACCTTCTTCCCGGGAAACACATCTTCTAACCACCTGATCCGCACAAATGCGAAATAAGAAGGGGTCCTCCCAAAAATAATACTTCAACTCCGAAAAGAATTTCTTCTTTTGGTGAGAAGAGTATTCTTTTGGAAGGGCCCGGGCCACAAGATAATTGGCCAGATCGGCAAACCAGGGGGTAGAAGAAGAAATGCTTAAAAGACGTTCATCCGGAAAAGACTCATTAATAAAATTTTCATTTAAACTATCGAGTTTGGGATTTTCAAGACGAGAGAGATGATCAGCAGCTAAGTTTTCTGCTCCTTTCTTATCCCGAATCTCCAAGTCAAATTCTTGAAGTAAGAGGATCCAGTGAATAAGACGCGGCTTGGCATTCGGTTTAGAAAGGAGGTACTTCAAAGCGGAATGATCCGTGAAAACAATAACTTTCGCAAGAGTAATGTACGGTCGGAATTTATCAAAAGCAAAAATAACAACTAAAAGTTCTTTCTCCGTCGTGGTGTAATTTTCTTGAGCAGAAGTTAGAGTTTTACTAGCATAAAAAATCGGATGAAAGTTCTTAACAATTCGTTGTCCTAGAACCGCACCTACCGCATGACTACTCGCATCACACATTATTTTGAAAGGTAAATCCCAAACTGGGGCGATCATAATAGGAGCATTTATAAGCTTGGATTTAATTAATTCAAACGCAGCGAGACAAGATTCATCAAAAACGAAAGGAGTTTCTTTTTCGAGAAGGTGGGTGAGAGGCTTAGTAATTTTTGAAAAGTCTTTAATGAATCGTCGATAATAACCTGCGTGCCCTAAAAAACTTCTAATCGCGTTAATATTTGTAGGCGGCAGTAACTTTTCAATTACTTCAATTTTTGCCTTGTCCACTTCAATTCCCTTAGCGGAAATCTTATGGCCAAGGACTAAGCCTTCACGCACCATAGAGTGGCACTTCTCCCAATTTAAAACTAAGTTGGTTTCTTCGCAGCGTTGTAAAACGTTTTCCAAATTTTCTAAATATAAATCAAAGGAGTCGCCAAAAACAGAAAAATCGTCCATAAATACTTCCATAATATTTTCTACGTATTTATCAAAAATAGCAAGCATACACCGCTGAAAGGTAGCGGGTGAGTTGCATAACCCGAAAGGCATTCTACGATAAGCAAAAGACCCGAAGGTGCAAGTGAATGTTGTCTTCTCTTGGTCCTCGGGTGCGATAGGGATTTGAAAATACCCCGAGAGACCGTCGAGGAAGCAATAAAAACTGTGCCCGGATAAACGTTCTAAAATTTGATATATAAAGGGGAGGGGGAAGTGATCTTTTCGAGTGGCATCGTTTAGCTTACGGTAATCGATGCACATCCTCCATCCCGTTATCGTCCTAGTTGGAATTAAGTCGTTATTTTCGTTTGTTACTACCGTAATCCCAACCTTCTTAGGAACAACCTGGACCGGACTTACCCACTGACTATCGGAAATCGAATAAATTATCCCCACATCTAATAACTTAAGCACCTCTTCCTTCACAACCTCTTTCATATTCGGATTGAGACGACGTTGTGGTTGGACTATACCCTTAGGATTATTTTCAAAAAATATTTTATGAGTACAAAAAGAAGGGCTTATGCCAGAAATTTCGGAAATTTGCCACGCTATAGCTCGGCGATGCTTTTGTAGTACTTCGATCAACTGATCGTTTTCGGATTGAGAAAGATAGGCCGAGATTATAACGGGCAATTTAGAATTTTTTTCAAGAAAGGCATATTTTAGATGATCAGGGAGTGGTTTTAAATCAAGATGGGGCGGTTCATCATAAGAGTTTTTCAAATTCTTTCTTTTTCAAAAATAAGATCTTCATACTTTTTCCTACCAAAGATAGAATCATTTTCAAAATTTGCTTGTAATGACATAACCGTGTTTTCAAAATCATATGAAGAAATTTCAGAAGAAGAGGAGGAAAATTCATTTGAAGAGATGTTAGAAAGAGAAAGAGAAGAATCTTCATTTAAAACATCAAGAAAGTAGCATAAATCATCATTTTTTAAAGAGTTTTTCATTGACTGATTGATAGAAAATGTGACCTCATCGTCTCCCACACGCAAAAACAACTTTCCGTTACTAACATCGATGACCGCTCGAGAGGTGTCTAGGAAGGGTCGACCAAGGATAAGAGGGACCTCGACGTCCTCTTCAATATCGAGAATGACAAAATCCACCGGGAAGATGAATTTGTCGACCTTTACTAGCACGTCCTCAACAATACCTAACAGATATTTGATCGACCTATCGGCTAACTGGATACTCATTCTTGTAGGGCTAAGAGTGCCCAATCCTAGCTTTTTGAATAAAGAAAAGGGCATCAAATTGATGCTCGCTCCTAGATCCGCTAACGCATGTTTAACAAACAGATCACCAAAAATGCAAGAAATGGAAAAACTACCCGGATCGTTTATCTTTTTAGGAAGATTGGAGTTTTTCATGACCGCCGAGCATTCTTCATTTAAGGTTACATGCGATAAATTTTCCAATTTCGACTTGTTTGTTAATAAATCCTTAAGATATTTTGCATACTTAGGCATTTGAGTAATCGCTTCATGAAATGGTAAATTAATATGAATTTGTTTGAACATTTCAAGGAAGCGTTGGTACTGATCGTCTAGTTTTTCTTTCCTAAGTCGAGCCGGATAAGGTGGTGGAGGAAATTCCTTTATAACAACCGGAGCATCATTTTGAACGTCATCATTTTCTTTTCCAAAATCAGAAAAAACAGAAATATCTTTTTCTTTATCTAAAGTAGATTTTTCATTTTCAAAAGTTGATTTATCATTTTCTGTGGCGATAATGTTTTCCACAACAGGAAGGGCAATCACCATTGGCTCTTCCCTGGTGGTGGGCTCGTTAATAACATTACCGCTCAGAAGGGAAATCACATTTTTGTGCTCCCTTGGGTTAGGTTCAGTGTTCGAGGGAAGAGTTCTAGGTGGTCTCTCAGAAAAAGCCTTGGCAAGTTGCACGACCTGGTTTTCTAAACTTTTCATCGACCCTAATAAGTTTCTAATAGTAGCATCGTTCGAGCTTATATATCTAGATAAAATTTCTTCCAAAGAGAGTGTTTTTTGAAGATTTTGGTTTTGTTGTGGTGGTGGTGGTGGTGTAAAATCATTGGGTGGGCGTTCAGCATTAGCAGGGTTACTCCAAGAAAACTTTGGATGGTTACGCCATCCAGGATTATAAGAGTTCGAAAAAGAATTAAAACCAGGAGGTGCGGAAAAATTATAAAAAGCAGAAAAATTATTGGCAGAATTATTTTGAGCAGGCCTGGGTATGTTCCCCAGATAATCCACCTGCTCGGCAGTAGTAGCATTCACATTTTCATATACCTTAGCGGCAGAGGAAGCAGTCATCTCCGAAATCTTCTTGTTTAACATTTCCACTTGCAACGCCAGTTGCGAAACCGAGTCCACTTCATAGATACCTGCAGGTTTAGATGGGCGATTCCTAGACGAATTCCACTGATAAGTGTTCATCGCCATGTCCTCGATAAGCTCAAGAGCGGCTTCCGGAGTTTTGCGGCACAAAGAACCAGCAGAAGTGGCATCTATCATTTGCTTAGTTTCTTGATTTAGCCCATTATAAAATGTCTGAACCTGTAACCATACAGGCAGAGCATGATGAGGGCATCGTCTCAAAAGTTCTTTGAAACTCTCCCAAGTGTCATAGAGGGTCTCAGAAGCAATTTGAGAATAAGAAGTTATATCATTTATTAACTTAGTAGTTTTGGCGGGGGGGGGGGGGGGAAATAACGAGAGAGAAACTTTTCAGTTAAAATGTTCCAAGTAGTGATTGATCCTCTTGGAAGAGAACTCAACCACTGTTTGGCTTTAGTTCTTAAGGAGAAGGGGAAGAGTCTTAGCCTTATAGCATCGTCTGAGACACCATTTATTTTGAAGGTGTCACAGATTTCAAGAAAATTGGCAATATGCAAGTTCAGATCTTCATCTTGTAATCCGTCGAACTGTACATATTGCTGCACCATTTGTATGATGCTAGGCTTAAGCTCGAAGTTATTGTTCGCAATTGCAGGTCGAACAATACTTGTTTCTGTACCCTCCAGGTTGGGTCGAGCATAATCGGACATCGTCCTTTGCTGGGCAAACGCTGGGTTAGGGTCTCCCATTTCGGAGTTGAAGTTAAAATCACCGTTGGAATCCTCAACCGCTGTTTGAGAAGTGGAACCACTGAATCGTAAGTTTCTCCGAAAGGAGCGTTCGATTTCTGGGTCCAAATCAACAAGTAGCGACGGATTCGTGCGGGTCATGCACTAAGAAAATTAGAAGGAAAAAGAGGAAAGAAAAAGAGAAGAAGGGAAATAAAAAAAAAAGAAAATAGAGAAAGGAAATTTTGTTTTTTGCAGAAGTAATAGCGAAAGCGTTTTCCTAATATTGACAAAAAAGCATCCCCGGCAACGGCGCCAAAAACTTGATGGGCTAAAACCCGAACAGGCAAGTGTACATGTCGAATTGTAGTATCAAGGTCGTATTTAAACACGAGGTTGTCAAATACTGCTACTCACGCTTGAACTATTATCCTACCGAAAGAAAATGGGTTTTGAGAATTTTTAAACTAAAACGAAAGATAATTGTTTAGACGAAAAACTTGATTATAAAAAGCTAGCATTCGATCGAAGATTCTCCATAAAATGAAATGAGAGGGATGAAAAGGCATAGTTTTAAATTTGCAAATCATACTCGACCGTGACGGATCCGAAATTAGGAAATAATCTCGCTAGAGAATTAAATCCCCTGGCTTATAGACGTTTTGACAGAAATCTCTTTCAAGTCAAAAAGGCCTAAAGCCGCATTATCGAGGTGACCCGCACTATTGGATTTGACTCCAATCCAGAAGATTTACGTCATCCTATCTCTAGGGTTGCGTTCAACTCCTTCCTTCTTTGAGTGATCTTTCACATTCATGAGCCTCTCGGCTACTTAAATATGAGATCTCAAGCCTACTACCGTATACCGGAAATACGGAGTCGACAAAATAAAAATCAAAGAAGGATCGAGTAAAATTAAGCAAAAATAAAACTATGAAATAAAAGAAACCCTCATCTCATTTTATGAATCCTCGTGATCGAAGGCTAAGAGAAGATTAGCTACGCATATTGGAAAAGGAGATAACAATGTAGAGAGAAGAAAATTTCATTTTATTGATACTAAACGAAAGAGTACACAATGCTAAACAAAATAATACTAAATTACTTCAACGAAAAAAATTTAAACAAGGAAAACTAAGAAATAAAATTGCAACAAAAGCTCTCTTGACTTGTATTCTCCACTTGCTCTCTCCAAAATCTAACTTCTAAAGCATGAGACCATGGTGCCTTTTATAGATGAGGAGGGAAGATTATAGATGGGAATGAAGAGGAGGAGGCAAGGGGGGTGGCCGGCCATGTGTATGTGGAGAGGGTGCATGCATTTCATTTAATGAAGGGAGAGGGAGAGAATGATTCAATGCATTTCATTTATGGGGATGAAATAGAGAATATAAAATAGAGAGGGGGAGATGAATGAGGAATAAAGAGGGGGGAAAGAGAGAGGCCGGCCAAGCATGAATGGGAATTCATGCATGTGGAAATTAATGAGGATGGGAGAGAGAGAGGATATGCAAGAATGTGGCCGGTCATGCATGGTGGGAGATTCATGTACTCGGGTTGCTTCATGTAGTGGGCTGCTCGGGTTTGGGCTTGGAGAGTAGCCGGGCTGGTACATCATTGAAATGGGCTGCTCAATTGAAGTAAAGGGCTGCTGCACTTTGAGGGGGGCTGCATGGAGTGGGCTGGTTGTGTAGTGGTCGGGCTGCATGCATCATCAAGGCTCGGGCTACACCAAATAAGGGGGCTGCATGGAGTGCATGTTGATTGTGTAGTGGTCGGGTTGCATGCATCATCAAGGCTCGGGCTACACCAAATAAGGGGGCTGCATTGAGTGCATGTTGAAGCTCTGGTAGGCTTGTAGTTGGGCTGCAACATGTGGCCTGTGATGAGGTCTACTCGGACTTGAACCTAAAAACAACAAAGCAAAATGTTGGAACACCCTATTACTAATTTGGGTCAGGATCACTATGTCTTTAGGAAACCTGTTTTTGACCTCATGTATAGATCTAAAGGTCAATTAGAATTGAGTCTAAGGGTTAGAAGTCTAGGTTTGGAAGCTGCCCTCAAGACCAAGGATTTTCAGTTTGAGACTAAGTCATATCATCGAGCTCAGCACAACGATTCGTCGAGCTCCGATCGACGATCGTCTAGCTCAACTTCGACAGATCGTCGAACTCCATTCGACGATCGCTGAGCTCAAGTTCAACAAATCATCGAACTTCATTCGACGATCTGCGAGCTCAGTTCGACGATCTTGACTTAGTATTGGATCTCTATCTCTGAGCTCAGTTCGACGATCTTTGAGTCCAGATCGACGATTTTTGTTGCTGTATAAATCCATATCGCTGAGCTCAGCTCGACGATAGTAGAGCTCAGTTCGAAGATTTTCTGATGAGTTAAAGGATTTTTCAAGATTCAAATTCAGAGCAGTTAAGGAGTTATTCAACAATTAATTCAGAAGATTTTCTAGCCGTTTTCATTTATTCTGGACCAAGTTTCAAGGGATTATCAAGGAATGTTTCTTTTGACTTTCCTCTAGAAGACATTTGCAATTAAGGATGCAATTAATGACAGGCCAACGGCTATTCTTGACAGAGGATGATTTTCTATTCAGTACCAGAGAATAAAACTCAAGATTTTTGAATATCTCTATCACTCAAAACACAGACAAGAAGAACAAGAACAAAATATTCTCTGTCTCAAAGAATTCTCTCAAGAACATACATCCAAGGAGATCAACCATCTGAAATCTTCTGATCTCTCTTGTCTCAAGTGTTCAAGGCCAACATCTTTCAAAGACTCCAGACACCTAACATTTCAGCTGTTGCTGAAATCATCATTTGCTGGACATCAACTTCTGAAGGCCTATCACCCTACAGTAAAGCTTCATTTCCTGAACATCTCAAGGACTCAGGGGGAGCTTTGACAACATCTAAATCCACATAGTCTTCTCAGCTGATCTGAGAAAGAGAAGACTTCCATAACTCTCTCATCCCCATCTCTGTAAAGGGTTTCTCAAACTCCCTTCAAAAGTTTGAGTTTGGTTTTTGAGCACCTTGTCAAAAGCTCATTGGTGGCAAGACACCTGATCAAAAAATCTGATTTGGTTTTTGAGCACATTATCAAAATCTCATTGGTGCCCAGGACACCTGATCAACTCAGCCTGCAGTGAATTACTACCTAGGGTGGTAGAAGAGTGGATGTACCCAAGTTTAGGGGAACCACTATAGCTCCTTGTGTATTCTGGCTTGCTTGTCTTTATCTTTTGTTTCTGGCTATGATTGTTTTGTGATTAGTTTAGATCTGTGATTAATTTCTATTGTAGGTTATTCTGTGATTAGATTTAATAATTTCTTCCCTATTCACTCAGATTACAACAATTGTTGTAAAAAGTTTTCAAGCACCATATACTCTATTCACCCCCCTCTAGAGTATATCAGATCTAGCTGCACTTTCAATTGGTATCAGAGCGAGGTTGGATAAACATACCACACCTTGGTGGTTGCACAGGCTAACACCTGAACCCAAATATTCCTAGTTAGATCTGTTTTCTTTTGAGTTTAGTATTAGATTTTTTTTTCACAAATCATGGCTCAAAACAAAGATTATGCTAGCACCAGACCTCCAGTGTGCAATCTATCCAAGTTTGCACTTTGGAAAGCAAGGATCAGATTATACTTGAATTCTATTGACGAGGATATTTTTAACTCTATTTTGACAGTCTGTCCAAGACCTCCAGAGAACTCAAGTACAAATGATGTTCCACCTCCATCAGGAACAGATGCTGACATCAAGAAATGGAAGGTAGCTGATGCCAAGGCTATGAACATCTTAGCCCAGACAATGTCTGATGACATCTTTCAAAAGGTGGCTGAATGTAATTCAGCAAAGGAAATCTGGGACAAACTCTCTGAAATAGTCTCAGGCTCAGCTGATGAAAGGAAGGACAGGAGATCCCACCGTATATCTCAATATGAGAATTTAAAGAAGGGAGAAGCTGAATCAGTTGGAGATTTGTACAATAGACTTAGTCTAATAGTCAGTGAACTCAGGACTTTGGATAAGGAGATATCACTAACTGAACTCAATGACAAAATTCTTATGTGCTTCCCTAGAACTTGGGATTCAAGAATCTGGTCAATCAAGGATGCCAGAAGTTTGAATGAGATCACCACAGAAGCTCTATTAGGTAAGCTCAAATCTTATGAGCTACTCATCAAGAAGAACAGAAGGCTTCCTCACCAGCCACAAGAAAAGAGAAGACAATAGCCTTCAATGCAACTGAAGATCAGCCTGAAGACAAAGTCATAGGCAATGATGAACTGCTCAATCTGTTGGCCAAAAGATTTTACAAGATGGCCAGAAAGGACTTCAGAAGGAGATCATACAAGGAGCATGATAAGCCAAGGTATGATAAGTCAATTAATAATAAGGAAATTGTCTGCTTTGGTTGTAGGAAACCAGGGCACATTGTACCTGACTGTCCAGAGAACAAAAACAAGGACAGAAGGGACAAGAAAGAAAGAAGAAGAGAAAAGGACTTCAAGAAAATTAACATTGGAAAACCCTCCACAAGCAAAAACAAACACACCAGAAAGGGGTTTGTTGCTGAATCCTGGAGTGAGATTAAAGAGGAGTCAGAAGCCTCATCCAGCTCTAGTGATGATGAAGATGATGCAGAAGAGAAGAAGTTCTGCATGATGGCAATCAATGCCTCTCAACATAATTCAGATGAAGAAGAGTCAGAGTCAGATTCAGAGACTCAACTTGAAGAAGATCAGGTAATCAGTTCTTTTGATTTCAATTCAGAGGACTTTAAATCTGAGTTTAAAGCATTATGTTTAGACCTGCTAAAATCTGAGAAAGAAATTATCTATCTCAGAAATCATTTATCTGAACATAATACCTTAAAGTCAGAAAACCTCAAACTCTCGCAGGAGTTGGAGTGCTGTAGGGAGCAGATAGCTTCACTGAAAGGTGAGCTATCTGAGGCCAAGAAGCTTGAAGAATACCTTAATGGGAGAATCATCAAGCTGATGGACATCACAAGCACAGTGAACTCCAGATTTAATAGTACACTGGGCTTGGGTGCTTCATCCAGCCAACCCATAGTTCTTACAACTTCAATCAAGTTCATTTCTGATAAAGGAAAGGGAGTTGTAGAGGTAGTTAGGAAGAATTCTGATCTGCCCAAGAAAACTAAGTCCCAGCAGAAATCGTCGAACGGAGATCGATGATCGCCGAATGCAGATCGACGATCTCAGGCAAAATCGTCGAAATCAGGTCGACGATCTCAAGTTCCTGAACTCTGCCATAGTCGACCGTCGAACGGAGCTCGACGATCTGACCCAAGATCGTCGAACGCAGCTCCACGATCGTCGAACAGAGGTCAGAGCTCTGGAAATTCTTTCAAGGGCAAATCAAAATCCAATCCTAGTGGTCCTTCATCCCAAATCTTTAACCCTTATACTGAATGGATTATACCTCCAAGGAGATATCATCCTGAAGGTTATAAGAGTCAACCTGGGATGTCTTTTATTTCAGAATTTAAAGGTTATCAACCTAGGCCCAAGGTAAACTGGGTCAAAAACAAATGAATTATCTTATGTGCAGGTGAAGACCTATCCAACATCTAACCAGCAATGGTACTTGGATAGTGGGTGCTCTAAGCACATGACAGGAAACAAGGACAACCTCACATCCTTTAGAGCCAAGCTTGGACCCAAAGTTATCTTTGGTGATTCAAACTTTGGACAAACTAAAGGATATGGTGCAGTCCAGATTGGATCAGTAACATTCAAGAAGGTAGCTTATGTGGAAGGACTGATGCACAACTTAATAAGCATCAGTCAGCTGTGTGATGAAGGCTACCAGGTGACTTTCAGCAAAGCATTATGCAAGATCAAGTCAGAGGACAACACAACTGTGTTGACAGGTAAAAGGAAAGGTAATATCTATCTAGTAGATTTTCTTTCAACAGATGTAGATATTTGCCTGTTCAATTCTGTTTGTAGACCAAATATTTTATGGCATAAGAGACTAGGACACCTAAACCTTAGAACTATTGCTAGGCTATGCAAGGACAACCTTGTTATAGGACTACCTTCTGGCCCCTACAAGAAGGAAGGACTCTGCAGGGCTTGTCAATTAGGCAAGCAAACTAAAAACAGTTTTAAGTCACTTAATAATAGTGATTCACCTAGGATATTGTATCTGTTACACATGTATCTTTTTGGACCCATCACAGTACAAAGCCTAGGAGGGAAACCTTATACTTTAGTAGTTGTAGATGACTTCTCTAGATTCACCTGGGTGTTCTTTCTGAGGAAGAAGTCTGATAACTTTAAGTGTCTGACAGAGTTTCTCAAATGTATACAGATTGAGTTCAATACTCACATTGCCCTGATCAGAAGTGATCATGGGATAGAGTTTGATTCTCTTCTTATACAAGAGTTCTGTCAGAGTGAAGGGATCATGCATACTTTCTCAGCTCCTAGAACTCCTCAACAAAATGGGGTAGCTGAAAGGAAAAATAGAACCCTTATTGAATCTGCCACTACATTGTTGTCAGATGCTCACCTTCCTCTATCCTTTTGGGCAGAGGCAGTGAACACCTCCAACTATGTGCTGAATAGAAGTTTGATACATAAACTAAAGGGAAAGACTCCCTATGAATTACTCAAAGGGAAGAAACCTAAAGTCGATTATTTTAGAGTTTTTGGTTGTATCTGCTATATACATAATAATGACAAGAAATATTTAGCAAAATTTCAAGCTAAAGCTGATGAAGGAGTGTTTTTGGGATACTCCATGATCAGTAAGGCTTATAGAGTTTATAATAAATCATCTCTTAAAATTGAGGAATCTGTTCATATATCATTTGATGAATCTAACATGTCTTTCAAGGAGAAGATCTCTTCTACCATAGAACCTTTGTAGGAACATTCTCTTGTTGAAGACTTGAACAAGTTACAGGTTACTCAAAAGGATGAAAGCAGTGAAGATGAAGAAAGTATTCAACACATTGAAGAGAAACAACCTGAAGAGCCATTTGTTGTACCACAAGAGGAAACAACAACACAGGTTGGTGAACAATCAACACCCCCTATTGATTTAGTAACATCAAGAGATCATCCAATTTCCCAAATAATTGGAGACATCTCAGCTGGTGTGCAAACCAGAAATCAGGTCAACCAAAACCTGTTGCACACTTGCTTCCTATCTCAAATTGAACCTCAGTCCATTCAAGATACAGAGCAAGATCCACACTGGATCATTGCAATGCAAGAAGAGTTGCATCAATTTGAAAGGAACAAAGTGTGGGAACTAGTGCCAAAGCCTAAGGATCACTCCATTGTTGGAACAAAGTGGGTGTTCAGAAACAAACTGGATGATCAAGGAGTAATTGTAAGGAACAAGGCAAGGCTAGTTACTCAAGGATATTGTCAAGAAGAAGGAATAGACTATGATCAGACTTTTGCACCAGTTGCAAGATTGGAAGCCATCAGAATCTTTTTAGCTTATGCAGCACATAAAGGATTCAAGGTATATCAGATGGATGTTAAAAGTGCATTTATAAATGGAGACATCAAAGAATAAGTATATGTCAGATAACCTCCAGGTTTTATCTCTCCAACTTATCCTGATTATGTTTTTAAGTTGAACAAAGCATTATATGGTCTCAAGCAAGCACCTAGAGTATGGTATGAGACCCTAGCATGCTTCCTTTTGGAAAATGGATTTATTAGGGGTAGAGTAGACCAAACTCTTTTCATTAGAACCCATAAGTCCCATACCCTACTAGTACAGATCTATATAGACGATATTATTTTTGGTTCTACTGATTCAAAATTGTGCAGAAGGTTTTCCAACCTAATGCATTCCAAATTTGAAATGAGTAGCGTGGGTAAGCTATCCTTCTTCTTAGGATTGCAAGTCAAACAACATGCTGAAGGCATCTTTATTTCTCAAACCAAGTATTCAAATGAATTGGTTAAGAAATTTGGCATGTCTGATGCATCTTGTATGAAAACACTCATGCCTACTAATGCTGTATTGGATGCTGATGAACATGGGAAACCTGTTGATCAGACAACATATAAAGCAATGATTGGCTCTTTACTGTACCTTACAGCTAGTAGACCAGATATAATGTTTGCTACATGTATATGTGCTAGGTTCCAAGTAAGCCCTAGAGAGTCACACCTAACATTAGTAAAGAGGATTCTCAGGTATGTTAAAAGTTGTCCAAATCTAGGTCTCTGGTATCCAAAAGATTCAGCATTTGATTTAACTGGATTTTCTGATGCTGATTATGCTGGATGCAGAATTGAGAGGAAAAGCACCAGTGGAACTTGTCAGTTCCTTGGTGACAGACTTGTCTCTTGGTTTTGTAAGAAACAAACTTCTGTGTCAACTTCAACTGCTGAAGCTGAATATATGGCTGCAGGCAGTTGTTGTTCACAAATCTTGTGGATTCAAAACCAACTCCTAGACTATGGCTACAACTTAGAGAAGTCTAAAATCTTTTGTGATAACACCAGTGCTATTTCTATAGCTCAAAATCCAGTCCTCCATAGTAGGACAAAACACATAGAAATTAGGCATCACTTCTTAAGGGATAATGTTGAAAAGAATAAAATTGAACTGTAATATATCCCAACTGATTTACAAAGGGGAGATATTTTCACCAAGCCCTTGGATGAGAAGAAACACACCTTCTTCCTAAATCAGCTAGGAATGTTAGATGGAGGAAGTCTTAAATAATATACAAGATTTTAAAAGTTTAAAAATTGACCAAGACTAGACAAACATCTTGATTTTTCTTAGTGTCAAGAGTGTATTTTTGGTCTCTGAACTGCGCTCGACGATTTTTTCCCAGATCGACGAACAGAGATCGACGATTTCCGAAATCATCGACCTGAGTTCAGTGTTTCTCAGATAGTATGGACTATCTCTTCCGGTCAGCGATCGTTGAACGGCGCTCGATGATTTTGTTCTCTAAACGATCGTCGAACAGAGCTCGACGCTCTCCAATATTGTCGAACAGAGATCAACGATATTGAAGACTCTTCAGATTCCTTTAGAAGCCCCGATCGTCGAACTGAGTTCAACGATCTTTCCATTTTTGCGTCGAACCCTAATATAAAATTCATTTTTCGTCGTCGTTCTCCTTTTGCGCTTTCGATTTCTCTGCAAAAACTTTCTTTCCCTCCAAACATTTCTGCACTTGGTCATTTTATTTGTTGATTCTTTGCAGGTAACCATGGTCGTTTCTGTTGCTGTTCTTGCCGCCATGAAATTTGATGCCTGCTTTGACATTGACATGGAGTCTTTCAGCACAACAGATCAGGTTTTCCAGGACATCTTGGAGTTGTTCAAAGAGCAGAAACTTGCTACAATCATGACCACAAGGATTAAACTTGCTGCTGATGAGATTAAAGAGTGGGTCTACACTGCCCACAACTAGGATCAAAACACAATCGTTGGATCAATTTCTAGCACTCAGGTACCCTTGACCCCAGCAATTCTGACAGCAGTTTTTGAGTTAAGTTCTGGTGGAGATTATGCTGATTTATCTGGAGAGGAATATGCTGATTTGCTTGCAAGAATGGGTCATTGTGAGGCTAACCCTAGCAAGCTGCTGAAGAAGAATCAGTCTGTGGAATATAGATTCTTGGCTGATGTAGTTGGGAAGGTCCTGTTGGCTAAGCACTCTGCCCATGATACTATTTCCAGGTATCAGCTCTGCTTAATGGGAGCCATAGTGGACAAGAAGAATTTGAACTGTGGAGAGGTCTTCTTTCACCTAATCAAGAAGAAAATTAATAAGAGTTTTGTGAATTTTGGGAGGATTTTAGGCCTTTTTCTGCAAAACAGATGTCCTGCATTGCTAGTATCTTCTGGGATACACATTAATGCTTCCAAGAGACTGTCCTGTGCCGTATTTGGTAAATGGGATAGGCAGATCATCAAACCCAGCAGGCCCTCTTCCAGCACACCTTCAGGCACCAGGACTGTCATAGTCACTTCCCCTCAGGTCTCTGCCCCTGCAGATGACATGCCTGCTGCTGGCTCTCCTCCTCCTCCTCCAATTCAATCTTCTCCAATTCCATCCACCATTCAAACTCCATCCACTATCATCATCTCCAGCCCATCTCCAACATCAATACCATCCCCACTTCCAACTGTCACAGAAGAACCATTCCATCCATTATACTCCTACCCTCAACCAAATATTTTCACATCACCCTCCATTCCCTCATTCAATCTTATTGATGATTCCTTCATGGATGACTCACCCTCATCACCTCCTGAGCTACCCTCATCATCAACCTCTTACCAAGACCTGCTACAAGAAATCATTGATCAACTCACCTTCACACCATCTATCTCCATCCCACTGTCCTCCATCACCACTTTACCCACACCTCAACCATCTCTTCCCCAATACACTAGCTCTCCACTACCATCACCAATAGCTCCACCTCCATCCTCTATCTCTGCTCCAGTCACTACTGAGCAAGTAGATCTTCCAGCCTTAGCTGACAGGATTTATGAATTGCTAGCCAACAGGCTATCTCTTCTCTTGGAGACCTCCTTGGCTCCATTACTCCAGTCAGTGGCAGCTCTTTCTGCCAGGCTCTCCTCCTTATTCCCTCAGGCAGCCCCTTCAGCAGTGTGCCTTGATCCAGCTTTGTTTGAATCTAGGCAGGGGGAGATGCCCTATGAAGTGAGCTTGCCTGCTGTGTCTTCTGTTTCTTCAGTTGTTGTTGTTGTTGCTGCTGCTCTTCCTCAAGCACCAGTTCCCCTTCCAGTTGCAGTCTTTACAGTGGACATCAGGTCCTTGCTCTCAGAGTTTGATTCACTGTATTTCAGTTGTCTGCCAGAGAAAGCTTGTTTTCCAGAGAGAGTTGCTGTCCAGCACCCAGAGGATCTTTCCAAGGCCCTTGTGCCCTTTTCATGTTGTGATACCAGCATTATAACTTCCTTTTTCCATTCAGTATATGCTGCTGCTACTCCTGCTGAAAGCAGTGTTGATGTTTCTGTTGTTGCTGCCCTTTCTGCTGAAAATTTTGTTGAGATTATTGCTGATACTGCTGATGAGTCAATTTCTAAGGATATGCAGATGACAGAGGCACATGATGTTGAGCCTTCTGTGTTTACTGATGACATTCCTCTTGCTGCTGATGTTGTTATTTCTGTAAGTGAAACTGTTGCTGCACCAACTGCTATTGTTATTACTACTGCCACAACTTCAGTATCTGCTGTTGCTGCTGCTTCAACTTCTGTTACTAGTTCTGTATCTACTGCTGCTTCAACCTTTGCTTCTGCTTCAACTACAATTGCTACAAGTTTTGTATCTGTTGCTGCTCCAATCTCTGCTGCTTCATCTGCTTCAACCCAGCTCAAGAAAGAATTGATGAAAAAGATTGATGCTCTTTATGATGATCAAAGCTCTGAAAGTGATGAGTTCAAGACTGATTCTGATGACTCCTCTGTCACTATTGCCAAGAAGAGAAAGGCAAGGAGCAAAGCCATGAAGAGAGTACCTCCAGCCAAAGTCAAGGACAATAATGATATTCCATATTATATTCTTCATGACTGCCCCATAACTGAGCACTGGATGCAGTATTCAAAGAATCAACTTAAAGCTATGAAGAAAAAGAGGAAGTATGAGTAAGGATCTTCTCAATTTCAACATCCTCATCCTCCTCCACCGCCTCCTCCTGATGCAGGTGCAGGTGGAAGTTCAGCTGCTCAACCCTCTGCCAAAAGCCAAACCCCCTATCAGCCACATGCAAGATCTTATCATAGGGGAAGCCAGTCCAGGGGTTCTCAATCCAGAAGAGGAAACTATAGAGGAAATCAAAGGGAATTCCAGGTTTATTCTAAAGGTTATTCAAGGCAACATCCCTACTCCAGGGAAGGACAAATCTCATCAGACACAACCTATGGTCCTTTTTCCTATAAAATGAAGGAAGTAGTGTCATCCAGGCCTCCTCAAGATAATCCATCAAATAGATATGAGCCACCAGTGTCATTTGAAGATCCTGAAAATAATCCAACTGCTTGGACTGCAAGGATGAAAGAGCTTGCTGCACTGGATCAGATTAATAAAGCTAAAGAGCAAGGCAAAGACTCCTCCAACATCACTACATTATCTGAACAGAGAAAGAAAGAGTTGGAAAGATATGGTTCAAGCAAATTCTTTGACTCTGATAGATACATGGAGCTGCATCCTGAAGCTGTAGTTCCAAGGCCCAGATAGCAAACCTCTTTAGGTGCAGCAGATGATACAAGATCAAAGAAGGAAGCTCTCAATCCCAATAGAGAAATCAAACTCATAAAGTACAAGGAGAAGAAATGATTATGTAAGGTGACAATCATCTTGATTTCTTATTATTATCTGGGATGATATATATCTGTGGTTCTGCTATGTCCAGCTTATTGCTTTTCTGTATTGTTGCTGTGTATGTTGTTATTTAATTTTTCCAAATTCTGTAAATAGTAATCCTAACCCAAATAGGGGGAGATTGTTGGAACACCCTATTACTAATTTAGGTCAGGATCACTATGTCTTTAGGAAACCTGTTTTTGACCTCCTGTATAGATCTAAAGGTCAATTAGAATTGAGTCTAAGGGTTAGAAGTCTAGGTTTGGAAGCTGCCCTCAAGACCAAGGATTTTCAGTTTGAGACTAAGACATATCGTCGAGCTCAGCACGACGATTCGTCGAGCTCCGATCGATGATCATCTAGCTCAACTTCGACAGGTCGTCGAACTCCATTCGACGATCGCTGAGCTCAACTTCAACAAATCGTCGAACTCCATTCGACGATCTGCGAGCTCAGTTCGACGATCTTGACTCAGTATTGGATCTCTATTTCTGAGCTCAGTTCGACGATCTTTGAGTCCAGATCGACGATTTTTGTTGCTGTATAAGTCCATATCGTTGAGCTCAGCTCGACGATAGCAGAGCTCAGTTCGACGATTTTCTGATGAGTTAAAGGATTTTTCAAGATTCAAATTCAGAACAGTTAAGGAGTTATTCAGCAATTAATTCAGAAGATTTTCTAGCCGTTTTCATTTATTCTGGACCAAGTTTTAAGGGATTATCAAGGAATGTTTCTTTGGACTTTCCTCCAGAAGACATTTGCAATTAAGGATGCAATTAATGACAGGCCAACGGCTATTCTTGACAGAGGATGATTTTCTATTCAGTACCAGAGAATAAAACTCAAGATTTTTGAATATCTCTATCACTCAGAACACAGACAAGAAGAACAAGAACAAAATATTCTCTGTCTCAAAGAATTCTCTCAAGAACACACATCCAAGGAGATCAACCATCTGAAATCTTCTGATCTCTCTTGTCTCAAGTGTTCAAGGCCAATAACTTTTAAAGACTCCAGACACCTAACATTTCAGCTGTTGCTGAAATCATCATTTACTGGAGATCAACTTCTGAAGGCCTATCACCCTACAGCAAAGCTTCGTTTCCTGAACATCTCAAGGACTCAGGGGGAGCTTTGACAACATCTAAATCCACATAGTCTTCTCAGCTGATCTGAGAAAGAGAAGACTTCCATAACTCTCTCATCCCCATCTCTATAAAGGGTTTCTCAAACTCCCTTCAAAAGTTTGAGTTTTGTTTTTGAGCACCTTGTCAAAAGCTCATTGGTGGCAATACACCTGATCAAAAAATATGATTTGGTTTTTGAGCACCTTATCAAAAGCTCATTGGTGCCCAGGACACATGATCAACTCATCCTGCAGTGGATTCCTACCTAGGGTGGTAGAAGAGTGGATGTACCCAAGTTTAGGGGAACCACTATAACTCCTTGTGTCTTCTGACTTGCTTGTCTTTATCTTTTGTTTCTGGCTATGATTGTTTTATGATTAGTTTACATCTGTGATTAATTTCTATTGTAGGTTATTCTGTGATTAGATTTAATAATTGCTTCCCTATTCACTCAGATTGCAACAATTGTTGTAAAAAGTTTTCAAGCACCATATACTCTATTCACCCCCTCTAGAGTATATCAGATCTAGCTGCACTTTCACAAAACAAACATTAGTTTTATTTTTTTTATAACATAAAATAAAACATAACATAATATGACAGAAATACATATAATAAACTATAGATTTTTATATTATAACATCAAACATTAAAATAAAATAACAACATAATTAAGCATATAAATAGATAGAACTATATTAAAACCTAATATTTATGAATACTAAACTATCCAAAAGGCGATGACTAAAAATTAGTCATCAGCCGCTCTTTCAGCCGTAGCCGATGGCCGAAGGGTAGAGGCCATCACGACCGTCCCCTTGGCTACGACCGGCGGTCGAGGGAGAGTGGCCCTGGAGGCTTCTCTCGCGGCCACGGCCGGTGGCCGAGTGTGATCGTTGGTCGGGGCCGCCCCCTCAAACGTGCGTCGGCAGCCAGCGTGGCAATGGAAGGGTGTGGCCAGCGTCTGGCGACGAGATCGGTCGCCTTCCACCGGCGAGGCGGTGTTCACGGGGGTTCATCCATCACGCATGATGGGATCGGCGCACGGGGTGATCGGGTGCGGCGATCGCGCGTGCGGTCAAACACATGATCCAATTATTTTTGAGGTGGAGACCATGGGAGTGTGGATATGTTCACACCTATACTTATAAAATGGATCTCATCCCAAACAATTGCCCACTAGATCTTTGTTGCGAAAGGCCAGCTCGGACGAAGAAAAATAAAGATCTTTCTTTTCTCATTTTTATAGTGGCGTTGATGGTGAACGGCGAAGGACTTGAGATGGCACTTAGTGGTGCCTTTCTAAATTGTGTAAAAATGTTAGAATATTCTACGGTGGGGGAGAGGTGACGAATGTGCCCAGTGAAGGAAGCTGGTGCACCTGTGCTCGCGAGGGTGCGTGTGGGTGCGCGCGCAGGCTCGCGCATGGGCGCCCATGGGCTTGGTCGTATGCAAGTGTGCGTACATGCGGAGGCGTGCATGGTTACACATGAGTGCTCCCGTTTGGTCATACAGGGGTACACGCGAACGGTTTTGATCATGCTTGCATGCCATTCCACGGGAGGGCGCGCGCCCTGGCCGTGTGTGCACCAAAGCGTGCGAAAGGGCGCGGGCGGGCACGGACGTGCCCGGGCGCGGGCGGGCACGGTCGCGTGCTGGTGTGAGCGGGCACGGACACGTGCGGGCGCGGGCGGGCACGGACGCACGCTGGCTCGGGCGGGCACGGACGCGCGCGGGCATGTTTTTGGGGACCTGCAGTGCGCGGGCGGGCATATTTTGTTGTGCGCGCTCCTAACCGCATGTGGGCACTTGCGTGACTGCGCGTCCCGGTGTACGTGCATTGTTGGGCGTGTCATATCATTTTGATCTTATTGGGAGATCCACCATTATGCGCACGACAGGACAGATGATTTTTGGTTTGCAGACTTTTCCTTCAAATTTATTCTTAATTTTTATGTCAGGGCTCAAAGTCTACCGCAAGGATGATGCATCTTTGCTCTTCCCTTACCGACGATCAGGTTGCAATTCGGAGGAGAAGGGTCGGTCTGCCTGCCGACCATGAAGTGAAGATACTATCTGTTGAGGAGAGGGTTCAAAATCATCCTCGTGGTTTATTGACAATCTGCTAGACCACTTTGAGATCGGGTTTCATATTCCCCCCATGCAAGGAATTGATCGAGATTCTGAAGTTTTGCGGCGTGCCGATTTCCCAGTTTACTCCCTTGGGGGTAGTACGCCTCATGGGGTCGGTTGTCTTCTCTCGCGAACATCGCGGGAAATTCTCTTTGGATTGCTTCTGAGATTGGTGTGATATTTGCTCTGATGGTGGTGAGTGCGTGGACATTCATAGTAACAAGAGCTAATTTGATTTTGAGACTCGGACGGATAGTCACCACAGAAATACTTTATTTGGTTATGTCAAGAACTCTTAGTGCTTGCCGGAGCTGTGGAATGCATTACCTGATCGTTGTCACATCCTAAAGTGGAAGGAGCAGGAGTTTTCCTCAATGCTAGGATTTTCAGAGCCCCGCGAGTCGGCGATCCAGCTATTTGGTATTTCCTCGTTTGTGGAATAGAAACGTTTGCTGCGGTGCAGCATTTCTTCAGATCCTGGGCAGGTTGATGAGACATCTTCGGATTGTGGTCGGAAGAGTGTTGGATCCCTAGTTTGTAATTGGGCTAGGTTCACTATTAGGTTATTGACCCTCCATGTATAGCCTAGGGTCAAATTGTTAGTTCAAAGTTCTAGGTCAATTTGACTTGGTTAGATAAATATTGATCCAGCCCTCAGAAGAAATCAGAGATCCAGACATAGAATATTTGCAGTCTTTAAGAGTTCAGAGAATCAGTTTGAAGTTTTTCGAACTCAGCTCGACGTTCATCGATCGCAGATTGATGAACTCAGAGTCGCTACTCTGGGCTAAGCTCGACGAACTTGGAGTTCAAGTCGACGATCTTCCCTCTTCTCTTTAGTTCTCTAGTCGATGAAATTCTATCTCAGGTCGACGAACTTGGAGTTCAGCTTTGACAGACTATTTTCCAGATTAACTTTCTCTGAGCTCTTCTCGACAAAGACGATTTCTCAGCTCGACGAACTTGAAGTTCAGGTCGATGAAATCTGTCATGAGTTCGATGATTTCTCTCAGTATCAGTTTGGTGTTTTCACTAATTTTGATTTCAGTTTGGATTATTCTAAGGCTGTAATTCTCTGATAATTAATGCTCATATTCTCAAGAATATAGTCATTGTTTTGCAGCATTAATTATGGATTTCATAGATCAAATTACTCGACTTATTTACTGAGACAGTTGAGAAAATATATTTAAGACAAATTCTAGCCGTTCAAATCCCAGGATTTTAGCATTAAATTCAGGAATTCTTTTTCTAATTTAAAATGGCAGAAATCCTTCAATATATAAGAAGAAAATTCTTCTCTTCAAAAAAACAAGGAATTACAAGAGATCTTTTATACAACAACTAATACAAGTTTTGTAGAGAAAACGATTGCTATCTACAGGAAATTGAAGAAGAACATCAATACACAGATCCTTAGTCTTCTTCAGTTTCTACTTCAGGCTTCAAAAGGATAACTCATCAGCACCAGTACAAGAAGTTTCTTAAGATCTCCATAAAGGCCTACCCCTGTGTAAAGCTCTCATCTTCCTGAACCCTTTTCTTACATCTCTGGGGAAGCTTTGACAACATCATCCACTAAATTCATCTCAGTTGTTTGAGAAAGAGAAGACAACATCACTTTTCATTTCCAACTGTGTACAGGGTTATAAGTCCCTTCAAAAGTTAACCCCTTTGGTTTTGGGCACCTGATCAAAAGCTCAAAAGGGTTGTGAGTTCTCCCTTAAAAAAATAAATCTTGTGGTGACAGGGCACCTGAGCAAAAACCTAAGGTGGTAGGGCACCTGATCAAAAACCTGTTAATGGATTCCTACCAGGGTGGTAGAAGAGTGGATGTACCAAAGTTTAGGGGAAACACTATAAATTTCTTGTGTCATCTGGATTGCTCTATTATTTATTTCTGTGTTTTGTGATTGTTTTTGTTTTCATCTCTCTTTATACATATACTTATCACTTATTTTAATCTACTGTAAAAATTAATTAAAGTTTTAAATTACTCTGTTCACCCCCCTCCCCCCCCCTCTAGAGTTAAAGCAGACCTATCCCTCACTTTCAATTTGTATCAGAGGGTAAGGTTGTTTGGTTTCACAGGATAACACCTGAACCAAAAGATCTTTGATAGATCTTATTATCTCTAGTGTCTTTCATATATCATGGCACAGAATAATGAATATTCAAGCACCAGACCTCCAGTCTGCAATCTGGAAAAGTTTATAATCTGGAACGCAAGGATTAAATTGTATATGAATTCAATTGATGAAGATATCTATAATTCTATCTTGACCGGTCCCCCTACTCCTTCTACAACAACATCAATAAGTACCTCAGTAGTTCCACCACCTGAGTGGAAAGATGCTCAAAAGAAGTTGAAGATGGCTGATGCTAAAGCCATGAACATCCTAGCTCAGACTATGTCTGATGACATCTTTCAAAAGGTTGCTAAATGCACATCAGCAAAGGACATTTGAGACTCTCTAAACCAAATGGTTGCAGTATCAGCTGATGAGAGAAAGGACAGAAGATTTCATCTTAACTCTTAATATGAAAATTTTAAGAAAGATGAATCTGAGTCAGTAGCCGACATGTACAACAGACTCAGCTTAACTATCAATGAGCTGAAGAACCTAGACAAAAATATCTCACTAACTGAGATAAATGACAAGATTCTTATGTACTTCCCCAGTACATAGGACTCCGGGATCTAGCCTATCAAGGAGGCCAGAAGCCTGAATGAAATTTCTATTGAATCCTTGTTAGACAAGCTCAAGTCCTATAAGCAGCTTATCAAGACAAGAGAAGTTGTAGAGCAAACGACCTCCTCATCTGGAAGGAAGGAGCAAAACATTTCTTTCAAGGCATCTAAAGAACAAGAAGCTCCTCCAGCAAATGATGAATTCCTAAGCTTGTTGGCCAAAAGATTATATAAGATGGCAAGAAAAGATTTCAGAAGGAAGTCATCAAGACAAGATGATAGAGCAAGATATGACAAAACTACTACCAAGGAGATTGTCTGCTTTGGTTACAGAAAATATGGACACATTCTTCCTGAGTGTCCAGAGAATCAGAAGAAGGAGAAAAGAAGAGACAAGGACTCTAGAAAACACTACAGCAAGCCTTCTTCCAGCAAGCATAAGAAGATAGAAAAAGGCTTTGTGGCTGAAACCTGTAGTAAAACAGAAGAAGAATCTTCATCTCCCAGCTCCAGTAAAGATGAAGAAGAGGCTAAACCAAAAGAAACTTGCTTGATGGCTATCAATGCATCAAGCAATCTATCAGAAGATGATAATTCAGAGATGAAGATTCTGAATCTGAAGAGGATCAGGTAATATCCTCATTTGATTTTAATTCAGATCATTTCAAAACTGAATTTAAATTATTTTGTAATGATCTTATAAAATCTGAGAAGGAAATCAAACTTCTCAGAGATAAGCTAATTGAATAGGAAAATCTGTTATCTAAATATATTAAACTAAAAGATAAACTTATTATAGCTTCTGAACAGATTAATTCTCTAAATATTAAACTGAATGAGGCTAAACAATTTGAAGAATCCCTAAATGGGAGAAGCATCAAATTAATGGACATCACAAGCACTGTAAATGTCAGGATTAATGGCAAGCTGTGCTTGGGTGCTTCATCAAGCCAACCTCATTTAATTCAGAAAAATATTCTCTCAACCCCCATTAAATTCATATTTGAAAAGGATAAAGAAAAGACAGATGAGAATAACAAATCAACTGAATTAAATCAGAAACCCAAGAAAAAGAGAAAGAACAAGAAAAGCCTTAAGCATAACAATATTCAACAGCTTTCGTCGAACTCAGATCGACAAAATGTGTACAGTTTGTCGAACTCAAGTCGACGAACTCTGAATGTAGATTTTTGTTATAATTATTCTTCGAACAGCGATCGACGAAACCAATATGGTTCGTCGAGCCGAGATCGACAATATTGGGGCATAGAGAATGATTATTTCCATTCTTTGAGCGGAGTTTGACGAACTCAACCCTATTCATCGAACTTAGTTCGACAAAATTATCAGAATTCATCAACCCCAGTTCAGATTAACAGAAACTATAATTACCCCAGAATATTTAATCAATCAAAAGAATTTGTTAACCCATTTACCCAATGGATAATTCCAACTAGGAAATTTCACCCCCCCTAGGATATAAAAACCAACATGAACGTTCTTACATTTCTAGCTTTAAATTTGTAAAGAATCAAGGACCCAAGGTTACCGGGGTCAAGAACACCTAATTTTTATTTTTCAGGTGAAAGGCTATCCTACCACATAGGAATAGTGGTATCTGGATAGTGGATGCTCAAAGTACATGATAAGTAATAAGGATAATTTAACAAACGACAAGTCCAAGCGTGGTGCAAATGAGATTTTGGTTACTCCAACTGTGTTCAGACTGAAGGCTATGTGAATGTCAAGATTGGAGCTGTCACCCTTAGGAAAGTTGCCTATGTGAGTGGTCTAAAACATAACCTGATATCCATAAGATAATTATGTGATGAAGGTTATCAGGTATCATTTAACCATTCTTCTTGCATTATATCTTCTGTAGATAATAAAACTGTCTTAACTGGTCTTAGGCAAGGAAACATCTATGTAGTAAAATCTCAAATCTGCTAGGTCAGAAATTTACTTATTTAATCAAATCAGTAATAATAATGAATTATGACAAAAAAGATTAGGATATGTTAATCTTAAAAATATTGCTAAACTCTCTACGGACAACCTTGTTAGAGGATTGCCTTCTTGCCCCTACAAGAAGGAAAGCCTTTGCAGGGCTTGTCAACTAGGCAAGCAAACCAAAAATAGCTTTAAATCTATTAAAAAGAGTGATTCACCCAGGATTCTATACCTGCTACATATGGATCTATTTGGACCCATTGTTGTACAGAGCTTGGGAGGAAATCTTATACCTTAGTTATTGTAGATGACTTCTCTAGATTCACTTGGGTGTTCTTGACAAACAAGTCAAATAACTTTAATGTTCTTATAGACTTTCTTAAGAGCATAAAGATTGAGTACTCTACTCCAGTTGAATTGATTAGAAGTGATCATGGTACTGATTTTGAATCTCTTCCTATGCAAGAATTCTGGGAGATGGAAGGTATCTGGCATTGCTTCTCTGCTCTTAGAACTCCTTAACAAAATGGGGTAACAATAAGGAAAAACAGAACCCTCATTGAAGCTGCAGGTACATTGCTTGCAGATGCTTACTTGCCCCTATCCTTTTGGGCAGAGGCTGTAAGCACATCAAATTATGTCCTGAATAGAAGTTTAATACATAAACCTAAGGGCAAGACTCCCTATGAACAACTCAAAGGGAAGCAACCTAAAGTAGATTACTTTAGAATTTTTGGCTGTAGATGTTATATTCATAATAATAACAAGAAACATCTTAGAAAGATTGAAGCCAAAGTTGAAGTGGGAGTTTTTCTTGGATATTCCCAAGTCAGCATGGCCTATAGGGTCTTTAATAAAATCAATCTTAAAATGGAAGAATCTGTACATATAACCTTTGATGAAGCTAACATGTATTACAAGGAGAAGGATTCTTCTAGCAAAGATTTGTTGCAGGTACCCCAACTATGTGGGAAATTGGATGATTTAAACCTCACCAATGAGGCTACATCACATCACTCTCCACATATTGAAGAAGACAGTGAAGAAGATTTTTTTGAAATAATTGCTAAACATCCAACAACAAATATAATTCCATAAGAGGAATTAATTCCTAATGCTGTTGCTGAACCAACTCCACCAACTGATCTTGTCACACTTAGAGATCTCCCTGTATCTCAAGTGATTGGAGACATATTAGCTGGTGTGCAAACAAGGCATTAACTCAACCAAGATTTTATGCATGCTTGCTTCATATCTAAAGTTGAGCCCCAATTCATAAAAGATGCAGAGCAAGATCCACATTGGATTATTGCAATGCAAGAGGAGCTCAATTAGTTTGAGAGATGCAGAGTTTGGGATTTAGTTCCAAGACCCAAAGACTATCCAGACACTGGAACTAAATAGTTTTTTGGAAATAAATTGGATGCACAAGGAGCCATCATTAGGAACAAAGAAAGACTGGCAGCACAAGGATATAAATAGGAAGACGGAATTGACTTTGATCAGACCTTTGCACCTATTGCAAGACTAGACGCAATCAGGATATTTCTTGCTTATGTAGCATACAAGAAGTTCAAGGTCTACCAAATGGATGTCAAGAGTGCCTTCTTAAATGGTGAACTCAAAGAGGAAGTATATGTGGAGCAACCACCAGGTTTTATCTCTCTAACTCATCCCTCTTTTATTTTCAAATTGCATAAAGCTCTCTATGATTTAAAGCTAGATCCAAGAGCATGGTATGAGAACCTAGCTAGCTTTCTTTTAGAGCATACTCACTAGGGGCATTGTGTATAGAACCTTGTTTATTAGGCATCATAAAGATAAAATATTGTTAGTACAAATATATGTAGATGACATCATTTTTGGCTCTACAGATTCCAAACTATGCAAAAGGTTTTCTGACCTGATGAATTCCAAGTTTGAAATGAGTAGAATGGGTGAGTTTTCTTACTTCCTTGGTCTCCAAGTGAAGCAATCCCCTAATGGTATTTTCATATCCCAATCAAAATATACTAAGGAGCTAGTTAAAAGATTTGGGAGGTCTGATGCCTCTACAATGAAAACACCCATGGCTTCCAATACTGTGATTGATTTTGATGAATAGGGAAGTCAGTTGATCAGAAAACATATAGGGCTATTGTTGAGTCCTTGTTGTATCTCACAGCTAGTAGGCCAGATATTATGTTTGCTACATGCCTTTGTGCTAGGTTCCAGGTGAACCCTAAAAAATCTCACCTTATTTTCCTTAAAAGAATTTTGAGATATATAAATGGTTGTCCTAATCTAGGTCTTTGGTATCCAACAAAGTCAGAATTTAACTTAACTGGATTATCAGATTCTGACTATGCTGGATGTAGAGTGGACAAAAAAAGCACTTCAGGAACATGCGAGTTCCTTAATGATAGGCTTGTATCCTGGTTTTGTAAGAAGTAGACATTTGTGTCAACTTCAACTGCTGAAGCTGAATACATTGCAGCTGGCAGTTGTTGTTCACAAATATTGTGGATTCAAAACCAACATATGGATTATGGTCTCAACTTAAATAATTCAACTATATTTTGTGGCAATACCAGTGCAATTTCTATTGCACAAAATACAGTGTTGCATAGTAGAACTAAGCATATAGAGATTAGACATCATTTCATTAGAGATTGTGTGGACAAAAAGAAAATTAATCTTGTCTTTATCTCTACTGATTTGCAAAGAGCAGACATCTTCACTAAATCATTAGATGAGAAGAAACATCTGTTCTTTTTGAATCAGCTAGTTATTATTAATGGAGAAGTTTAATTTGATTTTTGTCTAAGGTCGAAGAATTGTTCACAATTTGTCGAACGGAGATCGACGATCTGAGAACTATTCTTGAGATATTTCGTCGATATGAAATCGACGAACTCTCGGTAAAGTAATTTTCGTCGAGCAGAGATCGACGATCTTGCTTTAGAAATGTTTTCGTCGACTTGAGAATGACGAAAATATTTTCCCTCTTCCAACTGAGATCGACGATATCATTTCTTCATGAAATTTTTTCGTCGCCCTGAGAACAAAGATTTTTTTATTTTTCGCAGGACAGAGCCCGCCGCTTCATATTCTAAAAACCTTATAACTAGGTTTTCATCGTGCTCTATCCCGCACTTTCCGTTCTCTTGCACTTGATCTCTCTCTTATTTCTGCAGGAAAACCAATGGAGATTCCGACGCACTCCCTCTCCAGCATGAAGTATGACACCGATTTTGACATCGACTTCGATTCCTTCAACCATACAAATCAGAATTTCACAGACTTTCTACAACTGTTTGAAGAACAGCAACTGAAGAAAATCATGACTACCAGGATTAAGTTGTCAACAACTGAAATAAGGGAATGGGTTTATACTTCAACCTCTCCGGACGCAGAAACTATGACTGTTACCATCGCCAGCAATCAGGTTACCCTAACCCCTGATATTTTAGCTGAGAGTTTTTTGCTTGGCAAATGGAGAAGAGGATATTGAAATGGATAGTTCTGAATATGATAATATGTTGATTAAAATGGGTCACTCTGAAGGAAATCCTAATAAGCTACTGAAAAAGAATCTATCTTTTGAGTATAAATTTCTAGCAGATGTTGTTGGTAAGATTTTGCTGGGCAAACACACGGCCCGTGACTATATAACCAGGCACCAGTTCTTAGTGATGCGTGTTATGGTAAATAAGAAAGCAGTAAATTGGGAAAAGTTATTGTTTGAGTTGATTAAGAAGAAGAATTCTAAGAAAGAGGTTTGTTTTGGGAGGATATTAGGAATTTTCCTCCAGGCAAAGGCACCTGAATTATTTTTCTCCCAGACCATATTCATAAATGCCTCCAAGAGGATAACCTCTGCCTTATTTGGCAGATGGGATAGGACTATCGCTAAACCATCCAGGGCTTCCTCCTCTAGAACTTCTGAGGACACCGGGGTAGTAATAGCCTCTCCACCACCTCCAGAAGAAGTACTTCCATCCAGCAGAATTCCTTCACCTCCTCCTCCACAACAACAACAACCATCTTCACTTCTTCCACCACCATCACCTCCACATTCTCCAACCATCATCCATGAGGACATTTGATGAATTGTAAATATACGTATTTTTGTGCACATTAATTTAGTCATTTTCATTTATTTTCGTCGTTTTTACTTATTTTTGTTCAATAAAATGCTCCTATTCTTGTAAATTTATTACTAACTTGTTTTCTTTAATTTTGCAGAAAAAGTTCAAAATCTGCCAAAATTGGGCAGTACACGCCCGTGACAATTTGGTCACGCCCGTGACCGGTCCGTGACATTGCATTTCCCGTGAAATCGGAAGATTTCTGAAGTACAAGCTTGACACGCCTGGTGACATGCCCGTGTCACCCGACACGGGGCGTGACCCAAGCCCGTGTCCTCTCCTCTCGACACTTTCCGCTCGACGATCGTCGAGTGTCGACACCAACAGTCACGCCCAGCGTCACGCCCGTGACCTAGGGCGTGACTCAATCTCAGCTCAACGATTTCAACTCGACACTTTCCGCTCGACATTCGTCGAGTGTCGACACCAACTGACACGCCCAGAGTCACGCCCGTGACCTGGGGCGTGACCTTTCCAGCTAGCCCGACAAGATGCTGCCGAAGACTTTTGGCGTAACCCATGCCCGGTTCTACCTCCCCGACACGCCCAGAGTCACGCCCGTGACCTGGGGCGTGACTGCCGCGAACTCAGCCTGAAGTCAACTTTCCTGTCCAATCGCCGGCCGCCTTCATGAATAGTACTGTCACGCCCCCCCTACACGCCCGTGACCTAGGGCGTGTACTTAGACTTTTTTGCCTATAAATTGCCCATTTCTGTAAGGTCCAAGGGTTCAGATTTTTGGGCCATTTTAGTGTCTTTTTGTGGGATGCATCCGTGATTTCTAGAGCTATGTAAGGAGATTTATCCCTCTTTTCCTTCATGTTTGTTTTTGCTTTAGCTTTAGCTCTTGTAATAGCTTGTAATAGTTTCCTTTAATCAATAAAAATGTTAGATTTTCTCTTCATATTTGACTTTGGAATGAACACTTGTGCCCACTTTCCTTCTCCTTTTTATCCTTGGTTTCATCTTTGTTCTTCATTTATGAAATGTGTGTGTGTGTATGAGTGTAACTTATTTACTTTATATGCTTTTAATTTGTCTCATGATAGGTTTTCTTAGAAATTTATGAAATGATGAATTAGCTTTCTCTTTTTCTTCATGTCTTCTTTTAATGTTTTCAACATCTTCACTCTTATGAATGTGTAAAAGAGTTACTAAAGTATTTTTGATTTTTTTTACTTAGCTTTATTTTAGGATGAAAACCCTTTTTGTTCTTTCTCTTTTCATTTCAACTTTTTTAGCACTTTTATGAAATCATAGGAATGAGAATGTTGAAATTTTAATTTTCCAAAAACTTTGGTTTTTATTTTGTTTTGAAAAACTTTTGTCTTCTAAAAATTGTAATTTCTTCTTTTTATTTGTTTTTGGCAAAACCTAAGCATGAAAAAGTAAAAGTTTTAATTTTTAGGTAACTTTCATTTTGCTTTCAATTTGTGTGTGTGAGTTTATGATAATAATGTTTTGATGCTTTGATTAAATTATGTAGAGTGTGTGAGTGTAGGTGTTAAATTTTAATGCTTTCTTTTAATGTTTTGTTCAAATTTTGTAGAGTGTGTGAGTGTAGGTGTTAGCTTTATTGCTTTCTTGAAATTCATATGGAGTGTGTGTGTTTGTGTGCATTTATTTCCGCCTACTCGTTAAGAGTTAAATTGCGCATCGTTTTCATTTTCAGTCCTACTCATTTGAGTAGGACTTGTAATTTTCTTTCTTTATTTTTCCGCCTACTCACTTGAGTTAAATGGACGGACTTTATTTCCCGCCTACTCGTTCGAGTAGGACTTGTAATTTTCTTTCCTTATTTTTCCGCCTACTCACTTGAGTTAAATGTACGGACTTTATTTCCCTGTAAATATTTGAGAAAGCCCTGTAATCGCATTTATTTTCTCCTACTCATTTGAGTAGGACTCGCTTTTATTTCAGTCCTACTCGTTTGAGTAGGACTTGCAATTTTAAGCTTTTATTTACCGCCCCCACTCGTTTGAGTGGGACTCGCAAATTTGAAATATGCAAATTTCTTTTATGTGTAACTTAGTTTCTGTTTAATTTATAATTTGGAGTGTGCGTGAGTTCTTGTTTTAGCTAACTTTTAAACTTTCTAAATGTTCTTTTATTTTTCTTATGTCCCCTTCTTATAATCATTTAGCGTTTATTTCGAACTTGCGCCTCACTAAATTATAAGCCGTCCCCATACCGATGTGTGGCTAATCGCTATTAGGCTCGGTATTGAAGAGCATTGGGACATTTAAAATGATTTCTAATAATTGAAGCTCTTTATTTTCATTTTAATTTAAGGACTTAAGGTTTACCCCGGGTTTACGACGCGTAGGACCACATATCGATGTGTGGGCCCTATTTCCGTAGTCCATATGCTAGCTAGCCGAGAGGCCGTGCATATGGACCGATCACCCCTGGGTAAATAGAGTTGCGTGCATACCCTCGAAAGAGGACAAGCGTAATTCTACCGGATTGGGTTCCCCACCCAATAGCGGGGTTCTTAGCGTAAAGCGGGCGTTAAGAGGAATTCTTCGTCGGACTAACGTTCGGTCGAATAGTCTTAACGTTTAGGTGAGCGATATCCCTATAGCTAGGTGAGCTCACATTTGTGGAACCTCCACGGCCAAGTTGCGTTATTATTAATTTGAAAACTAAGTCCTATAATTATTTAAAATTGTTTTAGTCTTAATCCGATTCGATGCCGAGCGTTAACCCTTCATCGAATATTTTCTAAATCATTTTTTTTCGCTCCTTTGATTTTCCGTCTTTTATTATGTAAAAAAATCCACCTTTCTTTCAGTAAAATAATAGTCCTCCTGGAGGAGTAAGATTAGTAAACACGACCCCGAGAACAATACGACCTCGGTATTCCCCCGAATATCGAGTACTACTTGCGATAGGTGCACTTGCCTACCCGAGCAAGCCCGCGGCGATCGACTCACCGAACCAACCACAGTAAGAGTCTGTTCGAGGGCCCATCAAGTTTTTGGCGCCGTTGTCGGGGAGTCTCTTTTTGAGTTGCTATTTCGAATTCCGGAGTCTATTACTTTTACTTTTTTTCTATAAAAAAAACTAAAAACTTTATTTTAAAAAAACAAAAAAAGAAGTTTATTTTGTTTTATTTTTGTTTGGGTGTATGACCCGTGGACAACCCTCCGAGTCTGAAGATTTTGACTTCGACCCTGAGATCGAACGCTCTCTTGCGCGTATCCGATCTCAACGCCGAAATCCTTCTTTAGATCCCGAGGAATCTATCGGAGAACCCACTGTTGTAGTTATGGCCGCGCCTAACCTTCCCCCGGCGGCCGAGCGTACTATGTCTTATTACGCCCGGCCTAACCTGGATGATTCTGGGTCGAGTATTGTTCTCCCTGCGGTGGCGAATAATAATTTTGAAATAAAGTCAAGTGTCATTCAAATGGACCAAAATGCCGTGCAGTTCGATGGACTGCCGGATGAGGACCCGAATGTCCACTTGTCCAATTTCTTGGAGATATGCGACACCTTCAAGATTAATGGCGTCACTGATGACGCCATTCGTTTGCGCTTATTTCCTTTTTCCCTTAAGTCCAATGCCAAGGCGTGGTTGAATGCCCTCCCGCGAGGATGTATCACCACGTGGGCTGAGTTGACGGAACGGTTCCTAACGAAGTACTTTCCGCCCGCAAAAACTACAAAGTTGCGGGCGGACATTTCTTCGTTTGTGCAAAACGATCCTGACTCTCTATACGAGACTTGGGAACGGTTTAAGGAATTCCTCCGCCGTTGCCCGCACCACGTGCTGCCAACGTGGTTGCAAGTTCAAATTTTTTATAATGGGCTGAATTTTCAGACGCGTCAAATGATTGATGCGGCTGCTGGGAGTACGCTTAACAACAAAACCCCCGAGGCCGCCCAGGCTTTATTCTAAGAGATGGCTATGAACACCTATCAATGGAATGTCCCGCGGGGACGCCCAAAGCTGGCGGCTGGTCTTTTTGAAGTGGATGCCACTGCTCTCTTGACCCTTCAAGTTGAAATGTTAACAAAGCAGGTGGCGGAGATATCTGCTGCCTCCTCCACTCCGCCTTGTTTTATTCCCCCTAACGTCTGCGTAGCTGAAGAGTTCGTGGACTTCATGGGAAATTCTGGTCGTCCTCCCTTCAACCCCAATAACAACCCTTATAGTAATAACTATAATCCGGGTTGGAGGAATCACCCCAACTTCTCGTGGAGCAACCCGAATAATGCTCAGCGTCCCCCTATTTCTTATGCGCCCGGATTTCTTCCTCCCCCTCCTCTTCCGAAACCCTCCCCGATGGAGGAAAATTTTTCGAAGTATATTGCGTCCAACGAGTCAAATATCCGGAATATTACCGGATCGCTAAAAACACTCGAACAACAGGTTGGAGAGCTGGCGAGGATGATGTCCGAGCGCGCGCTCGGGGCACTGCTGGTAAACACGGAGCCCAATCCGCAGGAGAACGCCAACGCTATAACCCTCCGTAGCGGAAAGGAGGTGGTCGATCCAAAACGGACCGACCCTCAGGTACATATTTCACCTACGACCCATCTTCCCCTTTCTTCGCTTACGCCGCCTTTACCAATTATAAAAGAAAAAATTATTTTAAACAAGGCCCTTCCATATCCGCATAAGTTAGATAACGAGCGTCAGGACGCGCAATATGAAAAATTTATTTTATTATTAAAATAAATTCACATTAATGTTCCTTTTTGCGAGGCTATCTCGCAAATGCCCAAATATGCGAAATTTTTAAAAGAACTACTTTCTAATAAACGCAAATTACAAGATATTTCGCATGTATCTCTCAACGCCGTCTGCTCGGCGGCCCTTACTAATAAATTGCCCACAAAACAAAACGACCCGGGACGGTTTTCCATCCCGTGCCTTTTTGGCGATATATTAGTAAAGTACGCCTTAGCTGATTTAGGGGCTAGCATTAATCTGATGTCGTTCTCGCTCTTTTCGCGTTTAGGTTTGGGTACTCCTAGTCCTACGAATATGCGCATCCAATTAGCGGATCGCTCGGTTAAATTCCCTATCAGGGTAGTGGAGGACGTCATTGTCCGAGTCGACAAGTTTACCTTCCCGGTAGACTTCGTCAACTTAGATATCGAGGAGGACGCCGAGGTACCAATAATACTCGGCCGCCCTTTTCTCGCCACCTCCCGCGCACTAATAGATGTTAGTAATGGTAGCCTTCTCCTCCGAGTAGGCGATGATCAGGTTACTTTCTCTATTAATCCCTCGATTGACAATTTGTCATCGAGCGACGATTTCTGCTACTCTTTAGATACCTTTTTTTGGAGATCGTTCTTCTCCCGTTTTCGAGTCCGTATTTTTAAACGACGATATTTATGCGCTCGAAAATTTTAAATGCGATGAGGATACTTCTTTAGACTTGCCTTTCGAACCAATTGGTAAGAAAGACATAGGCATTAAAACCTCCCTAGAAGAACCGCCCATCCTAGACCTCAAACCCTTACCCGCATCGCTCAAATACGCATTTTTGGGAAAAGGCGATACGCTTCCCGTTATCATTTCTTCGGACTTGAGTGATTCAGAGACTTCCGATTTATTGGAAGTTTTATTTAAACATCTCCACGCAATTGCGTGGCAAATCTCTGACTTAAAGGGGATTAGCCCCTCCTTTTGCACCCATAAGATTTTTCTTAACGATAATTGCCGCAAAACTATTCAGCCGCAACGTCGTCTTAACCCAAACATGAAAGACGTCGTTAAAGCCGAAATTATTAAGTTATTAGATGCGGGGATTATCTACCCTATTTCGGACAGTGCATGGGTTAGTCTCGTGCATGTCGTGCCCAAGAAGGGCGGCCTTACCGTAGTGGCGAATGAGCATAACGAGCTCGTCCCAACTCGTACTGTTACGGGTTGGCGAGTGTGCATCGATTATAGAAAACTTACTGATGCCACCCGCAAGGACCATTTCCCTGTGCCATTTCTGGACCAGATTTTAGAGCGTTTATCCGGTCATCCGTATTATTGTTTTCTTGATGGTTTATCGGGGTTTTTCCAAATCCCCATTTCCCCCGATGATCAAGAGAAAACAACTTTTACTTGCCCGTTTGGCACCTTCGCATATCGAAGAATGCCATTTGGACTCTGCAACGCGCCAGCTACATTCCAAAGATGTATGCTAGCGATCTTTGGCGAGCTAGTAGAAGACATTATGGAAGTCTTTATGGATGACTTTTTTGTTTTCGGACGCTCTTTTCCCGATTGCCTTCACAATTTAGATCGTGTCCTTCAACGGTGCGAGGACACAAGCCTTGCTTTAAATTGGGAAAAATGCAACTTTATGGTTCGAGGAGGTTTGGTCCTCGGCCATATGATTTCGTCGAAGGGGATAGAGGTGGATAAGGCCAAGATAGAAATTATAGAAAAACTTCTGCATCCAACAAACGTAAAATCTATTAGGAGTTACTTAGGCCATGCGGGCTTTTATCGACGCTTCATTCAAGACTTTTCAAAAATAACAAAGCCACTTACTCATCTCTTGGAAAAGGAATCACGTTTCATCTTTAGTAGCGAAGCGAGTCCGCCTTTAATTTAATAAAACAAAAACTTATCACTTCACCAATTTTAGTGGCCCCTAATTGGTCCCTTCCGTTCGAAATTATGTGCGACGCTAGTGATATTGCCTTAGGTGTCGTTCTTGGCCAACGCGTAGAAAAACATTTTCATCCTATTTATTACGCTAGCAAGATGCTCACTTCCGCACAAGTAAATTACACGACAACGGAAAAGAAACTCTTAGCCGTCGTTTTTGCTTTCGATAAGTTTCGCTCGTATATAACGCTATCTAAAGTTATCGTTTTTACCGATCACTCCGCGCTTAAATATTTATTAGCTAAAAATGATGCGAAGCCCCGCCTTCTTCGATGGATTCTCCTCCTACAAGAGTTTGATTTGGAGATCCGAGATAAGCGGGGAGCGGAAAATCTAGCGGCAGACCACCTCTCCCGTTTAGAAAATCCGGGTGCGGAAGCGCTCGTCGAATCTGAAATAAATGACAGATTCCCCGAGGAACGTCTTCTTGCCATTAATAAATCTTCGTCATGTTCGCCTTGGTTCGCAGACTTTGCAAATTTCTTAGTAGCGCGGGTCCTTCCAAAAGAGTTTTCTAATTATCAAAAGAAGAAATTCTTTTCTGACTTGAAAAATTTCTTTTTGGAGGACCCATTTCTTTTTCGTGTCTGCGCGGACCTAGCGGTCCGAAGATGCGTTGTGGGTGTGGAGTGCTTGCAAATTCTTAAGCACTGCCACGAGGGTCCAGCCGGTGGGCATTATCAAGCCAACCGGACTGCTCGGAAGGCGCTAGAGGCGGGATACTTTTGGCCCACTCTCTTCAAAGATGCGCATAATTTTGTGCGCCAATGCGATAGCTGTCAGCGGTCGGGTAACATCTCTCGTCGCGACGAGATGCCCCAAAATATGTTTTTAGAGTGCGAAGTCTTCGATTTGTGGGGCATAGATTTTGTTGGCCCCCTACCTCCATCTTTCAAAAATATGTATATTTTAGTAGCGGTCGACTACGTATCAAGGTTTGCGGAAGCGCAAGCTCTCCCCACCAACGATGCGGAGTCATCGTTACATTTCTTAAAAAACTATTTTCTCGCTTCGGCACGCCTCGCGCAATTGTTAGTGATAGGGGAACGCATTTCTGTAACGCTCTTATGGCTAAGACGTTAGCTAAATACGGAGTCACGCACAAGCTTGCCACCCCTACCACCCGCAAACTAGTGGCCAAGTTGATGTAGTAAATCGAGAGATTAAGCGAATTTTAGAAAAAACCGTTTCACTAAATAGGAAAGATTGGTCCGTTAAACTCGACGATGCGTTGTGGGCGTATCGGACGGCATAAAAAACCGCAATTGGTTGTACGACGTTCCGGTTAGTCTATGGCAAAGCGTGTCATTTAACCGTAGAATTAGAGCATCGCGCTCTTTGGGCTTTAAAACTCTTAAACCTCGACTCCAACTTAGCCGCTCAGAATAGAAAACTGCAACTAAATGAGCTCGATGAATGGCGTGCGAACGCTTACGAGAGCAATAAATTCTATATGGACCGTTCTAAGTTATATCACGATCGAAATTTAAAGTCCCCAAAAATATTTTCTCCGGGCGATCTTGTCCTTCTTTATAATTCACGCCTTAAGCTTTTTCCGGGTAAACTAAAATCTAGATGGTCCGGTCCCTTCTTAGTTGAAGAAGTCTTTCCATATCGGACCGTACTCGTCTCCCACCCGGAAAGAGGTTCGTTTAAAGTAAACGGTCATCGGCTTAAGTTATACATCGCGGGCGACCCAGTGATCGAGCATTACGAAACCATAACCCTCCTAGATCTATAACTCCGCCAAAATAGTCAAGCTACACGACTATAAACAAAGCGCTCCTGGGAGGCACCCCTCGCTTATCTTTTTCGCTCTTTCCTTATTACCTTTACTGTTTTTTTCTAATAAACTCAGGGTTTCTGATTGGGCTTCCCCAAACGCGTTTCAGGGACGTTTCTACCCCCCTCTCTTTACTTTTCTACATATCGCATTTTAATTTTTGTTCCGCATACTTACGTTACAACATTGGGGACAATGTTGGACTTAAGTATGGAGGTATTTTCGTGCTTTACTTTCTGCACTTCAATTTTTTCTGCATTTCAAAAATACAAAAAATACACATAACAACAAAACAAAAACAAAAAAAAATATTAAAAAAACATCTTAAAATGAAAAAAAATTAAAATAAAAAATCCAAAAAAAATTTTTCTCTTTCTTTCTTTTTTCCAAAAACTCAAAAACAAATTAAAAAAATATATAACAAAACAAAAAAAAACAATAATATTTAGTTTCACTTTGTAAATATTTTTTTTATTTTTTGTACATACTCTTTTCTCTCTCCCCCTTCCTCATTCTTGTAAAAACCTCTCTTTTTCTCCCTTGATTTTGTACATATAATGAAAATTCTCTTAAAAAATACAAAAAAAGATAATAGATCAAAACAAAATTCAAAAAAATTTTGAGAAAAACAAAAATACAAAAAAAGATAATAAATGAAAAACAAAAAAATGATGATAAAAACCATAAAAATCAAAAAACAAAAAAAATGTTTTGAAACAAATAAATCAAATATTTCATCCTTAACTTTCCTGCTATCCAAAAATTCCGTTTTGAGTTTATTTATATGGGAATTTGATTAATTCTTTGTTCACTACCCGTTTGTTAATTATTGACTGAAAAATTTAAATACCCGGGGTTAAGTTTTAAAGAATTCTTTATGCTTTGTTAAAAATAGCGAACTCGTTTTAGGCACTACTTCTGATTTTTCATTGATAGGAGCACGTATATTATGTTAGGAAATAACGACTATAGAATTCAATTATACTTACTTTTAGCTTTCTGAAAAAAAATTGGAACGTTCAAATTATTAAGGTTGCTCTCAAAAATTTTTTGGATTACAATCTAGTTTTCCTTTCTCCCCTTACTTTTCATGACCTACTTGGCATGAAAAAAATTTTATCCCTAAAAAATTCTATGTCAATGGGAATAAGATTTCGTTTCGTAAACATAGGCACCCAATAATTTTAAAAGATTATATATGGAGTAAGAGGATAAAATTCATTACTCCTACAAATATACATTGGGTTATTTTTATTCTTATGAAGTTGAAAAACAAAAATTATATTAGGAAAATAAGATTTCGTTTTCCTAATAATCCAAAAGAAAAAAAATGGATGTTCGAGAAAAAATTACCTCACCTCAAATATCAAAACCCTCTTCATAAACCCACTACCCCCTTTGCCAATTACACGATTCTAGAATTAATTCAAAAATCTTTTTGAGAGCATAATTAGTAAATTGTATTATTTCCAGTAGCACTCGTATAAGCTAGTGTTCTTATAATTCCAAACTATTTTCGTTAATCTAACCATTACAAATGTTGCCTTCTATTTGATTACATCAAGAAGTCTTTTGGCCAAAACTTTTGCGCTATTTAAATCATCTACATAATTTTAGGACTTAACTCTTACACCCCGTATATTTATTTCGATCTCTCGTATAATTGATTAAGCGGTAGCTAAACTTAGAGTTTTTTTTTATTCCTTATAGATTCACCTCAAACTTTTGCTCTGGAATAGCAAAAGCATAAGTATGGGGGTATTTGATGAATTGTAAATATACGTATTTTTGTGCACATTAATTTAGTCATTTTCATTTATTTTCGTCGTTTTTACTTATTTTTGTTCAATAAAATGCTCCTATTCTTGTAAATTTATTACTAACTTGTTTTCTTTAATTTTGCCGAAAAAGTTCAAAATCTGCCAAAATTGGGCAGTATACGCCCGTGACAATTTGGTCACGCCCGTGACCGGGCCGTGACATTGCATTTCCCGTGAAATCGGAAGATTTCTAAAGTACAAGCTTGACACGCCTGGTGACACGCCCGTGTCACCCGACACGGGGCGTGACCCAAGCCCGTGTCCTCTCCTCTCGACACTTTCCGCTCGACGATCGTCGAGTGTCGACACCAACAGTCACGCCCAGCGTCACGCCCGTGACCTAGGGCGTGACTCAATCTCAGCTCAACGATTTCAACTCGACACTTTCCGCTCGACATTCGTTGAGTGTCGACACCAACTGACACACCCAGAGTCACGCCCGTGACCTGGGGCGTGACCTTTCCAGCTAGCCCGACAAGATGCTGTCGAAGACTTTCGGCGCAACCCGCGCCCGGTTCTACCTCCCCGACACGCCCAGAGTCACGCCTGTGACCTGGGGCGTGACTGCCGCGAACTCAGCCCGAAGTCAACTTTCCTGTCCAATCGCCGGCCGCCTTCATGAATAGTACTGTCACGCCCCCCCCCCCCCCTACACGCCCGTGACCTAGGGCGTGTACTTAGAATTTTTTGCCTATAAATTGCCCATTTCTGTAAGGTCCAAGGGTTCAGATTTTTGGGCCATTTTAGTTTCTTTTTGTGGGGTGCATCCGTGATTTCTAGAGCTATGTAAGGAGATTTCTCCCTCTTTTCCTTCATGTTTGTTTTTGCTTTAGCTTTAGCTCTTGTAATAGCTAGTAATAGTTTCCTTTAATCAATAAAAATGTTAGATTTTCTCTTCATATTTGGCTTTGGAATGAACACTTGTGCCCACTTTCCTTCTCCTTTTTATCCTTGGTTTCATCTTTGTTCTTCATTTATGAAATGTGTGTGTATGAGTGTAACTTATTTACTTTACATGCTTTTAATTTGTCTCATGATAGGTTTTGTTAGAAATTTATGAAATGATGAATTAGCTTTCTCTTTTTCTTCATGTCTTCTTTTAATGTTTTCAACATCTTCACTCTTATGAATGTGTAAAAGAGTTACTAAAGTATTTTTGATTTTTTTTACTTAGCTTTATTTTAGGATGAAAACCGTTTTTGTTCTTTCTCTTTTCATTTCAACTTTTTTAGCACTTTTATGAAATCCTAGGAATGAGAATGTTGAAATTTTAATTTTCCAAAAACTTTGTTTTTTAATTTGTTTTGAAAAACTTTTGTCTTCTAAAAATTGTAATTTCTTCTTTTTATATGTTTTTGGCAAAACCTAAGAATGAAAAAGTAAAAGTTTTAATTTTTAGGTAACTTTCATTTTGCTTTCAATTTGTGTGTGTGAGTTTATGAGAATAATGTTTTGATGCTTTGATTAAATTATGTAGAGTGTGTGAGTGTAGCTGTTAAATTTTAATGCTTTCTTTTAATGCTTTGTTCAAATTTTGTAGAGTGTGTGAGTGTAGGTGTTAGCTTTATTGCTTTCTTGAAATTCATATGGAGTGTGTGTGTTTGTGTGCATTTATTTCTGCCTACTCATTAAGAGTTAAATGGCGCATCGTTTTCATTTTCAGTCCTACTCATTTCAGTAGGACTTGTAATTTTCTTTCTTTATTTTTCCGCCTACTCACTTGAGTTAAATGGACGGACTTTATTTCCCGCCTACTCGTTCGAGTAGGACTTGTAATTTTCTTTCCTTATTTTTCCGCCTACTCACTTGAGTTAAATGTACGGACTTTATTTCCCTGTAAATATTTGAGAAAGCCCTGTAATCGCATTTATTTTCTCCTACTCATTTGAGTAGGACTCGCTTTCATTTCAGTCCTACTCGTTTGAGTAGGACTTGCAATTTTAAGCTTTTATTTACCGCCCCCACTCGTTTGAGTGAGACTCGCAAAATTGAAATATGCAAATTTCTTTTATGTGTAACTTAGTTTCTGTTTAATTTATAATTTGGAGTGTGCGTGAGTTCTTGTTTTAGCTAACTTTTCAACTTTCTAAATGTTCTTTTATTTTCCTTATGTCCCCTTCTTATAATCATTTAGCGTTTATTTCGAACTTGCGCATCACTAAATTATAAGTCGTCCCCATACCGATGTGTGGCTAATCGCTATTAGCCTCGGCATTGAAGAGCATTGGGACATTTAAAATGATTTCTAATAATTGAAGCTCTTTATTTTAATTTTAATTTAAGGACTTAAGGTTTACCCCGGGTTTACGACGCATAGGACCACATATCGATGTGTGGGCCCTATTTCCGTAGTCCATATGCTAGCTATCCGAGAGGCCGTGCATATGGACCGATCACCCCTGGGTAAATAGAGTTGTGTGCATACCCTCGAAAGAGGACAAGCGTAATTCTACCGTATTGGGTTCCCCACCCAATAGTGGGGTTCTTAGCGTAAAGCGGGCGTTAAGAGGAATCCTTCGTCGGACTAACGTTCGGTCGAATAGTCTTAACGTTTAGGTGAGCGCTATCCCTATAGCTAGGTGAGCTCACATTTGTGGAACCACCACGGCCAAGTTGCCTTATTATTAATTTGAAAACTAAGTCCTATAATTATTAAAAATTGTTTTAGTCTTAATCTGATTCGATGCCGAGCGTTAACCCTTCATCGAATATTTTCTAAATCATTTTTTTCGCTCCTTTGCTTTTCCGTCTTTTATTAAGTAAAAAAATCCACCTTTCTTTCAGTAAAATAATAGTCCCCCTGGAGGAGTAAGAATAGTCAACATGACCCCGAGAACAATACGACCTCGGTATTCCCCCGAATATCGAGTACTACTTGCGATAGGTGCACTTGCCTACCCGAGCAAGCCCGCGGCAATCGACTCACCGAACCAACCACAGTAAGAGTCTGTTTGCGGGCCCATCAACATTCCATCTCCACCACCTCCATCTCCACTCCTAACTCATCCATCTGATATTTCATCCACATCCTCGCAGCCCAATTTCAATCTGCTATCTCCCCCTCCACCATCTCCATGACATTCCCCAGTTCCATCTCCTGTTCAGGAAACCACCTCAACACCCACTACCATAATTCCTACCTCCACTACTGCAATTCCATCCAACCCTACTTCCACATTCCCTGAATACTTCCATACAGATTTCTCCCATGCCTTCTCTGTATGTTCCAATTGTGGTCATCATAGCCCTTATACTACCTCTGCTCCTGAACCTCTATATTTAAATTTCTCTGACATTGCCAAAGATGTTCTAGCTTTTATTTCTCCAACACTTGAGCAATTAATAGCAGAAGTTATTGCTCCTCTTTCTGCTTCCATCACTTCTCTATCTACTAGAGTTGCTGCTCTCACCTCTGTTCCTTCTTCTGGAGGACTGGCTTCAGGACCATCTGAAATCAGGCAGGGGGAGATGTTCCATGAAGAAGTTCCAGTTCCTCCTCCAGCACCAGAAGCACCAGAAGCACCAGCAGTAGCAGATTCCCCAGAGGTATACATTCCAACAAAAATAATAGATATAATTGATGATTCAGATACTGACATGGCTTGTAATATAGTTGCTAAAATAACCACTATTGGTGATTTTATTATAAATCCCACATTGATTTGGATTCTTTACTCAATTTTTTTAATTCAGTTTACAGAAATGCTTTACCAAGTTTTTATGTTCAGTACTGTAAGTCTATTGTATGTGTTACTGCTCCAATAAGTCCTGCAGTTGTGGATCAACTAAAGGCATGTTTTGTAGTTCATGTGATTATAGAACATTTAGCTGTTAAAGATGTTAGTGAGCCAGTTTCTGAGTATAAGGCTTTCTCTCCACCAACATTTTGCTGGTGTGAATCCCCAATGCCAGATCTGGATGATATTATGTTTGCAGACATGGAAGAAGAAGAAGAAAGTGCTCAGATTGCTACAGAGAGTTGTGCATAGCCAGCAAGTCAAGTGCAGCCACAGGTTCCAGGAATCTTAGCTGAATGGCTAAAGCAGTTGAATGAACTATATGATAATCCTCCAAAATCATCTGATGATGATGAGGATTTTGATGATTCCAGTTCAAAGAAATCCAAGGCTAAGAAGAGAAAGGCTCCTGCCAAGGCTGCTCCTAAGCCTAATCCTATAGTTGGCACTCCTTACTATATTTTGTATGATGTTCCTCTCACCCCAGATATGCCACAATGGATGAGATACACTGAGAATGAGCTGAAGGAAAGGAAGAAAAGGAGAAGATATAAATCCCCACCTAAGCAGACCAGGAGAGGACCTTCTCCTCCTCCTCGTGCTGCTGCAGGTGCTTCAGGAAGTATTGCCAAAGATCAGAAGACAGCTTCCAGTAGCTCTCAGTCTCCCAGGCCAACCTCTCATCAGTCTTTTAGACCTGCTGGGAAGTACAGTCAATATAGACCTCCAAGGTCTTACCATTTAGGTCAACCCCAACAGTCTCTTCCTCCAACAAATTTTCAACAGCAATCTATTTTATTCAGAAAGTCTCAAAAGTCTTACCAGGATGCTTCTAAGTCTAATCCAGAAAAACCTTTATCTCCCACTTATGAACCCGAGTTAGATCCGAATTTCAGAATGGCAAGATTTCAAGAATTGATTGGTGTATCTCAGATGAACAAAGCCTGAGTAGAAGGATCAGATCCATCAAAATTCACTACAATGTCTACCTATATACAAAAAGAGTTTGACAAATTCCAGGTAGACATACAGTTATTTGATCCCAATGAATATATGCAGGTACATCCAGAAGCTGTAGTTCCCAGATCTTCAACTGTTACACTTCTTGGGGTTCAAGATCTGAAAATGACTCAACAGAAAGCAAAGAATCCTCACAGAAAAATTATGTTTGCTAAATCATCTTCTTTTCCTCCCTCTGACAAATCTTGAACTTTTATTTTTCTATGATATATATGTGTATTGAACTGAGCTATATTATATCTGCTGAATGGTTTTAAATTCTGTCAGATATTTATATTGCTTTGTGTTTTTTTTTGTTTTTCTATTTTGTTTAGTGACCTCACCCAAATAGGGGGAGATTGTTGGATCCCTAGTTTGGATTTGGGCTAGGTTTACTATTAGGTTATTGACCCTCCATGTATAGCCTAGGGTCAAATTGTTAGTTCTAAGGTCTAGGTTAGTTTGACTAGGTTAGACAAACATTGATCCAAACCTCAGAAGAAATCAGAGATCCGGACATAGAAGATTTACAATCTTTAATAGTTCAGAGAATCAGTTCGAAGTTCTTCGAACTCAGCTCGATGATTGTCGATCACAGATTGACGAACTCAGAGTCTATACTCTGAGCTGAGCTCGATGAACATGGAGTTCAGTTTAATGCCCCCGATTTTTTGATGATTTTATTTGAATGGGCAATGTTGTTAAGGCATTTTCAAGTCTGTGCGGTCGAGTCGGCCGAATTCTTGTTGTAATGAGAAAATTTTGCATTTGAAATTTAAGTTAAGTAATTTTGGACTTGCTCGTCAAGTTTCGTCGCGATCCAAGTGATATTTTGGCATCGGCAATTTTCTGAAGTTTTGTGGAATTTATGTTCGCCGTAAACTTTAAAATTTTATATCTCGAGAATGGCTCGTCGGATTTTGGTTTTGACTTCGCCGTTGTGTTCGTAGCTTCAGTGTTCGTCTACGGTGCGAGTTTTGTTTAATTCGGCGCGCGTTTGGGCCTCTGTTTTGAACTCGCGTTTCCTTATTCAAAAATATATAAATATGATTATTTTAATATTATAGTATTATTCAAAAATGTCTTTTACTATTCATTTTTATAGTTTAGTTTTTTTGATATATTTGCAAAAATGTTATTGTTCACGCAAATAAATTGTCTGATAACGAGTGATCATTTCATTGTGCTCGAGTGATCGTTTCATTGTACTCGAGTGATTGTTTCATTGTACTCGAGTGAACATTTCATTGTACTCGAGTGAACGTTTCATTGTACTCGAGTGATCGTTTCATTGTACTTGAGTGATCGTTTCAGTGTACTCGAGTGATCGTTTCATTATACTCGAGTGAACGTTTCATTGTACTCGAGTGATCGTTTCACTGTACTCGAGTGATCGTTTAACTGTACTTGAGTGATCGTTTCACTGTACTCGAGTGATAGTTTCACTGTACTCGAGTGATCGTTGCAGTTTGTGTTCGGGCACCTTTTTGAGGGTCAAAACGGCGTCGTATAAAAAAATGGTTAACATAAAATTTGTTTGTCTCGACGCAATATACAACTCTTATGTTGGGCAATTGTCGATTTGAAGCCATCCTAAACCTCAATTTTCATTTTTTGCGCAGCCGCTCGTAAATAGTCCGTTTTTAGACAATACTTTTTACAAATATATATATATATATATATATATATATATATATATATATATATATATATATATATATATATATATATATACACTTATACTTAGAGTAATTAGAGAAAAAACTTCATCTTCTCCAAAATTCTGAACCAAACAAGAGAGACGTAGGCGAGAGAGAGGAAATCGTTCGTGAATCTTCCGGTGGCCGCCGACGGTGCTTCGGTGCTCGAAATCCTCAACCAAATATAGATCTGGAAAGCTCTCGTCGAGAGCTACGCCATCGTGGTAAAACTTCTCCCGTTTCTTGAGTTTTCTCATTAGGGTTTTTCGGCCCTAAACTCTATTTCGGCCATTTTTGTTTAGATTTCAACTTCCCCCATCTTCTTTTGCCCCGATCTGCGACGTGGAGTGATTTGGCGGATTTTTTTCCTGTAAAACCAAGGCCAGTGGTTGTTCTACACCCCTCTTCTCTTCTTTCTCATGATCTGTTGCAACTCCTAATTTCATTTGTTATTATCATAAATTTCTTGTTAAAGTATAGTGCGGCCTAAATCTTTTGTCTATATCAACTTGTTCACAATGTTCTTGTTTATTCTAAGTTTAACCTTGTAAAGTGATTCATATTTTGATGATATGGTTGTAACTTGCTCATGTTAACCTTTCCTTAACGATTATGTAGGATGCGTTAGAGTTTCATCTAGGATTGTAAATCATTCCTAAAGATTGATCAACCCCATCTTGAATCTAGAAATGTTAAGTAGAATCTGATGTGCCAAATCTTGAGGTATATGTGGTGGTTTTTGTGGGTTTTCTTGATTGCGGGAGTTAGTGGACGAAACCACCTCCGCAATGTTTGATTCCTTTATCAGTACCTTGTGGAAGCCTACTAGGTTTTTGGGCGTCTGCGGTGTATGATGGAGAGTATGAGACTCCCTCGTAATTAGACGGATATTATATTCGTGAGGGTGTGTCCAGTTGAGTGACCATCTCGCCCTTGTTTTTGGGTAGAGTCGATCACATGTGCCTAATAAAGGTTTTGTACTTCTTCCTTATGATTTATTCATGTTGTCTCCTTATAGCCTCGTGCGTCTGGTGTACTCTTGTTGTACGTGACGAATCACATAAGAGTTCTTTTCCTGTTGATATCTTGTTTTCTTTTGTGTACTTTACTTCAGTGCTTTTGGTTTAGGGTTGGTACCCCTGTTGAACTTTGATTATTTCGGCTTATTTTTCTGCCATCATTTGTACCTTCTTTCTGAGGTGTTCTGTCTTTGGAATGCCTCAGGTTTAGAGCAGTAGCAGATAGCAGAGCTGGTTTTTGAGTTTCTGGGCTGCAGTGTTGGTCGTGGTTGTGCCTCGTCTTGGCGAGGTAGATTGTTGTTTATTTTGTTTTACTGGTTCAGACATACCATACTGTTTGTGGGTTCATGTCAGTTTGTTGACACCCACAGGATTATTATTTTTAGATACTTGTAGCTGCTTAGTTTTATATATGTGGATATGGATTACTTGCTCTCTTTGATGATTTATGCTAGGAATGCATGTTAGGTATTTTCAAGAATAAAATCTACTACTATTACTTCATGCATTGCATAATTTAAAACTCTAACTTGTTATATTTAGACACCGTAAAAGCTATCTTTACTACTATTATAAATTTAGGTTCTTGCATAGCATGAGTTATTCTTTGGGGACGTTTATACTCATGTGGGATGTTGGAGTCAATCTAAACAAGTATCTTCCACAGTGTATAATTATATTTTGATTTGTGGACTAGATGAGCTACTAAGCCGAGGGATACGGCTAAATACTGCACTTAAACTGATTTTACCTTAAAAAAACTTAGAGAATCTTTCTTCATGATTAAGTAGGTATTTACCTGAGAGTCCACAATTATCCCCTGCTTACGTGGCATCATGACGCGCATTTTCCCTTACTTTGATAAGTTATTATATGCAGTGAAAATATGAGTTGTAACAGTTGGTATTAGAGAGAGGTTGCTTCACAATTGGTTGGGCAACCTTCCCTTATTAGTGTTAGTTGTTTATTGACATTTTATACACACACCGATTTGTCATCAGTACGTCTTAACCGAAGAATAGTCACTACACTCATAGCATGATAAGAATTATACTGGGCATATTATGTAGTATGGGATGTATAATATGTGTTTGTATATGGATCCACCATAGGTGGCAACATGTGACGGTTATGTAGTATGGGATGCATAATCACCATCACATGGGTGCCCATTAGCACGTTTTCTTTTCTCGTTGCATGCGATGTTATGTAGTATGGGATGCATTGTTAAAATTTCAACAAACCCGCGGACGCCTCCTAGGATACCCTGTTGAAAACTCAACAAACCAGAGGAGGACACGCCCACTTATAATGTTGAACGATTTCCTGGATCTTGGAGTTAGCAGGGATTATATCAACAAAGCAGTAACAACCGGCAACACATGCAGCACAAGCGTCTTTATTGATCAAGAGCAAACTTCTTTAAAAGGCGAGACATACATGGCGAGCATGCTTCACCAACACTCAAAGCAGGAGAGCAGAGACAGTTACAAAGACAAGAAACAAGACAAGCCGCGTGGACTCAATCAACAAGCCGCCGGTCGACTGCTGTGCAGTCCGCTCAATCCGCCAGGTCGCCAGACCGCAACCCAAGCCACGCGGACTACTTCCAATGCTAGCTCTTCCCTGCTGATTTGCAAGCCACCTGACCGTGAGGTCGCCTACCGCCAGACCGCACACGCTGTGATGCCGAGTAGAACAGTCCGCCTGAAGCAGGCGCCCTCTTGAACCCCGAACCAAGTTACAAAAGAGAACACCGCCTAGTCGCTGTCCGCGACCTGCTGTTTACCGCCTGTTGCTTAACCGCAGAGTCCGCACTGTCCCTGACCGCAATCAGAGCCAAGTCCTGGCCTTCCAGCGCTATCCGCACAACCTGCACAGCACAACCTGGTCAACTCAATCAATCCGCGCGGACACAAAGTCCAGTGCGCAGTAACTTGCGTGAGCTCAGATTACTATTCACTTACTCCTAGAGGTTCTCGTCATCATTTCCTGATGTGACAAGGGTCCTATTTATTGGAACGATGATGAGTGTGGTCACCATCCTAGCCGATAGGATCACCGCCACATCCCGCAGCAAGAAAAAGTGTGTTCGCCAGCCCGCGGACACACTCCAGTTCGCCGCTTCTGTGTAGATAGCCAGTCCGCCCCAGCTTCTCCAAGGCCGGACTTCACTCTCAAGTCCGCCTTGCCGCCAAAGGCCAAGCCAGGACCACCACAGCCAGACTCTGCAACAGCTGTGTCCGCCAATCCGCGGATACAGCACCAGCCTGCTTAACCCGAGCCCGCAGCCTCGCCATCAAGGCACCTACCGGACTCAGCAGTCACCCGGCTTCCGTTCGCGCATCCTGAGTCCATTGCCTAATCACCAAGGCATTGCCGGACTCAGCGGACACGCCGATCCAGTCTGCATACATAGCAAACTCCAGTCTGCTTCCCTGAGTCCATAACCTCATCATAAGGCTCAACCGGACTAAGAGGTGCTAACTCCAGTCTGCACGCTCTTGCACAGGCAATACTCCAGTCCGCATCTCCCCAAGCCAGCAATCAAGGCAACAACACTTCTACTGAGCTTGGCGGACTGAGACAACATCCCGCGCTCCACTGCGAGATCTCCCCGGACTGAGCCAACCAGGACTTTGTTCAGAACCCACCAACTCCAGTCCACTGGCCGCAAGGGCCAGTCCGCACTTACTGGCGGGCACTGGATCTAGCCTGCTATACCGGGCGACCTCCAGCTTCTGTCCTCACTGACCGGCGGTCTCCGTGTCTTCCAATTGCCGCTGCACCAGAGCAAGACCAAGGCAACTGCCAAACCGGTCTGCCGAGATCCAATTCTCCAGTCCGATTAATGTCGGACTCCACGGATAGAGATACTATCCGCCAGGATACTTCCTGGGATCCAACTGCCAACTGAGCATGAGCCGACCTGGCTGACCACAAATGTTGTCCGCGTAGTCCGCGCGAACAGCCTACCCAGGCCGCTACAGAGCAAACCGCCTACAACATCCCTGCCAACTTCGCAGTCCGCCACACCTGTCTGCGTAGTCCGCGCGGGTAGGTTTTCCAAGTGCTCCATTCACCCACTTTCACTTCACAATTTTCAACACTCCCCCTTGAAGTGAGAAGTGGTGAATAACTCCAGCAGCTCCCGTAACCTTGCACCTGGTCCCTCTGATAGCATCTACGAAGAAATGTCCAAGACATAGTCCTCGCCCCGCATATCATGGATCATGAGGGAGCCCTCCAGCAACTCCAAAAAGGAGTCATGCTTCCCTCTGCCTTCTTCAGCTTCAACCTCCACTCATACATCACAGGAGTATCACCATCTACCTTGAGCACAAAAGCCCAAGCCTCATTTCCTCTGAGAGAAGTCACCTCTTCATCCTTGGTGTCAACCATCTCCTTGATTCTAGTAGGGTCATCACAGCCAGAAGAACCTTGCACTACCTGAGGGCTAGCAAAGAAACATTGGACCAAGTCCGCTGTATTCCCTTCGCTATATCGAGCTGGTGGCTTACTGATCCTCTTCGATCTTCGAAGAACCTGATCATTGCTAACCACCTCCGCTGCTTTTGAACCAGCTCCGTTCCCGGGCAAATCCGGAATAATGCTCCCCTTGCTTCCTGAACAAGACGCCTCCTTACTGGAATCAGAAGCACCTGGAGCAACGCTCCCCCTGCTACATGAACCAGAAGACTCCCCTCTTGTACAAGAACTGTCTGGAACATCGCTCCCACTTCTTCCCGACTCTGATGCCTTTATCTCGGAGCTAGAACAACCTGGAGCACCTGGTGACTCAAGCAACTCCATTTCCTTAGCAGCAGCCTCCTTCAGCCCAACATCTGACCTGCTCATCTCTAGCTCCACATGAGAGCTACCCCAATATGGCGTCAACTAATCAAAGACAATGTCCTTAGACACTATGAGTTTCTTCATCGCAGGATCCATACACCTCCATCTTTTCCTTTGCTCATCATACCCAACAAAGACTAGCTTTGTCTTGAGAGCACCCAGAGAGTGTATGTAGCAGGTAGATCCAAACACCCTTAGGTGCTTCACGCTGGGCTTTACTCCGAACATCAGCTCATAAGGAGTCTTCACATAGATCGGACTAAGAGGCATCCGGTTGATGACATGAGCAGCACAGGCCATCCCTTCCGCCCAAAGAGCCTTCGGGACGCCTTTACTCTGAAACCAACATTTGCAGGTCTCCGTTAACCAACGGATCATCCGAGCTGTAATACTACCTTGTTGTGAAGTATGTCCACAAGAAAGCTCTTTCCGGATCCCTTGCTTCCTGCAAAAGTTTGAGAACTCGGTTGACTCAAACTCACCACCGATGCTAGTCCTCAACACCTTGATCCTCCGGCCTAGCTGGCCTTCCACAAGCTTCTTGAACTCCACAAACAAGTGCACCATGTTGGACTTCTTCTTCATGAAGTATACCTAAATATACCTTGAATAGTCATCAACCAATACTAGCATGAACCTGCTGCCTCCAAGACTGGCTGTGACGGTCGGTTCCACCAGAGCACAATGGACAACCGTCAATGGTGCTTTACATCTGGATTGTGCCTTATCAACCATGAAGCGATAAGCTTCACTTTGCTGACATCTCGCACACCCCCGACCATCGCCATAGGATGATAATCTAGGCAGCCCTCTTACGAGTCTTCTTCCTGCCATTGCTTTTAGCGTGTCCATCCCTACATGCCCCAGTCTTTCATGCCAGATAGCTGCACTATCACTGGCCTTCATCCGATCAGATCCAGAACTTGTTGATAATCCAACAATGTTCTTCTCCTTCCTCCCTACTTGAGCGATGTTCGCCGAGAGCAAGACAACCTTGCACTCTTTCTGGAGATGACCATGCTGCTTGCATGTATAGCACCTTGGTCCCTCCTTCCTCTTCCTATCATGCCTAGGAGAACCACTCCTTTCTTCCTGATATGAAGTAGAAGGACCATCTTCTACAGCAACCTTCACCTCCTTCCGGAACAACCCATCAAGGGAAGTCCAAACCTCTGCAGCTGATCGACATCCACTGATGTGGTCCAAGAGCTCCGATGAGATTACCTGCCTGAGAATAGACTCTGCTTTCGCATTTGTCTCCTTCCAAGATGCAGTAGCCTCTTGTCTTCCTGCTCCACATACAACCTCCCAAAGGTCCTCACCAAGAAGAAAGCTCTTCATACAAGACTTCCACCGTTCAAAGTTTGTCTGTGTAAAAAGATCAATTCCCAGACAACTTGCATCTTCCACGGCCATGGTTCTCCCACTGGTTTCCTCTTCAACCGAGTAACTACTTCCGTTGACTACTGCTTGACAACTCCAACCTCCCTCTGATACCATGTTAAAATTTCAACAAACCCGCAGACGCCTCCTCGGATACACTGTTGAAAACTCAACAAACCGGAGGAGGACACGCCCACTTATAATGTTGAACAATTTCCCGGATCTTGGAGTTAGCAGGGATTATATCAACAAAGCAGTAACAACCAGCAACACATGCAACACAAGCGTCTTTATTGATCGAGAGCAAACTTCATTACAAGGCGAGACATACATGGAGAGACATGTTTCACCAACACTCAAACTAGGAGAGCAGAGATAGTTACAAAGACAAGAAACAAGACAAGCCGCGCGGACTCAATCAACAAGCCGTCGGTCGACTGCTGTGTAGTCCGCTCAATCCTCCAGGTCGCCAGACCGCAACCCAAGCCACGCGGACTACTTCCAATGCTAGCTCTTCCCTGCCGATCTGCAAGCCGCCTGACCGTGAGGTCGCCTAGACGCCAGACCGCACACGCTGCGATGCCGAGTAGAACAGTCTGCCTGAAGCAAGCGCCCTCTTGAACCCCGAACCAAGTTGCAAAAGAGAAGACCGCCTAGTCGCTATCCGCGACCTGCTATTTACCGCCTGTTGCTTAACCGCAGAGTCTGCACTGTCCCTGACCGCAATCAGAGCCAAGTCCTGGCCTTCCAGCGCTATCCGCACAACCTGCACAGCAAAACCTGGTCAACTCATTCAATCCGCGCGGACACAAAGTCCAGTCCGCAGCAACTTGCGCGAGCTCAGATTACTGTTCACTTACTCCTAAAGTTTCTCGTCGTCATTTACTGATGTGACAATGGTCCTATTTATAGGCACGATGATGAGTGTGGTCACTGTCCTAGCCGATAGGATCACAGCCACATCATGCAGCAAGAACAAGTGTGTCCGCCAGCCCGCGGACACACTCCAGTTCGCCGCTTCTGTGCAGATAGCCAGTCCGCCCCAGCTTCTCCAAGGTCGGACTTCACTCTCAAGTCCACCTTGCCGCCAAAGGCTAAGCCAGGACCACCACAGCCTGACTCTGCAACAGCTGTGTCCGCCAATCTGCGGACACAGCACCAGCCCGCTTAACCCGAGCACGCAGCCTCGCCATCAAGGCACCTGCGGGACTCAGCGGACACCCGGCTTCCGTCCGCGCATCCTGAGTCCATTGCCTAATCACCAAGGCATTGCCGGACTCAGTGGACACGCCGATCCAGTATGCTTACACAGTAAACTCCGGTCCGCTTCCCTGAGTCCATAACCTCATCACAAGGCTCAACCGGACTCAGCGGATGCTAGCTCCAGTCCGCACGCTCTTGCACAGGCAATACTCCAGTCCGCATCTCCCCAAGCCAGCAATCAAGGCAACAACACTTCTACTGAGCTTGGCGGACTGAGAAAACAGCCCGTGCTCCACTGCGAGATCTCCCCGGACTAAGCCAACCTGGACTTGGTTCAGAACCCACCAAGTCCAGTCCACTGGCCGCAAGGGCCAGTCCGCACTTACTGGCGGACACTGGATCTAGCCCGCCATATCGGACAACCTACAGCTTCTGTCCGCACTGACCGGCGGTCTCCGCGGCTTCCAATTGCCACGGCACCAGAGCAAGACCAAGACAACTGCCAAACCGGTCTGCCGAGCTCCAATTCTCCAGTCCGATTAATGTCGGACTCCACGGATAGAGATACTATCCGCCCGGTTACTTACTGGGATCCAACTGCCACCTGAGCACGAGCCGACCTGGCTGACCACAAATGCTGTCCGCGTAGTCCGCGCGAACAGCCTACCCAGGCTGCTATAGAGCAAACCGCCTGCAACATCCCTGCCGACGTCGCAGTCTGCCACACCTGTCCGCGTAGTCCGAGCGGGTAGGTTTTCCAAGTGCTCCATTCACCCACTTTCACTTCACAATTTTCAACATGCATAACATTTCATGTGTACGCCGCTCATGCATATATTAAGGCCTTTCTAGAATGCATAACACTGCATATATTGCATATCATCGCATAAGCACATGTGCTAAGTTAAGGTCTACATGATGACACATGTACACACATGATTTTAAAGAAGAATGAAGAATTCATGCATCCATATCATAGGCACATGAGTAAATAGGATGAGAGGATATCATCTTAAGTAGGACATAGCATCATTATAAAATCCCAGAGCAAGTTGCAGCATAAGCAAGAGTCTGTTAAGTATGGTCTGAACTAGTCGTGAGGCTTTGTTGTAAGCTAGGATTTTGATGAGTTGTCTGTTTACTTTTTAGAAATGCTGCCAAATCGTATTGCGACGAGGTCGACTCCACAGTCGGAGGGTGAGTCGTCAGGAGCACAAAGTTTTGCAATTATCGAGAGTCTGCATCAGAGCAATGAGGCTCTGTCGAGGTAATTAGTTGCGATGCAATCGCAAATTCCGTGTTTATTGTCTGTCGCTCCCGCGCAACAACCTTTAGTGCAAGAGCCTGCCTTGGGCCAAGCCGTGCTTGATACTGCTGCTCCTCTGGTGCCCTCGATGATGATACCACTAGAAATGAATTTCATATCACACTTCCTACGGTTGGGACCTCCCACCTATGACAGGAGTGCTGACTTTATGATTTTAGATAATTGGATCATCTCCATCGAGGAGGTGTTTTCGTATTCCGGAATTCTAGAAGACCAGAAGGTGATGATTGCAGCCTATCAGTTAAAAGGCCTGGCAAAGAGTTGGTGGATTCGGGAAAGAGAGAGTCTGAAGGAAGGCTGTTCTTTGGAATCTTTTAAGAGGATGCTGCTGAAGAAGTTTCTACCCTCGGTCGAGCAGGACCGCCTGATGAATAACTTCCTGCATATGAAGCATAGACAGCTCACCATAAGCTAGTATGAGATTGAGTTTAGCAAACTTAGTAGGTTTGCTCCTGATTTGGTAGCTTTTGAGGAGGGTAGAGTGAAGTGTTTCCTCGGAGGATTAAGAAGCGATGTCCAGCAATAGGCATGCGCTTATCGAGCTTAAAGCTATGCTGAAGTAGTGGAAGATGTTTTAAAGTGGAGGAGATTGAAAACGCCAAGAATCGTGGTGTTGCATCCAGGAAAGATAAGAGGAAATGTGTTGAGGATGGAAGCTCTAGGGCATCTGGCCCTTCTTTAAAGAAGAAAAGTAAGGAAGTTTGTAGTTTCTATGGTCGTCCTGGCCACCCTTACGAAAGGTGTTTCAATAGGACTGCCACCCTGAAGCAGCAGCATGTGCACACCATCCAAGGTGCACCCAAGGGAGAGCTAGTGTGCTCGTTCTGTGCAAGGAAGGGTCATGATGTGAGCCGTTGCTGGATGAAAGAAAGGACTTGCATCCAGTGCGGGCAAAAGCGACACCAGAAATCTTCGTGCCCCCAGGCTCAGTCCCCACTACTGCCTGCCCCTCTTCGATCTCTGCCGCCTCCACCAAACCTGGATAAAGGAAAAGGAAAGCTGAACGTGATGACCAACGAGGAAGCTCAAACCTCTATGCAAGTGATATTAGGTTAGCCCTAGTTTAATTTATCCTTATTATTTATCGTTGTTGCCCTAGTTATCGTTCGTTTAGTTATGTATGTTATGGTTTTAGGGGAGTTTACGGTGCGGAATAGGTGGGCGCACGTTCTTTTCTATTCGGGTGCCACCCATTCCTTTGTGGCCCGGAGATTTGTTGATAAACATTGCCTGGATATGGATCAATTAGGAGACTCCTTCAACGTCAAGCTTCCCTCAAGTGATTTGGTGATATCTAATCAAGGAGTTCTGAAAGATATAGTACCTAAACACCTAGAGGGGGGGGGGGTGAATAGGTGACCAATTTCTTTTTAAACTTTAATGGCAGCAATCAGTTAATATCACAGAATTCTAACTACTTTTGCACAGCAATCACACAGCATACACAGCAAAGCACAGCACAGCAGACACAGAGTTTTATAGTGGTTCCCCAAGATTTGGGTACATCCACTTTCCCCCTTCGCCTATCTAGCAGTGTACGAGATTCGGCTAAACTTCACCACTGTCTCAGAACCCAAACTGGTTCCTACACCTCAGGCCCAAAGCCCTACAACTCAGCTTTTCCACAAAGCCTACACTCAGCCACAAAGACCTACACTCATCCAACAAGGCCTACACTCAGCCACAAAAGGCATACACTCAGAGATTCCAATCTCCTACACTCAGGCTCTCAAGCCCTACCATCAGCCTTTATAATTATAGGCTAACAATCACTCAGATCCAAAGGATCCTACAAGATAAAAATGATTTTACAAATAATAACTCAGCAACTTAGAAACAATAGAGGGGAGTTGTGAGTTTCTTGATGAGTTCTTGGAAGAACTCAGCTGGAAACAATCTGACTTAGCGTTCTTCAAAGCTTCTTGAAAGTAGAACTGAATAAGATTGAATCCTCCTGCAGTTGATCCTTGATCTCTGCTACTTAGAATTCAGAATGAATCTGAACACTTCTTCTCAGCCTAGTTCCAATGGTTGATTTCTTGGATGGAGCCCTCTCTCTCCAACTTCTTAGATCTGCACTTGGATAGCTAGATCTTCTTGATTTGATACTTGATCAAATATCTTGAACAACTCTGTGAACCACTTTTTGAATTGCTTCAGCAACTTCTTCAACAACTTGAACCAGAGTTTCTGTAGACTGTATGAGCCTATTTATAGGCCTTCTTCATGGTAACCGGCTGATCCGGTTCATAACTGTCTTCTGACATCTCTGACAGGTGCTGTAGACCGGCTGGAACGGCAGCTGTCAAGTCATCCAGTCAGTTCTTGAAAGTTCTCTAACTGTCTGAAAGTGTCGAGACTTTCTGTCTTTAAGTGTCGACACTTATAGACCAAGTGTCGACACAAGTTGTGTAAGTGTCGACACAAGTCTACAAGGTGTCGACACAACTCCTTGTGTTGTAGATTCTATGTCTCGACACAGTTTCTTCTGTATGTGTCGACACTGAAATTGAGTGTCGACACAAGTACTTGATCTTCTATCTCTTGCTGAATTCTTCTAAGTGTCGACACATCTCCTTTGTGTCGACACAACTTCTTATGTTGAATCTGTTAAGTGTCGACAATGCTTCTTGGTGTCGACACATAGTCTTCAATGTTGATACTTGATGAGTGTTGACACAGCTCCTTGTGTCGACACTTGATTCTTCTGTTGAGACTTCAGCTGAGTGTCGACACATTCCCTTAGTGTCGACACTTGTACTTAGAATATTTTGTTGATCTTTCTGTTCTTTGCTAAGTGTCGACACAGCTCCATGTGTCGACACTTTCTTCAAGTGTTGAGTCTTCTATTGAGTGTCGACATATTGTTCTTGGTGTCGACACTTACTTCAAATGCTGACTCTTCTGCTGAGTGTCGACACTATGTTCTTGGTGTCGACACTTTCTTCAAGTGTTGACTCTTCTGTTGTGTGTCGACACTTTGTTCTTGGTGTCGACACTTTAACTTAATCTCTGCTGACTTTTGCTGAGTGTCGACATAGCTCCAAGTGTCGACACTTTCTGGTGTAGACACAGTTCTTCTAGGTGTCGACACTGCTGTTAAGTGTCGACACTGCTTTACTGTACTTTCTTCATTGAGTGTCGACACAGCTCCTTGTGTCGACACTTTTTGTCTGGTGTCGACTCAGCATCCCAGGTGTCGACACAATGACTCCAAGTGTCGACACTGCTTGTCTGGGTGTCGACACAAGTCTTCTTAAGTGTCGACACTTTCCCTCTGTGTGTCGACACATGGACTTAGAAATTTTTGCTTCAGTCCTTCAAATACTTAACCTGCACAAGTAACTCAAAAACACATCAAATACATTTTGATGTATATCATTGAGTTGGGTGAGGCTTCTTCAAATCAGGTACATTTAAACCAATGTACCCAACAATCTCCCCCTATTTGGAGAAGTCATAACCCTTAGTCAATGATATACACCATTCATAATTAAAATTACAAAATTATGTAAAGCAGGATAATGTACAGCAGGGTAAACATAACATGTATCAATTTTACATGTATACAAATACATCATCACAGAACAAATAAGAAATAGACATAGACATATTCACAGAACAAACATGAAATATATTAATCATATATTGTTCTAATATCTGTCTTATACATTTTCAGAAGTTCACTAAATGTTTTCCATCCAAAAGATTACAAAATAAACTTCAAGAAAATTCTAAATCTATTTTTGTTCAGGCTCTTTAATAACTATCCCTTTGCCATCTTGAACTTTAGCTTGGACAGGAGCATCAGCAGTTTCAGCATCAGCAGGCTTCTTGCCTTTCAGATCTTTCTTCTTAAGCTCTTCAGCTTTGATCTTCTGCCTCTCAAAATAATGGTATGGCTTAGGAAAGTACTTGCTAGGCTCCTGAGCTGTAGGAGGTAGCTTTCCCATCTTTGCCTTCCTTCTGTATTGGACTATTGCCTCTTGTCTGGTTTCATGTTTTCTCCATTCAGCTTAAGAGAACTATTTGTTCCTGTCTTGAATGTTGTCTTTGGCAGCTTTCCAGGCAGTTAATATAATGTTCCTAGAGGTAGGGCTCCATTGCTCAAAATCTGGTCTCAGTTCAGCTTGTTCCCTAAACCTCTTCTTAGATAATCTTGTCTCTTCATCTTTCTGTAATGCCTCTTGCATGGCTTCAAAAATATGCTGCACCACTTTCTCAAGAATAACATTGTCCTTGCCCCCAGGTGGGCTGTACATGGTCTCTACATCTGCATGAATCATGTCAAAATCTGGAGGAGGGTATATGACTTGAGCCACTTCAGCTTGCTCCCCTCCTAGATATGCAGGTTGAATCCCAGATTCTGCCACATTGTCATCATCACAGAGAGGAGGGTATCCCAGTGTAGCCCTGATTGAATTTGATATCCATTTTGCATGATCAGAGCTTGCCTTGACTAACACTCTCTCCCCCTTTATGACTTTTCTTTCAATATGATCTCTCACATCATCCTTTTGAAATCTCACCTGATTATCCAAGTAATTGACTCCATCTTTGAAGAAGGGTTTTAACCTTTGGAGTTTGTCAGTTATCAGCTTCTGTGAATCTTGGATGGCAGTCTTAAGAGCAGTGATTTCTTCTAGAAATACTTTGTCAAAATCTGCCTTTGCTATAGCTGGAGTCTTCCCTGCAGCCAGATTCTTGAGTTCTATAACTATGGCATTGTGGGATTCAGTAAGGTTGTCATTCATTCTTAGCTGATTTTCAAGAACATAACCTTGTTTCAAGGCTATGTCATCCACTTGTGCCTTTATCTTTTCCTGGTGAGTTGCAAGATAGACTACTGCATTCCCACCCTTGTGGAAGCAGTCAGTCATCTCCTTCTTGTTGAGATTCATCTCAAACCTGATTGATTTTATATCCTGGGCCAGATCAAATTGGAGTGATTTTTGCCCTTCATCTACATATTTCTCTATGGCCTGCCGTTGCTCATCCAACTTGATTTGCATTGCCACCATCAGTGCACTATAATCAATGGCTGGGGCTGGTTGAATTATAGGTTGTGGTGCAACTGTTTGGAGAGCCCTCTTGTAACTCTAGCTTTTTCTCCTGAAGACATAAAGTTTCTTTTTCTTTGCCCTTTCAGCTTCCTCATCTTCTGAGGCAGAGGTGCTGGCTATATCCACCCTCTTCTTAGGGCTTGGAGGCCTTTCAGTTTGCACATCTTGTGCCATCTCAGTTTCTTACCTTATAGGCTCTTTCAGAATCTGCACTTGCTCCCCCTCAGCAGCAGCATTCTCTCCTTCAACAGCAGTAGGTTCTTTATCAAAATCCACTTGATGCAGATTTAAAAATAAATCTTCCATAGTGTACTCTTGTGGTGAAGGAGCTGGAGAAATTCATTGCTCTTCAACCACTGGATCAGGAACAACTTGTAGTACAACAGATGTGTCTTTTATAACAGCATCTGGAACTTGACTATCCAGCTGAATTTGCTGATGAACATCAGACAAATCAGTATCTTCTATAGGAAAATCCAAAGTATTTAGTTCAGTGATTACCTCTAGTATGATGTTTGTTGCTTGTTCACTTTCCAGTGTAGTGGGTTCATTTACAACTGGAAGCTCCCCCTGGCTTTGATCCTTATGGATGGGGCTAGCTTGAGGTAGCTCCCCCTGGATCTCAGCATCATCCTGAGGAGCAGGAGACTTCACTGCAGGCTCTTCCTCATGCTCATCTGGAGTGAAGACAACCTGTTCTTCACTATCAGAGCTGCTAGTGGACACTTGTTCCACTGGAGCAGTCTTCCTTTTCTTCTTTGCAGGAATCTCTTTCTCAGAAACAATCTTTTTAGGGGTTGGCAGCTCCTTAGTCTACACCCTGTCCCATCTTGAGAACAACCTCATATCCATCTTTCTCATATGGTTTATTTTGCTTCCAGCAGCAGTACTCATTACTTCTGGTATGGTTCTAGCAAGGTAAAGACTTATGATTCTGCCCAGGTTGGGCTTTTTCAAGCTTTCCTTAATCTTCTCAAACACTATAACTGACCAATCAGTTCTTAAAGTGAAGATTATTCTTATCATTATATTGAACATAGAGGCAGACACTCTGTCATGCCCTCCTGGCTTACTGAGTAGTACTTTTCCAACAATCTCAGACATGAATTTGCCTTGGCTGTTCATGCCTTTTCTAACAAATACTGATCCAAGATTCATCTTAGGATCCAGTCCACACCAGGTTAGAGCTTCCCTGGTCTTTGTAGCAGTAATCTCATCTTCCTCTTGAGTTCTTGGTAGCTGGAGAATCTTCCTCAGTCTTTTAGGGGATACCTTAACCCTTGCTACATGAACTCTGGATTTGATTTTGTATCCAGATTCATCCACCTTGGCTCCATTGAGGAATTCGAGTACCTCTTTCTTACATATCTTTATGGATTCAGAAACTAGATATTCTAACCCGGAATCAGCTACTAGGGTTACGACAGACGTGATTTCTTGATCAGCATCTTCAAAAGCGCCACGCACCAGCTCATAACCTTCGTTGACGTTCTCCTCAAGCTTAGGCGCCATTGGGGTTTGTAGAATTTGTCTTGAGAGAAGAGAGGTGTCGACACTGAAGTTTGGTCTCGAAACTTTGAAAGCGTGTCGACAAACAAAGACAAAACCATATTTATACCTTTTGATTTTGAAGATGAACAGGCGGGACATCTAACTTAAAATGTGTCGACACTGGCAATAAGTGTCGACACTGATGTAACGACCCGAATCGCTCTAGGCCCCTAGTGTGTGAGTTTTTGAGTCAGGAGGGTTGACTCAAGTCCTGAGAAGTGCAGGGAGTTGGGCTGCACTTGTGGAGAAGTGGAGAAATCAGTGTAGAGAGAAGTGACACGGGTAGTGACACGGCCGTGTCCCTACCCGTGTGCGTCGAGACGATCTCGACGAGGCGTGTCGAGATCGTCGAGAATCGTCGAGAGACGTCGAGATCATGACACGGGTAGTGACACGGCCGTGTCCCTACCCGTGTGCGTCGAGATGATCTCGACGAGCCGTGTCGAATCGTCGAGAGTCGTCGAGATGGTGACACGGGTAGTGACACGGCTGTGTCCCTACCCGTGTGCGTGACACGGGTAGTGACACGGGCGTGTCCCCACCCGTGTGCGTCGAGTTGAGCTCGACGAGAAGTGTTGATATGTAACTGAAGATGCACACGGCCAATGACACGGCCAGGCACACGGCCGTGTCATGTGAACACGGGTTGGGACACGGCCGTGTCCCTACCCGTGTCAAACAGTGAACCGACATGGAAACCGCCACGGCCGTTTCGCAGAAGCAGGACACGGGTACGGACACGGCCGTGTCCCTACCCGTGTCACATTTTGCTTATAAGGGGCAGAGAAACCCTAGCCGTTTTTCATCCTTATTTCCTTCCCCTATTTCCTGTGAGAGTTCCTGGTGAGAGGAAAACTGCAGGAGCAAGTTTTACCGAAGGAGATCCGCCATCGCCGCGAGAGAGAAGATGCCGCCAAGGAGAACTACGCGATCCATGGCCGGAAATGGTGGTACCGCTGGAGTCAACGTGAGTTTCCTACCCTCTCCCTTGGTGCTAGATCTTAGATAATAAGGAGAGACATCGGTTCAAGAGAACTTGATGGTGAGGAGAAGATTTCTAGGTTAGGCCATGCTAGGATTTGAATCCTAGATTTTAGATCTCTTCAACCCTTCCCCTTTTCTTCAATATGACGATGGGGGGATGGTCTCGTGAGGAGTTTATGGCCTTTGAGGTTGAATAAGGGAGGAGAATAATTCTGGAAAATTTAGGAACGATCGCCTTGACGAGGAAGACGAACCGATGCCGTTCATTTTCCTTTAAGATGCGCGCAGAATCTGTATTCTGCGCGCAGCGATCTTCTAGGCCCTTTTTATGTAGGATATGTGCAGATCTGGGCTTTTGGCCAAACACGAAAGTTGTAGCCCTTGGAAATACCTTTCCAACGAGTGGTTGCACGACTTCAGGTGATGTCTGTGGCCCCGGGAAAACCAAATCGAGTTTGCTGTCCGGCAATTCCTGTACACAGAAATTGTGTTCTGTGCGCAGTGAACTTTGAAGCCGATTTCGAGTAAGTTATTGTTAGATCTGGGTTGTGACCTGAATATGAAAGTTGTAGATCATGAAAAGATATTTCCAACGATGGGTTACACAACTTCACCGGATTCCTGTAGCCTCGGGAATCTCCGGTCGAAATTGCTGTCCAGATTAGTGATACACTTAGAATTCTGGTTTAATATAAAGTGCAATTAGAGTCGGTGGAATTCTGTCAAGATTAGATAATTGATGCTAATCACCGAAGAACTTTGAATGTTGGTGTTTATTATTTAGGATGCATACAATTGATTTATTATTGCAAGTTGTCTTGAGATTTGGATGGTTTCCTTTATGTTTAATCGAATCGAATTGATAAGATGTTGATAGATTATAACATATGCGCATCATATAAGTCTTATGTAGAGTTCATATGGAATGACATTTAGAAGATTAAACTATGGCCATGATATGTTGATTTGGTGAAATGAAATTTATTAGTCCAATACTTAGAGCGTCGTCTCCCTACGGGTAGTATTGTGGAAGAATGAAAGTGCGGTGTTGACCGTCACTTGTTTTGGTTGTGTTGAGGTAAGGTATGGATGGATGGTTGGGCTGTGTCCTCGTGTTTACTTCCGAGACCCCTTCCATGATATGTTGGTGTGGTATGTGCATGTGGTGTGAGTCGACACGCGGTGTCGTAATCCTGGGTTAAGGATAGTGTGGCAGGTTTACGGGCTCGCCAGTCGTCACACCGACGGGAGTTGGCAGTTAGACTTGGTCGGTTTGGGCTGTGTTCTCGGTGTTCACGTCCCGAGGCCCCTCCGACCATGTGGACGGTTGGGCTGTGTCCTCGTGCTTTCTTCCGAGGCCCCTTCCGGGTCACGCAAGGCCAGTTCGGGCTGTGTTCTTGGTGCACATCTACCCAAGACCCCGCTGGGCCATAGTACGCATGGGCTCCGCTGTTGTGTTCTTAGCGTTGAGGCGTACGGAGGCCTAGGTGAAGTAGTGTGATACCCGCCAAGTAGTAGAAGTGCCCGTTCTACTGTCACCGCCTGGCCACGGCGGCTGATGCCTGAGAGGTTAGCTACCTGCTCGAAAAGTGGGAACTATAGTCTGTGTCGACATAGCAGTTGCATGGGTGTGCATGGGTGAGTCATTGCATAGCATTCATAGCATTCATAACATTGCACAACAAGATCCTCATCGTATAAGTTTGTATGGGCACTCTTATACGATGAGTTACTTTTATGCAACCCGATCCTTAACTTATAAGTTTGTATGGGCATTCTTATAAGTTAAGTTACTTTCCTGCTGTAGCTTTATTACACTTGTTATTATACCTTGATGGCTCTTGTAGAATTGTTAGTTTACATATTGATAGCTTTTGTAGAACTGCTAGTTATACATTGATACTCATGTACCTTGTCACCTGATTGTACTTTTATACTTACTGATATATATTGTACCCTTGTTTCTCTTTCTCCGCCCGGTGCCGAGGAGTCGCCGGGGGAGCGGATGTGAAACCACTTAGTCGTTTCGACTAACGGTTGCTACGTCTTCCTTTTTAGGAGGTCACGCCGCAGGTAGAGCAGCCGCAGACTACGCAGCAGGGCAGCCAGGCCAGGGAGACAGGGCCTGATGTGACGGTGCCGTCGATACCGTCTGTTACCGATGTTAGTGTTTTGCTTACTCTGATGTAGCCCGTTTGGGCAATGTTTAGCTGTACTGTGATATATTGTAGAAGCATGTTTTAGCTTCTCATTATTCATGTATTTGGACATTATAACTTAGTGTGGATTTGACTTCTGGATGTTTATTTATTTGGTTGGGTTGGCATGTTATATTGATATTGTTGTAGCCGGCGGAATAGGCGTCTTGTGGTACAGGTTAGCCCGTGTGCTAATGCTACCGCAAGGCGGCTGTTCCGGGCATAAGACTCCCCCTTCGTGCCGTGTTTTGGGATCCGGGGAGGGGGGTCTTACAAATGGTATCAGTTTGCCACAATCCTCAACTACGAAGTCATTCAACAATGGTGCCACCCCCGTTTGGTTAGTCAGTTTGGGGACAAACTGACTTAGCGGAAGCAGTGGTGTGCCCATATGTAATTCACATTAAGTTTGTCCAACTTTGACCCTACGATTAGCCAACCTGACCACAAATTTGTCGTGTACGTGTAGGTTCCACTGCATGTTGAGCCGATGAGGGGTACTCCTACCCCTCCCATACCCACTCAGTTCCAACAGTCTGAGTTGGGGCAAACACTCACCGCCATTCTTGATGCTTTTAAGGCACAGCAGGCTCCGGTGCAACAACAGGCCCCGAGCTCCAACTGGCTGAGCACCTTTCGGGCTCTCTCCCCTCCCGTCTACCTTGGGACGGAGTCAGCCGTACGTACAGAGGAATGGCTAGACACGATACAAGAGTTGTTGGCTGGAATCCGTTGCCCGGCCAACATGGCAGTAACATTGGCAGTGTCTGTTTTGGACTTACATGCGAAGAGGTGGTGGAAGTCCCTCATGGGCTCTACCTTCCAAGGCCGGATCTACACAGAGATAAGTTGGAGTGAATTCTCGGAGGTTTTCTTGGAGCACTTTATCCCTACATCGGCCCGAGATGAGCTTGAGCAGAGGTTCCTTCTACCAAAGCAGGGATCAAAGTCGGTTACAGAATACCAGCGGGAATTCCAGCATCTCGCAAGGTTTGCGGACTCTTATGAGTTGGATGACAGAGGTTATGCCAAGCGCTTCTATAAAGGGCTGCGAGATCCCCTAAGGCAGTCCCTTTTGTTTATAGCGGATGGTAGCTTGGCGGAGATCATTGATATGGCAAAAAGATTGGAGGCGGACCACATGGGATGTAGTAAGAGGCCTGCGGAGGACGTGATGGAAGCCGGCCCAAGTAATAGAAGGAGACGGGACTTCAGAGGAGGAAGAGGTTATCAAAGAGGTGGAGGGCGTGTCCACCGAAACTATAGGGTGGAGCATCCAGTTCCGCAGCCGCCTGCGTTGCCCCCACCCCCACAGCCTCGGCGATTTCAACAACCTGAAGGGCGTCGTGGTCTGGTGTGCTTCGAATGCAACCAGCCGGGCCACATCCGACGTTTTTGCCCACAGCTATATGGGAACGTCCCTCCTGCTCTCCCTCCTGCTCTCCCTCCACCAGCTCCACGAGGACGGGGATATATGCGTGGTCGAGGACGAGGACCGCCAAGAGGAAACCCCGGACCGGTCCGGGATCAGGTGTACGCGCTTGACATGGCGCAGGAACGGAACCCACAAGATGTGATTGCAGGTATGATTTAATTAGTTTACATACTTGCATGGTTTAACATGAATTGCTTAGAACTTATTAGACACTAGCAATAAGTTTTGGTCGTTGGCACTTAGGCACCGTGATTATTGGCGGGAAGACGGCCTATGCGCTGTTCGATACCGGTGCCTCACACTCTTTCGTGTCCGAAGATTTCATAAAAGACGTGGGTGATGTTCATTACTTCACGGGAATAGCCCGACGTGTACGCCTTCCGGACGGCTCGGAGATGATCGCGACCGCCAAGTGCGAGTTGGAGTTATTTATTGATGGGAAGGCCTTTGATACACCGGCCACGGTTCTGAGAATGCCGGAGTTTGACATCATTTTGGGCATGGCATGGCTGGACTGGCACTTCGTGAGGATCGACTGCGCGGAGAAGCGGATCTATTTGAGGCATGGAGACTCTGACGTCATCTTCCAAGGTATTGGCTTCGCGCCACGTATGATATTATCTTCTATCCAGGTTGTAAAAGCTCATATGAAGGGGGACGAGGTCTTCATGATCTGGTTCGAGTTGAAGGAGGAAGCGTTGGAATTAAAGGATGTACGGGTTGTGCGGGACTTTCCCGAGGTATTTCCTGAGAAGCTACCAGGATTACCGCCGCATAGAGAGGTCGATTTCCAGATTAATTTAGTACCAGGTGCCAAGCCTGTATCTAAGGCTCCGTACAGAATGGCCCCGAAAGAACTCGCGGAGTTTAGAGTTCAACTGCAAGAACTAGTAGATTCAGGGTTCGTTCGCCCCAGTTCGTCACCGTGGGGTGCCCCCGTATTGTTCGTAAAGAAGAAGGATGGAACCCTGCGATTGTGCATAGATTATCGGGAACTCAATCGATTGACGGTGCGGAACACTTATCCGCTACCTCGGATCGACGAGTTGTTCGATCAATTAGTGGGAGCGCATTGGTTCTCTAAATTAGACTTGCGCTCTGGATACTATCAGTTGAGGATACAAGAGGGGGACATTCAGAAAACAGCCTTCAGTTCGAGATATGGTTTGTATGAGTTCACAGTAATGCCGTTTGGGCTCACGAATGCACCTTCGGCCTTCATGAGCCTGATGAACAAGGTGTTTGAACCATACTTGGACATCTTCGTCATCATTTTCATCGACGACATCTTAGTCTATTCAAAGACGGAGGAGGAGCATGTCGAGCACCTGACCTTAGTTTTGAAGAAATTGAAGGAGCACGCCTTGTATGCCAAGTTTAGCAAGTGCGAATTCTGGCTTAAGGAGGTTGCCTTCTTAGGGCATGTGATCAGTGGAGCAGGATTAGCTGTGGACCCAGCTAAGGTGCGGGCCGTGAAGGAGTGGTCGCCCTTGAAGTCGGCGGCCGATGTACGAAGCTTTCTTGGACTTGCTGGCTACTACCGCAAGTTCGTGAAAGGATTCTCCAAGATTGCCCTTCCTCTTACCTCCTTGACGAAGAAGGGTGTGCCATTTGAGTGGACTCCTAAATGTGATGCAGCACGGGCATGTGATCGCTTATGCTTCAAGGCAGTTAAAGAAACATGAAATCAATTACCCGGTTCATGATTTGGAGTTAGGAGCAGTGGTGTTCGCTTTGAAGGTCTGGAGGCATTATTTATATGGCGTCCACTGCGAGATCTTTTCCGATCACAAAAACTTGAAGTATGTTCACACTCAGAAGGAGTTGAACCTGAGACAACGGCGGTGGTTGGAATTTCTATGCGACTATGAGTTCACCATGAACTACCACCCCGGGAAAGCGAACTCGGTAGCCGATGCCTTGAGTAGAAAAGTGCCAGGCTCTAGCCCAGAGTCTCGGCTGATGAGCATGGAGTTGGCTCGGATGATCGAGGAGATGGAAATTACTCTAGTATTCAAGGATCCTTCGACAGAGTATGCGGAGTATTTGGCCAACGTGAGCATAGTTTGTGATATCCGAGATCGGATTCGGGTGGAGCAAGGTATGGATGCGGCCTTGGCCCCGGTAATCAAGGCAATTGAAGATAGGACCACCGATGAGTACACACTCAAAGACGGCCTCGTTTATTTTCGTGGCCGACTTTATATTCCCAAGGGCGGCAAAATTCGGGAGGATATATTGAGAGAGGCGCATTCCTCTCAATATTCAGTGCACCCGGGTATTGCTAAGATGTACGCCGGACTGCGGAAGACCATGTGTTGGCCGGGAATGAAGAAGGATGTTCGCTACTATGTTACACATTGCGAAGCTTGTCAAAGAGTGAAGGCTGAATGCAGGAGTCCCGGTGGTTTGTTGCAGTCGCTGCCCATCCCCGAATGGAAGTTCGAGGATATCTCCATGGATTTTGTTCATGGGCTACCTCGTTCCCGCTCCGGGAATGATTCGGTGTGGGTTATTGTGGATCGACTAACAAAGGTAGCCCGGTTCATTCCAATGAAGAAGGAAGCACACGTGGATGTTTTCGTACGCCTTTTTGTGGAGCAATTTGTACGGTATCATGGCGTGCCCAAGACGATTGTTTCGGATAGGGATGGTCGGTTTACATCAAATGAGTGGAAGGCGGTGCAGGCGTATTTGGGCTCACGCCTAACCTTTAGTACCGCTTTTCATCCTCAGACTGACGGACAGTCAGAGCGGACAATCAGAACGCTGGAGGATTTGTTGAGGCTATGTGTGTTGGACAGAGGAGAGCCATGGGAAAGACTCTTGCCCCTGGTGGAATTCTCCTACAACAATAGTCATCAAGCAAGCATCGGTATGGCGCCCCATGAAGCCCTTTACGGAAGAAGGTGCAGGACTCCCTTGTCTTGGGTGCAAGATGAAGATCCGAAGGCATTGGGAAACGAATACATAGATGATACTGATGCGGCGGTCAGATTGATACGGGATCGCATGTTGGAGGCTCAAAGTCGACAGGCGAAATATTATAATAAAAGGCATCGGATGGTGGAGTTCCAGGTGGGCGAAAAAGTGTTCCTCAAAATTCGGCCGATGCATGGAGTGTCGCGGGTGCGTGGAGTGAAAAAGCTCAGCCCAAGGTATGTTGGGCCTTATACTATACTAGAAAGGATCGGTCCGTTGGCCTATCGGTTGGAGTTACCACCAGAACTAGAAAATCTCCACGACGTGTTCCATGTGTCGTCGCTTCGAAAAGCACTGTTGCGGCCCGACCAGTATATTCCCACTACTGATGGTGCAGTAGCGTCAGATAGGTCTGTGCGACTAGAGCCGGTACGGATTGTTGACAGCGAGACAAGAACATTACGCCGCAAAAGTGTCCCCTTAGTGAAGGTGCAATGGATGAATCATGGGAAGGAGGAGTACACCTGGGAGCCAATGGATTTGATGCAGCAACGCTACCCGGAGTTGTTTGCCCAAGGTAATCTTATTTAAAAACATATGATAAACTTCCTGTTAAAGCTTTTCTCCACACAGCTTAAGCTTGATTTCGGGGACGAAATCTTTTATTTTGTTTATAGGATTTGTAACGACCCGAATCGCTCTAGGCCCCTAGTGTGTGAGTTTTTGAGTCAGGAGGGTTGACTCAAGTCCTGAGAAGTGCAGGGAGTTGGGCTGCACTTGTGGAGAAGTGGAGAAATCAGTGTAGAGAGAAGTGACACGGGTAGTGACACGGCCGTGTCCCTACCCGTGTGCGTCGAGACGATCTCGACGAGGCGTGTCGAGATCGTCGAGAATCGTCGAGAGACGTCGAGATCATGACACGGGTAGTGACACGGCCGTGTCCCTACCCGTGTGCGTCGAGATGATCTCGACGAGCCGTGTCGAATCGTCGAGAGTCGTCGAGATGGTGACACGGGTAGTGACACGGCCGTGTCCCTACCCGTGTGCGTGACACGGGTAGTGACACGGGCGTGTCCCCACCCGTGTACGTCGAGTTGAGCTCGACGAGAAGTGTTGATATGTAACTGAAGATGCACACGGCCAATGACACGGCCAGGCACACGGCCGTGTCATGTGAACACGGGTTGGGACACGGCCGTGTCCCTACCCGTGTCAAACAGTGAACCGACATGGAAACCGCCACGGCCGTTTCGCAGAAGCAGGACACGGGTACGGACACGGCCGTGTCCCTACCCGTGTCACATTTTGCTTATAAGGGGCAGAGAAACCCTAGCCGTTTTTCATCCTTATTTCCTTCCCCTATTTCCTGTGAGAGTTCCTGGTGAGAGGAAAACTGCAGGAGCAAGTTTTACCGAAGGAGATCCGCCATCGCCGCGAGAGAGAAGATGCCGCCAAGGAGAACTACGCGATCCATGGCCGGAAATGGTGGTACCGCTGGAGTCAACGTGAGTTTCCTACCCTCTCCCTTGGTGCTAGATCTTAGATAATAAGGAGAGACATCGGTTCAAGAGAACTTGATGGTGAGGAGAAGATTTCTAGGTTAGGCCATGCTAGGATTTGAATCCTAGATTTTAGATCTCTTCAACCCTTCCCCTTTTCTTCAATATGACGATGGGGGGATGGTCTCGTGAGGAGTTTATGGCCTTTGAGGTTGAATAAGGGAGGAGAATAATTCTGGAAAATTTAGGAACGATCGCCTTGACGAGGAAGACGAACCGATGCCGTTCATTTTCCTTTAAGATGCGCGCAGAATCTGTATTCTGCGCGCAGCGATCTTCTAGGCCCTTTTTATGTAGGATATGTGCAGATCTGGGCTTTTGGCCAAACACGAAAGTTGTAGCCCTTGGAAATACCTTTCCAACGAGTTGTTGCACGACTTCAGGTGATGTCTGTGGCCCCGGGAAAACCAAATCGAGTTTGCTGTCCGGCAATTCCTGTACACAGAAATTGTGTTCTGTGCGCAGTGAACTTTGAAGCCGATTTCGAGTACGTTATTGCTAGATCTGGGTTGTGACCTGAATATGAAAGTTGTAGATCATGAAAAGATCTTTTCAACGATGGGTTACACAACTTCACCGGATTCCTGTAGCCTCGGGAATCTCCGGTCGAAATTGCTGTCCAGATTAGTGATACACTTAGAATTCTGGTTTAATATAAAGTGCAATTAGAGTCGGTGGAATTCTGTCAAGATTAGATAATTGATGCTAATCACCGAAGAACTTTGAATGTTGGTGTTTATTATTTAGGATGCATACAATTGATTTATTATTGCAAGTTGTCTTGAGATTTGGATGGTTTCCTTTATGTTTAATCGAATCGAATTGATAAGATGTTGATAGATTATAACATATGCGCATCATATAAGTCTTATGTAGAGTTCATATGGAATGACATTTAGAAGATTAAACTATGGCCATGATATGTTGATTTGGTGAAATGAAATTTATTAGTCCAATACTTAGAGCGTCGTCTCCCTACGGGTAGTATTGTGGAAGAATGAAAGTGCGGTGTTGACCGTCACTTGTTTTGGTTGTGTTGAGGTAAGGTATGGATGGATGGTTGGGCTGTGTCCTCGTGTTTACTTCCGAGACCCCTTCCATGATATGTTGGTGTGGTATGTGCATGTGGTGTGAGTCGACACGCGGTGTCGTAATCCTGGGTTAAGGATAGTGTGGCAGGTCTACGGGCTCGCCAGTCGTCACACCGACGGGAGTTGGCAGTTAGACTTGGTCGGTTTGGGCTGTGTCCTCGGTGTTCACGTCCCGAGGCCCCTCCGACCATGTGGACGGTTGGGCTGTGTCCTCGTGCTTTCTTCCGAGGCCCCTTCCGGGTCACGCAAGGCCAGTTCGGGCTGTGTTCTTGGTGCACATCTACCCAAGACCCCGCTGGGCCATAGTACGCATGGGCTCCGCTGTTGTGTTCTTAGCGTTGAGGCGTACGGAGGCCTAGGTGAAGTAGTGTGATACCCGCCTAGTAGTAGAAGTGCCCGTTCTACTGTCACCGCCTGGCCACGGCGGCTGATGCCTGAGAGGTTAGCTACCTGCTCGAAAAGTGGGAACTATAGTCTGTGTCGACATAGCAGTTGCATGGGTGTGCATGGGTGAGTCATTGCATAGCATTCATAGCATTCATAACATTGCACAACAAGATCCTCATCGTATAAGTTTGTATGGGCACTCTTATACGATGAGTTACTTTTATGTAACCCGATCCTTAACTTATAAGTTTGTATGGGCATTCTTATAAGTTAAGTTACTTTCCTGCTGTAGCTTTATTACACTTGTTATTATACCTTGATGGCTCTTGTAGAATTGTTAGTTTACATATTGATAGCTTTTGTAGAACTGCTAGTTATACATTGATACTCATGTACCTTGTCACCTGATTGTACTTTTATACTTACTGATATATATTGTACCCTTGTTTCTCTTTCTCCGCCCGGTGCCGAGGAGTCGCCGGGGGAGCGGATGTGAAACCACTTAGTCGTTTCGACTAACGGTTGCTACGTCTTCCTTTTTAGGAGGTCACGCCGCAGGTAGAGCAGCCGCAGACTACGCAGCAGGGCAGCCAGGCCAGGGAGACAGGGCCTGATGTGACGGTGCCGTCGATACCGTCTGTTACCGATGTTAGTGTTTTGCTTACTCTGATGTAGCCCGTTTGGGCAATGTTTAGCTGTACTCTGATATATTGTAGAAGCATGTTTTAGCTTCTCATTATTCATGTATTTGGACATTATAACTTAGTGTGGATTTGACTTCTGGATGTTTATTTATTTGGTTGGGTTGGCATGTTATATTGATATTGTTGTAGCCGGCGGAATAGGCGTCTTGTGGTACAGGTTAGCCCGTGTGCTAATGCTACCGCAAGGCGGCTGTTCCGGGCATAAGACTCCCTCTTCGTGCCGTGTTTTGGGATCCGGGAGGAGGGGTCTTACAACTGACTTATAATGTCTCGACACATATGTGTCGACACAAGTTTAGTCAACATATTTTATGTGTCGACACTTGGTTATGTGTAGACACAACATAACTCGACACATTGTCGAGACTTTACTTAGAAAATTCTGAGTAAAACTTAAGTGTCGACACCACATTGGATGTGTCGACACCTACTTGACATGTGTCGACACTAATATTCTGAAGTGTCGACACCAACTTCCTAGATGTGTCGACACCTTTTTCCTGAAGTGTCGACACCACTATTCTGTGTCGACATAGACTTGTCTATGTGTCGACACCTTTTTACTTAGCCATTTTTAATTCTGTAAACTTACTCTAAGTTTATCATTTCTAGTTCAATTTTAAATCTATTGAACTTAGCTTCTTCTAGGGGCTTAGTATACATATCACCTACTTGATTATCAGTTTTAACATATTCTAATAAAATATCTTCTCTTTCTACATGCTCCCTAAGAAAATGATATTTAATTTCAATATGTTTTGTTCTACTATGGGATACAGGATTATTAGCTATTGAAATAGCACTTGTAGAATCACAGAAGAGTGGAGTTCTACTTACCTGAAATCCATAGTCCTCTAGCTGATGTTGTATCCACAGAAGTTGAGCAGAGCAACTTCCTGCAGCCACATACTCTGACTCTGCAGTGGAGATAGCCACACTGGTTTGCTTTTTGCTACTCCATGAAATTAGTGTCCCACCTAGGAATTGACAGGTTCCAGTAGTGCTTTTTCTATCTTCTTTGCATCCTGCAAAGTCTGTATCTGAATAACCTGTTAGTTCAAAATCTTCATTCCTAGGGTACCAGAGGCCTAGATAGGGAGTGCCCTTTAGATATCTCAATATTCTTTTGACTGCTGTCAAATGAGACTCTTTAGGGCAGGCTTGATACCTTGCACAGACACATGTAGCATACATTATATCTGGTCTACTAGTAGTCAAGTATAATAGGGAGCCAACTATCCCTCTATATAAGGTTTCATCTACAGGTTTCCCTGCATCATCCTTGCTAAGAGACATACTTGACCCCATAGGAGTCTTCATGGTACTGGATGAATCCATACCATACTTCCTTATGAGTTCTAGGGTGAACTTGGACTGACATATGGATAAACCATTCTCAGTCTGTTTAACTTGGAGACCCAAGAAAAACTTCAGCTCTCCCATACTACTCATCTCAAATTGACCTTGCATAAGTTTTACAAACCTTTTGCAAAGGCTGCTTTCAGTAGACCCAAATATAATGTCATCTACATATATTTGGACTAGTATAACTTTGCCTCTAGATTCCCTAAGGAATAGAGTCTTATCTATTTTCCCCCTTGAGAACTTGTTCTCAATGAGGAAACTAGATAGGGTTTCATACTAAGCCCTAGGGGCTTGCTTTAACCTATATAAAGCTTTCCTAAGTCTATAGACATGATGAGGTAGAGTTGGATCAAAAAAACCTGAAGGATGTTCCACATAGACTTCTTCTTTAAGATTACCATTCAGAAATGTTGACTTGATATCCATTTGGTAAACCTTGAATCCTTGATAGGTTGCATAGGCCAAGAACATCCTTATGGCTTCCAATCTGGCTACTGGTGCAAAGGTTTGATCAAAGTCAATACCTTCTTCTTGCTTATATCCTTTAGCAACCAATCTAGCTTTATTCTTAATGATGACCCCTTGTTCATCCATCTTATTCCTGTAGATCCACTTGGTTCCTATTATATTGTGGTCTTTAGGTTTAGGAACAAGTTCCCAGACCTTGCACCTCTTGAACTGACTAAGCTCTTCTTGCATTGCTTCAGTCCATTGTGGATCTTGTATTGCTTCTTCAAACTTCTTAGGTTCAACTTGAGATAGAAAACTGGAGTAGATTGCTGCATTTATGTTTCTGCTCCTGGTTTGTACTCCTTGTCTTGGATCTCCAATAATCTGCTCTACTGGATGATCTCTAAGATGCCTGTTGGCTGGAGGCATCCTTACTTCTGGTCGAACCTCTTCAGCATCTCCATCATGCTGTACTCCTTGTACTTCTTCAGCAATTGGCACATGTAGTTCTCCCCCTGGACAACAGCCACTGACTTCTACTTACTGTCTTGCAGCAGGTATTTCTTCTATATTAAGCTTGTCCATCTTCTTTGTTAAACCTGTGGGGCTGCATACAGTACTAGACAACTCATTTTTAATAAGTTTAGTCTCATCAAAAACTACATGCACAGATTCTTCTACAACTTGTGTAGTCAAGTTGTAGACTCTATAAGCCTTACTGTTGTTGTTGTACCCAACAAAAATTCCCTCTTGGGACTTGGCAGCAAACTTAGTCAAGTAAGACTTCCCATTGTTAAGTATGAAGCATTTGCAACCAAAGATCCTGAAATAGGATAGGTTTGGTTTCCTGCCTTTCACAACTTCATAGGGGGTCTTGTTGAGGCCTTTAGTGATGGTAGCCCTATTTATAACATGGCATGCAGTGTTAACTACTTCAGCACAGAAATACTCTGGTAGTGATGTATCACTTAATAGGGTCCTACTAGCCTCTATCAAGGTCCTATTCTTCCTCTCAGCAATGCCATTTTGCTGAGGTGTTCTAGGTGAAGAGAATTCTTAAAATATCCCAAAGTCTTCACATAGTTTTGTCATGTTATCAAACTGAAATTCAGTACCATGGTCACTTCTAATCTTGACCACTGTACTATCTAGTTCATTCTGAATTTGCTTGACAAAGTTATGGAAGACACTAGGTGTTTAAGATTTCTGTCTTAAGAAGAACACCCAGGAAAACCTTGAGTAGTCATCTACAACTACAAGGGTATAGACCTTCCTACCTAAGCTGTGAACTGGCATTGGACCAAAGAGATCCAAATGCAAGAGGTATAAACACCTCACAGCTTCTTTGTTCTCTATGCTTCTAAAGATGGATTTAGTCTGCTTGCCCTTTTGACAAGCTGAGCAAACGCCATCTTTAACACACTTAACTTGAGGACCATTCCTCACTAACTCTTTGCTAAAGAGTTTGCTAATAGTCTTGTAGTTAAGATGGGCAAGCCTCTTGTGCCATTTGACACAATGAGAGACTGTCTCATCAGCTACAAGATACACTGGAGAACCATTATTCTCAATCATAATGTCTAGGCAGTAGACATTCCTCTTCCTATAACCTGTCAAAATGATCTCTTGATCACTTGACCTCTTGATATGACAACCATTTTTAACAAATGAGATGTCATACCCTACATCACTTAATTGACTTATACTTATTAGGTTGTGTTTCAACCCTTTAACATAAGCCACTTGAGTAATGGTAACCAAGTTGCTAGAAATGTTACCAAATCCTTTGATGATTCCTTTTTCAGAACCACCAAAGGTTACTTTTGGACCATCTTTTATTGGAATGTAGTCCCTTAGTAATCCTCTTGTTCCAGTCATATGTCTGGAACATCCACTGTCCAAGTACCATGTTGGGGTATGGCCACTTGGACTAACCTGCAAAACAGATTAATGAACCTTAGAACCCAAAGAATTCTTGGGTCCTTGGTACATGTTAGTTTGCAAACTGACAAAGCTACCTACTGGCTTTCCAACAGGTAGTTTGGTACTCACTTTGGCACTAGCATTGTGCCAACAGTCCATTGCAAAATGGCCAACTTTGCCACAGCACCAACATTCAAATTTATTGTACCTTTTCTTAGGTACTGTCTTTGATGTCTTATCTACAGCAGACTTGTTGAATGTTGGGGCTTTGCCCTTGGACTTGTACTTGGACTGCTCAGTCCTTGCAGGTTCAATAAAACCCAGACCAGCCTTGCCTTTATGATGAACAAATTCATCAATTAAAGGTAGCAATGACTTAGGTTTAGAAAACCTAGCAACAAGCTCTCTCTCTTTCTGAAGATTGATCTCCAGACTCTTGATTTGATCATTCTTAAAGGTGATAGTCCCCATCTGAATCACTGTTATGTGTTTCAGCCTGGCTATCTCATTAAGCTTTTGATCAAATTGCTTCTCAGAATCTGTTGCAGCAGCTTTGAGATCAGCAATTTCCTTTGCCTGACTTTTGGCAAGGGACTTGCTCTTCTTATAAGCTTGCAACAACACTTGATATTCATCTATAAGCTGATGAATATCTTCCTCAGACTCAGATACACTCTCATCACTAGATGATGATGAATCTGATTCTGTACTAGAACAAGAAACTGAACTTAGAGTTGAACTTTGTACCTTACTGGGTCCTGGCTGCTCCAGGATTTTGTCATTCTCTGTCAAAGCCATTAGCCCTTGGTATTGACTGTCTTCTTGTTCATAAATAGACTCCATAATCTGCATGAATTCTTCTTCTTCTTCTTCAGCAAACAGCCCTATGTATTCCTCAGCATCAGACTCAGTTTCTGAAGAAGAGATATCTGATAGAGTCTTCTCCTTCTTGGCAACAAAAGACTTCTCTTTCTTGCCTTTGAAATGAGTCTTCTTCCTGTCACTAGACTCTTTTCTCTTCTCAGGACAATCTGCAACAACATGGCCTTGTCTATTGCAGCAATAGCACACTATTTTAGAACCAGTTGCCTTGCTAGATTTTGTCCTCTTCCTGTCTTTCTTTGAAGCCTTTTTATCCTGATAAAAATCTTCTTTTCCTTTTGAAGTAGAAGGCCTTGACCTCCACTGTTTCTTCTTCAAGAATTTCTGAAAGTGTCTAGTGAAGGCAGCAAAGTTTTCATCACTTTCACTGCTTGTAGATTTGGTGCTGACTGACTCATCTGACTCTGATTCAACTACCTTTGGAGGTGGAGTTGATGACTTATTCCTGCACTTTCTGGAGGCTTCTGTCTTGAAGGCTACTGTTCTTTCCTTGTGTTCAGTTCTTGTTGATTTCTCCTCCTCTTTCCTCACTGTCAATTGCATTTCATAAGACAATAACTTGTCAAACAGTGTAGGTGGAGGAATTTCTCCCAACTTAGCCATTTCTCTAATGGCACCAATCTTTGTGTCCCAATCTTTAGTTAGGGACCTTAGAAACTTGTCATTTAGTTCATAATTGCTGAACTCTCTTCCATAAGACATGAGTTCATTCACTATTCTGTAGAACTTCTTATAGCACTCAGTTATGCTATCACCCTTTCCTTGTCTAAAACTTTCATACTCCTAATTTAACAAGATTTTCTATCTTATCTAACTTTTTTAGAACCCTCCATATACACAATAAGAGTGTCCCACATCTCTTTGGCTGTCTTACAGTGTATAAGATTCTGAAATGTTGCATCATCTATGTCACTCACTATAATGTTTTGTGCCCTTTTGTCCATGGTGGCTAGGACAATCTCATCCTTAGTCATTTCAGAGAAATCCTTTGGGGTTCTCTGATTTGCATCTAGAACTGATATCTTCATGGGCACATATGGCCCCTCTTTTACTGTGATGTAGATCCTAGGGTCTGAGGCTTCCATAAACAGCCTTACCCTTTCCTTCCAGATCCCAAAGATCTCTTTCCTGCATATGGGAAATTTCATGGAACCCAATTTCTTGTGATTTTCAGAGGAACCCATGGTTCTTGATTTTCTTGAATTTGTAATTTACCTTAGACTGAATCTGCCAATCAGGATCTCCTTAGACTGTTAGTCCTTTTTGAGTAACCTCCCTCTGATACCACTTGAAAGATATAGTACCTAAACACCTAGAGGGGGGGGTGAATAGGTGACCAATTTCTTTTTAAACTTTAATGGCAGCAATCAGTTAATATCACAGAATTCTAACTACTTTTGCACAGCAATCACACAGCATACATAGCAAAGCACAGCACAGCACAGCACAGCAGACACAGAGTTTTATAGTGGTTCCCCAAGATTTGGGTACATCCACTTTCCCCCTTCGCCTATCTAGCAGTGTACTAGATTCGACCAAACTTCACCACTGTCTCAGAACCCAAACTGGTTCCTACACCTCAGGCCCAAAGCCCTACAACTCAGCTTTTCCACAAAGCCTACACTCAGCCACAAAGGTCTACACTCAGCCAATAAGGCCTACACGCAGCCACAAAAGGCCTACACTCAGAGATTCCAATCTCCTACACTCAAGCTCTCAAGCCCTACCCTCAGCCTTTATAATTACAGGCTTTCAATCACTCAGATCCAAAGGATCCTACAAGATAAAAATGATTTTACAAATAATAACTCAGCAACTCAGAAACAATAGAGGGGAGTTGTGAGTTTCTTGATGAGTTCTTGGAAGAACTCAGCTGGAAACAATCTGACTTAGCTTTCTTCAAAGCTTCTTGAAAGTAGAACTGAATAAGATTGAATCCTCCTGCAGTTGATTCTTGATCTCTGCTACTTAGAATTCAGAATGAATCTGAACCCTTCTTCTCAGCCTAGTTCCAATGGCTGATTTCTTGGATGGAGCCCTCTCTCTCCAACTTCTTAGATCTGCACTTGGATAGCTAGATCTTCTTGATTTGATACTTGATCAAATAACTTGAACAACTCTGTGAACCACTTTTTGAATTGCTTCAGCAACTTCTTCAACAACTTGAATCAGAGTTTCTGTAGACTGTATGAGCCTATTTATAGGCCTTCTTCATGGTAACCGGCTGGTCCAGTTCATAACTGTCTTCTGACATCTCTGACAGGTGCTGCAGACCGGCTGGAACGGCAGCTGTCAAGTCATCCAGTCAGTTCTTGAAAGTTCTCTAACTGTCTGAAAGTGTCGAGACTTTCTGTCTTTAAGTGTCGACACTTATAGACCAAGTGTCGACACAAGTTGTGTAAGTGTCGACACAAGTATACAAGGTGTCGATACAACTCCTTGTGTTGTAGATTCTATGTCTCGACACAGTTTCTTCTGTATGTGTCGACACTTAAATTGAGTGTCGACACAAGTACTTGATCTTTTATCTCTTGCTGAATTCTTCTAAGTGTCGACACATCTCCTTTGTGTCGACACAACTTCTTATGTTGAATCTGTTAAGTGTCGACATTACTTCTTGGTGTCGACACATATTCTTCAATGTTGATACTTGATGAGTGTCGACACAGCTCCTTGTGTCGACACTTGATTCTTCTGTTGAGACTTCAGCTGAGTGTCGGCACATTCCCTTAGTGTCGACACTTGTACTTAGAATATTTTGTTGATCTTTCTGTTCTTTGCTAAGTGTCGACACAGCTCCATGTGTCGACACTTTCTTCAAGTGTTGAGTCTTCTGTTGAGTGTCGACACATTGTTCTTGGTGTTGACACTTACTTCAAATACTGACTCTTCTGCTGAGTGTCGACACTATGTTCTTGGTGTCGACACTTTCTTCAAGTGTTGACTCTTCTGTTGTGTGTCGACACTTTGTTCTTGGTGTCGACACTTTAACTTAGTCTCTGCTGACTTTTGCTGAGTGTCGACACAGCTCCAAGTGTCGACACTTTCTGGTGTAGACACAGTTCTTCTAGGTGTCGACATTGCTGTTAAGTGTCGACACTGCTTTACTGTACTTTCTTCATTGAGTGTCGACACAGCTCCTTGTGTCGACACTCTCTGTCTGGTGTCGACTCAGCATCCCAAGTGTCGACATAATGACTCCAAGTGTCGACACTGCTTGTCTGGGTGTCGACACAAGTCTTCTTAAGTGTCGACACTTTCCCTCTAGGTGTCGACACATGGACTTAGAAATTTTTGCTTCAGTCCTGCAAATACTTAACCTGCACAAGTAACTCAAAAACACATCAAATACATTTTGATGTATATCATTGAGTTGGGTGAGGTTTCTTCAAATCAGGTACATTTAAACCAATGTACCCAACAAGTTCTGAGATGCCCTATTTGTCTAGGTGATTTCCTAGCCTTTGCGGATCTGATGGTGTAAGATCTGACAGATTTTGAAGTGATTTTGGGCATGGAATGGCTGTCCAGGTATGATGCGGTCATCTAGTGCAAGGCAAAGAGACTGGACTTCAGGATGGACAATGGACAACCTATGAGCGTCTATGGATTTTAGGACAGGGTTTCCCCTGTAATTTCTGCAGTACGTGCTTGTCGTATTATAGTGTCTGGTTGCGAGGCATTTTTAGTTTCTATTTCTGCTCTGGAAATAGCTTTTGTTACACCACGTCTTGAGGATGTCGTGGTGGTAAAAAAGTTTCCAGATGTCTTTCTTAATAGTCTTCCAGGACTTCATCCTGAAAGGGAGATAGAATTTGTGATAGAGCTCGAGCCAGGTACTCGCCCTATTGACAAATCACCGTACCATATGGGTCCGCGTGAGTTGGATGAGTTGCGTACTCAGCTCGATGAGTTGCTGAGGTGTGGTTTTATTAGACTAAGTTCTTCTCTGTGGGGTGCTCCTATTTTGTTCGTCAAGAAGAAAGATGGATCGATGAGGCTTTGCATCGATTACAGAGAATTGAATAAGGTGACCATTAAGAATAGATATATCTTGCCAAGGATTGATGATCTGTTCGATTAGTTGTGCGGTAGCTCAGTATTTTGAAAGATTGATCTTTACTCAGGCTACCACCAGTTGAGAATTCTTGAGGTAGATATTCCACGAACCGTTTTTCGTTCGCGGCATAGGCATTATGAGTTTTTGGGGATGTCTTTCGGTTTAACCAATGCACCTTCTGCTTTAATGGATTTGATGAATAGGTGTTTAAGGATTTCTTGGAACGATTTGTTATTGTGTTCATAGATGATGTCTTGGTGTATTCCCGCAATATTGAGGAGCATACTAAGCATTTGCGTTTGCTTTTGTCGACCCTGAGGGAGCTTAAGTTATTTGTGAAGTTGAGCAAGTGTGAGTTCTGGCTACCTCAGGTGTTCCTTTCTGGGTCATGTTGTAAGTAAGGACGGTATTTCTGTAGACCTGACCAAGATTTCTGTTGTGATGGAATGGGAGAGACCTTCTACACCTAAGGAGATTAGGAGCTTCTTAGGCCTGGCTGGTTATTATAGGAGATTCATGGAAGGGTTTTCGGTGTTTTCTGCCCCTCTAACTAGACTTACTCAGAAGAATACTGCATTCATTTGAAGTGATAAGTGTGAGGAGGCCTATCAAGAACTGAAGGAGAGATTACGTACTGCTCCAATTTTAACCTTACCTAGTAAAGGAGTTGAGTATGTTGTGTATGTTGATGCATCACACATCGGACTTGGATGTGTTTTAATGCAAGATAGCAAGGTGATTGCGTATGGATCGAGGCAACTAAAGACTCATGAGCAAAACTATCCTACGCATGATTTGGAGTTTGTTGTCATAATTTATGCGCTGAAGCTTTGGTGACACTTATTTTATGGCGCGCTGTGCAAGATCTATACGGACCATAAGAGTTTGAAGTACGTCTTCACTCAGAAGGAACTAAATCTGCGCCAGCGTCGGTGGTTAGAATATGTGACTGAATATGAAGTGGAAATTCTTTATCATCCAGGAAAGGCTAATGTAGTATTCGATGCTTTGAGTAGAAAGACCAGCAAAATTTTTAATCTGTCGGTACAGTCCTTGGTAGAAGAATTCTTGTTGATGCATATTGAGGTTGGGGGTAGTACTATAACACCTCCCCTGTTATGACCGTATAATATGGGTCTGACCGGGGACACACAACATACAGACGCCACAGCTTTAGTTTTAAAAGATGATATGAACTACCTAATCTCAAAACTTAAGACCAAACAACAGCGGAAACAACAAACAAGATCAGAAGCTATCCACATATAAGAGTATTGAAACGACCTTAAGGCCTTACAACAAAAGAGAGAGTCCAAACTCCAAAAAGATAACATCAAGCATCAATGTGTATGAGCACTCCTAAACTACCTTGGCCTACAAGCTGTAAAACAAGGGTATCAAAACATACAATGCCACCAAAAATAGAGCTAGTACAAACTGAAACACTTCATGAGGCTTTGGCCTTTTTTTCGGTGAGCTAGCTCCTGCTTGCGATCTTTGCCCTTTAAAAATTGGTTGTAACATGGGTCAGCAAAGGTTGACCTCAAACTGTGTAACAAACACATCTCCTCCTGGCCCCCCCTAATGGACCCTGGGGTACCTATCCAGCCTGCAAATCAGCACTTCATATACCATATACAAAACATGTAAAGAACTAAGAGAACAGGTTTGGATGTCTCAAACAACAAACACGTTTTCTATGTTGAGCATATAATAATAAGTGGCCTATTATGTAGCATGTATGCAAAACTCGGGCTTCACCCAAGGCACCCTATTGCGTATGCATCTAGCACATCATCATAACATCTGAGTACTTACACTTTCCTCATTGGTGTTAAGCCACAAACAAAAAGGGGCACTGCAATTCCCCTAATGGCATGCAAGCTGCCACACGGAACTCTTGCAAAGGCCCCACCCGCTCATGGTCTTAGACACATTCTTGCCTGCAAGCTCTGACTTCTCGCGTCAGGATTCCATCTCACACACTAACTTATTCTAAGAGCCCTTGCTGGACCCCACCCGCTCATGGCCTCATTGCCCGGGCTTGCCCCATGCTTGGCGTTCTCATCAGTCGCACAGAAGGGGACTAGTCTCGCCGGGACACTCTCCCCACATGACCTGCACATCATGGGATAGCCAACCGACCACGGAGACAAAGCCACACCTTGGCACATCACAATCCATAATCATTCCCACCCTAATCCCTCGTTTGTACTGCAACGTCCCCGCGGACCAAGGAAACCATCTACCACCAATTCGGAGCTAACCTTATCCACCAAGGAAACTATCTACCGCCACTGTAAAGCTTACCTTGTCCGGTTCTGGCTACACGTACTCACTCGAGAAAAGGGGGGAAAACACAAACATCACAAATGGCATCTTGCCACAACGGATTTCTACAAAATCCTTAAAGCTCGTTATGCAACATCACCGTGTCGGACTAACGGTCGCGACCACGGCTTCACCCACCATGCCTAATCCACTAACGGAGCGGATCTCTAATGCAAAATCATGTCGGGGATGGACTCAATCGACTCGGAGGTTCCTCGTGAACCATGGAAACCCAACCCCTCTCATTTGAGAGATTTGGTGCCCCAAAACTTGAATGAAAAGATGCTAAACACGCATCCTAAAACCAAGAGGAGAAGTGTAGTTACCTTACGACCCCTCTTCCTAGTCATGGAAACTTACCCGGATGAAAACCACCGCAACGGACTTGCCTCCACGGATCCGGACTCGTCTTGTGATTTGTAGCCCCGAAGCTTCTCCGGCAGTCGGATCACTCCTTCACCTTCTTCCTTACTCTCCCTTCTCTCTAGAACTTAGAAAGAGAGTACTTGATGAAGAATGATGGTTTCCAAACCCTATTCCTGGACATAACTCAGCAAGGACAGCCCTGGACCATCAGATCCCAAAAGAAGGAAACGAATGACCCCGATTCGTGCTTAAAACTAAAATTCCTGGGCCAAACACGGCTTGAGACAAGCCAGTGTCCAAGGCCGTGTGCCCCAATTGATGCCGAAACCGTCGAACCCAGAACAGGACACTGGCTCTAAATACGCCCGTGTCAAAGTTGACATGCCCATGTCACTAAGTACATGCCCGTGTGCCTGGGCGTGTTCCTCCATCGACACAGGACCAAACACAACCCGAGGAGAACACGGGTACGCAACACACTCGTGTCATATTTGACACACCCGTGTCATACACGAACACACCTGGGATCCATGCCGCATTTATCCCCTCACACGGCCCGGCTAACAACCAGAGCAGGACAAGGCCTGGTACACGCCCGTGTCTCAGGCCGTGTTCGTCCTCTTGACAATCGTCGAGCACATTTTCGTCGACCATGCGAAAATCATCGAACCTGAACATGACACGGCCAAGGACACACCCGTGTCCAAGGCCGTGTTCACTATCTCGACACTTCGTCGAGCTCAGTTTGTCGACCACCTGAGTTCTTTGTCGAACCCGAGCACCACACGGCCATGGAGACGCCCGTATCCTAGGCTGTGTGACCCTTGCCAAGACACAAACTTGGCTCTGAACGCTATCCGTCCCTCTTTCGAATTTTGGGGCATTACAACTCTCTCCCCCTTAAAAAAATTTCGTCTCGAAATTACAGAAAGTAAAAGGTACACAAAACGTAAATGATACCTGAACGGAAAAAAATTGGATACTCCTCCAGCATGGTTTGTTCTCGCTCAAAAGAGAGCTCTTCATGACCGCACTTGTCCCATTGAACTTTTACGAGTTTGACCACTTTGTTCCGCAATTGCCGAATTTTTGAATCCTCTATAGCAACTGAACGAACTCGCATCCTCAAGTCCTCTTCTATCGGCATCGATGCCGATTCGATCACCACACTAGTCTCTACTAAGGCTTTCCTCAATACGGAGACATGGAAGACGTCGTGTAATCCACTCAGCTCTGCGGACAACGCCAACCTGTACACTACTTCTCCCACCCGTTCTATAACTTCGAAAGGCCCCAAAAATCTTGGACTAAACTTCTTGAGTCGGTGAATGCGCGAAATGCCTTTGAATAGCTTGATCTTTAGATAGACCCAGTCGCCTACCGCGAACTCCAGCTTCCTGCGGCGAGCATTAAAATATTTTACTTGCCGATCTTGAGCCACCTTCTTGCGCCCTTGAATGGTTCTCACCAGCTCGCATGCATCAACTACCACTTCTTTTCCCAATAGTTTGGTGTCTCCCGCATCTGTCCAAGACATCGGTGTTCGACACCGCCTCCCATACAAAGCTTCGTATGGCGCCATCTTGATACTTGCTTGGTAATTGTTGTTATAGGAGAACTCCAATATGAAGAGGTGATCCTCCCACTTCTTGCCAAAGTTCAGAATACACATCCTCAGCATATCCTCCATAGTACAATTCGTCCTTTCAGTTTGCCCGTCAGTTTAAGGATGGAAAGCCGTGCTGAACTTTAGCTTCGTGACCAGACTTTTCTGAACCAACCTCAAGACCTTGGACATGAAACGTCCATCGCGATCACTAACTATAATATTAGGAATCCCATGTAGTCGCACAATGTTGCGAACATACAACTCTACCAGCTTCTCCATGTTGTCCTCCTTCTGAATTAGGATGAAGTGAGCCACCTTGGTTAACCGATCCACAATCACCCAAATCGCTTCGTTACCCTGCTGCGATCTAGGTAACCCATGCACAAAGTCCATGGAGATATCATCGAATTTCCACTTGGGGATTGGAAGAGGCTTCAGGAACCCGCCCAGCTTCTGACACTCGGCATTCACCAAGGCACAAGTTTGGCATCGATTCACGTACAAAGCTATGTCCCGCTTCAGTCCCGGCCACCAAAAGGATTTCTTCATATCCAGGTACATCTTTGTACAGCCCGTGTGAATGGAGTATATTATGAAGTGAGCCTCAAACATCAACTCCTCACGTAGCTTTCCGAACTGCGATACACAAATCCTTCCTTCCTCAGGATCCCATCAATCAACTCCCAAGCACTTCTCTCGCCCATTTGAGCTTCCACCACGTAAGGCTGAAACTCCACACCCAAACGAGACGCTTGTCGAATACGATCAGTCAAATTATTTTGCATTTCAATCCAGTTCAACTGAGCTACGATATACTCGCCCTTTGCTACGCACTCCAAGCCGAGGGACTCCCAGTCCAGCACCAACCGCTTATCATGAGCTTCGATCCAATTCCCTTGCCCCGAAAATTTTCTACTCAAGGAATCTGCCACCATATTGGCTTTGCCTGACATATACTAAATCGCCACCTCGTAGTCTCCAAGGAACTTGACCCACCTACGCTGCCGCATATTCAAGTCCTTCTGGTCTAGGAGATACTTCAGGCTTTTGTGATCCATGAAGATCTCCATCTTCGCACCATAAACATAGTGCTGCCATAATTTCAATACGAAAATTACCGCCGCCAACTCCAAGTCATGGATGGGGTAATTCCTCTCGTGAGGCTTCAACTGCAGAGACCCATAGGCTATCACACTGTCATGTTGCACTAATACGTAACACAAACCGCATCCCGATGCGTCAATGAAAATTTGAAATCCTTCGGTCCCTTTCGGTAGACTTAGTATTGGAGTCGTCATTAGCCTTTCCTTCAGCGTCTCAAATGCCTGACTGCGCTCCTGAGTCCACACAAACTTCTGACCCTTACGAGTTAGTGATGTGAGGGGTAGAGCTATCCGTGAAAAGTTTTCTACGAATCTTCTATAGTACCCGGCTAGTCCAAGAAAACTGCGAACTTCCACCACGGTCCTCAAGATCGGCTAATCTCTGATGGCTTCCACTTTTGTTGGATCTACTACCACCCCATCTCCACTAATCACATGGCCCAAAAGTTTCACCTTATCTAGACAGAACTCGTACTTTGCAAACTTTGCATAAAGTTGGTTCTCTCTCAACACTTGCAGGACGACTCTCAAGTGAGTCTCATGCTCCACCTCCGATTTGGAGTACACCAGAATGTCATCAATAAAGACAACTACAAAAGTGTCCAAGTATTTCCGAAATACTCGATTCATCAAATTCATGAATACGGGTGGTGCGTTCGTCAGCCCGAACGGCATCACCGAGAACTCAAAGTGACCATACCTCATACCAAATGTTGTCTTCGGTATGTCCTCATCTCGAATTCGCAACTGATAGTATCTTGACTTCAAGGCCAACTTTGAATACACCACCGACCCTACCAGCTGGTCAAACAGGTCGTCTATCCGAGGATACTTATTCTTGACAGTCAATTTATTCAACTCTCGATAGTCTATGCACAACAGCATACCACCATCTTTCTTCTTCACGAACAACACAGGTGCGCTCCACGGTGAAGAACTGGGTCTGATATATCCCTGCTTCAGCAGTTCCTGCAACTGTACCTTGAGTTCGGCCAACTCCTTTGGTGTCATCCTAAATGGAGGACGTGACACTGGCCTAGCCTCTAGCACTAACTCAATCGAGAAATCAATCTCCCGTCGAGGAGGTCCTCCAGGAAGTTCATCCGGAAACACATCCTTGAACTCTGCCACTACGGGCACTTCCCCAAGTGATAACATGAAAAGGCAAACCCCCAATAATGCTACAAAGGCTACTCCCCCCTGGTTAACTGCCCGCACCAACTGCATGGCCGAAATCAGGGAACAGGCCACTACATTAAGGCCCTCAAACTTGACTTATGTCTGTCCTTCGTGAAAGTGCAAGTTAGATCTGATATACTCTATAGGGGGGTGAATAGAGTATATGGTGCTTGCTAAAAATGTTTTACAACAGTTGTTGTATTCCTAAGTGAACAGGGAAGCAAATGAACTACAATAAATATTTAATCAAAAATCAATCACAAACCACAGCCAGGAAACAAAAAGAAAGTAAGCAACCAGAAGACAAAAGGAGCTATAGTGGTTCCCCAATCAATCTGGGTACATTCACTCTTCTACCACCCTAGGTGGGAATCCACTGCAGCATGAATTGATCAGGTGTCCTGGGCACCAATGAGCTTTTGATAAGGTGCTCAAAAACCAAACCAGAGTTTTTGATCAGGTGTCTTGCCACCACTGAGTTTTGACAAGATCTCAGAAACCAGCACAAACTTTTGAAGGGAGTTTGATAAACCCTTTACAGCAAAGAGAGAGAGAGAGAGAGAGAGAGAGAGAGAGAGAGAGAGAAAAGGGATGAGATGATCTTCTCTGTCAACAATCAGAGAGAAGATAGTGGATGTTGTCAAAGCTCCCCCTGAGATCTTGAGTAGTTCAGGAAGTGAAGCTTTGCAGTACGGTGATAGGCCTTCAGAAAATTTGATATCCAGCAAAAGATGATTTCAACAACAACTGAAATGTGTGGTGTTTGGAGTCTTGAATGATGATGGCCTTTGAACACTGGAATCAAAAGGGATCTGAAAATTTCAGTGTGTTGATCTCCTTTTGTGATGGTGTTCTTGTATGAATTCTAAGACTGAGAATGTCTGCAACTCTTTCTCTTCTGTTGTGTAATTGTTGTTGATGCAGAATATGTGTCACTGAGAAGAATGAAAAACTGATCTTTTATTCCTTAGATATGAATAGAATACTTCTCTGTCCAAGATATCCGTTAGCCTGTCATAAATGACTTCCTTAACTGCATTTGTCTTTTGGAGGAAAGTCCAATAAAAACATTCCTTTGAAAATCCCTTGAAACTTGCTCCAGATTAATTGAAAACGGCTACAAGATCCTTGAAATAAATGCTGAGAATAATTCCACAACTGTCTGAATTTGAATCTTGAAAAACGTCGATCTCACCAGAAAAACGTCGAACTGAGCTCCACTATCATTAAACTGAGCTCAGAGACTGGACTTAGACTGAAACAGAGATCGTCGATCTGAGCTCAACTATCGTCGAACTGAGCTCAGAGATAGAGAAACAAACTGGAGACAAGAACGTCGATCTGAGCTCGAAGATCGTCGAATGGAGTTCGACGACTTGTTGAAGTTGAGCTCAGAGATCGTCGAATGGATTTCGACGATTCGTCGAAGTGAGCTCAGCGATCGTCAAATGGAGTTCGGCGATTCGTCGTACTGAGCTCGACGAAATGACTTAGTCTCCTGAACTGAAATCTCTAGTCTTGAGGTCAACTTTCAAACCTAAATACTATCCCTTAGACTCAATTCTAATTGACCTTTAGATCTATACAAGGAGGTCAAAAAAGATTTCCTAAAGACATAGTGATCCTTGCCCAAATCAGTAATAGGGTGTTCCAACAATCTCCCCCTATTTGGGTTAGGATTACTATTTACAAATATTGGAAAAATGAAAACATACAAAGCAGAACTATAACAAAAAATACATAGCAGAAACACAGACATTATCTCAGATTGTTCAAAAACAAAATATACTGTCATCTTACAGAATCATTCTTTTTCCTTGCTCTTTATAAGAACTATTTCTCTGTTGGGATTGAGAGCTTCCTTCTTAGATCTTCTATCATCAACTGCACCTAGAGAGATTTGTTGCTTTGGCCTGGGCACTACAGCTTCTGGATGCAGCTTCATGTAGCTTTCTGAATCAAAGAATTTGCTGGAGGAGTATCTTTCAAGTTCCTTCTTCCTTTGATCTGATAAAGTAGTGATATTGGATGTATCTTTTCCTTGTTCTCTAGCTTTCTTAATCTGGTCCAAAGCAGCCAATTCTTTCATTCTTACTGTTCATGAGGTAGGGTTATTTTCTGGGTCCTCAAATGGAACAGGAGGCTCATATCTATTTGAAGGATTATCTAGAGGAGCTCTGGAAGAGACTAAATCTTTCAGCTTATAAGGAAAGGGACCAGAAGTTGTGTTAGATGGACCTTGTCCTTCCCTTTGGTAAGGATGTTGCCTGGAATATCCTTTGGAGTACACTTGAAATTCTCTTTGATTTCCTCTGTAATGTCCTCTTCTGGACTGGTAACCTCTAGATTGACTACCTCTGTACTGGGATCTACCTTGAGGTTGATATGAAGTTTGGCTTCTAGTAGAGGATTGGAAAGCTGAACTACCACCTGCACCTGCATCAGGTAAGGGACGAGGAGGAGGAGGATTAAAATAGGAAGATCCTTTGTCATACTTTCTCTTCTTCTTCATAGCTTTCAGTTGATTTCTGGAGTACTGCATCCAGGGTTCTGTGATAGGGCAACTAAATAGTATATAATATGGAAGGTCATTTATATCTTTTACTTTTTCTGGAGGAACTCTCTTCATAGCTTTGTTTCTATCTTTCCTTTTCCTTGCAATTGTAGCAGAGGAATCATTTGAGTCAGTCCTAAACTAATCACTGTCTGAGCTTGGAGGATTATCATACACTGCATCAATCCTTTTGAGATATTTTTTTTGTTGTTGAGACTGAATAGAAGAAATAGCAGAGACAGCAACAGTAGCAGCAGCAACAACAGGAAGAGTGGTGGAAGCAATACTGGAAGAAGAAATTACATCAGCAGATTTAGATACAAAACTTTCAGCAACAGGAACAACATCAGCAGTAACAGCAGGCTCAAAATCAAATGCCTCTGTCATATGTATATCTTCAAATACTAAAATTGCAGTAACAGAACTAATAGAGATATCAATATTAGCAGTAGGAGCAGCAGCAGTAAGAGCAACAGAAACATCAGTAACAGCAGGAGGAGCAGCAACAGTAGGACTATCAACCATGTTGAAGGAAAGTATATAAGAGCTTATCAAGTTGGGGTCACATCTGGAAATAGGCACAATGGCCTTAGTCAGATCTTTAGATTGCTGGACTGGCAGGCAGTTGAAGTATACAGAATCAAAAATTGATAACAGTGACCTGAGGTCCACTGTGAGGAATGCAACAGATGCAGCTGGAGCTTGGACTGAAGATACAATAGCATGCAATCTTTCAACTTCCTGAGGCATCTCCCCCTGCCTAGATGCAGTGAGAACTGGATCAAGGCACCCATGAGAAGGGATTGCCTGAGAAGGAAGAATGGAAGAAAGCCTGGCAGATAGTTCCTGAACTGTTTTGAGAAGTGGAGACAAAGAGGTCTCCAGCAAGAGGGATAGCCTTGGAGCTATCAGCTCATATAACCTGTCTACAAGGGCGGGAAGATCTACTTTCTCAAGAGGGACTTGAGCAGAGGTAGGGATGGATGAGGTAGAAATGAAGGGTGGAGCAGTAGGAGATGTTGTAGGAGAACCTGTGGATTGAGGAAATGATGGTTGGGAAATTGGAATTGTGGAGATAAAAGAGAGTGGAATGGAAATAGATGGTGTGAAGGATGGTTGAGCAATGATGTCCTGAAGGAGTTGTTGATATGAGGTGGATAAAGATGGTGGCTCATGAGGGGATGAGGGAGAATCATCCATATAGGAATCATCTATAAGATTGAAAGATGGAATATGAGAGGATGAATCAATATCTAGGTGTGGGTATTGATGTAAAGGATGGAAGAGTTCTTCTGTGAGTGGTGGAGGTGGAGAAGGAATTGAAGTTGGAGATGGGGTGGAAATTATGATGGTGGATGTGATTGGTGTAGATGAAACAAAAGGTGGAGGAGGAGCAGAAGAGGCAGGCAAGTCTTCTGCACGGGCAGAAACCAGAGGTGAAGTGACTGGAGCAGTTCTTGTGCCTGAAGAGGAGATTGCAGAGGGCCTGCTGGGCTTCACAATTTGCCTGTCCCATTTTCCAAATAGGGCACAGGTGAGCCTCTTGGAGGCATTGATGTGCATCCCACTGGAAACAAGCAGAGCGGGGCATCTGTGGTGAAGGAACAGCCCTAAAATCCTTCCAAACTTAACAAAGTTCTTGTTAATCTTTTTCTTAATCAAGTCAAAGAAAATTTCTCCCCAGTTGAGTTGCATCTTGTCCACTAGGGCACACATCAAGCAGAGCTGATACCTTGATATGGTATCATGGGCTGAGTGTTTGGCCAACGATACCTTGCCAACAACATCAGCTAGAAATCTGTACTCAACAGACAGATTTTTCTTCAGTAATTTGTTATGGTTTGCTTCTGAGTGACCCATCCTTTCAAGCATATTAGAAAACTCCTCTCCAGAGAGTTCAGCAGAATCTTCTCTAGATTTCAATTGAAAAACCTCTGTCAGGGCAGCAGGTGTTAGAGATACCTGGGTTCCTGAGATTGTTCCAACCACTGTATTCTGATCCAGGTTATGAGCAGTATACACCCATTTTTTTATCTCATCTGCAGCTAATTTGATCCTTGTGGTCATGATGGTAACTAGCTGTTATTCTTTGAAAAGTTCCAGAATCTCCTTGAAGATTTGATCAATGTTGTTAAAAGAATCCATGTCGATATCAAATCCAGCATCAAATTTCATTGCGGCTAAGATGGCGACTGAGACTGCCATTGATTCCTGCAAAAACGAACAAACAAACGACCAAGTGTAGAGAAGTTTGGAGGGAAAGAAAAAATTTGCAGAAAGTATGAAAGCGCAAAGGGAGAACGACGGCCGAAAAAATGAGTGTTATATTAGGGTTTGACGCAGAAAAGGAAAGATCGTGGAACTCTGTTCGACGATCTGGGCTTCTAAAGGAAACTGAAAGGTCATCAATAGCGTCGATCTTCGTGCGACGATATTGGAGAGCCTCGAGCTCCGTTCGATGATAGTTCAGGAAACAAAATCGTCGAGCTCCGCACGATGATCGCTGACCTGAAGAAAGATAGTTTAGCACTATCTGAGAAGCGCTGAGCTCTGGTTGACGA